>OX387327.1:2752329-3377329 GCA_947562085.1 Eudonia lacustrata | reverse complement strand
TATTCCCAGCGGGGTGTGCTTGTTATTCCGCCTGGCTAGCTACCAGCGTATGGCATCTCTGCTGACTTTTGTGCCTGGATATTAGACTTCCTGAGTGAGCGGTCAATTAGAGTGGTCATTGATGGCTGCTCTTCTGACCTCATGGCTATCGATGCCGGGGTTCCTCAGGGATCCGTCCTTTCTGCGACCCTCTTTTTGCTGCACATTAATGATCTGCTCATGCCCGGAATTATTGGGTATGCAGATGACAGCACGGTCTCAGAAAGATACTTGTCCAGAGCTAGAGTCAGCATGAAAGAACTGTGTTCCTTGAGAGAGGCCATGGTGGAGCGGACAAACTTGACTCTTAGTCGTGTCTCCCAATGGGGTGACAGTAATTTAGTTAGTTTTAACGCCACCAAAACGCAAGCATGTCTGTTCACTGCCAAAAGGAGTCCTTTTAACCTGACTCCTACTTTCCGAGGTATGACTGTACCGATTACCGACAACCTTAATCTCCTAGGCATGAAGTTGACTTTCAGTTTGAACTTCGGTGACACCATCGAAATTAAGGCTCAAACAGCGGCAAAAAAACTGGGTGTCCTAAATAAGGTTAAGCGATATTTCACGCCGGGACAGCTTCTAACTTTATATAAAGCGCAAGTCCGATCGTGCATGGAGTATTGCTGCCACCTTTGGGACGGTTCAGCAAAATACCAGCTCGCCGCGCTTGATTCGGTGGAACGCAGAGCCAGGAAAATTATAGGTGACGATAAGCTTGTTAAAACTAAGCTTCACAGTCTCGCTCACCGCCGCACAGTTGCCTGCTTGTCGGTCTTTTACAGGCTATACTTCGGACAGTGTGCTATTGAGCTGCATGAGCTCATTCCACCTTCCCCATTTTACCATCGAGAATCCAGACGTACGGCTGGCTACCACCCTTACCTGGTTGATATTCCACTTCTGCGCACTAAGCGTTTTGCTTCTACATTTATAATGCGTACAGCCAAAGAGTAGAATTCCCTACCGGCGTCCGTGTTCCCGAGTGCATATAACCCTAAAGTTTTTAAAGCCCGAGTGAATAGGCTAAAATACCACCATCTTAAAGGTGATAAATTTTGGGTCACCCATCCAATGAATGGCAACTTAACTTCAGCAAGCGTGTAAACCACTGCGCTATCGAGTTCCTAGAATACATTATAATATGCAATAAATAAATCGAATATGTCTCTCAACAAAAGTTGTGAATTAGCCAATACAATCGTTGAGTTGGTTTTAACGTAGACGTTGATAGAAAGTGCTTTGTGTAACCAATTGGTTATATATAATATTCATCTTTACAGGTGAAATTCCCAGCGATTCCATGTTCGATTCCCAGCGGGGGGTACATCTTTGTGTACTCGGTTTAGTTGGTGGTAGGGCTTGTTTGTCCGCCTGGCCAGCTACCACCATCTTATCAAATATGTCGCCATAACATCAATGTTTGTAGCATTGTTGTGTTCCGGCAGCTAGAGATAAGATAGCCAGTACCTCACTAGTTGAGGTTCCCGGGTGAAGTGCGCTTCCATCATTGGCCTTATCATCACTTTACAACAGGTGAGATCAAGGCACTGTGCTTACCCGTAAAATATTAAAAAAAACAAATGTGATAACACAACGCTATGATTTTTTTTAAATACATATTGCCACTACAGAAATTACTTAGCTTGAAATAGGCGTAGCTTTTACTGTTCTATATTACCATGACTTACATTAGAGTAATTAACGGGATTGTTACCAAGTTTTACTTGTTACGGATATCTATATATACTTATATAATAAAGCTGAAGAGTTGTTATTTCGTTTTAACGCGCTAATCTCTAGAACTAAGTACCAGTTGGATTTGAAATAATATTTATGCTCAAATGCAAAAATATTATTTCAAATCCAACCTCAATTTTTTTGAAAGGCTACTTTGTTAAGTAGCCTTTCAAATAATGTGATGTTTCACACTATGACCCTTAAAAAAAGTCAGAAAGAACGCTAAGCGAATCTATATGTATATTAATACGTGAAGCAAAAACTTTGTACTCCTTTTTTACGAAACTTGCGCGGACGGGGGAGTATGAAATTTTGCACACTAACCCCTATTATAAAACAAAGTGTAATTTTTGAGTTTAATCCGTGTTTTGTCTCTTTTACGAAATTATATGAAATGAAGTTTATATGACGGGAACAAAACACGGAGCAAATACTCCAAGCTTACACTTCGTTTAATAATACGGGGGTTATAGTTTATCCGAATGATAATATATTTTTTAAATTGTGCATAAAATAAAAATACATTAAATCAATAAAACAAACATTACACACACTACCATGTTGTTGTATGCATGTGTGTCATTTGACACACACGCATAGATACTCTTTTCAAAAATTTCAAAAATGGAAGAGGAGCGGCCGAAGTCTATCAATGCCAATCCAAACTCACATTCTATCTTTTTTAATTTTTCATTGCTTAGGATACAAACCGTGCAGCCTTAATAAAATTACGGTCGAATTTCGACCACTGGGCGACCAATTGCGCACTCGGGCAATTAGAACAGCTAGTATGTGATATAGGTATGCGAAAGTTGCTGTACTCTAGCAATCGCAGAGCTCTCCCAAAAAATCATAATGTCAAATCATTCTACCGACATACTATTAAAAGTGTATATACTATTGAGAAATTATTGAGTTAACAGACTTGAAGTCTATCGATTGTTGAGTACGTTGACCTTGAAAACAGTGTCGTTGCCATTAGTAATACCATTATTCTCACGTTGGAATATAGTAACGATGTTCGCTGTCGTTCGTCGCAACATGAAACGGAACTTAATTTATTATACTGAGAAACGAGCGTCGCATGATGTTGATTAATATGACATACCTAGCTTATTAAATGAGGTGACTTCTATTTTTGGGGCAGAATAATGAGTATTTTTGTGGCATTAATAAATTATGATTTTTTTAATAATTAACGCGGCAATTGACACCACTCCACCTGGAATAAATTATGTGCACCGAAGCGAAAAATTATTGTGTGTTGAATAGTCCATTTATTGAGGAAGGCTATAGGCCATATTACATCACCCTATGACTGATAGAAGTGGAGCAGCAATGTAAAATGTTGCAAAAACGAGAAAATATGCGGGTGAAACCGCGGGGCATGTTAAATAAAATGATTTGACTTTGATTTTGACCTGATGTTAAGTGGAAATGGAGTCCAGACGCGACAGACAACTAGTGAAGCGTGCAAACAAAGCAGCATCAGTCACCATTACAGTGCCGGTGCCGGCCCAAAAGGTGCCTCTTCACGCCTCGTTAAAAGAACCCCATCCCATGTCACAGGAAGAAGGGAAAACGTGTGCTAACAGACTGTTCCATCTTTTGGAAGTGCGACAAAGAAACGAACCAGAATTGAACAGAACAAGTGATTCTATTTCTTCAACTAGGTATAATAAAATAAATGAATTATGATTTATCCTACCCCCCAGTGTTTTAGTGTAATGGGGGCGGCATGGACGGCCCGCCCCGGGCGGCACTTTTATAAATAAATAATAAATATATTTGAACCATTTCATATTTTTATCGCAACTACAAATTCGGACCGATTGAAAAGGGCATGGAATTTTTCGGCAGCTACAGAATTTAACGTATAATTTTGCTTAACAACGCCGGCTATATTATTAGATCCAGACGACTAATCTAGACTACGCATCTGTCGAAATTGACGAGCAGGATTTCAAGCTGGAACGACTTCGACTGCGGACTCTCGTTGCTGCTACAGGCAACGAAAATAAATTAACTAATGCAGGCTCACTTGAAGTATTTAAGAAATCCAAGCTGGAAGATACGCTGCCCAATATTTTAATAACGTTACGAATATTTTTCACATTTGCCATAAGCAATGCCAGCTGTAAGAGAAGTTTTTCAAAATTGAAGTTTATCAAAAATTATTTAAGATAAACAATGAGTCCCCTGTGTGGTGCCGGGGATAAAGAATTGCACCACCCCATCTCTTCCCGTGGGTGTCGTAAAAGCCGACTAAGGGACCATTCCAGAGGATGGGCAGCAGCATCTCTCTGAGGTTACCCTTAACCTACTGCGATCGCCAACCCGCCTGCCAAGCGTGGCGATTACGGCAAATACCCCTCTTATCCTTGGGGGAGGCCTTCGTCCAGCAGTGGACGTCTTTTGGCTGAGATGATGAAACAATGAGTGCTTTAAGACTAACTAATTTGGCTATCTTGCCTATTGAGCAAGAGGTGTGTGATGCTATAGACATTGACGGTGCAATAAAAGACTTGCTCTTAAAAAATTTAGACGTATTATTAGATTTTTAAATAAAGACGTAAGTTTGGTTTTTATTGTCACAAGTATGTACTTATATTATTTTTCAATAAAAATAAAAATATTACATAATAGTAAATAATAAATAAATAAAATAAAAAAATAGTATAGTTCTAGTTTTTATTAAAAATTGATTTGCGTTTTATATTAAGTCCGCTAATTATTTAATCTTTGAAATGAAACAACTTTTACGGATCTGCTCGCGTTTATTTTACACATTGCTTATTTTAATGTTTTATCATGACGTTTCGAACCCTTATTAATAAGTTAATCTTGTCGATCGTCAAATTGTTCCTAATCTTAAGTGATAAGTATTGTACCTGTTATAACAACAATGTATCTAAGTGGTTGAAGTAAAAGAATTTTTGTATTAATAAACGTGATTGTAAAACTTAGATTAACTTTTTTATTTAAAATCTAACTTGTATAATGCAAATGAATGATGACTGTTTTTGCCGAAAAGTTCTCTAGAATAAATGTATGTAATGTATAATATACATTAAATTAAAATACCTAAATAAGAGGGCGGCAAAATTGACTTCCGCCGTGGGCGGCCGACACCCACGCACGCTACGCCAGCGCGCCTCTGCTGCCCATCCTGTTTTTAAGGCTACGCATTGGAAATTTACGTGGCGGGGATCTTGATTTTTTCCAACAATTACAAAACATATCAAAGTGATATTTGATGACATGATTTTTCATTTAATTGACTTCATTTTGCTAGTTGCAGAAACACGATTTGTTAACTTTTATAACAGAGACAAAAATATCAAAGTAACCTCTTTTAAAACAGATTTGCATTTTACAGGCAAACCAGGCGGATTATAGCATCTAAATGTTCTTAGTAGATTAGTCTTAACGCACACTTCAATATGCTAGTTCATTTTTTTAAACTTATTTGTTGTACTAAATTGGAAAGAAAAAAAACAGTTTTTGTTATGGTACGGGGCTCAAACGCTCCGTATTAGATTAATTGTTTAGCGTTGCGTCGCCTTAAATAAGTACTAGTAATAAGTACTCAAAACAATAATAATTATAGCTATTATTATTCTGAGCAATAATAATTCTATTTGATTTCTATTCTATTAGCGTTTTGCTATTTGTATAGGGGAATCTTTCTTCTGTGCTAGGCTGGCTGGTATGATGCCTGCCTACTCAAGATTGCTACAATAGGGTGCTTAGTGTGACTTTTGTTTACTATTTTTTTTTATTTATTATTGCTTAATAACATGATTAAACCTTAAAATTAGTACAGCATTTAAAACCACTGAGGTTTGTGTTAATGCCGTTTTATCTACATCGATAATACAATAATTGTCATAGGTACATACATTACATTGTAAAATATATATAGGTAAGTAATATAAAATCACAGTATAAGTAGGTACCTACCTAGTTACATACACTTTTAAACTTTCGCGTTTCATTATAAATAAATAAATAAACAAACACCTAGACGGGGTCAACGTTAGTCACCCATTAAAGGCATCCTTTTATATTAATAAGTAATTTGTGCCAACCCCCGCCCAATGGCCTGTGAATGTACTTACTATAGGTTAAAGTAACCGGTAATTCATCTCTAAGCTTCAACAACATTCACGTTACCAATGAAATGATTTTTAAGTTTCGATTTGATATTATCCGTCGTAATGCTTTTTCGTAAATTAAATTAATGTGGCATTGAAGCAGCGCCTCCTGGCGACATACGAGAATAGTTAAAAAAATTCCATACTAATTCTCGTTTTCGTTAACGTGATCGAAAGGCGAAACTCGCACTTGGCACCCTGCTGTGAGCATAGCGTAAGCTCCACGATCGACATACCTACATACCTACATAATGGCTTCCCCATTCTGTCATTTAAAAAGAAAATCGTGTTGCGTGAAACGACACGAACATTCTGCTCCCCACCTGGAGCTGCCTGGAGCTGACATTGACACCTTTCTCCTTGTAACTTGGAAATGTTTATGGAAAATTTTGTTATAAGATTTTTCTGTACATATAGTTCATATTGATATAGGATTAATGTATATAGAACAAACTGTTAACGTGATACAAATAGTGTATGAATGTCCCACTGCTGGGCAAAGGCCTCCGTCATTGAAATGTAGCCCTCACTACAATCTAAGGGTATGGGTATGGGTAATGGGTAATCACCACGCTTTCCAAATGCGGGTTAGTGATCACAAACCCGGGCTATGCATTGAAAAATCCGAAACACACTTTGCTCGACCTGGGAATCAAACCCGGCGGGAACTTTGGGTATCAGGTCACTCGGCCACTGAGGTGTTATAACGTGATATAATATCTTCTTTCTTTCTAATATTTAAAATTCTCGTGTCACGGTATTTGTAATTAAACTCCTCCGAAATGGCTCGACCGATTTTCGTGAAATTTTGTGTGCATATCGGTTAGGTCTGCGAATCGGACAACATCTATTTTTCATCCCCCTAAATGTTATGGGTGGTTTTCCCTATTTTTTACAATTCAAGCGATACGAAGTCCGCTAGGTCAGCTAGTATCTTTATATTATAGTTTATACGTGAAGAAAAAAGTTTGTACCCCCGATAATTGTGCGGACGGAAGAGTATGAAATTTCGCAAAATTATAGTTTATATACAGGGTGTCCCAAAAATGGCACGCCAGGCTTACACTGGAGATAGCTTAGCTATAAACCTATCAAATAAAAAAAAATAAACAAAAAAAAAAATAATAATAAAAAAAAAAATTAAAAAAAAACATACTAAAAGTGGAGTTTTTAGAAAAGAAAAAGTGGCACTTTCTCCAAAACTAAGAGACTTTTACTAAAGTCATTATTTTTATCTGATAGGTTTAAAACGAACTAAAAGTGGAGGTTTTAGAACATAAAAAAGTGTAATTTTCTCCAAAACTATGAGACTTTTACTAGAGTTATGTTATTTTTATCTGATAGGTTTATAGCTAAGCTATCTCCAGTGTCAGCCTGGCGTGCCATTTTTGGGACACCCTGTAGATAAGGTTATCCGAAAGTAAATATTTTTTTTAAATTATGCATAAAAATACATTAGTATTACGGGATTATATGATTATATATATACATTGTATTACGGGAACCCCACTTAAATATTTAGAGCCCCCCTTATCTATTTATTTTATTTTAATTTATTTATTTATTTTTATGTGAATAATATAACTCAATATTTTATGAATAATATAACTCAATATTTTGTGAATATTGCAAGCGTCTACCTGTTACCGTTATCAATATCGAACAAAAACGAGCAAAAAAATCACGTTTGTTGTATGGGAGCCCCCTTAAATATTTATTTTATTCTGTTTTTTAGTATTTGTTGTTATAGCGGCAACAGAAATACATTATCTATGAAAATTTCAACTGTCTAACTATCACGGTTGCGAAAATGGTTTTCAAAAATGCACATTTCGCATTTGGTGCACTTCTCAAAATGAGCACTTCGCAGAATGAGCACTTCGCAGAATGAGCATTTCGCAAAATGAGCACTTCGCAGAATGAGCACTTCGCAGAATGAGTACTTTTTGTGGAAGTTGTTAATTAATAAAAAAGATATGGGTACTGGGTATTTAAAATAAAATAAATACTTTTACAAAGTAATAATTTAATTAAAAAGTAATCCACTAGGTTTTGATTGTCAATTAAATATTTCTATGCATAATATAACAGATACGAAAAACTAAATGATTATCTTTCTGTACATACAAAACATGATTATAATGTTTTACTACCAATTATTTTACTTTTTTGCATTGGCAACATTATTATGCTAAAACAGTTCTAATATGAGGGTAGGTAAAAAAATAACTGACAAGATTAAATTACTGGGATGGTAGTTTTTAAAAAGGCGTTAGTGGCGTAGAATTGTTGATTTGCTGTACTAGTTGCAAACAATTTTATTCCAAGTACTTTGTGTTAAGTGTGGGATTAATTATAATAATGAGTCAAGAAAATATTCAATTATCCTCTAATCAAAAAGGTGCTGTAACTATTTTTTGTGTAAAATAGTTCATTTTTTGTATGTACAGAAAGTAATATATCATATAATCATTTAGTTTTTCGTATCTCTTATATTATACATAGAAATATTTAATTGACAATCAAAACCTAGTGGATTACTTTTTAAATAAATGATTACTTTGTAAAAGTGTTTATTTTATTTTAAATACCCAGTACCCATATTTTTTTATTAAATAACAACTTCCACAAAAAGTGCTCATTCTTCGAAGTGCTCATTCTGCGAAGTGCTCATTCTGCGAAGTGCTCATTTTGAGAAGTGCACCAAATGCGAAATGCGCATTTTTTGTCGAGTGTACATTTTGCGATTAGTCTTAACGCACACTTCAATATGCTAGTTCATTTTTTTAAACTTATTTGTTGTACTAAATTGGAAAGAAAAAAAACAGTTTTTGTTATGGTACGGGGCTCAAACGCTCCGTATTAGATTAATTGTTTAGCGTTGCGTCGCCTTAAATAAGTACTAGTAATAAGTACTCAAAACAATAATAATTATAGCTATTATTATTCTGAGCAATAATAATTCTATTTGATTTCTATTCTATTAGCGTTTTGCTATTTGTATAGGGGAATCTTTCTTCTGTGCTAGGCTGGCTGGTATGATGCCTGCCTACTCAAGATTGCTACAATAGGGTGCTTAGTGTGACTTTTGTTTACTATTTTTTTTTATTTATTATTGCTTAATAACATGATTAAACCTTAAAATTAGTACAGCATTTAAAACCACTGAGGTTTGTGTTAATGCCGTTTTATCTACATCGATAATACAATAATTGTCATAGGTACATACATTACATTGTAAAATATATATAGGTAAGTAATATAAAATCACAGTATAAGTAGGTACCTACCTAGTTACATACACTTTTAAACTTTCGCGTTTCATTATAAATAAATAAATAAACAAACACCTAGACGGGGTCAACGTTAGTCACCCATTAAAGGCATCCTTTTATATTAATAAGTAATTTGTGCCAACCCCCGCCCAATGGCCTGTGAATGTACTTACTATAGGTTAAAGTAACCGGTAATTCATCTCTAAGCTTCAACAACATTCACGTTACCAATGAAATGATTTTTAAGTTTCGATTTGATATTATCCGTCGTAATGCTTTTTCGTAAATTAAATTAATGTGGCATTGAAGCAGCGCCTCCTGGCGACATACGAGAATAGTTAAAAAAATTCCATACTAATTCTCGTTTTCGTTAACGTGATCGAAAGGCGAAACTCGCACTTGGCACCCTGCTGTGAGCATAGCGTAAGCTCCACGATCGACATACCTACATACCTACATAATGGCTTCCCCATTCTGTCATTTAAAAAGAAAATCGTGTTGCGTGAAACGACACGAACATTCTGCTCCCCACCTGGAGCTGCCTGGAGCTGACATTGACACCTTTCTCCTTGTAACTTGGAAATGTTTATGGAAAATTTTGTTATAAGATTTTTCTGTACATATAGTTCATATTGATATAGGATTAATGTATATAGAACAAACTGTTAACGTGATACAAATAGTGTATGAATGTCCCACTGCTGGGCAAAGGCCTCCGTCATTGAAATGTAGCCCTCACTACAATCTAAGGGTATGGGTATGGGTAATGGGTAATCACCACGCTTTCCAAATGCGGGTTAGTGATCACAAACCCGGGCTATGCATTGAAAAATCCGAAACACACTTTGCTCGACCTGGGAATCAAACCCGGCGGGAACTTTGGGTATCAGGTCACTCGGCCACTGAGGTGTTATAACGTGATATAATATCTTCTTTCTTTCTAATATTTAAAATTCTCGTGTCACGGTATTTGTAATTAAACTCCTCCGAAATGGCTCGACCGATTTTCGTGAAATTTTGTGTGCATATCGGTTAGGTCTGCGAATCGGACAACATCTATTTTTCATCCCCCTAAATGTTATGGGTGGTTTTCCCTATTTTTTACAATTCAAGCGATACGAAGTCCGCTAGGTCAGCTAGTATCTTTATATTATAGTTTATACGTGAAGAAAAAAGTTTGTACCCCCGATAATTGTGCGGACGGAAGAGTATGAAATTTCGCAAAATTATAGTTTATATACAGGGTGTCCCAAAAATGGCACGCCAGGCTTACACTGGAGATAGCTTAGCTATAAACCTATCAAATAAAAAAAAATAAACAAAAAAAAAAATAATAATAAAAAAAAAAATTAAAAAAAAACATACTAAAAGTGGAGTTTTTAGAAAAGAAAAAGTGGCACTTTCTCCAAAACTAAGAGACTTTTACTAAAGTCATTATTTTTATCTGATAGGTTTAAAACGAACTAAAAGTGGAGGTTTTAGAACATAAAAAAGTGTAATTTTCTCCAAAACTATGAGACTTTTACTAGAGTTATGTTATTTTTATCTGATAGGTTTATAGCTAAGCTATCTCCAGTGTCAGCCTGGCGTGCCATTTTTGGGACACCCTGTAGATAAGGTTATCCGAAAGTAAATATTTTTTTTAAATTATGCATAAAAATACATTAGTATTACGGGATTATATGATTATATATATACATTGTATTACGGGAACCCCACTTAAATATTTAGAGCCCCCCTTATCTATTTATTTTATTTTAATTTATTTATTTATTTTTATGTGAATAATATAACTCAATATTTTATGAATAATATAACTCAATATTTTGTGAATATTGCAAGCGTCTACCTGTTACCGTTATCAATATCGAACAAAAACGAGCAAAAAAATCACGTTTGTTGTATGGGAGCCCCCTTAAATATTTATTTTATTCTGTTTTTTAGTATTTGTTGTTATAGCGGCAACAGAAATACATTATCTATGAAAATTTCAACTGTCTAACTATCACGGTTGCGAAAATGGTTTTCAAAAATGCGCATTTCGCATTTGGTGCACTTCTCAAAATGAGCACTTCGCAGAATGAGCACTTCGCAGAATGAGCATTTCGCAAAATGAGCACTTCGCAGAATGAGCACTTCGCAGAATGAGCACTTTTTGTGGAAGTTGTTAATTAATAAAAAAGATATGGGTACTGGGTATTTAAAATAAAATAAATACTTTTACAAAGTAATAATTTAATTAAAAAGTAATCCACTAGGTTTTGATTGTCAATTAAATATTTCTATGCATAATATAACAGATACGAAAAACTAAATGATTATCTTTCTGTACATACAAAACATGATTATAATGTTTTACTACCAATTATTTTACTTTTTTGCATTGGCAACATTATTATGCTAAAACAGTTCTAATATGAGGGTAGGTAAAAAAATAACTGACAAGATTAAATTACTGGGATGGTAGTTTTTAAAAAGGCGTTAGTGGCGTAGAATTGTTGATTTGCTGTACTAGTTGCAAACAATTTTATTCCAAGTACTTTGTGTTAAGTGTGGGATTAATTATAATAATGAGTCAAGAAAATATTCAATTATCCTCTAATCAAAAAGGTGCTGTAACTATTTTTTGTGTAAAATAGTTCATTTTTTGTATGTACAGAAAGTAATATATCATATAATCATTTAGTTTTTCGTATCTCTTATATTATACATAGAAATATTTAATTGACAATCAAAACCTAGTGGATTACTTTTTAAATAAATGATTACTTTGTAAAAGTGTTTATTTTATTTTAAATACCCAGTACCCATATTTTTTTATTAAATAACAACTTCCACAAAAAGTGCTCATTCTTCGAAGTGCTCATTCTTCGAAGTGCTCATTCTGCGAAGTGCTCATTTTGAGAAGTGCACCAAATGCGAAATGCGCATTTTTTGTCGAGTGTACATTTTGCGAAGTGCACATTCTGCGTCAGACCCACGGATAGACAGACAGACGGACGGACGGCGGAGTCTTAGTAATAGGGTCCCTATTTACCCTTTGGGTACGGAACCCTAGAAATGAGCTGGTAATGAGACGTTTAAAAAGATCAAAATTGAAGTTCCTTTTCCTTTTAAACATAAACTCTTGTCAAACTACTGTAAAGTACCGTCGGTAACCAAATCTTTCAAACATTTCTGTCGCGCACAAGTGAAATTCTCCCATATTTACTCATTTAACTCTCCACGAAGGTCTGACTCACGTCGACGTGTGTGTCGGGAAAGGCAAATCGTACGCGACGTAAACAAAGAGGTTCTAACTCACGATTCATTTTGTTAAAAGCGAATTCCGTATTTTTATTTTCCCTTTTCGTTGGGTCGCTATGGCTAAAATATGTCTCCTACTTTTCACACAGTCTGAAAGGTTCTATTAGGTTTTATTCAGTTGGTTTTGTTATAAAAAGGGAGGAGCGTTTTGAAGCTATTCTGATTAACTTCTTTTGTTTTATATTTGGCAAAACAACCTTCATATTCAATTAATAGTATGATTGTAAGAATTAATTGAATGCTTTGTTGGTGTCATTTACTTTAATCTAAAACACCGGCTAGCCGCTACGCCTCTGTGGTCTAGTGGTTGAGTTCACCGGTCTCAAACCCAGAAGTCGCATGTTTCATTCCCAGCGGAGGTATTTGTTTGTGTACTCGGTTTGGTTGTTGGTAGGGGCGTGTTTGGTCGCCTGGCTAGCTACAACCATCTTATCTAAATTCTTATGTCGCCATAGCATCATGTCTGTAGCATTGTTGTATTCCAGCAGCTAGATACAAGATAGCCAGTGCCTCAGTAGTTGAGGATTCCGGGTAAGGTTGCCAGATGTCCGGGATTTCCGGGATTGTCCCGGAATTTTACGTATCGTCCCGTGTCCAGTAATTCGATCCATTGTCCCGGATTCCGAAAAAAAAAAATTAAAAAAAATAACAAAATATGACACGGCAGGCGGTCATATAATAATAAAAGTAGGTACCTATACATTTGAAAAATAAAATGTATTTTCCTAATAAATACAAATATAAAATGAAATATTCCGTAATTTATATTTATATATTTTTTTTACATATTCATAGCCTTAGCCACGGCCCGACATGGAATTGTCCCGGACTCTGTAAGTTCCGATCTGGCAACCTTAAATTTCCGGGTGAAGTGCTCTTCCGTCATTGGCCTTATCATCACTTAACATCAGGTGACATAAAGGCACTGCGTAAGATATAAAACCCACACCCATAAAATATAAAAAAGAGCGATTCTATTCTATTTCTATTTTATTAAGGACAATAAACAATTACACAATAACATATTATGTCATACATAGTTATAACCAAATGGAATCATTGTGCAACCAGCGACATTGTCCACAACAGAGGTAAAAAAAAACCAACTAGGTAGGTACAATTAAGACAGATGTACGAGTAAACACGTTCAGTTAGTATAGTATGGGAAATATGCGACATCAGCGAATAACTTCACCGACTCGCTTATTGACCCAGTTTAGACAAAGCAACGTTATTTGTACATATAATTATGTTTTATAATTTAGTGTTGAATAAAGACCGCGACAAGCACATGTATACTGTGTTATCATTTATCATCTCGGTTTTCGGCACTCACAGCATCAGCAACTTCGGAAGTTTGGTTTACTCTTAAACTGAACCCCGACATTGGTCCTTCGAGCCGGATTAAAATAGCTTTTTAATCCGGCTCGAAGGAATTAAAATGCAACATGAAAAGACTTGCATAAAAAATATAATATAAATCTACAACACTATACACACAATATATTGGTGACATTTAAATTGTGCTTTGTGTAAAGAATTTTATATAAACAATACGAGTTTGTATAAGATTAAATTTAAAACTAAGTACTTTAAGTAAAACTATTCAACAAGTGCCTGTAAGGTGTACTTTTAAAAACTGACTAGGGGTGAGAAGAAAAATGTCCAAATCATTTATATTTATATACCGATCACTTGATATACATACATTTTGGAGTTCTATTTTACCGGCTTTTGTCCTGCGCCAAAACCAGCACCAGTATACCAGATAAGCAGCATATAGAGAGAAATGGCGGCAGATTGTGAAACATGCCACCAATTTTAAAATCTACACACTTTTAAACTTTCGCGTTCCATAGTTAAACAAAGAATTTAAACGGACGTTGTAACTCGGTCGAAATGTCGGGTAGGTATCTTATCTTATCTACTTATCTTAGTGGGGCCTGCTGAGGTTTCCATCTCTCAGTAGCACTTCAACCCATCGGACCCATTCTGCCCATACTCTAGTACAACCCCATCCTTTCACTCTTCTTCCTCTGTAAAGATAGATGCCATAAGTTTGACAACGTCTTTAAGAGCGAAAAACCTGAATTCCTCCGGTTTCGAATAGGCCGACCCCAGGAGTCTCATTCTTTTCCTAGCCAGAGAGTCGCAGTCACACTGCGGTGCTACATGCCCTACACAAGCTATTCGTTGATAAATGCATTCAAACGTCGCGTCGGGTATAAAGAAGGTATGATACCTTTTTCTAATTAGTTTGCGACAATCCCCGTTTAAATTCTGAAATCCTTGTTAATAACCACGAACCACGACCACTCAGCCAAGAGTGACATCGACTAGGTAGAAGATGACCGGCTTTTGAGAAGGTTACTTACCTTCGTAATAGCATATCGAACTGCGCCATCGAACTCCTCGATTGCATTTGCCTACAGATATGAAAACATAAAAGTTATATTACTTAAGTGAAATTAGTAGAGTATAAAAGTTAGTTGGAGGGTAAATTGGAGGTTGTATAACTCCTGGTTCAGTTCACATCTCGGCCCCGGGCAATTGCGTATTAGGACAGACAATTTGGAATTTGGAGATGGTCCCAAAGGGCGAAGGGTGGGAACGTTATCGCAAAAAAGTATTCAATTGAAAATTTTCTTTTGGTTAGATAGAAATTCTAGGGATCTGTTTTTCAATGTTGATTCTTTTGAGTGTAAATCACTTAACCTTTCATTCTTAACGGTTAGGAAAATTCTATTTTGTTGATTATGACCTCTTATTCTCCATTATGACCTCTTATTCTCCATTATGACATCTTGATCTAGGATCTGGGTCCTGCTGACCTAGTAGTGTGATGCTTATAATGATGGTGATAGATAATTTAATGTATTATAAACTATTTCTCTATTTTAAACATATATTATTATTTATAACACTACTGGTAATGCACGGGGAAAAGTACCAAGCCATTTTTAAACTCATTATAACTCACTTTGAAAGAGGTTTCTCACGGCTTTGTTATAACTGTCACGGTTTCATATATGGATTTAAAAAAGTTAACTATGATGATTAAAAAGCATATGAGATCCAGGGATATGGCCATTGGTGCTTCCATGATGTAACTCCTATAGATAAAGTACGTTTATGATCCTAACATTTTCTTTCTTTTTTTCTTTTTATTTAATTTATTTAGGAACTTTGGTTAAGACAACATGTCAGTTCCATCGAATCTTATTAACTATAATAACATGAACCTTACTAATAATTAGAATAATAACAATATTAACCTTAATCCTATTTATATTTAGAGGCGAACATTTTCTTAATGATTGGAAATGTAATATTATTCTATACAACGTGTAACAAAAACGTGTGGTAAAAATAAAAATAAAAAAGTGTATCCGATTTAGATCTTGTACACAGAGTTACTAAGACATTAATTATTAACTTCAATTTGGTACGCATTTTTTTTTGTATTTTACGGGTAAGCACTGTGCCTTGATCTTACCTGATGTAAAGTGATGATAAGGCCAACGATGGAAGCGCACTTCACCCGGGAACCACTGGCTATCTTATCTCTAGCTGCCGGAACACAACAATGCAACAAACATTGATGTTATGGCGACATATTTAGATAAGATGGTGGTAGCTAGCCAGGCGGACTAACGAGCCCTACCACCAACCAAACCGAGTACACAAACATGTACCCCCCGCTGGGAATCGAACCCGGGACCTCTGGGTCTAAACCAGTGGTCTTAGCCGTTAAAATATTAATTTTGTGAAGTCACATCTAAATAAACAATCACAGCCATAGTGGTTTAGTAAACTCTGTGTACTTACATTATGATCACTGCTGCTTGCTTAAGGGCGCCTGACGCTCATGACGTCACTAATATAGACATTTAATTTACAATTGCATGACAAATTAGAGTTAATAATTATGTCTCAGTAACTCTGCATAGAAGATCTAGAACGGATACACTTTGGATCTTTTCATTTTGACCACACCATTCTGTTACACGATGTATAAAGTTTCAACATTTTATTCATCATCATCATCATCATCTCAGCCAAAAGACGTCCACTGCTTGATAAAGGCCTCCCCCAAGGATTTCCACAACGACCGGTTTTGTGCTGCTCGCATCCAGCCATCCATGGAGGCCTGCACACTGCGATTTCCGGTACGCGGTCGCCACTCAAGGACTATTCCGCCTCAGCGGCCATCAGTCCTGCGAGCAATGTGCCCTGCCCACTGCTGCTTGAGCTTAGCATCTTTTTGGGCTATGTCGGTTACCTTTGTTCTTCTGCGGATCTCCTCATTTTTGATTCGATCACGCAGAGAAACAGCATAGCCCTCTCCATTGCTTTTTGAGTGACCTTGAGCCTTTTTATGAGGCCCATGTGAGCGACCACGTCTCAGTCCCGTATGTCATCACTGGGAATACACACTGGTCAAAGACTTTCGTCTTGAGACACTGCGGTATATCGGACGAGAAGATATTTCGTAGCTTACCGAACGCTGCCCAGCCTAATTGGATTCGACGATTGACCTCTTTGCTGAAGTTGGACCTACCTAGCTGGACCGTTTATCCCAGGTAAACATAATCGTCCACAACTTCAAGGGCAGAGTCCCCAATCTTCAGAGGAGTGGGTACGACACGTGAGTTCGACATAACATTTTAATAAATTAATAATATTATCTACCTAACTCGCGGTCAATCGTAAAAGCAGATGGAGTGTGTTATTCTGTTATTGATCAAACACACAAATTAAGTAACAGAATCGCACCCACTCCAATATCGACCGCGAATTAATTCCTGCCCTTGACCTGGTGCCCTATAGGGGCCGAATGCAAGCCGAATGTGAAATTAAATGAAATGTAATTTATTAATTTGAAATGAAATTTATTTCTTTACACACACGTATACACACACCAATCAAACAGTGTTTAACAAAAAAAACGTTACCATATTTTTTTATGGAATTTTGATCCCCATTCAAAGATTTAAAAAAATGTACAGTTAGCACGAAAATAGCCATTTTATACAAAAACATTTTTTGATGCCAATCGATCCTGTTTCTAATACTGATCAAAAACTTCTATGGGACCAACCATCGTTGGAGTACTCAAAAAGTCACAAATTGCAAAAAACTTTTCCCGTACATTTTGTATGAAAATTTTACGCAAAAGCTTTTTTAGTGACGGTTGAGATCTTTTTGTTGACTGAATAAAAAGATAAGTTTAAAACAATTCAAATTTGGAACTCGTTACTATTAAATAAAAAACAATCTTGACAGTTTGTGGCGTCAGAAAAGCTCTGAGTGTGTTGTGAATAACATCATCAAGTTATTGTTAGTTAATAAAAAAAGAAAATTAATACGCCTTCTTTTTGATATTTGTAAAATTCTACGTAATCATTTGTCTTATATTTTATTTTATGTATTTCAGTTACACAAATTCTTTACAAAATGTAAGGGAAAAGTTTTTTGCAATTTGTGACTTTTTGAGTACTCCAACGATGGTTGGTCACATAGAAGTTTTTGATCAGTATTAGAAACAGGATCGATTGGCATCAAAAAATGTTTTTGTGTAAAATTGCTATTTTCTTGCTAACTGTACATTTTTTTGAAAATCTTTGAAAGGGGATCAAAATTCCATAAAAAATTATGGATAGTCTCCTAAGACCATTTTCGTGTAGCTGTAACGGATAAGGTACTTCCCCTTACTGCCCCGCTGAAAGTTTCCACCCTGTATATACATTTAAAATTAAACTACTTTAACGACCTCCTTGGTCCAGTGGTTTGTACACCGGTTTTCATAGTGTCGCCATCTCTGAGGTCCCGGGTTCGATCCCCGGTCGGGTCAATTTAGCAATTTTTTTTTTCTGAATTGTCTCGGGTCTGGGTGTTTTCTATGTATAATAAGTATGTTGTTTAAGTATTTTAAGTATGTTTATCCGTTGTCTAGTAACCATTTAACGAGTTTCATAACGAAGCTTCTCTTAAGCTAGATAATTGGTGTGAGTGTAGGAAAGTTTATTTATATAGAGTTTACTAGCTGTGCTCGCGACTTCGTCCGCGTGGAATAGTGACTTTCGGCAGCATTTTTAATTTTTAAGCTCTTGTTTCCGTTTTTGCAACATTTTTCACTGATGCTTCGCTCCTATTGGTTGCAGCGTTATGTTATATAGCTTAAAGCCCTTCTCGATAAATAGACTATCCAACACAAAAAGAATTTTTCAATTCGAACCAGTAGTTCCTGAGATTAGCGCGTTCAAACAAACAAACACTTTAGCTTTATAATATTAAATTATAATATAGATTTATTTACTTATTTATTTTACGCATCTACTCACGTTTATTTTATACGTTTTAGTTTTAATTAATGTTTATCCTGACGTTTCGAACCCTTTGCAGGGTCCGTGGTCACAGGGATACTACGGACCTTGCAAAGGGTAAAAAGTAATGTACAATGTAAAACACTAATCTATACGTGAAGCGAAAACTTTGTGCCTCTTTTTTACGAAAATTGCGCGGACGGAGGAGTATGAACGCACACTTATAGTTTATATAGAAGGTTATCTGAATGTTAATATTTTTTTAAATTATGCATAAAAATACATTAAATCAATAAAACAAACATTACACACACTACAATTTTCTTTATGCACACACTACCATGTATTTGACACACACGTTGCCTCCTCGTAATTTCGTAATTTCAATCGCTTCTCTCACCAATCGAAATTATCTGAGGGTTGTAAAACTCATCAAGTGATCAAGGGCGCATGAATACAATAAACATGGTAAGAATCCCGTTAATAATTACTCTAATTATATAACAATGTCACCTAATACTGGTTAAGTTGGACATGTAGTGCTCTTAGAACTCATTTTTGAATGACGCTACCGTTTGACTTTTACGAAGCTAACAGCCAAGTTTATTCTTCACTTTTAAAATCTGCCAAAACTTAAATTTTGATTGGGACCAAAAAAAAATAATTATAAAATACGAAGTTAAGTGTAATTAAATAACAACTCTTGATTCATAGATAACAGATAATTCTGAAGTTTCTTGATTAAAAGATTTCGCCAAACAAACGCCCCGGGCGGCGGGCGGCCGCCGCCTAAAGCTTTTGATAATATAATTTAGTTATTCTGAAACTGGTGAAATGTTTGCAACTAAATCAATTGTTATTGGTAAACCCGTCGCTTGGTCGGGTCAAAATATTAATGAATAAACTTTGTACTTACTGCTGTGTTGGTTTTAAGTAGATATAGAGATAGCTGAAGAAAATAACACATTAAAGCTTTTGTTTAACTTTCAATTTTGAGAGTGGGTACATACAGGATAGAAGATGTTATTTCACCTTTCATTTCCTATTTCATCGCCAGCTCATTTCATCTCCCCACTGCGTGGGCACGAACCTTCTTCATTAACGTTCATTATTATTTATTGCTGTGATAATTATACTATATTTATGGTGCACCGACGCGACGCGACGACAAGCCCACTTCGTTGTAGCTCGGTCGAAAGGTCGGGTATAAAGAAGGTATGAAACCTTTTACTAATTAGTTTGAGTTAATCCCCGTTTAAATTTCATTGTTAACTATGGAACGCGAAAATTTAAAAGTGTATACTATACTACTGTGCTAAGTACTAAGTTAAGTTCCTGCATTAATGGCACTCGCAATCTATGTGCCGAATCCTTAGATTCACTGATCTTGTAGTCCAACCGCCTAGGCGGTTTTGCGGGGTTTTTAACTGTATCCTAATTGTGTTAAAATAAAGAATAATAATAATGTAATACAATGAAATAGGAGTCAAAAGTGTATACATGTTATAATGCTCGGGACTGTACAAGACATGCACAATCGGTACAATGTCAAGTTATGTGCAACCGGCTTCTGTAAAGTCTAGTGTTACTAAATTTGTCCGAATTCAGTTGAGGAGCTCGATGGCGCAGTGGTTAACGCGCCCGTTCTGCGAGTGCTGAGGTTAAGCAACTTTCGCAAAGACCGGTCACCGGATGGGTGACCAAAAATTTATCATCTCGAACTCCTCCGTGCTTCGGAAGGCACGTAAAGTTGGTCCCGGCTGCATCAGCAGTCGTTAACAACCACCAATCCGCACTGGGCCCGCGGCCGCGTGGTGGTTTATGGCCCGTCCTCCCTATCCATCCATAGGAAAGGCTCCAGCCCCAGCGGTGGTGACATAAAATGAGCTGATGATGATGATGACAGTTAATGTCCTGGTTATCCTATCAAAATAACATATTACCAGTTATCTGAGCTTCGTCCAGCTGTACTTACTGTTGTTCGTTGTGTTCAACCAATCGGCTAATCGTTATTTAGAGGTTTTTTTTTCTATCTTTCGGGTAAGCACAATGCCTTCGTCTCACCTGATGTTATGTGATGATAAGGCAAATGGTGGAAGCGCATTTCACCCGGGATCCTCAACTACTGAGGCACTAGCTATCTTATCGTAAACAAAACTCACACTATAGGTACCCTGTAAAAATACTGGTAATGCCCCTTTAACGGATAACCAACCCTGGTTATGTGATGTGACGCTTGTGAGAATTGGAAGAGGTTCCATATACAAAACCCGCCCGCGACTTCGTTCGCGAAGACTACACTACCCCACAGGAACCTATTACCGGGATAAAAAGTACCCTGTATCCTAGTTCGGGTCATGGTCTATCTATGTGGAAAGTTTCATCCAAATCCGTTCAGCCATTTCCACGTGATGCGCGATCAAATAAACAGATAAACAGACAAAAATTCTAAAAACTGTTGAGTTGGAACGTGTTCTGTTATCGATTCTAATTATCCCCAGCCAACTTTTTTTCGAATATCTTCCATGTACAGACTTTCGACCCTCTTTAGCTGTATTATAAGTATATATTAGATTGCCTATGTATGACATTTAAGCCTTTGTCCGATTATAGGTGGAGCGTGAACGCGCGCGCTGTAATTAAGGTTGGCAACTTTGTCCGCCTTTGTAGTCTAGTGGTGTGACCACCGGTGTCATTAGCAGAGGTTTCGGGTTCGATTCTCAATCAGGGTACTTATTATTTTATATTCAGTTGGTGATAAAGCTTGTGTAAGTATTTTGTCTTCTCGATACTTAACTTTGATAAAGCGACGACGACCTCCTTGGTCGAGTGGTTTGTACACCGGTTTTCATGATGTCGCCATCTCCGAGGTCCCGGGTTTGATCCCCGGTCAGGTCAATCTAGAAGTTATTGTTTTTTTTGTTAAATTGTCTTGGGTCTGGGTGTTTTCTGTGTATAATAAGTATGTATTTAAGTATTTTAAGTATGTTTATCCGTTATCTAGTAACAATTTAAGAGCGTTTACGCGAAAAAAAAAAACATATCTAGTAATTAGAGATAGAAAATAAGACGTTACGGCCACTTTTAACTATAACGCCATATTTAACTAAACCATAACATGTGAGGTGTTCATTAGGTGACGTACAAATGCTAAATTACTTCATTCAAATAGTTTGTTGAGCATAATTTGATTTCTATCTCTAATTACTAGATATGTTTTTTTTTTCATTAGTGGCGCTAGTGTGCGGCGTAAACGCTCTTAACGAGTTTCATAACGAAGCTTCTCTTGGGCTAGATAATTGGTGTGAGTGTAGATAAGTTAAAAAAAATAGCGCCTGATAGCCTAGTGGCAAAGAGCTCTGTCTGATATCTGGAGGCCCTAGATTCAATTTCCTTGTCAGGCATAATATGTCTCGGATTTATTAGTGTTTAGTCCGGGTTATGATTACCAACCAACATTTGGTAAGCGTGGTGATTAAACCAAACCCATTGTAGTGACGTAGGTACTAAGAGAATAAATGTACGGTAGGTTCGACTTGGTACGTGTGTCTGTAAACAGTTCAAATATAGCATTTCAACTAACTAATTGTTTCACTGAATCCCGAGTAGCACATTCTTCAATGGCGTCGAGGATGGTATAAGTATATTAGTTTTAAACATGTATTTTGGTCCGATCCGATCCGAACCCTTCGGAGAATCTAGGAGGGCACGGGGACACGCACTTTTAAGTGTGTGATGCCGTTCCCTCTAGAAAACCTCCGAAGGTGATTCGTTTCACACCGCTTGAGGTAGATACCCTCTACGTACCTCGCCGCCCCGAAAAAAGCCCGGTGACGCTGAAAATGCCGTTCGAGGCAATCAGCAATCTCTCTCCAAAAAAAGAAATATTTTGGTAAAATAGTCAAGGCTAGCTTAATAACTTTAAATTCTATGGGTCTTACAAATAAACAAAGAATAAGCTTCGAATAGTTATTCTGTGTTTTGTCTCTTTTTAACCGACTTCAAAAAAAGGAGGAGGTTATCAATTCGACTGTATTTTTTTTTATGTTTGTTACCTCAGAACTTACGACTGGGTGAACCGATTTTTATGATTCTTTCTTTATTTGAGAACTGGTGCTTCCTATGTGGTGGAATCCTCAAGGAATTGAGGGAACTCTTCAAATATTGTAAGAATACCTATAGCGATTTTGGTATTTTCAGAAATAAGTCAAGCATTTGCATTCAGAAAGTATCATTTAATGAAGTGTTACTGATGAAAAAGACCACAGATTGCCATCGGAACTCCTAAATGAAAAGTATTTCACGGGTGGCGATAAAATATCTCGATTAAGATAGTTAAGCGACTATGACGAAGCAAATTAAGGCAGGCACCAGAACTCAGTTTTTGATTTCCTACTTTGAGATAGGCGTTTCTCGTTTTCTTCGCTTGTCTCATTTAAACGGCGCTGTCTCATACGAGCGCGCGTTTAGTAGGTCTACCCATATTCGCTTTTGATAAATAGATCGAAACAATTCACTAAAAAGAGAGAAATAAACAAAAATTTTAACAAAAACAAAAACCGACTCAAAAAAAGTAGATTGATAAAATTGCACTAAAAAGTAAAAAATAAGCGTTAGACTTTTAAAGACAATAATTTTATTAGGAAAATATATAGGTACAATTATTGTTATTTTGGAGTCGGTGCCAGCCAAGGTAACTTTAACATAAACATTTAACGCCATCATCATCTCAGCCAAAAGACGTCCACTGCTGGACAAAGGCCTCCCCCAAGATTCTCCACAACGACCGGTTTTGTGCTGCTCGCATCCAGCGGCTTCCCGCGACCTTCACCAGATCGTCGGTCCACCTTGTTGGAGGCCTGCCCACACTGCGCTTTCCGGTACGCGGTCGCCACTCCAGGACTATCCCGCCCCAGCGGCCATCAGTCCTGCGAGCAATATGACCTGCCCACTGCCACTTGAGCTTAGCAACTCTTCGGGCGATGTCGGTTACCTTTGTTCTTCTGCGGATCTCCTCATTTCTGATTCGATCACGCAGAGAAACCCTGAGCATAGCCCTCTCCATTGCTCTTTGAGTGACCTTGAGCCTTTTTATGAGGCCCATAGTGAGCGACTACGTCTCAGTCCCGTATTTCATCACTGGCAACACACACTGGTCAAAGACTTTCGTCTTGAGACACTGCGGTATATCGGACGAGAAGATATTTCGTAGCTTACCGAACGCTGCCCAGCCTAATTGGATTCGACGATTGACCTCTTTGCTGAAGTTGGACCTACCTAGCTGGACCGTTTGTCCCAGGTAAACATAATTGTCCACAACTTCAAGGGCAGAGTCCCCAACCTTCAGAGGAGTGGGTACGACACGTGAGTTCGACATAACTTTCGTCTTCTCCATGTTCATTTTAAGGCCCACTTGTTGAGAGACTCTGTTGAGGTCACCGAGCATTGCGCCAAGGTCTTCCAGGGTCTCAGCCATGACCACTATATCGTCAGCAAATCGAAGGTGAGTGATGTATACGCCGTTGACGTTGATGCCGAGTCCTTTCCAGTCCAGAAGCTTGAAAACATCTTCCAGTGCAGCAGTGAACAGTTTCGGAGAAATCACATCTCCATCTCTCACTCCTCACTGCAACTGGATAGGTTTCGAGCTCTGGTCCTGGAGACGGACTGACATAGTGGCGCTTTCATACAAACACCTCAACACTTCGATGTACCGATAGTCAATTTGGCACCGCTGGAGAGACTGTAGCACGGCCCATGTCTCAATCGAATCGAAGGCTTTTTCATAGTCCACAAACGCCATACTATATATTAAAATCTTAATAGTACATTCAATCTTAAGCAGAAATATTGACTACAAACGCGGACTGGCACCGGCTCCAAAAACTTCGTTGGCTGGCACCGGCTCCAAAAATAACAATAATTGTACCTATATATTTTCCTAATAAAATTATTGTCTTTAAAAGTCTAACGCTTATTTTTTACTTTTTAGTGCAATTTTATCAATCTACTTTTTTGGAGTCGGTTTTTGTTTTTTTCTCTAATTTGAAATAACGTTTACATGACAGGAACAAAACATGGAATATTACTATTCGGAGCTTAATTCTTTGTTTATTTGTAAGGGGCTATAAGTATAAACCTAAAAAAACATAAAAATATCCACAGTTGATTCAATGGCACCCTACATAGTTCAGGGTGCCAAGTGCGAGTTTGTTCGCCATTCGATCACGTTAACATGCACACACGCGCACACACACGTACACACACGTACACACACGTACACACACGTACACACACGTACACACACGTACACACACGTACACACACGTACATACACGTACACACACGTACACACACGTACACACACGTACACACATAAATACGCAGACACGCCTTCATGTTACTTTACGCCTTAATGTTGTTTATATTTCTTGTTTAAGTATATTTCTATCTGTCGCACAAACTTAAGTGGGTGCCGACGATACGGGGCTCTCCTGGTTTGGGACCCACGAGTTATGCTTCCTGTATTGTTACAATGTCACTACATTAGCTTTTGTTTTGTAATTCTTCATTTGTTGTACTTAATTTTGGTGTATATTAAGTAACAAATTTTTGAAAAATAAATTATTTGTATTTTTATTTGTATGCCGCCAGGTGGCGCTGCTTCAATGGCATACTAATTTTCGTTTCGTAAACGTAATTGATGAATACGGATAGTAGACAAAAACTGACACTAGGCCCCCAGTACCATCGTAATACAATATAGTGCGTATATTTTTTCGTGGCACAGGTATCCGCTAGGGACCACCGTCGTATTTACACGTCGAAAAAGAATCTTACTGTGCCCCTACTAGGGTGTTTTTCAAAAATGCCTCTTATGCTATTAGATATAAAGTTACAAGTTGTGTTTGGTGTCGGCTTGTATTACGTACAGTAAGTGAGTTTTGACGCAACAGGCTTAAAGTTAGACATTCGCAAACATACAGCCTTTTTTTATATTTAAAGGTGATAACTTAATTTATTCAATGCTGGCTTGTATATTAGTTAACTGCTCATTCTTTTTCAAAAATACTTGTAATGAAGCCCTTATTTTGACAACTTTCTTTAATATAAATATAACAAATATTACGGATCTACTCGCGTTTATTTTACACATTGATTTATATTATTTTATTCTGACGTTTCGAACCCTTTGCATGGTCCGTGGTCACAATGGCTGGTCCTCTAAGGGCTGGTCGTCTCATACTTCTCATAATTAATTAATAACTTGAATATGTACCCTTATTTCAATTGAATACTCTAATTTCTCTTTTATCATCATCATCATCATCTCAGCCGAAAGACGTCCACTGCTGTACAAAGGTCTCCCCCAAGGATCTCCACAACTACCGGTTTTGTGCTGCTCGCTCCAGCGACTTCCGGCGACCTTCACCAGATCGTCGGTCCACCTTGTTGGAGGTCTGCCAACACTGCGCTTTCCGTAACGCGGTCGCCACTTGAGCTTAGCAACTCTTCGAGCTATGTCGGTAACCTTTGTTCTTCTGCGGATCTCCTCATTTCTGATTCGATCACGCAGAGAAATCCCGACCATAACCCTCTCCATTGCTCTTTGAGTGACCTTGAGCCTTCTGATAAAGCCACTAGTGAGCGACCACGTCTCAGTCCCGTATGTCATCACTGGCAACACACACTAGTCCATTACTTTCGCTTTGAAACACTGCGGTATAATTTCTCTTTAGAAAAAAATTACCTCCTTCAATATAGTTCGTAGTTTCTGTAATACTCCAATACACGTTAACAGTAGCCGGCAAAGTTAATAAAATAGTCCTGCCAGTGTCAATAAAATAGTTCATAAATAATTGTTTAATTATTTTCACTACATTGACTCAAGCTAATTTTAACTCTTATTTTTAATTGTAACCAGTAAATAATATTATAAGTATTATAAAATATTCATAATATTATTAGTATTATTCATTTCCAAGCCGCCTACCGCTACAGACGATATTCAAAATGAAACCTAGCCTTCTCATACCAAGGGAATTGGATTGAATCAAATTCAGGCCATTTGCGTTATCCCGAATTTCATAGCAGGTGCGTCCCGGCAATGGTAATAGAAAATCGAACGTTTGCCGGCCTAACCGAGGGAACGCTGGCCCTTCGCCATTACACATACCATATGACGCGTACAAATGGCTTCATTTAAGCATTACAAACGCAAAAATGGGCACAAATAAAAAGACTGCCGCCTCAGTGGCCGAGTGGACGCCTCGGTGTCCGAGTGGCAGAGCGCTCAGCCCGATGCCCGAAGGTCCCGGGTTCAATTCCCAGGTCGGGCAAAATGTATTTCGGATTTTTCGATGCATAGCCCGGGTTTGTGATCACCAACCCGCATTTTGCAAGCGTGGTGCTTAAGCCATTACCCATCAATTGTAGCGATGACTTGATTTCAATGATGGAGGCCTTTGCCCAACAGTGGGACAATTATAGGCTGTTTATTAAAGAGACTGCAGCCGGTAAGCTTCTGAAACGCGCTCCAGCAACGTACACATAGTCAACCTCTGACGGACATGGATCTCTCCAAAAGATTAAATAGTCTACCAGCACACGTTTTCCCTCCTTCCTATGATATGGGGTCCTTCAAACGAAGCGTGAAGAAGCACCTTGTGGGCCGGCAGAGAGAGGTTGACTGATGCTGCGTTGTATTCACGCTGCACCAGTTGTCTTCGCGTCTGGACTCCATTTCCACTTAACATCAGGTGGTATCAGCGCCGGCTTTAGGGGGGGGCGACACGGACGGCCGCCCGGGGCGCCAGGGTCCAGAGGGCGCCGCGTGCGCTACCGCGAGGCCCTAACTTTACCACTTAATTTGATATCTATCAATCTAAAGAAAAGCTAAATTCATAAATAAGCATTGTTCTATATTGCAAGAAAAGTTAAAGGTCAACTTTAAATCAAATATTGATGGAGATTTGTTGTGCGATTAAATTTTAGGTCTGCAACACTATCTCGAAGACAGTGTAACACCTATCGAAACATTATCAAAAAGCACAATTTTCAAGAGTTACATATATCCCAACACCAGGATATCGTAAAGGCAAAAAGTCAAAGTTTTCGGAAGAAACCCTTAGGCTCATGATTCATGAAGAAATGTCCGAAGAAACGTCCGAACAACGGGCTATCAACCAGAAGATTAGCAAACTGGTACGCTACGACCTCTGACGCTCCAATACACGCTTGATTGAACGAGCGATTGAGCAAAATCGGGGGTCGAAAGTGTTTGTCCGGTCTCTTGGGAGAAGCCACTTGACAAAGTTGACTACAACCAGTTGAGTAGTCGTTGCTTCGAAACCAGAGGTTCTTTCGGAAATTGAAAACTTTTACAGCCAGCTATACGATTCGCATGCATCTCAACCTGATCCCAAAAATGAGGACACCACAGAGCCACATTGACCCGCCACTTTACCGAAGACTTGTCTGAAATCAGCCTGAGCGAAATTGAGATGGCTCTTAAACAGCTAAAAAACGGAAAAGCCCCTGGCGAAGACGGTGTTATATCTGACCTCCTTAAAGCAGGCGGTAAACCTGTGTTAAAGGAGTTTCAAAACATCTTTAATACCGTTCTCTTCGATGGGAGAACTCCGGAGGCGTGGAGTAGCTCGTGCTGTTTTTCAAAAAAGGAGACAAGACCCTATTGAAAAACTACCGACCCGTTTCGCTCTTAAGCCATATCTACAAGCTGTTTTCAAGAGTCATCACAAACCGTCTGGCGCGAAGACTCGACGAATTTCAACCCCCGGAGCAGGCCGGATTTCGAGGAGGATATGGCTCCATAGACCACATCTTCATAGTGAGGCAGATTATACAGAAGACCGAGGAGTATAATCGGCCCCAGTGCTTAGCATTTGTGGACTATGAGAAGGCATTTGACTCTTATCGAAACCTGGGCTGTTCTAGAATCTCTGCAACGATGCCAAGTCGACTGGCGATATATCCAAGTGTTGAGGTCTCTTTACAATGCCGCCTCCATGGCCGTCCAAGTACAGAACTAGCAGACTAAGCATATCCCCTTGCATCGTGGTGTGAGACAAGGGGATGTTATATCCCCTAAATTGTTCACAAATGCTTTGGAAGATATATTTAAGACGCTGGACTGGAAAGGACGTGGGATTAACATCACCGGTGAATGCATCACTTGCGATTTGCGGACGACATCGTCATCGTGGCCGAAACGTTGCAGGATTTACAATACATGCTGAACAGCCTAGCTGATTCTTCTCTATGCATCGGTCTCCGGATGAACTTGGACAAAACCAAGATTATGTTTAACGAACATGCCATTCCGGGACCGATTGCAGTTCAAGGCAGTACTCTCGAAGTTGTTAAGGAGTATATCTACTTCGGGCAAACTCTGTAGTTGGGTAGAAACAACTTCGAGAAAGTGGCTAACAGAAGGATACAGCTAGGCTGGGCAGCATATGGGAAATTACGTCGGGTCTTTACGTCGCCTATTCCACAGAGTCTAAAGACTGAAGTGGCAGTGGGCCGGCCTTATTAGCCGCAGAACCGATAACCGATGGGGTAAAGAGTTCTTGAGTGGAGACCGCGTATCGGCAAACGTAGTATAGGACGCGATACATGTTTCTTGTTTTGTAATATATTCGAATTAATAAAATTAATAAAAAATATGATTTTTATTTTTAAAGTGCTAATTGCTGCACTGAAGCTTTCCGGTAGCATAATCAGTACAGCCGCCCGGATTGCGAAAGACCCAGGTTCGACTCCTGACTGGGTTGGTGGGCGTTTAATTTTTTTACTGTATTTCATAACTATTTTAAAAATATATCAAATTCAAAATCAGTTTTTTTAAATTTTAATATAAAAGGGCGCCAAATTAATGATTCGCCCGGGGCGCCTAGATGGTTAAGGCCGGCCCTGGGTGGTATGAAGTCCTTTGCCGTGCTAAGTATAAAAAAAATTCTGCGACAGCGGTGCTCAGCCTGGTTCGAGATGGTCCGAGTTTTTGGTCCGCGAAATGATATATGTGGGCGTTACTCGAACGCTTTCTTTCTAGGGTCTCCTTATTTAGGGATAGGGTGTTTCCTATCGGATAGATGATGTTGATAGATAGTGATGATGATGAAAAGAAAATTAGAGTATTACATTGAAATAAGGGTACATATCATCATCATCAGCTCAATTTATGTCCCCACAGCTGGGGCACGAGCCTTCTCTATGGATGGATAGGGAGAACGGGCCATAAACCACCACGCACGCCCAGTGCGGATTGGTGGTTGTTAACGACTGCTAATGCAGCCAGGACCAACGGTTTTACGTCCCTTCCGAAGCACGGAGGAGCTCGAGATGATAAATTTTTGGTCACCCATCCGATGACCGGCCTTTACGAAAGTGCCTAACCTCAGCACTCGCAGACCGGGCGCGTTAACCACTGCGCCATTGAGCTCCTCTCTGGATACATACACACATACACATACACACAAGTTACTTATTAATTATGAGTAGTAAGAGACGATCAACCTCAGTGTCATTGTGTTTAGAAAATCGAACATTTGCCGGCCGAATCGAGGGAACGCCGCGCCGGCCCTTCGCCATTACACGTTCCATATTCTAGGAACGTCTTGTACTTGTACAAACATAAAATTATATTATATCTACAAACTTTTACCTACCAGCTTCTACTCTAAGCACAGTGCCATCATCTCACCTAGTGTTAAGTGATAATAAAGGCCAATGGTGGAAGCGCCTTCACCCGGAATCACAACTACTGCGGCACTGGCTATCTTATCTCTAGCTGCCGGAACACACCAATGCTAGAAAAGATAAGATAAGAATTTATTTAAAAGTACAATAAGTACACAGCATTTTTACATTTCATTGTTCTTGACACGGTTAAAAATATTAATATATTAATATATATATATTTTTCTGCTGACACTTACTAAAGGATACCCTGAGCAGTATCAGCAAATGCAATGCTACAAACATTGACGTTATGGCGACATATTTAGATAAGATGGTGGTAGCTAGCCAGGCGGACAAACAAGTCCTACCACCAACCAAACCGAGTACACAATTACGTACCGAATCGGGAATCGATCCTGGAACCTCCCATAGGTCTTAATCACTAGACCACCGAGGCGGTTACTCTTGATTAATCTAGTTTGCTTTCAATGATAAAACACATGTTGTATATGTAGGTATATATTGCCAAACAATATTAACTCGATTGCAAGCTTTTTCAAAAAACTATTGAAACGAGAAAAAATGTGATCAGCAACAAGAGGAGCGAATCAGCTTCATCCAATTTCAACCGGTCCGCGCCAATTGTGTTACAATCGGGACGAGATGGTGAATAAAAATAAAAAGCAGTGTTTTTTTTAAAGTAATTCAATATACTTCAATACTTTATTTTTCTTCATATATTCTATGACTAGGTAATTATAGGTACTAAATATATTGCGAACAAATGAACCTTGAAGGGTACAGTAATATGAAACAGGCAGATAGATGTCTTCATTCTTCATAATCATCAGCCTATATTAGTCCATTACTGGGCATAAGCCCCTCTTTTTAGGGTTCCGTACCCAAAAGGTAAAACGGGACCCTATTACTAAGACTCCGCTGTCCGTCCGTCCGTCTGTCTGTCTGTCTGTCTGTCTGTCTGTCTGTCTGTCTGTCTGTCTGTCCGTCCATCCGTCCGTCCGTCCGTCCGTCCGTCCGTCTGTCTGTCTGTCTGTATAGCTGTACAGACAGACGTCTGTCTGTCCGTCCGTCACCAGGCTATATCTCATGAACTGTGATAGTTAGGCAGCTGAAATTGTCACAGATGATGTAATTTCTGTTGCCGCTATAACAACAAATACTAAGAAACAGAATAAAATAAATATTTAAAACCCTTTCCCCCTGGGATATAGATATTTAATAAAGAAACTTATTTGATCTATATTATATTGATAAGGTAGGTAAAATTAAACACATATTTTTTTTAGATTTTTATTTTACCTAGAAGTACTATTTCTAATACCTAGACTTAAAAGTACCGTTATGTACTTTATGGCATCACAATGTTAGGAACTTTGTCATAGAATACAGAAATAATGTATATCTTAGTCAGTGATTGACTTCATGATATTCAACGAAGCAGTTTTTTTTTTATGTAGTCACAAAAATACATTGCAGTGAGAACATTTACTGTGAGGTTTCGACTGAACCTTTTTCAAACTGCAAATCTCACACCTTCCTCTCTTCTCAACATATGTAGGCCAATGTATGCCTCTGTTGCCCAAACGTACGTCTTTCAGAGTAGAATAACCAGCTTTGCGCCTTTTGGAAGGGCCACTTTTTGAAGCGTTATCACTAGATATCTTTCTTTTCTGACTGACTTTTCTCGCTTCAACATTTTATCTATGCTACAACAGATCTATCAACAAAATCCCACGAACCATTAATCGCTGTAAGCAAAGCAAACAACACTCTCGTCCATTCATCCGCTGAGCCGTAGATCCCCTTTTTTATTGCGACATCCATCATCTGACGATTTGATCCGTGAAATTTTACTCGACTTTGCTTATCGTTTCTAAAAACAAGACACATTTTTCAAAAAATTCAGTATCAAGATGAGAGAGAGAGAGAGAAACGTTTATTGACCACACACAGTAATATACATAAAACATAAGAATAAAAACAAACAAAAGATCACAACCCACTATACACTACTTTAAAATTTATACTGACACCCCCTACCAACCTATCGGTTACAAAGTAGGTGTCAGACCAACCTTACGCAAGCGCAAGGGACCATCTACGTCAGATCATAACGCCAGATCAGAACACGGCGGTACGCATCCTTCATCCAGTACTTTTAAGACTAGTGTCTCAAGCTAGTCGCCCCGTGGACACGTAAAAAAGGTCAATCAGGACCCCGCCTCAGCTTATGTAGTTGCGAACGAAGCGTGTCGCAACAACGCTGGTATTCTGGCGGAGCCTGCCGCCGCCGCGCCGCGATACGATTTCTCAATATTATTGATAAGCTATTATAGGAGCTCGTAGTAGTTGCTAGCGCGTCAAGCTTCGACCATATAAGTTAAACAACTGCACAATGCTATGATGGTCTGAATTATCGATGTGGGTTCCTTCAATGGGAATGGGCAGGACATTTTTGATCCACGTAGCCTGAAAGGTGGGCCAAGACTTCCATTGATAGGCGAAGGACCACAGTAATCGGTGAAGAAAGGCCGTGAAAGCGTTGCGGCTGGCCGGAGACAGCTGGAGATCAATAAAGGTGGAAGGTAATGAGGAAGGAATGACGACCTCCTTGGTCGAGTGGTTTGTACACCGGTTTTCACGGTGTCGCCATCTCTGAGGTGCCGGGTTCGATCCCCGGTCGGGTCAATTTAGAAATTATTGTTTTTCTAAATTGTCTCGGGTCTGGGTGTTTTCTATGTATAATAAGTATGTATTTAAGTATTTTAAGTATGTTTATCCGTTGTCTAGTAACCATTTAACGAGTTTCATAACGAAGTTTCTCTTGGGCTAGATAATTGGTGTGAGTGTAGGAAAGTTTATTATTATTGTTTATTATTATTGTTATAACAAAAAAAATACTTATCGCGTTTATAAATTGACGATGTTCTTGGTAACAGAACAGAGGAACTCAACGGCGCAATGGTAAACGCGTCCGGTCTGTGCTTTCTTAGGTTATAAGCAACTTTTGCAAAGGCCTGTCATCGATTCGGCAAAAATCTGTCATCACAAACCCCCCCGTGCTTCGGGAGGCACGTAAAGCCGTTGGTCCCGGCTGCATTGAGCACTGGGTTCGGGTGGTGGTTTAAGGCCCGTTCTATCCCTATCCATCCATATGAAATATATGTGCCCCAGCAGTGGGAACATAAAAAGAGCTAGTGATGACGATGATAGTAAAGGTTCTTGATGCGAAAAATGGAAAGTCAGTGTCTTTCAATGCCTGAAAACCTGAAATAATAGAGTTGGCGTGTTCGAGAATTATTTGCAGTAGGTATTAACGATTTTCGTGTGATTTTCGTAGCAGCTGAGCCTTCCTAAGTTAACCAACTTGGTATGCCAACCGTGGCCGCCCCAAAAGTTTGCTACACACCCAATTGAGTTACGACGTAGAATTTGATTCGCCAACTCTATTCTTATGGACCCAAGATTTACATGTTTATTAAACAACTTTAGCTCTCAGCCGAAGTGCTCGACGATTAAGAGGTTGTTCAAGAACTTTTTGCGTTACAAAAGCGATTTGGGGGATTCGGTCTAATGCTTGAGCTTGCTTGAGCCTTTATAGTCGTTTGATAAGGCGACCAACTTTTACGGCGATCAGTTGGTTGCGGACCGATTTATCCAATTTTCATTTTATTTTTATTTTATCAGCCATTGGAACGTTGTGGTGGTCGTTGACATTTTGCTTTTTGTACATTTCGCTTGTGCACATTAAGCGTTGTGTACATTTTGCGTATTGTACAATATACCGGTTGTTACATTTTGCGTGTAGTGTACATTTTGCGTATTGTACATTATGCTGCGGAGGGGATTTGAGGAGGTTTTGCCACGTTCTGCTATTAGCCACAGCATCGTATTGTTGATGGCAGTTTATATGTTTTTTTTTTAAATTTATTTATTAGGTACACAAATCAGATAGAAATTAAAAAATAACAAAAAAGTATGATAAATTGTATAAGAACTAAATTATGTGTACACAACACGATTAATAATAAGCGTCCATGTTTAAGTTTATCTAATCTACAACTATATCCAATTAAAAACGAATTATATACATATTATGGTAAAAAAAATATAACAACTAGAAAACTTATTCTAGGTTAACTTTATGAAGTTTTTTTTAATAAGTGGGAGATGCCGAGCCGAGAATTTCTCGGACATTTTTTTCAAATTTATGTATTTTCATGGAAAATATGTCGATGTTGTTATTAAGTGCAACCAGTTAATTGTATAGACGACACATTCTGACAATGGGATTGTAATATGTTGTATTATTTTTATAGACATTTAGTACAAAAGTCTTAGGCGCCCGAGTTCGATACAAAGTATTATGTCTTTGTATCTATACTAATATTATAAAGCTGAAGAGTTTGTTTGTTTTTTTGTTTGGTTGAACGCGCTAATCTCAGGAACTACTGGTTCGAATTGAAAAAATATTTTTGTGTTGAATAGTCCATTTATTGAGGAAGGCTATAGGCTATATTACATCACGCTATGACTAACAAGAGTGGAGCAGCAATGAAAAATGTTGCAAAAACGGGAAATATTATTTTTGAGAGCTTTCCTTGCGTGTAAACGGTGAAAGTTACGCAAAAATAATAAACGCGGGTGAATCCGTGAGGCACAGCTAGTTTTCAATAATTATTTTACATTATTGTTAATGTGTTCATGTAATGTAATGTACGTTTTATTAATAACGCGCCCGGTCTGCGAGTACTGAGGTTAAGAAACTTTCGCAAAGACCAAAAATCTATCATCACGAGCTCCTCCGTGCTTCGGAAGGCATGTAAACCATTGGTCTCGGCTGCATTAGCAGTCGTTAACAACCAACAATCCGTTTATGGCCCGTTCTTCCTATCCATCCATAGGGAAGGCTCGTGCCCCAGCAGTGGGGAAAAAAAATTTACTGATGTTGAATAATAATAATATTACCAGCTGTGCAGTTTCTTTTTTTTATTTATTTAATAATATAACAATGAAATTAAATTATAAAGCAAACCATAAATCACGGAGATTTGTCCGGTATGCTACAAATAAGTTGAGCTCAATATCTGCACATCATCATCATCATCATCATCATCTCAGCCAAAAAGACGTCCACTGCTGGACAAAGGCTTCCCTCAAGGATAAATCACTTTAACATTTTGATTTGCCATAATCGCCACGCTTGGCAGGCGGGTTGGCGATCGCAGTAGGGTAAGAATAATCACAGAGAGGCGCTGCTGCCCATCCTCTGGAATGGTCCCATAGTCGCCTTCTACGACACCCACGGGAAGAGATGGGCTGGTGCAATTCTTTATCCCCGGCACTACTCATCAGCACATAACATCAACAAAATGAAAGTAAACATAGGTAGCCTTGCGCTTATTCTTCTCCGCCTGGATAGCTACGACTAATCAAAGTATCCATAACATGTCAAAGTCAAAGTCAAAGTCAAATATTCTTTATTCAAATAAACTAGAAAAGTGCTTTTGAATCGTCCATAATTTTTTTACCTACTACCCATTCAGGACGTCTATATTTTAGCTGTGGAGAAGAATGAACATGAACTTTAGTAGTTGATATGTTCCGTCAGTTAGAGATAAGACAGCAAGTTGTTGAGGATTCCGGGTTATCTTCACTTAACGTCAAGTTCCCTGTGTGGTGCCGGGGATAAAGAATTGCACCACCCTATCTCAACCCGTGGGTGTCGTAAAAGGCGACTAAGGGACCATTCCAGAGGATGGGCAGCAGCATCTCTCTGAGGTTACTTTCAACCTACTGCGATCGCCAACCCGCCTGCCAAGCGTGGTTATTATGGCAAATACCCCCCATCTTGGGGGAGGCCTTTGTCCAGCTGTGGACGTCTTTTGGCTGAGATGATGATGATGATGATGAACGTCAAGTAAGTTGAAGACCAACTTACCCGTAAATAACTGAACAAAAGAAAACTAATTGTCCATAGGGACGGGTAATAATACTACTGCGCAATTTATGAACGCAATACAGAACAATTGAACAGTTTCGAGAAAAACGCGGTCAGAGTTGAAATTTTATTTACTGCGTTCATAAATTGCGCGGAAGTAATATTAAGTTATAGTGCTCTTACTGCGATCATACTATGTGAATAAACTAAAATCTGCTCTTTACTGCAGTATTTATGATAATATGTTTTTTCCTTCTGAGCAAGATAGAAAAAAACGGGTCTTTAATTCTTATAGATCGTAATGTGAGCACCTCAAATATCTAAAACAATCATAACACAGTAAGTGGTACTTACTGCGTTCATAAATTGTGCGGCAGACTACATAACCTACTCTTTTGCATGTAATGACGTCAAAACAGTATTTTCCATCACAAAATCAAAACCACAAATTCTGAAATCTGTGGTTGTGTTGCCTCCCTGAAGCTCATATCAATCCTCAATTTCAACGGCTATCTCGTCTAATGTCTACTTAATTAATACCACATCCAGGGGCCTTCGGTGTGCCTTCGGCTTTAATGTTGAGCGAGTTATATATGGAAACAAAACTGCCTTGTCAAAATCGTAGTAGCTATCAGCTCTTTGTATCCAGCCAGCCAATTAGTCCACTTTCAAACTGATCCTCTGTTATCTACTGATCTCACACTGAGGTTCTGGGTTTGATTCCCAGCGGGGGGTACATTATTGCACTCAGTTGGCTTGGTGGTAGAGCTTGATCTAATTCCACCTGGCTGCCACCATCTTATTTAAGTACATGTCGTTATATAAATTGTATATATTGTTTATGCATCCATTTTGTTGATAGCATTATTCGTTTTTAGAAATTATGAATATAATTATTTACTCATAAAATAATTCTCCTATTGCATGCTATGGTTGTGACTGTAAGGTATCTCAAGTATTATACAATATGTAAAAAATGTGCATCGCGACTTTCCGGCCCCTAGAAAACGATGCATGTTACATGCCGCCTATACCGGCTATCCGATCGCATGTGAGTATCAGTTGTGTGAGTAGCTAAATGTCAACAAAATGGATTGACAACGATTTAGTTCCGTGCAGCGTGAGTGTACGCCCCCTGAATGCGATGCAGTGCCACGTGCCGGCTTTACCGGCGTTTCGGTCGCCGATCAAAGGTGCACTAACGATAACGAACGGGTCGATGAGTCGCTGGACACTGGCACACAATAAAGAGAATGCAGAAAGTTAGCTTAACCCTATTGGCATAATGGGTTATTTGAGACACTATACAAAAAAAATGTCGAGTAGTGAAAAAAAAACACATTTTGTACAAAAATATGTTTATACAATTTGTAAAAAAAAAAACCCTGTTTGATCGGAAAGGGGTATACAAATATCCATAACAAAAAAAAAGTATTGTCTATGAAAATAGAAGAGTTATCGTATTTAAAACGCAAGTTTTTTGTACCGAAATTGTGCAAATTTTTATAAATGTGACCACACTTTCCATCAATTACGGCGGTCCTACCTACCGAGCGAAGTGCCGACAAAAGTATTGCTATGTAAGTTTTGTCATTTAACAAATTTTTTATCGGGGTAAATTTTTTTTAATTACTTATTTTAAAATAATTACATAGAACTTAATCTCGTTACTTAATAACACCTTTACGGATCGGACAGGGTTTTTGTTACATCTATTTAATACTTGAAGCAAAAACTTTGTACCCCTTTTTACGAAAATTGCGCGGACGGAGGAGTATGAAATTTCGCACATTTTATAGTTCATATAGAGAAGGAGAACAGAATGTTAATATTTTTTTTAAATTATGCTAAAAATACATTAAATCAATAAAACAAACATTACACAAACTACCAAGTATTTGACACACACGCATATATACTCTTTTCAAAAATAGAAGAGGAGCGGCCAAAATTTGTTAATGCCACTCCAAACTCACATTTTATCTTTTTTAATTTTTCATTGCTAAGGATACAATCCGTGCAGCCTTAATAAGTTAACCGTGTCATGCGGGGTATCGTATGAAAGGGCTTCATTTGCACAAGCTTAAACAGATTATTAATTTTTATGATGTATAGTTTTCGATTTATGACGAAGAATGAAAAAAGAAATACCTATTTCCTCTTTTATATGTATAGGTACCTAATAAACCCATAACTTTACCTATGTAGTACCTAAAAGTTTGCACTGTTATGCGTACCTACTTAGTCCTTTTTTTAATTTTGTTATTTGGTACGGAACCCTCAGTGGGCGAGTCCGACTCGCACTTGTCCGGTTTTTATGATTATACTCTTTATTTATTTTTTTCCTTAAAACTAGATTTTTATAATATTTTAATATAAAAGCAATAAAACATTATAAAAACCTAATCCTAGAGTACCGCCAGCAGCGAGGCAGGGCCCAAACTACCGGTGGTCAGGGCTGCAGAGTGAGGAACATCCTGACAATACGTGCCGTGTCAAGGAGTACTGCCTTCTGCATCCATGACCCAACCTTATTATTATTATTATTAGCGACTACTGTAAGCCTCGCTCGTTTTTTTTATTATTATTATTAAAATGCACGTAACAGTGGCACTCAGCAATCTCTCTCGAAAAAAAAGCGTTATTAAGAAGCTTACGTTCTGCAATCTCGTTATGTTGTGACACTGCCGTGACCGCTCGCTGCGGAAATTGGTGAACGTCAATTATTGGCTCCTCGTTTGGCTTTCGCATTGAAGACTGAAGCTATCTCATCTAAAAATTTATTTTAGATTGCAACATTAATTTTGTCCGTTAGTATTTTAATATAACTGAACAGCCTTAGATTATAAAGAGCATACAAACTTCAAAGTTCCAAGTGAAGTTTCCATAGAAATTAAATATTATGATCAGATGTTAATGACGGTAGTTGTTAACATTGAATGGGCGCCTTTGGCTTTTAAAGTAAAAAGTAAATAGTGTTGAATAATTTCGGCGGGCTGGTTAGAACCACGATAGCTCAATTGGGAGAGCACCTGACCCGGTATGTCAGAAGGGTGCGGGTTCAAATCCTGCTCGTGGAAATTTTTTCAACATTTGTGTTTTTGTGATTTGTTCGCAACAAAATTTGCGTTAAAAATTATATAAACATTTTTTAAATAGTTTAGTACAAAACATTAGGAAACGTTTGTTTAAATGTGAACTTCAAATCAGTGGTTAACGCGTTCGGTCTGCGATTGCTGAAGTGTAGCCGTTTTCGCAACGGGCAGTCATCGGATGGATGACCAAACATTTTTCATTATGAGCTCCTCCGTGCTTCGGAAGGCACGTAAAGCCGTCGGTCCCGGCTGCATTGGCAGTCGTTAACAACCACCAATCCGCACTAGGCCCGCGTAGCTTTTGGTTTTTTTTTGCACAGGGACTACTGATTGCCTTAGACGGTAGTTTCAGCTTCACCGGGCTTTTTTGGGGCCGCGAGGTGCGTGAAGGGCACTTACCCCAAGCCGTGTTGAAACGAATCACCTTCGGAGGATTTCTAGAGGTACGGCATTGCACACTTAAAAGTGCGCGTCCCCGTGCCCTCCCAGAGTCTCCGAAGGGTTCGGATCGGATCGGGACCCGCGTAGCGGTTTATGACCCGTTTTCTCTGTGGTGTTACCATCTGTAGGGAAAGCTGGTGCCCCAGCATTGGGGACGTTAAATGAGCTGGTTATGATGACGATGAAAGATCCAGCGCTCTGACAATTGCTTTAAAATATGTCTATCATTAATATACATAGCCGCCTGGCTCCTATTGTTTTTTATTGTATGTTTGAGACAAATAAACAAATCATTACATTATTATAAAATATAGTGAAAAAATTAAATGTCTACCCGACCCAGCCAGGAATCGAACCTGGGTCTAGTAGCAAGCATTTAATATTTCCACTATATTTTATAATTGTTTAATTCAGCTTTAGTGCAGTAATTAGTACGGAAGAACGGGGCTACTTTTGAATATATATATATTATTATTTTTTTTTTTAACAAATTATACAGTTTTTACTAAAAATTAAAATTTCGCCAAACTGATCAACAGTTTATGGGCGAAATAAATGCAGTCTTTTTTAACAACTGTAAATACAAACTAGTTATACCTACCGAATACTGAAATGTCACTTAAATACAACAATCAGTTGAAGGGCTCTTAAATTTAAGAATCTCTCTAATTAAAGTGGTATACCACGATAGCTCAATTGGGAGAGCACCTGACCCGGTATTGTCAACTTTGTGTCTTTTTTTTTTGTTTTTTTTTTCTTGAGACTGGTCGATTATTTCTAGTAAAATTTTATCTTTAAATACAGCATTGTGAATGCAAATAATAAAATAATATTAGAAACGGCAAAGAAAAACATGTCTGTTGTATGGGAGCCCCCCATTAAATATTTATTTTGTTCTGTTTTCTAGTATTTGTTTTTATAGCGGCAACAGAAATACATCATCTGTGAAAATTTTAACTGTCTAAATCACGGTTCATGGGATACAGCCTGGTGACAGACGGACAGCGGAGTCTTAGTATAATAGGGTCCCGTTTTACCCTTTGGGTACGGAACCCTAAAAAAGAATGTGTAATACCGCAGTCATACACATGTGCGTGGCGTATATGACACCGTGCATAGACCCCCGCAAAACTATGAACATTCCTGAAAAGCACCTACATACATATGGTCAAGATTATGAGGTGGTTTGTTAATAAGTAAAATTGCAACGTGACAACCGTAGGTCCAACTGGTATATTGCTCTTGGTCGTACAACGTCATGGTCCAACAAAAGAATAGAAGTCAAAACATGTCAGGGTTAAAACGGCTACACTTCAGCAATCGCAGACCGAACGCGTTAACCACTGATTTGAAGTTAACTGTAAATACAAACTAGTTATACCTACCTTACGGCCGAATACTGAAATGTCACTTAAATACAACAATCAGTTGAAGGGCTCTTAAATTTAAGAATCTCTCTAATTAAAGTGGTATACACAAAGGCTACTCAAACGATTTGAAGGCATAATTAGCTAAGCAGCCGTCAAATAATTTACGTCATGGCAACAGTCACGAACGCCTCGTTTTACGCAAAATTGTTTGAATTTAGAATATTTACTACATAATTTAGTTAAATTAATATAAATAATAAAAGTTTTATTTGGTACACAATTTAATTCATTATTACAATGTCCTGATACTCGTATTTAACTATAATAAATAAATGTTTCCCACACTCACACCAATTATCTAGCCCCAAGAAAATCTTCCTTAAGAAACTCGAGAAATGGTTAACTAGACAACGGATAAACCGATGGGGTAAACGTGTTCTTGAGTGGAGACTGCGTATCGGCAAACGTAGTGTAGGACGCCCTCAGACTAGATGGAACGGCGATCTTCGCAAGGTGGCTGGCAAGAGCTGGATGAGAGTAGCCGCGGATCGTGCTCAGTGGCGTGCACTTGGAGAGACCTATGTCCAGCAGTGGACGTGTGTAGGCTGATGATGATGATGATGAAACATACTTAATATACTTAAATACATACTTATTACACATAGGAAACACCCAGACCCTAAACAATCAAGTGTAACAATGATCAAAGCTCCTGTTCATCTACAGTTGTCTTCCACATGTATTTCTACCACAGAACATTCTGATGTTCTGTGATTTCTACGGTATGCTCTGGAGGGAATCGCGCTAAAGACGCCTAGAACGCTAGGGAAACCCAAATTTGCAGCTACCTAAGGATTTATAGCTGCGATCAATGTTAGACTTATATCAAAAGTCACTCCATTCTACGTACTTAAGAGCGTTTACGCCGCACACTAGCGCCGCCAATGAAAAAAATAACATATATAGTAATTAGAGATAGAAAATCAAATTATGCTCAACAAACTATCTGAATGAAGTAATTTAGCATTTTTACGTCACCTAATGAACACCTGGCATGTTATGGTTTAGTTAAATATGGCGTTATAGTTAAAAGTGGCCGTAACGTCTTATTTAACTAAACCATAACATGTGAGGTGTTCATTAGGTGCCGTAAAAATGCTAAATTACTTCATTCAAATAGTTTGTTGAGCATAATTTGATTTTCTATCTCTAATTACTAGATATGTTTTTTTTTCATTAGTGGCGCTAGTGTGCGGCGTAAACGCTCTTTAAAAAAAAAGTAATTTTTTTTGCCACTTAAGAGAGCAAAGTTGAAGCCTGACGTGTCTTTTCGTATCATCTAACATGCAGATTCTACCGAGATTAAGAATAAATAACTTAAAGTATCTCGTTCGTCATTAAATATACAAACATTCATACAAACGTCTGGGATTTCATTGCGAATGCGAACATTAAGTCTGCTCTTTGGATTATTAATGAAATTTCTTAATGTCTGTTAAAATATTTAACTATTACGTGTTCCTGGGAACTTCATGGTGCAGAAGCTTGCGTCCGGGTCGTTATTTTGCAGGGTTCAACACGTATGTTAACAAATAAAATTTGCTTTTGCTAATATTAACTGTATTCGAACAAAAAAGGTGTATGTCACAAAGTACTAGAAGAATTCAACGAGTCTTCTGAGGCCTCAATAGCTCAGCGGTCAGAGAATTGGAACGGTTATCAAAAGGTCGTGGGTTCGATTCCCACTCAAGCTTCTTGAAACTAATCTTGGTTAGAACCACGATAGCTCAATTGGGAGAGCACCTGACCCGGTATTGTCAACTTTGTTTATTTTTGTTTTTTTTTTCTTGAGACTGGTCGATTAGTTCTAGTAAAATTTTATCTTTAAATACAGCATTGTGAATGCAAATAATAAAATAATATTAGAAACGGCAAAAAAAAACATGTCTGTTGTATGAGAGCCCCCCATTAAATATTTATTTTATTCTGTTTTCTAGTATTTGTTTTTATAGCGGCAACAGAAATACATCATCTGTGAAAATTTCAACTGTCTAAATCACGGTTCATGAGATACAGCCTGGTGACAGACGGACAGACGGACAGCGGAGTCTTAGTAATTGGGTCCCGTTTTACCCTTTGGGTACGGAACCCTAAAAAAGAAGGTGTCTTACCGCAGTCTTACACATGTGCGTGGCAGATATGACACCGTGCATAGACCCCCGCAAAACTATGAACATACCTGAAAAGCACCTACATACATATTGACAAGATTTTGAGGTGGTTTGTTAATAAGTAAAATTGCAACGTGACAACCGTAGGTCCAACTGGTATATTGCTCTTGGTCGTACAACGTCATGGTCAAACAAAAGAATGCAAGTCAAAACATGTCAGGGTTGAACAAAAGTAATGTAACTAATAAAATAAATTTGAGTTTTTATGTGAATAAGTAAACAAGAGCAAGTGGGCAGGGCACATTGCTCGTGGCCGCTGGGGTGGAACAGTCCTTGAGTGGCGGAATTATGAACATACCTGAAAAGCACCTACATACATGTGGTCAAGATTTTGAGGTGGTTTGTTACTAAGTAAAATTGCAGTGACAACCATTGCTCTTGGTCGTCAACGTCATGGTCCAACAAAAGAATAGAAGTCAAAACATGTCAGGGTTGAACAAAAGTAATGTAGCTAATAAAATAAATGTGAGTTTTTGTGTGAATAAGTAAATCTTATCATGCATCTTGCATGTTATCATGGTGTTCTTTGTACTTGGTTGCATGACTGTTTCAGGGATACACCTATTACCCAACACGCTGTGTTGAATAAATTATTTGACTTTGACTTTTGACTTTGTATTACCAAACGGAAGGAGTAACAGACAGCCTTCAGCCTTCAGCCTCCAACCGCTCTGCGTCAGAGTTTCGCCCCGAATACATCTCATTTCATATTTTGTTTGAAATCTTGTTATAACTTAAGCGCGTTCCGGCGAATACGCAAACGATTTTGGCGCAAACAGCTCTCCACTGGAATTATTTGGTGTTCTGTGGGCGCGACTTTACGATTGTATCTGATTAAAACACCAAGGTGTTGTGAGTGGGTTATGAATTCATTTGTTTTGTCAAGTGAGAATACAGTACGTTGTCATGCTGGTTTGGGACATGAAAAGAATGTATCAGCTGGCCATTGACTTATATTTGAATAGACAAGAACGTTCTTCTAAACTATTTGTTCAAATCTTCGATCAACAATACACTGATCGAAGGTTCAAATACTGGGAATTAGAACTAAAGTTCGCTGCAGCGCTAAAACATTTTATTATGTCGTTTAACCAAACTAAAAACATACAGCACTAGATCGCTAATAGAGTATAGTTTTCTCGCGACCAAAACGTTGTAAGCGCCTTGAATTTCAAAGCGCTTACGCGTTTCGTTCAACGTAAAGTAACAAACAAGAGTCTATAATTGTAGAAGGCGTTATGGCGTCGCATTTAAATGGATAAACACTATTTCTATTGTGGAATTACGATATTATTACCTATTTATTCACTTGAATATTAGGTAGTTTTACTTACTTGACTAAAATTATTATTTTCTCTTCTTATTTCACTTTGATTTATCGACTTATCGATTTATTAACGCCGCTCCGTTCGCACCCATGCACCATGAATGTCAAAGTCACATTAAAGTAAGGTGTACGGACTGCAGTACAGTTACACCTAAGTCGAACACAATGAGTGTTCGGAACGCGATATCTAGTATAACATTATATCGATGCAGCTGGCTAACTTCCCGTGCATGTCGTATGTGCCGACTAAGAGACAAGGGTTCCAAAGATGCTCGCACAACAGGTGATCAGCTAGCAACCTATCACTGATGTTATATATTCCACATCACTTTGATTATTCTAAATGTAGCGCCGAGGTCGCTATCGGCGAGTTTACTCAAAATTGGTGAATTTGATGCTCTGCAGTGGCGAAGGGTCCATACAAGCCGATTCCCATCGGCTTCCCTTTGAGAAATCCATGAAATACCACCCCAACGATCCACTATGCAGATGAGAGGCGCGGCGGCGGCAGGCTCCGCCAGAATACCAGCGTTGTTGCGACACGCTTCGTTCGCAGCAACATAAGCTGAGGCGGGGTCCTGATTGACCTTTTGTTTGTTTTTATTCTTATGCTTTATGTATATTACTGTGTGTAGTCAATAAATGTTTACTCTCTCTCTCTCTCTCTCTCTCATCATAACATGTCATTAAATTTTGTCACAAGATTGTGAAGAGAAGTACATGGATAGTTGCTCTGTGCACCCTTTTTTGGGAGGAGGATGTTAGACCATGCATGTATGTATGGTGTATGTTCCCGGGGTCGAGGTATGTGTGGTTCAGATGATGATGGAGGGTTCCATGGCGATGGTAAATAACAACTGCGTCTCTTTATGTGATGTTGTTTATTTACAGTGTCTACATTGTGACTGACTTATTATCTAAACCTTACAAGACTAAGTATTTATACAATATAACTGATGACTAACTGAATTATGTAGATGTTGGAGGGAGGATGCCGTGTCTTATCTTTATCAGATCTACACGCGTTTAGGAATGCGTTTACAAACTCTTTAACCATACGCTTGGATATGGGAAGAAATAGAAATTATGCCGCCACAGTATATCCTACTAATATTATGAACGCGAAAGTTTGTAAGTATGGATGGATGTTTGTTACTCTTTCACGTAAAAACTACTGAATGGATTTAGATGAAATTCGGCATACAGATAGTTTATAACCTGGATTAACACATAGGATAGTTTTTATCCCGATATTCCCACGGGAACGGGAACCACGCGGGTGAAACCGCGAGCGACCGCTAGTATTATATAATATGTAATTAGTTAGTAGTTTTTTTTTAAAAGCGTGAATAGTTTCCCTCCTTTACCAAGGATTTTGCGACAAACCTCATTATAACACTTATTATTTTTTATTTTTTTTACTAATTATTTCTCTTTTTTTTAAACTCCTTTCTCATTAGGTACCTAAGATTAACCGTAAAACTTCATCTTCTAGGTTTTTGTTCTATAAATTAGTAACGTCATTAAAATATTTAATTGTTCTAACGCTTGTTAGCGCGTGTAACTCTTCGTTGAACTAACTTATTCATTGTGCCCTTATAGGTTTGTTGAGCTAAGCCCACAGTGAAGTTGTTTGTTTGAGTTAATTAATCTTAGATTGGTGTCAGACATCGGGGAGTTTCTTTAGAACGGAGTGTAACATAGCTCTTGTTCTTTGAAGTTGTTTTTTAAGTGGATACGATGCCATGTGACATTCGTTTAAGAGCTAATTCGTAGCTTAAAGTGAATAAATCATTTTGAATTTGAATTTTGAATAATGTATGGTAATATATGATATAACCTTCAATATGATTTTGATTGAAAGTTTTTTGACGACATTGTTATTTTTGTCATTTAAAAAAAAATGCTTTTATACTTTTATATGTTCTATATTATTTTTGATTTGATCATGATAATGCGTTGGTGGCCGAGAGATAAGCATCCGACCCGATAACTGGAAGTCCGGGGTTCGAATCTAGCAAAGCGTTTCAGATTCTCTGATATGAAGTCCAGGTTTGTGATTCGCATTTAGCAAGCGTGGTGATTAGGTTATCAATTGTAGCAATGATTTGATTTCAGTGATGGATGCCTTTACCCAGCTGTAGGTCAGTATATGTATGGGGTAGACTGGGTGGGTCAATAAATTAATATTTTTTTTGTTTAACAGCAAAACGCGCCTGATTTATCGAATCATAGAACCATTTTAACATTTGTAACCATTTTAACGAGTTTCATAACGAAGCTTCTCTTGGGTTAGATAATTGGTGTGAGTGTAGGAAAAAAATAGAAATCTAGTACTAGGTTAGTTACATAATTTATTTAGTTAAATGTTGTTTTGTCAACGTCCCACAAACGTCATTTTAAATTTGAGAAAAAAGACAAAACAATGATTAACTAAATAATGCTTAAATAGTTTTTATGAATATGGGGGTTAGTAAAACCACAAATGTTTAAAAAATTTCCACGAGCAGGATTTGAACCCGCACCCTTCAAAATTTTTTCAACATTTGTGTTTTTGTAATTTGTTCGCAACAAAATTTGCGTTAAAAATTATATAAACATTTTATGGGGGTTAGTATTTTACTTAACTAGAAAAAAACAGAAAAATAATTAGAAAATTAAAAAATAAAGACCTATAAATAAAAGATGTCCTCGAACTGTAAATAATGTTTCTTTTTGATATGTAAGTATATAAATAAAAGTATTAATGTAAGCAAGATTTTGTTTCACTCAATGTTTATTTATTTATTTATTTTAAACTTTTGCAATAAAATATATCATGACGGACTTAATGTCTGAAATATAATTTACATTTAAAAATACAATATACCTATATTTTTTCTTACTATTTTTTGTTATTAATAGTTTACTTCCACTTAACTGTACAATAAGGCTGGTGTGCCAATGCCACTCTTTAAATTCGCACACCTAATTCAGTTTGATCTGTCGTCACGTCATTCTCCAACAACCTAACGTTATTGGTTTGCACATTAATGTATTTTAAGACCCTTTGTAACACATCTTTCGTAAAAAACTGCATTCTAGAATAAAATTTTGTTTTGTAATTAAAAAGATGTTGACAATGAAACTGACCGAGCAGTAGTTTTTGATGTGTAACATCTTTCCTCTCGCCTTCTATGTTTATACAATTTGAGGGAGTGATTTCGTGAAATGTGACGGAAGTTGGACGTAACAGTGTGACAGGAAGTCGGGGAAGCGCGCAAGCGCGCGCCATTTTGTAAATTTCAAATCGATATTATGAACAAGACATAATATTATTATTATATGTGACATATTGTGTCATTTGTCAAATGTCTTCTAATGAGTATTTACTGCATTCTCTATGATTTGTAAAAAATATACGTAATTGTTAATTCTATATTCTATTTTCTATTGTAATATTGATTTCAACCATTTCTTGTGTAATAGACTTTTAAATTATATTAATAAATATTTACTGATGATAATAAGTCTCAATATCTGCACGATCATTGATAAAATATCCAAGTAAGTAATAATGAATTATTCAAGTAAAATATTGCAGTACCTAAGTAAGTTTATAGCTTTTTTAAATTTTGAGGGTATTTCTGTCACTGCTTAGTAAAAAAGTTTCCGTATTTTATGTTACACATGATATGCGACTACTGTAAGGCTCGCCTGTTTTTTTTTTTCATTTCTCAACAGCTTGATCGCTAAATTAAGCCATAAAAGAGGCCCTGTAGCTCGCTTTCTAGCTCAATACTGTAAAACAAAATCTATTTTAGTGTTTGACAATAACACTAACACTTATTTACATAACACCCCGTGCAAGGGCACTATTAAGTACGTACCCTACTGCGCCCATTTCATTAAGCCTTCGCCGCCTAACTCAATAACCGGCCACTCAAAATAATGGAGCGTCGCTCAAGGCGGGTTTTTAAATTTATTTTTCATTAAACGAAGTGTGCCCTTTTTCAGTCTAAAAAAATATATACCTGCGTATATTTTACTACGTAGCGAGTGGTCGCTATTATTTCTTTCTCTGTTTGTTTGAGTTAAAAGAACGGTAAACACATTTAGTGAGTAAATGTGATATTGTGGGGATGGAAATGTTCATAAATATAAAAGCAGAGCAAATCTGGCAAATGGACCGAATCTATTCGAGTGTTGAGGTCTTGTGCAAGTTTAATTTACCTTACATAACAAACAGAACCCAAGAGGTCGTGATTAATGGGTTTCAATCTCAGAGTATCCATGTGACGTCAGGTGTACCTCAAGGGTCTATTCTTGGTCCGCTTTTGTTTGTAATGTTTATTAACGATATTGGCCAGTGTTTTCGTAACTGTATTTTTTTATTGTATGCAGATGATCTAAAAATATATAAATCTATTGACTTTTAAGTTTGATAGCATTTTAGTACAGCAGGACTTGAATAGACTATCTGAATATTGTAATAACAATAAGTTACAGTTGAGTTTACCAAGTGTATACAACTACAATAACCTTTTCAAGAAAAAAGAATTTATAATGAAATGAAACAACTTTTACGGATCTACTCGCGTTTATTTTACACATTACTTATTTAATGTTTATCCTGACGTTTCGAACCCTTTGCAGGGTCCGTGGTCACAGGGAGACTGTCTCCCTGTGACCACGGACCTAAACATTAAATAAGTAATGTGTAAAATAAACGCGAGTAGATCCGTAAAAGTTGTTTCATTTCAAGAATTTATAAATTTTTATTATACCCTCTGTAACGTTTTTTTAGATAAAGTCGCATCTATACGTGATCTGGGCATTATATTAGATAGTAAGTTACATTTGGATATTCATATTGAGAAAATTAATAAAAAAGTCTTTAAAATGTATGGATTCATTATGAGATCGTCTGCAGACTTTAAAAAGTCGTACAAATGCTGGGTTTGTTCGCCTCTGCGACAAATAATTGACACTTATAATGCTAATTTTATTGATGCTGATATATTCCTCCTTTCTGAAAGCCAATTCAAGCGGACTGCCCGAATCAAACTTCAAGATTTTCACAAACGCCTGGTCGGTCTAAATGGCACAAAAAAAAATGTAATTTAAATAATATGTAGTGTTAATTCCGCTAACTCACTCGTTTATACAGCTTGGATGCAGTACGCATGCACCGCCCTCCCGCCCGCAAAAAGTATGCACATGCAGGAGAAACAATGCGTGCAAGCGAAAATGCACACCAACACCGATACCCGACACGTGTTTCGCCCCTCCACGGGGCATCCTCAGGAGCTGTTGACTGGTCGAGAGCTGCGCACCGACTGTTACGGCTACGCAGCTCCCGGCCCCTTTATAAAGCGCCATCGTTTGACATTTGTGACGTACTACCCGCGACAATACGTAATAATGGGGATGGAACTAAATTTGTTTGGTCATTCAACAGCGCATAACTGTCATTTTCGCTTGCACGCATTGTTTCTCCTGCATGTGCATACTTTTTGCGGGCGGGAGGGCAGTGCATGCGTACTGCATCCAAGCTGTATAAACGAGTGAGTTAGCGGAATTAACACTACATATTATTTAAATTACATTTTTTTGTACTATGGATTTCCGCAAAATAACGCCTGATTCCATTAACGGTCTAAATGGGTTAACGTGATCGAAAGTCGCAAACGAAAACTCTCACGCAGCACTAAATTATGTCCTACCAATAATATCGTATTCCAATAGAACTTGGTTCAACTTTTCTCACTATGAAAACAGTCCATGTTAGCTTAGGATTTGAATATGACCTCGGGGAGGCTCCCTCCCTAAATTGTAGGTATCTACGAAGAGAAGCCTTGACTGAAAACAATCAGTTTGGCACAGCCCTAACGCTAAGCTTGAACGCTGAAATTTTACAGGCAATTTCTGTTTTATGACGTTTGTCGGTTTTCCGAAATTCCCACAGTGTTGGGATACAAGATACAGGTGTTTCAGCGGACGAAGTCGCAGGTGATCGCTAGTAATTCGTTTCACGATACGCGCTACAAGGTTTTATGCTCTCGAAACAGATTCCAACGCATTGGAGAATCTATTGAAGTGACACGCTTTAGACTTAGGGTTGCTAACTTTTTAAGACCTAATTAATATAGTATTTTTGGATTCAGTACCCATAAAAATATAGCAGATAGGGAATTAATTAAAAAATATAGTCTATTAAAAATTATTTATTTTATTTCTTAAATGAATATTTTGTGTGTTCCGTTTAAGATAGTAGAGACTGATTTTAACGACTTTGCTGATAAATATACGTACTTAGTAGTTTCGCCTTTTATAATATATTTTTAAAATAATAGTTGTTAGACACTTAAAATAGTAGGATACTATATTATATAGTAGGGTTGACAACCCTAATTAGACTAGAAACCCCTTGAGGGTTGTTGGATCACTACTTCTTGGGGAACCTTAAGATTATCGCTGCTTTTAAGATCCGGTTACGCTGTAAAGACTACAAACAGCCAATAGCAATCCCTTTCCAAAAAAAAAAGTTTTTTTATAATATTTGTTCAATAAGTGGCGAGCATTCAAAGCTTTTATCTAAAATTTACTGTAAAGGCAACAGCAATCGTCATCATCGACATCACAAACTCTTTTTATGTCTTCATTGCTGGGGCTTCCCTGTTGGAAACACCAAGGGAACGAAAAAGTAAAAATTTCTGGGTTCCGTGCCTAAAAAGAAAAAAACGGAACCCTTTTATAGGATCACTTTGTTGTCTGTCTATCTTTTTTTTATTATTTTTTTTATGTTAAAAGGAGGCAAACGAGCAGGCGGGTCACCTGATGGAAAGCAATCACCGCCGCCCATGGACACCCGCAAAACCAAAGTAATCGCGGATGCGTTGCCGACCTTGAGGAAGGAGTTGGATCTTGAGGAGGGAGTAGGAATTGGGAGGGGGGGGGGTGAGATTTGGGCCTCCGGTACTTTCACTCACCGGACGAAACACAACAGCAACGAGTGCCGTTGTTTCACGCCGATATTCTGTGAGAGGGTGGTATTTCGCCGGGCGAGCCGGCCCATTTCGTGCTGCAACGCAGCGTGGCTCTACCACTCAGACAGTGTCACTCATTTAGCACCACCCAGGGGTCACGTGTAGAGTCTCAAGGGTAAACCTACGGACGCGAGTAACTTTAACCCCCAAAATCTCTCTATCAAGACCCTTTATCTCGGGAACGCGTGGAGGTATCAAGTTGAAATTAAAACCGTATACTCAAGTCTGCGGTCCCTTGAAACTGTGAAAAAATCAAACATCTAATTTAATAACAATCTAAGTTAACAAAAAAAAAGATACGGCCGTTTATGTCGCAAAAAACGTATACTTTGACACTTTCAAGGAAATCAAAATTCATAGGGTACTTGCCGTTGACCTAGAGAACTATGAAGTTTGGCAAGTAATATCGTATTATTTTACAAGAACAAGGAAAAATCTGAAAACTATACATATTTAATTAAATCACAAAAACTAAACAGGGTTTTATGCAAGGAACGGGGTTCAAATTTTGAAGTTAACCGTGTCATGAGGGGTATCGTAATATGAAAGGGCTTCATTTGCACAAGCTTAAACAGATATTTAACTATTTTTACTAAAAATTAAAAAGAAGTCCCTCTTTTATAAGTATACGTACCTAATAACTACTTTATTCGCCTTATATTTTTCCGCAGTTCTGACGGACGCTCTTGGACACTGCAGTGACCAAATCGAGCTGAACGTTAGGACAGACAAAAGTGTGTTTGACCTTTCCCGCTACAAAGCGAAGAAAAAGACACAGAAGCTCTCTTTACTGGAGATTCTCTATGCCGACGACGTATGCCTAATGGCCGACAGCGTAAATGCTCTTCAAGGCTACATGGACGCCCTAAATAGGTCGTGTTGTCTATTTGGCTTAGTCATAAGCGTCTCCAAGACCCAAGTCCTCAAACAACCTACTCGAGGCGGTGTCGTTGATGAGATCAACGTGACGCTGGGTGACACTCCACTAGTGGAAGTTACAAAGTTCAAATACCTTGGAAGTCAAATTAGGAGTGACAACCGCCTTGCATCAGAAATTCCAACTCGCATAGCCAATGCTGCGGCCGCTTTCGGCAAACTTAGCCATCGTGTTTGGAAATCCCACGACCTGAAGCTGCAGACAAAGCTTGCAGTATACAAAGCCCTAGTTCTCCCGATGCTGACGTATGCCGCGGAGACTTGGTGTGTATACAAGGGCGACATACGTAAACTTGACACGTTTCACATACGGTGTCTGCGTTCCATCCTGCGCATCAAGTGGCAAGATCGGGTTCCTAACACTGAAGTCTTACGTCGAACCAATATGCACGGCATGGAGGCAATATTGATGAAATACCAACTGAGATGGTGTGGGCATGTCCAGCGCATGGAAGACTGCAGACTCCCTAAGGCCGTCTTCTACTCGGAGTTAGCGATTGGGAAGCGCAAGCAAGGGGGGCAGTACCTGCGCTACAAGGATGTGCTCAAGCGCCACTTGACTGCTTGCGACATCTCCACCGAACGTTGGGAAGAGCTGGCTGAGATGAGGCCAGAATGGCGATCGAAGGTCCGAAAAGGTGTAGAAAGCTTCGAAGAAGCTCGACTTGTAACCCTTGATGAGAAGCGCCATATACGGAAGACTCGTCCCCAGCCCTCCTACACATACACATACAACAGTGATGGACAGCTCTACTGTGCTCGATGCGATCGTCTGTTTAAGACAAGGTTCGGTTTTGCTAGCCACATAAGAGCTCATAATAGGAATGATTAGGGTCGCCGTTATCGGATACGATAAGGAGGACTATATATGGTGTATGTAGTACCTAACAGTTAGCACAGTTACGCGTACCTACTTTTTTTTAAATTTTGTACGGAACCCTCGGTGGGCGAGTCCGACTCGCACTTGTCCGGTTTTTTTTATTACCAACGTATGTACACTCAGTATTCAAATAAAGTTTAATTTGATTTGATACTATCTACTCATCATCATCATCATCATCATCACCACCAGCTCATTTTTGTCCCCACTGCTGGGGCATGAGCCTTCCCTATAGGGAGAGCGGTCCATAAACCACCACGCGGGCCCAGTGCGGTGCTGTGGTTGTTACTTGCTGTGTGGTGTGTGGATGGTGGTTGTTGATTACTACGACCTCCGTAGCCGAGTGGCTTGCACGCCGGACTTTGGGCGGCGCTAACTCCGAGGTCCCGGGTTCGATTCCCGGTCGGGTCAACGTCGAAAACGAACTTTTCGATATTGTGTCGGGTCTGGGTGGTTGTGGTACCGTCGTTCAGAATCAGAATCAGAATCAGGTGTGGTTGGTGCTAAGGATATGGAGTTCAAACTACGACGTAAATCAGATAAATCTATATTACATGCGCATGGTATTTTATTCGATGCTTCATTCACAAAATAATTATTAAACTCATTTGCAATATCTACAGGCTGGGTAACGTATCGGTTATTAATTTTTATTTTTATTATTGGTTCTTTCGGATTATTGGTTTTAGCTTTATTTACTACTTGCCATGTCGCTTTTGATTTATTTTCAGAGTTGGTTATGTATTGAATGTTTTGTGCGCGTTGCGTTAACTTAATAATTTTTCTTAATCTATATATATATCCTTTCAAGGCTAATTTCGCGTCAATACTTTTATTCAACCTCGTTGTTTCTGATTTCCATGTGAAAACTGAAACTAGTGCTTTAGCTACTTACCTTGGGATCAGAACAATGTATGTGATGTTGTCTCATTTATTTATAATTTATTATTTGTTTATTACTGGCCTTAGCGAAAGTTGCATAACTTCAGCAATCGCAAACCGGGCATTGGTTGCTTGGAGCTCGATGGCGCATTGGTCCCTACGCCATCGAACTCCTCGACTAGAGTAATGCCTTAACAATAAAGGAAAAGTATTTCATATTATTCATGAATAATATGTTGAGCATACCACGACAATATTATCACAAATATAAGTTCCGAAACGCGAAATACTTTCGCGTGCCGGATTTTAACGGATACGTCTCGACGCGATGAAGGAACGGATTTCGCGCAGCATTCCATATTACATGAACCCACGGCCGGACACGGGATTTGAATACATTCCATTCCGCATTACATATGTATGTTTATATGCTGTATGTTGTGTATGTTAAATGTTTATTTTATTGCTTTACTCAAATGGGGTCGCTTCTTTTATTCAGAAAGTTACGATATGTTTTTTTTTACTTTCTGATCTCCCTGACCTCACCTAGTGTTACCACGTACATTGCCATCCATACTGTTCGTTATTATCCGGTAAGGAAAGTTATGTACGGGATGATTATATAGGATTATGATACCGAGGATGGATAATATATAGGATTAACCGATCTTAATCCTATATTATCCATCCTCGGGTAAAGATCCTAAACTACTGAAGGAAATGCTGGAACGCAATAATAGTTGTATGTTGGTACGCGACAAATTTAAATAAAATAGTTCTGTAGCATTGCTACGAATATTTCTGCTGATTCGGCTTATAACTACGATTCGTAACATGTAGGTACTTATTTACTAAATGATTAAGATTTAGACAAAAAAATCAGATTGTATGCTATTATTTATGTACGTTTAAAATATTTTATACTAGCGGCCGCTCGCGGGTTCACTCGCGTGGTTCCCGTTCCCGTGGGAATATCGGTATAAAAAGTATTCTATGTTTTAATCCAGGTTATAAACTATCTGTATGCCGAATTTCATCCACATCTATCACAAATTTCCTGTTATTTGTTTTGTGTATATTTGTGTAAGCAATAAAGTGTTTATTTATCTATCTATCTATCTATCTATCCATCCGTTTCAGCGTGAAGAAGCAACAAATATACACACATACGCACAAACTTTCGCATTTATAATATTAGTGTGATATTCGGAGAATAGACAAACAGGTAATTAGACATACGAGTAAATAGACGTACAAGTAAACAGGCGTTCGGAGAATAGACACACAGGTAAATAGACGTTCGGGGAATAGACATTCAAGGAGTAAGACTTTTGAGGAATGGACTTTCAGACAATAGACTTTCGAAAACTGGACATTTAGGGAATTGGACCTTGGTGACCGAACCGGATAGGAATTACGCTTCGGTGGGTGAATGGTAAGTAACTCGGACCTACATCCATTAGTTCTGGGTTTAATTCACAGGTAAGGTAAAGTGTGTTTTGGTCACGATGCACGGTTTCAGTTTGTGGTCACCAACCCACATTTGGCAAGCGTGGGGATTAAAATGATACCAATCAATTGTAGCGATGACCTTTCTAGTAGTTGGACATTTTATACCCTGCTTATTACATTTATAAGACTACATTTATTGAACACTGGCGGCCCGTCCCGGCTTCGCACGGGTGGACATTTTTTTAAATATAGCCTATGTTACTCAGCGCTAATGTAGCATTCTAATGGTGAAAGAATTTTTAAATCAGTCCAGTAGTTCTTGAGTTTATTCGTTTCAAACATACATACACACATATATACTAAGGTTTCCTCTTTATAATTATGGGAATGGCAAACTATGACGTCACTATTTTGTTCTGTGAATTTAATGCTTACTATAATAATAACTTTTTTAAATTTACGGAAAATCATGTTTAGGTCAAATAAAAAAGTAGGTTAATGTTTTAAAGAATTGTTTTCGTGATTTCAATAATACATTTCAATAGTTCAATTTTGGAATTCACAATTGTTTAGTACGACCCATCTCTAAATTGTTGTTGTAAAATGGTAGACTTTTGTACTGAAGTGAATACTATTAGGGTTGAAAATGAAACCGCTAGTAGCTTCGTAGGTAATAATTTATTGCCAAATTACATGCTTTATATGCTATTTGTCAAAACACTTCGATAGCGCGATTCAGTCAGAATACAAACCGCGCCATCTAGTAAGAGCTATTTGAACTATACTTATTATATTTACATGCGTCTTCAGCAGTTGTTGACAACATCCCTTGTGTTTACATTATAAGTACCTACATATAGGCAACTATAAGCTGCTTACATAAGTATAATGAGCTCAAAACATCGCCGTATAGGAATACTTCACTCATTATTTGCCTTGTTTCTATTGGATCAGTGGCTGTTCGTCGAATACCTGTTATGTGTATGTAAAGTTGATAATATATAGCATATGCATGTACAACGTTCGTAACTGGGTTTTCAGCTCACTGTAGCGTGCATTTCAACAGTTAAGTTCGAAAGGTCAATTGTATTGGAAACAGATGTAAAATGCATAGTGTACTTTCAGGCAATAAGAAAATTTATAAAACTATTAATATTATTTTAAAAAGAATGTTGCTTAAGTTATTTGTGTATTATTTAAGTAGGTTTAAATGTTTTCGTATATTTTTCCTTTTATTTGAATAAGCAATAAACATTTTATGTTACGATCATTATTTTTTAATTTAATAATTATTATTAAATTAAATTCTTAGATGTAAAATAAGCTGTAAGTACTGTAATTTTAAATCTATGATTCATTTTGTAAGTACCAATTTTTTTTATTAAAGTTAAATTTGATTTAATACTACTCGTCATCATCAGGTCATTTTATGTTCCCACTGCTGCGCACGAGCCTTCCCCATGAATGGATAAGGAGAATGAGCCAAACCACCAACGCGGAACCATAGCAGCAAGAGACATATCTACTGAACTTTTCCATTATTCGAGTATTCCGTTATAATAATATAACAATCGCACTCGACGTCGAGTCACGTTTCGAAATTAGAAAAGTTTCGGAAACTGTCTACGCCATAGGGACAGCTGTACGCAACTTGATAAATCGAATTATCTGTTTCAATCCGAGTAGGCGTTGAAATGTACTTTAGATGTTACCTGACCTAAGTACTTATATTTATTTAAGGGACAAATGCAAAAAAATTGTACATTTCTGAATGCGTGAACGTCCTATTAGAATAAACGTTCAATACATAACTTCATTTCATATATTTTTTTTAAACGTTTACAAAATTACATTATAACAAAAAGTAAAAGAAATAAATAATATTTTTCCGATAAATCAATTAAATAAAAATTAAATCATCAGGATACGTTTAGTTTTCTTCATACAAGTACGCGTGTCCTTCTCGTCCGTGTTCAGCTTTGTGTATGGGGAAAAAATACAGGTGAGTGATTTTATACTGTTAAATATTTTTAGTTATTTATAGAATACTACATACATTTTAATACTTTAAACAATAAATCGGGCCTCTCTATTAAAAACTGTTTTAAATATCATTTTTAAAGCCGTCCGTAACTTCTTTCATATTTGTTATTCAGCTTTGTTTATTGTTATTTAGTAGAAAAATAAGATTTTACCTGGCAACACTAAAATCATAAATAACTAACGGTCTACAAAAATTTTACTAAATTGTGCGGGAAAAATACACAAATTAGTTTCATCTTGATAACCATTCCATTAAACTAATTGGTTAGTGTATGTTTAGCTTTCTATATAGTTTATTTCAAGGATACTTCATGATATATTTAGAAACATATAAACAGTTTGATTCAAAGACATCTCTTAGTATTTTTCACACATTTTAGGTGTGTACAACGAGTGTTTTGTTCCTTTTTGTTACGAATTTGTTACATTTCTTTGTGACGTAACAAATATGAAATAACAACTATGAAGTAAAGTCGCACTCACATTGTAATAGTTGACTTGGATTACTAAAGTTGAAATATTATGATCACAGTTAATTTTAAGGTTGATTTGCAAAAAAAAATGTTAAGTAAGTCGAAAGTAATACAAACTAGACTTGCTGCCATTCTTTATTAAAATAATCAATCAAGATACTGCTTTTTACTCATTAACAAATTTACCTTTCAAATAGAATGCACAACATGAACTAGTCCTTATAGTTCATCTTTGTTATTTTTTTGTAACATCAAGTTATTTTCATCTTTGTTTCCTATTTGTTATATGTACAATTTTTTTGCATTTGTCCCAAGACAAAATGGTAGTGTCAACATAAGGCCGGTCTGAGGTGCAATGTTTTAATCATCATGTTTCAATCATCATCGTCAATATAACCATCTTTGCAAGCATCTTAACACTGACATCTTCGCAGACAAACCACAGAAATTCAAGCGTCAAATACTGCAGTCCCTAGAAGTAACGCCTAATAATTATTGAACAGTTGCAATAAATTGTATTTTTTCAAATTGTAATTTGTTGCAATAATATTTGCGTAAAATTATATATAAGTAGGTAATCATGAATTGTATTTGTTTTTTCGTTAATTGTATACTTGTTTTGAATAAGAATAGTATTTAAATAGTATATTTTAGTCCACATTGCATGCCGTGGCAGCCTATAAGTAAGATGACACTTAGCATAAGTCCATTTTTGTACAAAAACAACTTTAATTTAGAGAGTTTCACCCGAGTTCTTTGTGTAAAAACACGTGTTGTGAGGCTCCATTTTAAAATCAATCTACCGTACAATTATTCTTTCATAATATAATTAAATACACTTGAAATTGGCTTAATGCTAAACGCGAAGCCATTAATTAAGATATAATATAACTTTAATTTAATTTAGTGTTAATTTTATTGGTTGTCCTATTAAATAAAATAAATAAATAAATTGACTAATTCTCTCGAAGTGCACGCCGTAACATTTTTTTCATACCAAAAATTCACGAACGGAATGTATTGAAAAAAAAAATGTAGGTACATTATGCAGAGTTTTCAATACGTGTTTTGAGAATCCATTTTCAATTAAATCTAGTGTACAATTTTATTGTCTCCTTACTACTAATTACAAATACTACTTGAAATTGACTTAATGCTAAACGCGAAGCCATTAATAAAGAATCCAAAAAGTTTCAAGATAAAAAAATGTTACTATAGAAAGTCAACCTGCCTCAGAAAGCTCGAGTAGGAATCGAACCCACGACCTTTGGATAATCGGTCTAATGCTCTGACCGCTGAGCTACCGGCCTCGCTAGTTGATTTTTTCTAGTAAAATTTTATCTGTAACTATAAAGAGCATCCAGCGGCTATATGCGAGCAGCACAAAGCCGGTCGTTGTGGAGATCCTTATATCTTAGATCCTTATATGTTGGAAGAGGCCTTTGTCCAGCAGTGGACGTCTTTTGGCTGAGACGATGATGACGATGATGATTTAAAGCATTGAGAATGCAAAATTTGAAATAATAAAAAAGTATCATATTAAACAGTACCTATATTTCATGACACTTTTAACATCACGGTAGCTGGTAGAATATTGTCACGTCATCATTGTTTTGTAAAGAACGAACACTACCTACACATTAAAATTAAAATTTTATGATAAATATCGACTTAAGGTGGAATTATATTTGTCTGACGTGTCGTGTCGTGATGCATCAGAATGGAATCGGTTTCATACATTTAGTATGGAAACGTTTATACTAGTGTTGTGGCGTGTCGTGATGGCTTCTGACGTGTCGCATCAGAAGCGATTCTGATTCGATTTTCGATTAGTTGTTCTTTGACGAGACACAATAGATATTCAATTGTTCTATGGCACTGTGGTTACATTGGGCGTCCAAGTATCTAGTTTAAGATACTTTTTTACGATTTGTACAAATATTTTGTGTAATGCGTTTAGAGATCCAACAAAAGTAGACTACAGACTGTTAAGTTTAAATTAGTCAGTATGTACACACGGCGGGCGGCAGATCAACCTACCCAAAACTGTCAAATTTCTAAAATCAATTTTGAACTTTACCGTTTGGTTATAAGGATCAATATTCATTGGAGAAATTTGACAGTTTTGGGTAGGTTGATCTGCCGCGCCGTGTGTACATACTTAAGTTATGATTATAATTCAATCAGTGACACTGTTAAAGTTATTTTTTCTTTTACAGGTAAGTTCGTGACTGTTGCGAGATGTGCAGAATACAGTAAGTTTATTTTGTTAAAAATGTAATGGTTTGCAAATAGCTACAAAAATTGAATATCTATGCTTAAATAAATATTTTAATTGTTCAATTAAAACATAAAAATATTTATTATTCAATTAAAAAACTTGTAAAGCCATTTGGCTACAAAAATTGAATAACTATGCACAAATAAATATTTGTTTTGATTTGATTTGATCTTGTAAGTCTTGACTATATGTAAGAATTTAGAATAGCAGGTCTAATTAAAATATGAATCCTCTTCTTTTAAACTTTCTATCTAGAGCACAAACTCACTCTTTGCTCTCGGCTGTGGAAGCTACAGCTAACATTGGGGGCCTTACAATAAACAAAGAATGAGCTCCGAATAGTTATTCAGTCTTTTGTCTCTTTTACTCTAATTTGAAATGACGTTTACATGACAGGAACAAAACACGGAATAACTAATTGGACCTTATTCTTTGTTTATTTGTAAGGCACTGGCTGTTTCATTTATCTCCCACGCTAGAAGCCAACCTAGATTTCACTTTAGTCCATGTTTTGTATAACGTTAATACTCGTACCCATACGATATAACCAACCAACAACGGTATAATATATGTTTGTCGATTTAAATACGATTCAACAACTTCAAAGTGCGGCATAAAACAACACCAACCTCCTTAAGAAATTGCTGACACCTTTACCCAAAAACCCTTTCAGACACAACTTAATTTAATAATCCTTTGAAGAAGGTGCTACGCGGCTTACACGACATAGCTATGACGTAGTATGTGAAGTTATATTTGAACAAGACACATGTATCTTGAAAACACAAAAAGAGCATACACTTTTCATGTGTTTATATAGCCTTTTGTCGCGTGCGAACTAACCTACGTTTCTGACTATATCTATACATAATATATTAAAGCTAAAGAGGGTTGAAAGTCTGTACATGGAAGATATTCGAAAAAAAGTTGGCTGGGGATAATTAGAATCGATAACAGAACAAGTTCCGACAGTTTTTAGAATTTTCGTCTGTTTGTCTGTTTATTTGACTGCGCATCACGTAAAAATGGCTGAACGGATTTGGATGAAACTTCGCACATAGACAGACCATAACCCGGACTAGGATATAGGATACTTTTTATCTCGGTAACAAGTTCCTGTGGGATAGTGTAGTCTTGCGAACGAAGTCGCGGGCGACAACTAGTATTACAATATAAGGAGACCACAAAGGGTAAGCTTATACGTGCATACCGCTTTGTTTTTGGGAGAGTTTTCTTATTTCCTCAAAGGCGGTATTTTCAGCGTCACCGGACTTTTTTAGGGTGGCGAGAACCTTAAAGGGTTCCTCAAGACGGTTTTCTATCCGGGAATGGCATAACGCATCCCCCGTTCCCTACTAAATTCTCCGAGGGGTTCGGATCGGATCGCGATACATACTGCACTCGAGCAACGCAAACATAGAAAACCTCTCACGGACACGGAATCTCGCGCAGCTGCGTTCGGACTGGTTCGAGATGGTCCGAGATTAGGGTAAAGCCACCAAAGAGCACGCACTACCAAAGAGTACTAATTTAATATTTTTAAATCTGTTAGCAACTACTTGCCTGTGACATAACGTGTGCATGGAGTCATCATGGTACGTAGTATTTACTACGCAAAGAAATACGTACTCTTTAGTAATGCCTACGGTGTTTTTACCCTACGTGTCTATAAGAGGGTCTAATGTGAATAGAATATCAAGAATAACATTTATTTGCATTTGATTAGGGTACACTGGAGGTCTTATAATATTAAAAGTTCTGCCTATTCAACCATTAACAATAAGCATGCAAATATTATAATAAATTAAAATTAACAAGTTGTTATTTTTCTTTTAAAATTTACATTGCAGATGTCAAATACTGTTTTTACAATTTACAATTCATAATAATTGAATAAAATACAAATGAGATAAATGTCAATGTGTGTGTTGTTCGAACGCGTTTGTATAGAGCAACCCTTTTTTTTATATTGTCAGTCTGCAAACGAGCAGGCGGGCCTGCTGGTGAGCTGGTGAGCATCGCCGCCCATAGACATCAGCAACATCAGAAATGTTGCTTTTGTGTTGCCGACCTGAGAAACCCCTTTCTGGGAGACCTGAGAAACTCTTGTCTTTACATCCCTTTTGAAAGAATCCATGTCCTACTAGCTCAATGGGAAAACCTCCTATGGCAGCTCATTCCACAGTTTGATCGTGCGTGGAATAAAGTTCCTCCGATGGCGAGCGGTGCGAACGAAGTGGGCACCACATTAAAAAAATCCTCAGAGCATTCTCCGTTATACAGGCGGTAGAACACACACAACGAGCCGATGGCACGTCGCAAAGCTAAACTTAAAGGGTTTTTAAGGGGTTCTAACCGGTCTGAAAGCTTGGGATCGTTGACCAGTTAACCTTCTGCTGTCCCCTTAATTTGTGCCCGTATAGGTACTCGGTATGTGTATATTCACTGGAATTCTTAAAACTTTGAGCGCTGCTTATTTTATTCTGTGATAAAACTATAAGAGTGTCCGTCCATTAAAACATTAAACAAGATCGTGTACGCTGGTTGGTATATAATAAATAATTTTTTCAGACCATTGGATCCATGGGTTAGTAACAATTGAAACTTAAAAATTATGTTAGAAAATATTGTATAGGTATTAAATTAAAATAAAAATAAAATAAAAATAAATCATTAACTAAACTAATTAATTGGTCGGTTCACTGATGTACACGTTTGAAAATATGTAGTTCAGTGAACCGTCCGAATAGTGCCGAGTCCATCCGGTTACCAATCATCTTCAGGACTGTGTTGGCGCTCCCCTGAGCTCGCAGCAACATCGAGGCAGTCTTTTTTCGCATAATTGTAGCGAAGTCGTCTACCTTGGCGTCTGCTAACATATGTGTCTGTCTTAAAAACTTTATAAAAATATATAAAGTATGAGCAGCGCTAACAGAGTGACGAATGCGAAATTCATATTATTATTGTACATATAAAACAAATATTAAAACAGACGTTACACAAGACATATACAAAGGTGAGCTTATCTCTTGACTGATGCCGCGTTGTTTTCAATTGCACCAATTGCCTTCGCGTCTGCACTACATTTCCACTAAATATCTGGTGGTGAGTCATTTCAATAAAAACAAAAATAACTTTATTTTTGTCATGCAATTTACTTAACAAAATGTAACAACAATATATATAAATCTTGTGATTTGTATGAGTACTGGTGCCTGAAAAGGCTTGGGTAGCCCGTGAACTGTCACCAGGTCTCACCCCGTGAACTTAAAATCTACATGCCTATGCACTACCACATCTAAATAATAGTTTGAGAAAAGTGAAACACATTTAAAGAAAAAGCCAAAATATGTAGGTATTTGTAGAGCGTAAAAAACTTCCTTTTTTGCCGTACTAACTATCACATCACACCAATATTATAAATGCGAAAGTTTGTATGTTCGTATATTTGTTGCTTCTTCACGCTGCAACGGATGGATGGATTTGGATGAAATTCGGCATACAGATAGTTTATAACCTGGATTAACAAATAGGATTTTTATCCCGATATTCCCACGGGAATCGCACAATAAATATACTAAAAACGTCAATTTTATTTTCCAATAAAAATTTGTTTGTTTTGTTGTCATGGAAACCAAAGAGAACTTAATCACTTGATGGAAACTGTCAAAGCAGTATAAAGTCCGCCGGGTCCACTAGTAAAAAAATATATGTTTGAGGAATCACCTACGCCCTATACCTAGATTTCTAATTCTGAACCACTACCGTTCCGATTCAACCCCTCGGGGAATCTATGTAGTATGGAACGAGGACATGCGCTAGGCGTGATGGCATTCCCTCTAGGAAACCATTGACGGTGTTTCGTTTCACACGGCTTGAGGCACCCTTTAAGGTTCTCGCCGCCCCACAAAAAGCCCGGCGTAGCTGAAAATGCCCAGTGGCAAACAGCAAACTCTCTCAAATTAAAAAAAAACGGCTTGAGGAACCCTTTAAGGTTCCTGCCGCCCCCCAAAAAGGTCCAGTGATGCTGGCAAGTTGTACCACTACTTTTCGCGTCGCAATAATAATAATGAAGTTTATTAATAATATTATGTGATAAACGTTAACGTCCGTCCGTTAACGTTTATCACTTGCTAAAGAACGTACAGCTGCTTCGAATGAAATTAATTTCACGGTCTGTAGTAGTCGTAAATGCGTTTTATGACCGGGTGGACCGGTAACAAATGATATACGGGCGTAAAGCATTTTATAACGCGGCATTTCACCTCATAAAGGTCATATAGGCTTTCCTTTGTCAACTTGCGTAGGCAACTTTGCAGGTGGGCGACATTGTCGGTGTTTGAGGAGGGGGAATACATCGCCAGATGGCGCTGTAGTTTGAAGTGAAGCAAAAACAACAGAAAACCGATTTAGCATAAAAAAAACATTCTACTTAGTACGTAACAATAGGGCAATATAGTAATAGACAAAAATATGATACATAAATAGAAACATGTTATAATTGTGAAACACTACAACAATGAACCTAAAACCGTTTGAAGTTACTTTTGTTGACGCGGTATACAGAATACTGTTGATTTTACTTTTTATTTTGAAGTGCTAATTGCTGTACTGAAGCTAAACTATATATTTAAAAAAAACAGTGAAAAAAATTAATGCCTACCCGACCCAGCCAGGATTCGAACCTGGGTCTTCTAATTATAAATATTAAGAATATACTTGTTTAACTAACTGAAGTAGTATTAGTGTACAGTCTTTAATATAGAAAACCTCCCTGAGGATGTTTCGATCACAAGACTTGATAAGATAAGATAAGATAGGATAAAATTTTATTGAGAAACTCTTTAAGTTTCTTTAAGCTGTAAAGGCAAAAATTAGGGCTCAAAAAATAAAAAATGAGCGAATATCAGGCACGAGCTAATATCAGTGGAATTCCTACCTTGTGAAAGTTAACAAAGCTATCCAGTCAAAGATAACAGAGCGATTTATCTATTTTGATAGATATTTTTGATAGATAGCACACCCCGGAATTGGATAAACAAGTTCACTATATCCCAGCAGTGTACAGGGAAAACATACTGTGTTTGTGCTCATACAACGTGCAGCGAATTATAATAGGCAAACAGTCAGAATTATACAGGAAAATGTTACTGCACATTTGATACGACAAAACAAAAATAGTTTAGGAGCCTGCTTCCTACATTTCTTTCTTTATTCTAACACTTTGTTCTTTATGTCTGTTATATTTTTTTATTTACAAAGACAATAACAGGTAAATTAAATTACTTAAAATTAAACTTATAAAAACTATAAACAATAACTACAACTAACTATAAATAAAAAAATTGCCTCAAATCATCCCCTTTAGGCAGAGTGTCTAGTAAGCTCGCAGCATTGCCACGTAATAATGCCATTTAATTTATTGAATCTAAAAATATTGTTTGTGCCAGTTATTTCAGGGCCACTAGTTTAAAGTTTTTCTTTGTTATGCATCTACTTATTGTTTTTATTTGTGTGGCAATGAATGTGGCAGTGCTTTTATTATTATTAATATTCAATTGTATTCATTATACAGAGGTATTCCACGAAGCACACCCAAACGAAGCACACCCAGACGAAGCACACCTAAAGTATTCGACGAAGCACACCCATACAATGTAAAAAAAATGTAATTCAAAAAATTATATATACGGAGATGTATAAGAAGAATATTAGTACACAACGTTTAGAAAAATGGTAAATAAAACATGTTATACAAAAAAATACAGTCGAATTGAGAACCTCCTCTTTTTTTAAAGTCGGTTAAAAATGTAACCAACTCCTAATTTCAACTTCTAAATTTATTATTAGTAATCCTATTTTAACCAATTATTTATAACATAATGCGACTGCTGTAAAAACATAAAAACTATTTAAAAGTAAAAGTATCTCCATGTTCAATTTTTCCTTTAAATATTAAATTTCCTTTAAAGTCTAAAGCAAGCAGTCCTTTGTTCACGTGGAATTAATTTGTTCGGGACTTATTATATTGACACAATGTACACACGCCAGCAATTCAACTTACCCATTTCTGACAATTTTCTCTAATCGATAATAACCTTATTACTAAAAGAATAAAGGCAAACATTATTGAAGAATATTTATATTATTTTGAATTTTGCATCCATAATCATACTATCATACTAATATTATAATAAATAGGAAAGCTTTGTATTTTTGTATTTTGGTTTGTAACGAATAAACTCAAAAACTACTGGACCGATTCAAAAAATTCTTTCACCATTAGAATGCTACATTAGCGCTGAGTAACATAGGCTATATTTAAAAAAACGTCCACCCGTGCGAAGCCAGGACCTGCCGCTAGTAGGTACTATATATAGTTACAAGATCGGTCTCGGTAGCTCAGCGGTCAGAGCATTGGACCGGTTATCCAAAGGTCGTGGGTTCAATTCCCTCTTGAGCTTCTTGGGTTGGTTGATTTTTTCTGGTAAAATTTTATAAATTTGACATTTTGTGGTACGTTGACCTGCTGTCGTCTGTACCTACGTACTCGTAGCTTCCATCGATTTTATTTATATTACAAAATGTGCACCACATAACACACCACAATAATATATTTTGGAACCCTTTTAGGGTAAATATTTATAAAATACAGTGAACAAATTAAATGCCTACCCGACCCAGCCAGGTATTGAACCTGGATCTTCCGCAATACGGGCGGCTGCACTGACCACCACCTTTTAGGGTAATTTTTACAGGATAATGTAGTACTTACAAGGGCACTGCTTATTTCAGTCTGTAATATCTATTGGTTGTCTGGAAGAAATCGCTTAAAAGCGATAAGACCGCCAAATTGTAACTTTGTAAATTATTAATTTTTTTGTTTATGATTATGTTTTATTGTGTTGCAATAAAAGTATTATCTATCTATCTATCTAGGCCTTGTTTGTAAACCTGGCTAGCCATCATATCTAAATAATTATGTTGGCTTAACATCAATGTTTGTAGCATTGTTGTGTTCCGGCAGCTAAAGATAAGATAGCCAGTGCCTCAGTAGTTGAGGGTCCTGGGTGGAGTGCGCTTCCACCATTGGCCTTAAATATTTAATAAATAGCTTGCCTACTTCTTAACTGATCTTTAGTATTTGTAAAAATATTATGATCAATGACGATTAATGACGGTAGTTGTTGACATTGAATGGGCGCCTTTGGCTTCAAAGTAAAAGTAAATAGTGTTGAATAATTTCGGCGGGCTGGTTAGAACCACGATAGCTCAATTGGGAGAGCACCTGACCCGGTGTGTCAGAAGGGTACTTACAGGTACAAATCCTGCTCGTGGAAATTTTTTCAACATTTATATTTTGTTAATTTACAAAAACACAAATTTTTGTTTTTGTAAATTAACAAACTTATATACTTAAACAAACAAACTTATATACTTAAACAAACAGCAAATAACGAATTTTTTTATATGTACTTATAAAATTTGTAAATAAGAGGAGACACATTTTTCAACCTGATGGGTTATTCAGTTTTTGTTTTGTATTTCATATTACAGTCCATCGTCCATCACAACCCGTATCCGTATATTATACCGTTGACGGTACGGTAAGCTATAAAAACAAAAGTGCTCCCAAGACAGATTTGTTTGTACAAAAACCCCAGTGTTGTTATTCTGTATAACAATTGGAATTTGTTTTTTCGCATGACAACACCGGGGTAAACACATAAATTGGAAAGTCGTTTGTTCAAAGGATTTTATAAAAAAAGGGATTTATTTTTTGACGCTTTGGCGAAAAATCCTAAAACATACATTCTTTCAATACCTACCTACAACATTTTACCTGTGAGTATACCCACAAAATTAAACAGCGAATAAATAAAAATTTTGTTAATTGTACTCTTGTTACATACTTGCTAACGTGTTGCATGCTATTTTCTGATTTATTTTGTATTTCTCTAGTAAGTTAATTTAATAAAATTCTTTTAGAGAAATAAATGTTTAAAACCTGAAACCTTAAAATAAAATACAGCGCGCCCTAATGAAGAGCGTTTAGATGTTTAGAGTCTTTAGATGTCGAAAGCGCACTCCACTCTGAAACCTCAACTACTGAGGCACTGGCTATCTTATCTCTAGCTGCCGGAACACAACAATGCTACAAACATTGATGTTATGGCGACATATTTAGATAAGTTGGTAGCTAGCCAGGCGGACGAAGGTCTACCACCAACTGAACATGGTACACAAAGTTGTAACCCACACAGGGAATCGAATCCGGGACATCTGTGTCTTAAACTGGTGGTTGACGCGGTAAGTTGTAAAAATGTAGCTATACAATTGAAATGTTGACGTATTATGAAAGAGTTTGTGTAATCCCTTCTCAAAAGGTAGGTTATCGTATCTGAAAGGCAATAAGTGGCAGACAACTTTGACGCTGAACGCATTAGTATGATTTCCTTTGTGGGCTACTTACTACTTACTATAATATGGAAACTTTATGGAACTCGCAGCGCAAGCCAATTTATAGGCTAAGAGACAATGTTCACAATAATTGAAATGTGCAACATGTTCATATACTCTACGAATGTTATATATTATATATTTTGATATGTATAATATTATGAAACGCCAAAATGCGTCTCGTGGGCATAGACTTCACTGAGTGGCACATTTTTATGTTTTATGAATTTTAAAAAGGGTTGAGGTAAATAGTTAGAAAGATTTTTAAGATCACGACGATACTTATAATATATATGAAAAGGCGAATTTTTCGTAACACATATTTATTTACAACCTATTACACTATTTCTTGAGTAGGTTAGTGAACTGTATAAATCTTTCCATAAAGAAACTTCATAAAACACTGTTTTTAAACCTAATATTTCTCCTGAGGTTTGAATCAGAAAAAATATTTTTGTGTCAACAAATGGTGAATTTTATTAATTTGTCCAATTATTGCAAAAAAAAGAAAAGCTAACTTTTTGATCTTTATTTAATAGGTACTATTAGAATATAGATAGATAACAAGTTATAAGAAAATATCCGTTAGATAATGGATGTCCCCTTCTAAACATTACATTACATAGTAATCTGTCTTCGCAGGCCTATCCTCACTAGGCTATTTGTTACTGTCAGGAAAGGTTTACGTCGTTCGCTAGTCAAAACAAGAACCTTAAGCTCGTATTAGTTTTGATGTTTTCGCGATGAGTAAAAGATAATACCACTTTAAAAATCTTACTTTATGAGCAATTTTTTCATATTTTATTATAAAAGCAGAACCTTTTGAAACCCCAGGATCAAGGCTTAATGCTTTAAATCTTCGAAGTTTTAAAATGTCACTGGTGATCGTGAAGCTGATAATAATAAGAAGGGCAAAATGTTACCTATGAAATATTTTATTACTTTTATTAATAAAAAAATATTTCAGTACACATAATTTTCCGATCTTAAATAGTTGCTGGTAACCTCGAATGCTAGTAAAAGTTTAAGCACCTAATTGGTATCATAGTGTATGATGTAATTTATTTATTAATTTATTTACATATACAAGACAAATTACAATTGTTACAAAGTTATAAAATAAAATAATTGTTGTAATCTAGATCCAAATTTAAAAATATGTGTAAACATAAAACTAAATACAAAACGAGCTAAACGTTAACATAATTTAAAGTTATTTATTACTAAATGTAGGTTTTACATGCTAAATGTGCACATCTGCAAGTAACCATAGGTTGTGCAATTGCAAAAATCCAACATGGTTGGTTGGGAGGAAGATTCGACCTGAAACTATCTGGTTGTAGCTGATAGTCTGGTTAGTTGATGTAGGTGTGTGTAGTGTAGAAACTGGTTTTTTTTTATACTTAGCCCGGCAAATGACTCTATTCCACCTGATATTAAGTGGAAATGAAGTCCAGACGCGAAGACAACTGGTGCAGCGTGGAAACAAAAGTAGCATCAGTCAACTTCACTCTGCCGGCCCACAAGGTGCTTCTTCACGCCTCTCTTGATATCATAGGAAGGAGGGAAAACGTGTGCTGGTAGACTATTCCATCTTTTGGAGGTGTGACAAAGAATGGAATCTCCAAATTTCTTTGTGCGCGATGGGATATTTGAGACAGTGAAGCGGTGACTCCGAAGAGCTGCACGTGGTTCGACATACCTACCTAAAAACTCTTAATATAATTAGTAGCAGTGTTATTTTTACTATAACAACTACAACAAATGTCTACAAATGTATGTACCAGGTACCAACTTTTAATAGTGTAACGATTTGACCTTACAGTTTATATAGGTAGTAAATTACATCACTATTAAAAATCGTTTACTTCCCCCATAGGACGGGCTACGCCTATTATGAAGGATTTTACGATGAAAACTTTTTAAGCTAGTAAAATAAAATGATTTCATTTTTATTAAAATTGTTTAATGTCCAAACCTTCTGAGATAACTCCCGTGATACAAACGAATAACTGTTACTATTGGACCAACTCCTTAACTCGAAAATAAAATTCAGCTGTTCCAAACATTTTGGTCGAATGAATATTGATGTTTTTTAAGGAACAGCTGAATATTATTTTCAAGTTAGGGAGTTGGTCTAATAGTAAGAGTCGTTCGTTTGTATCACGGGAGTCATCTCAGAAGGTTTGGACGGTGATAAAAAAGTGACCCTGTATAGTTACAATATAAAATTTTACTAGAAGACTGTCACGGTAGTAACTTCACAGTGACAATACCGTTGACTTGCATCGTAAATCACAGACTACTAGAAAAATTCAACGAGTCTTCTGAGACCTCGGTAGCTCAGCGGTCAGAGCATTGGACCGGTTATCAAAAGGTCGTGGGTTCGATTCCCACTCGAGCTTCCTGAGGTTGGTTGATTTTTTCTGGTAAAATTTTACTAATTTAATTTTATAAAGGAATCAGTGATTAACACTTTTGTCTTTAATCATAATTTAAAAAAAACTGAAGAGCTCGATGACGTAGCGGTTAACGCGCCCGGTCTGCGAGTGCTGAGGTTAAGCAACTTTCGCAAAGGCCGGTCATCGGATGGGTGACCAAAAATTTATCATCTCGAACCCCTCCGTGCTTCGGAAGCCACGTAAAGCCGTTGGTTCCGGCTGCATTAGCAATCGTTAACAACCACTTATCCGCACTGGGCCCGCGTGTTGATTTATGACCCGTTCTCCCTATCCATCCATAGGGAAGGCTCGTGCCTCAGCAGTGGGGACATAAAATGAGCTGATGATGATGATGATGAAAAACAACTGTTGTCGACCACTGGGCTTACTGTGTCGAATACTAGGGCCACTATGTATTATGCTTTAACGGTTTGTATTTTTTTGTCTTTATGTTTTTTATTTTGTACAAACGAAATTACAACTTTGGGAGGTCTAAAATAGTAAGATCTTATATAATCATTGTGACTCATCTTAAAACTCAATTTACCAACGTTTAATCCCCTTTCACGGCTATGACACAAGCTGTAAGCGAAGTGTTATACAAACGTTCATCTCCATGTCCCCTAGACTATAGCGGCTAAACCACGTTTGCCAACTTCATCCCTTTGTAACACTGTATTGTGCTCGGAATATCGTTCGCACAGATGAACAATACTCACAATGGAACTATAGAAGCATTCGTACGTCTGTTAGATTATTCATAAGGCTTTACTAAGTAGTCGCTGGAGATATTGCAAGCTTTCTATCTATTGTATATTAATGGCCGAAGTTATGCGATTTCTTTGTTGTGTTCGTTATCTTTTAGTAAGGTTGATCTAGGAATTCTTTTAATAAAATGTTTTTGTTTTGTTTATATAATTTTTAACGCAAATTTTGTTGTTCGCAAACAAAAACAAAAACACAAATGTTGAAAAAAATTCCACGTGCAGGATTTGAACCTGCACCCTTCTGACATACCGGGTCAGGTGCTCTCCCAATTATAATTATAAGGATAGCGTTTGATGTTTATCTCTTAGATTCTTACCTTAGATTATATTGAATTTAGCAATCTTTATTATAGTGATCAGAGTACCGTTTCTAGAATAACATCAGACCTCATTAGCTACTTAGACTTGAGTGAGCAGTACATAATAAAATAACGATAATCGGGTACAATGCAATCATGCTAACATCAGACAATAGCAAGCATTCTTTTAGAAAATCTTTTGAATAAAAAGTAAACCAACAACCTTGGTAATCATTTTAATAATTAATTGTTTTACTCGCCTTATATGTATACCCCAAGGTCGGTTCAATTCCCAGGTCGGGCATAATGTGTTTCGGTTTTGCCGATGCATAGCCTGGGTTAAGCCATTACTATATTACATTTGTATGTTAATATTTAAGGTATACATTGTATTGCCTGAAATAAAAGTATTCTATTCTGTTCTATTCTTATATTACCCGTTAATTGTAGTGATGACTTGATTTCAATGATGGAGACGTTTGCCCAGCAATGGGACAATAGGATATTTACTTAATAATTATAGGTTTAATTTTAATTAAAGTTACATTATGGATACCCTATTAAGTGCTTTATTTTAACAACTAGCAAAATCATCGAGGTAAACCTGTTAAGGATCGAGTTTTTATTACCTACATTTTATGTTAAAGCATTTGCTAATATCCTTTTAAATTATTTCATTACAATATTTGCATTCGCGTAGTCTTATGTAAGCATAGAGGTAAGTACCTAATAATAAATTGTTATTTCAAAGTCTAACAATAACAAAGACAACTCAATCAACACTATAATTTGTCAAATTCTATTTAGTAAGTAAGTAATTCTATTATGACGATCTTAAACTTACACTATGCTAATTACTTCTAATTCTATTGAATCCGTCTATTTAATTAGTATTGGAACACAGAACGCTAACGGCTGATCAGGCATTCTGTGAAGGCCATAAACTAATCAATCACTGATGAAGGCAAACAGGGTTGTCAGGAGCACTATACTTAGCTCTATTACCAGCTCCTATATCAACAACTACCACAACAGTTACCCAGTAACAAATCAATTAGCCTTAACGAGTTGGTCAACGGTATTCGCAGCTCTAAGCCAACATTGTTATGAGCAACCACACATAGATACAACAGATACAGACTGATATATCACAGATTCGACCGCCTCTATGGTCTAGTAGTTAAATCATTGTTTTCATAACCAAAGGTCGCTAGTTCGACTCCCAACGGGAGGTAGGTATGTAATTAATATGCTCGGTTTGGTTCGTGGACTTGTTTTAGCTTCCGTCATCTTATCTAAGGCTGTCGCCGACGGTATTACCGCTCTAAGCTAACATTGTTGAGTTTGAGCAACTTACATACATACGAGTATACACATATACAACAGACCGACATACACATACACATACAAGATATAATATGGCAGATACAGATATAAGTACGACAGAATCGACCGCCTTCGCCTTCGATTGGATTCGACAGATTAGTCTGTATGTTAAACTATCGCATCTGTCTTGATTAAACAAGCAAATCGGTCCCTGGATCGATTACCAGCGGGGGAAACATATAGTGATAACGTTTTGGTATGGTACCACCCACTACCAGGTGACGGCTTGTTTTAAGTCCACATGGTTAATCACCACGTTCTAAGTCTGTCGCAATAACAACAATATTGATAGCATTGTTGTGTTCTGACAGAATAATAGGTTATTCTAGCTAAGTTATGAGCTAGGGCTCCGTAGGGCTCCTTAGTAATAGAGGATTCCGACTCGCTTTTCTAACCTTCGGCCTTTACATTAATTACAACCAGGGGTAATAAACGCCAACTCGGTGCTTGCCATTCGTGATCTCGAGCCATCCTTGTGGCGCAGAAGGGATGGTACTAGGTTAGCTGGACGAAGAAAGAGGAGAGTCCCACATAACCCGGGGTCACCCCGCCTCGGAGTGTGCGTAAAGCATTATACCAAATTTAAATAAAATTTAAAAAAATTAAGTCCTTCTTTTATTCACCGCTAAGAAACATCCCTTCGTCGTATCTCTAAACTTTGAAGGAGCTCCCCTTGATACCAAACCGACCATTGGAATCCTTGGCGTCGATATTTCGAGTGACGTTCAGTTTCGCGGTCATTTGGAAGGTAAAGCTAAATTAGCTTCGAAAAAGCTGGGTGTGCTCAATAGAGCGGGACAGTATTTCACAACGACCCATCGCTTACAGCTTTACAAAGCACAGGTCAAGCCTCATATGGAATACTGTTCCCATCTTTGGGCTGGAGCGCCCCAGTACCAACTCCTCCCATTTGACCGCATTCAACGCAGAGCTGCTCGAATTGTCGACGACGTGGTAACCTCTGGTCGACTCGATCCACTGGCCCTTCGGAGAGACGTTGCATCTCTCTGTATATTTCATCGCCTTTATCATGGGGAGTGCTCTGAGGAATTGTTCGGTTTGATCCCTGCCGCTGATTTTCTTCACCGCACTACACGCAATCGACTGTCATTCCATCCACACTATCTTGATGGATGGCGATCTACTACTGTGCGTTTCTCACGTAATTATTTACCACGAACTACAGTGCTTTGGAACCAGCTCTTGGCGGCGGTTTTTCGGACCATTACGACTTAGGGATCTTCAAGAAACGAGCCTATTCCTTCCTTAAAGGCCGGCAACGCATCTGCGATTCCTTTGGTTTTGCTAGTGTCCATGGGTGGCGGTGATTGCTGGATAGTGATCAGATGACCCGCCTGCTCGTTTGCCTCCTTCTAATATTAAAAAAAAATATATTTCAATGTAAAATAAAAGATCATTCACTGCGCTCTCTTTCTCTAGGGGAACAGCTGTCTAACAATAAATGAATAAATCCTAAATATATCCTTTCTTCCCGCAACAGTGGAACAAATAGATCAATCAATCAGTCCCGGGGGATGGATCAACTGGGACAACAGATCCTCCAATCAGTCCCATAGGGCACTATCACTTTTTTAAATTCGTTATACTTAGTCAAGTATTTGACCGCGACCTCACCTGTTGGTAGATAAGTGATGATGCGAGAGACAGAAACTTAGCAAAGCCCTAAATGGAAACCTTAAATATCAAAGCACACGTAAGTTCTCCTTCCTACCGTCCGTGCTTCGGAAGGCACGTAAAGCCGTTGGTCTCGGCTGCATTAGCAGTCGTTAACACCCACCAATCCGCAATGGGCCCGCGTGGTGGTTTATGACCCTCCCTATCTATCCATAGGGAAGACTCGTGCCCCAGCAGTGAAGATGCTTATGAGCTAGTTATTGGGTGATGATGTGTGCTCGTAACTGTACTAGGTTTTCAGTGGGTAGGCCTTCGCCCTTGGACGAGTGAAGGAAAGGACAGTCCCATAAAGCCCGGGGTAAAAAGATATAAGCGGGTCTAGGCCCCCACCACCCCCCGACCTAACAACCCGAGCCGAGGTCCTATGCCCTCGGGTTGTTCCGCTCCTCTCGGAGAATCTAGTAGATCTCTGATGGTGCTTTATTTTACGCGACTTGAGGAACTGGCCAGTGCATACGGCAAACTCTCAAACTAGGGTATGGTACCATCCAACCAATCACGCTATACTAGCTACAGTTGTATCCTAACCATCAACACTATCGACTTACTCTGTAAACCAAATTGAACTTTGCTTATTGTCAATAACTGCGTCACTGACATCCGATCCACACTTTTACAAATGTCAAGGTTTAGTCATTACTATTAAGCAACTTCGATCAATAATAGTACTATAGATTTCCGATGAGCGCCGCGCCGCTTCAAAAACAGCCCGAGATGCCATACTCCTCCGAAACGGCTCGATCGATTTTTATGAAATTTTATATGTATATTCGGTAGGTCTGACAATCGATCGTAATCTATTTTTTATACTCCTAAGTATAGGGTGGTCCCTCCCCAAAAATTTTTTTAGTTTTTGGGTTTTTTTTTTTCAATACAAAATTATTTGATTGTTTTGTTGTCATGGAAACTGTATAAAGCGGTATTAGCTGTGCCCACGACTTCATCCGCGTGGAATAGTGACTTTCGGCATCATTTTAAATTTTTTGGCTAATTATTTTGTCGTCTTCTAGCTTCTAGCTTTAAAAATTACTTAATTTCCATACAAACTTTCAACCCCTATTTGAACCCCTTACAGCCCTTTTAACACATTAAAAAGTTGCCTAAGTCCGTTCTCAGGCTACTATCTCTGTACCAAATTTCATTTAAATCGGTTCAGTACTTTAGGCGTGCTTGCGTAACACACAGACAAACAGAGTAACTTTTGCATTTATAATATTAGTAAGGAAGTAAGGATAAGCAGACTCTATTTTTAACCGACTTCAAAAAAGGAGGAGGTTACTCAAGGAAACCAGGATCTGATGATGGCACCTCAGAGAAATCGAGGGGAACTTTAAAAAATTGTAGGGGTTTGTTAATGTTTTCATTAAATATTTTAAAGCACTACTACTTAATGAAGGTCTGGAGTCGATCTGATGATGGAGCCGAAAGACAGTCGAGGGAACTCCTCAACGATTTACAGCAATTACATGGTGTTTAGGTTTGATTAATTTGTACTGATGAGAACTTACACCTAGATGGGTTGTGACTGCCATTAAGGGTCTGATGATGAAGACGAAGGACAGTCAAGGGAACTCCTCAACGTTTTACAGTAGCTACCTTGTGTTTGGTCTTAATTCATTTCTATTGATAAGAACTTTGCACCCATATGGGTTATAAGTGCCATTACAGGTCTGATGATGGAGACCATAGACAGTCGAGGGAATTCCTCAACGATTTACAGCAGTTACCTTTTGTTGGGCTTACTTCATACTGTTCAATATGCCAAAATGTTTAGTTCGTACAAAAATAATACCTAATTAAGACTGAAGTTTTACATAGGAATACCACTACCTAATAGGCCATCGATTCCTCGTCCGAGAAGCATCTTGGTTAGGTCGACGTCTACCCATCACTAAAAATCTTAAAATAAAATAATTTTTAACAAACAAAACCGACTTCAAAAAACAGGAAACTTAAAAAAGTAAAAACAGCTCTAAAAATTATTAATTACCTAGATACGCATGTCAGTTTAAAAAAATGTCTACTGAAGTGGGGCTTTTACAATAAAAAAGTGGAGATAATGGAACAACTAAAAAAGTTTAAATGAAACAAAATAGTCCCCCAGCCGACCACCAACCACCCGACTTCAATAGACAATTTTTAAAACTGACATGAGTATCTAGGTAATTAATAATATGATTTCAATATTATTGATTGCTTTTTAGAGCTGTTTTTAACTCTTTTAAGTTTCCTGTTTTTTGAAGTCGGTTTTTTTTTAAATCGGTATAAAGACTATATGCCTTACATATAAACAAAGAAAAAGTTCCGAATAATTTTTCCGTGTTTTGTTCCTGTCATGTAAACGTCATTTCGAATTGGAGTAAAAGCGACAAAACACGAAATAACTATTCGGAACTTATTATTTGTTTATTTGTAAGGCACTATTTGAATGGTTAATAAGTAGAGCTATTTACAGTGTTGCCGTTTAGGAAAAATGAAACTCACCAAATCCATGTCAAAAACTCACTAGAATTTAAGAAAAGGTTTTAAAAAAAACCACTCAATCAACAACTACCGTCATTAACTTTTTCAACATTTGTGTTTTTGTAATTTGTTCGCAACAAAATTTGCGTTAAAAATTATATAAACATTTATAAATAGCTTGCCTACTTCTTAACTGATCTTTAGTATTTGTAAAAATATTATGATCAGATGTTAATGACGGTAGTTGTTGACATTGAATGGGCGCCTTTGGCTTTCAAAGTAAAAAGTAAAATAGTGTTGAATAATTTCGGCGGGCTGGTTAGAACCACGATAGCTTAATTGGAAGAGCACCTGACCCGGTATGTCAGAAGGGTGCAGGTTCAAACCCTGCTCGTGGAAATTTTTTCAACATTTGTGTTTTTGTAATTTGTTCGCAACAAAATTTGCGTTAAAAATTATATAAACATTTATAAATAGCTTGCCTACTTCTTAACTGATCTTTAGTATTTGTAAAAATATTATGATCAGATGTTAATGACGGTAGTTGTTGACATTGAATGGGCGCCTTTGGCTTTCAAAGTAAAAAGTAAAATAGTGTTGAATAATTTCGGCGGGCTGGTTAGAACCACGATAGCTTAATTGGAAGAGCACCTGACCCGGTATGTCAGAAGGGTGCAGGTTCAAACCCTGCTCGTGGAAATTTTTTCAACATTTGTGTTTTTGTAATTTGTTCGCAACAAAATTTGCGTTAAAAATTATATAAACATTTATAAATAGCTTGCCTACTTCTTAACTGATCTTTAGTATTTGTAAAAATATTATGATCAGATGTTAATGACGGTAGTTGTTGACATTGAATGGGCGCCTTTGGCTTTCAAAGTAAAAAGTAAAATAGTGTTGAATAATTTCGGCGGGCTGGTTAGAACCACGATAGCTTAATTGGAAGAGCACCTGACCCGGTATGTCAGAAGGGTGCAGGTTCAAACCCTGCTCGTGGAAATTTTTTCAACATTTGTGTTTTTGTAATTTGTTCGCAACAAAATTTGCGTTAAAAATTATATAAACATTTATAAATAGCTTGCCTACTTCTTAACTGATCTTTAGTATTTGTAAAAATATTATGATCAGATGTTAATGACGGTAGTTGTTGACATTGAATGGGCGCCTTTGGCTTTCAAAGTAAAAAGTAAAATAGTGTTGAATAATTTCGGCGGGCTGGTTAGAACCACGATAGCTTAATTGGAAGAGCACCTGACCCGGTATGTCAGAAGGGTGCAGGTTCAAACCCTGCTCGTGGAAATTTTTTCAACATTTGTGTTTTTGTAATTTGTTCGCAACAAAATTTGCGTTAAAAATTATATAAACATTTATAAATAGCTTGCCTACTTCTTAACTGATCTTTAGTATTTGTAAAAATATTATGATCAGATGTTAATGACGGTAGTTGTTGACATTGAATGGGCGCCTTTGGCTTTCAAAGTAAAAAGTAAAATAGTGTTGAATAATTTCGGCGGGCTGGTTAGAACCACGATAGCTTAATTGGAAGAGCACCTGACCCGGTATGTCAGAAGGGTGCAGGTTCAAACCCTGCTCGTGGAAATTTTTTCAACATTTGTGTTTTTGTAATTTGTTCGCAACAAAATTTCCACTAGAACTGACTAAAATTAATGTTTTATTTAAATGTAATAAAAACAATAACAAATATACCAATTAATGATCAAAACTCAATGAGTTGCAAAACTTCGTCTTCTATCATTGTTTCGTCAAGCGCAAGTTGAGTGGAAAAATTCTGAGACGATGTGGAAGGCATTGGCGTTGAAGTTTGATGTTCCCACTCACTCCTGTATTTTTGACTATACGATTTTTTCTTTAATGGTACATACATTTTAAGACTTGAATACTATGCGAACTAAGCGATAATCAAAACTAAAACGAGAAACAATAAGAAAAATCCCTGACAAACATTTCGCGCTCGTGTGTTGCCAACAGCTTCACAATATATTTGTGGAAAATCCTAAGTATAAAAACGAGCTGAGTGTCCATCGATGAGGTTCAAAATCTCACCAAAGAGCACTAGTTTTTTTCTAGTTACTAATTAATTGTAAAAAAATGTCACCAAACTCGTCAAAAATCCACTAGATCTAGCGACAAAGTCACTAAAACGGCAACACTGGCTATTTATGTGCACGGGTTTCCAGAAGGTGTGGGTGTGTTACGCTCCGTGATTTTTTTTTATACGCCACTGAATACCGAGTACAAATATTGTTTGCTGTACAATTGGTCTAAAAATAAACCGTATTCAATTATTTATAATGATAAATAAATAAATAAACTTTCCTACACTCACACCAATTATCTAGCCCAAGAGAAGCTTCGTTATGAAACTCGTTAAATGGTTACTAGACAACGGATAAACATACTTAAAATACTTAAATACATACTTATTATACATAGAAAACACGCAGACCCGAGACAATTTAGAAAAACAATAATTTCTAAATTGACCCGACCGGGGATCGAACCCTGGACCTCAGAGATGGCGACACTATGAAAACCGGTGTACAAACCACTCGACCAAGGAGGTCGTCAATGATGGGTGTTTATTGTAACGAACATTTTTGTTACAATTCGGAAATAGATAAATTTGTCAAACATCTGCCGGGGTAAAAAATATTGCTATCGAAATTTATGTTTATTTTTCTAACCGTTCGTCTTATTTTACGCTTCTGTGACTTTCTTCTTTCTACTTCCTCCTTTCTTCTCTTTCGATACACGCCGTACTATAGTTTTTTAAGTTTGTTTTCATTCAATTATATTGAAGATATCAACATTTCCTTTTCCAGAGCTCGAAGCCGTGTTAAATAATTATACATGTACTTAATGTACCTTATGTACTCGTATGTTTAACTAGTAAGATCGTATCTCTAAAAGCACCTTATTATTCCGCTAAGTATGAAACGATACTCGAAGGTTCCAGTTTCAATTCCCAAAAATGTGATTCGGAGATTTTTCGATGCATAGCCCGGGTTTGTGAACACCAACCCGCATTTGGTAAGCGTGGTGATTGAACCATTACCTATCAATTGTAGTGGTGACTTGATTTCAATGATGGAGGCCTTTGCCCAGCAGTGGGACAGTCATAGGCTACTTACTATTACTATGAAACACTGCGCTATGCAACAAGTTTGGAAAGACGAAGTTTCCGCCGTTACCATCAGATAAGATAAAGCCAAAAGCCTACATAACGGGGCATTAAATAAAAAAGAGAAATGCTTCTATCACGTCACGTATACTACTCGCCAGGGAGTATGCAAACAAAATTGGACCATATTTCAGTGAGCTTCTGTACGAAATTAATCTGCGTTTGTTTGTTATATATTTTGTTTTTTTCTCATAAATGTATAGCGTTTTGTCACTTATCTGACAAAATAGGTCATTTTGCTCTGCGTTTCGTGAAATTAAATGTCGAAAGTTGTAACGCCGTCTGATTGGATCGCAACTGACATATTGTTATTCGATACTGTGATATTTTTGTGACTCACTGTATCAAAACAGCTTTTGCCTGCAACATCACGTGGGCAGACTTTTTATGCGATTTCAGAGCTATTTTCAAACCGCCTCGGTGGTCTAGTGGCTAAGACCACCGGTTTAGACCCAGAGGTCCCGGGTTCGATTCCCAGCGGGGGGTACATGTTTGTGTACTCGGTTTGGTTGTTGGCAGGGCTTGTTTGTCCGCCTGGCTAGCTACCACCATCTTATCTAAATATGTCACCATAACATCAACGTTGTAGCATTGTGGTGTTCCGGCAGCTAGAGATAAGATAGCCAGTACCTCACTAGTTGAGGATTCCGGGTGAAGTATCCATCCATCATGGCCTTATCATCACTTGACATCAGGTGAGATCAAGGCACTGTGCTTACCCGTTAATATAAAAAAGTATCTTTGCTTAAATTAATTATAATGATAAAATGTTTCATTCCCCTTCGTGGTATGACTCGTATCATCACCATTACTATTTCATTTTATGTCCCAACTGTGGGGCATGAGCTTTCCCTATGGATATAAATACCATTGGGAGCACGGATCATAAACTACCACGCGGGCTAATTGGTGGTTGTTAAAGACTGCTAATGCAGCCGGGACCAACGGCTTCGAGATAATAAACTTTTGGTCACCCATCTAATGACCGAACTTTGTGAATAATGCTTACTTTCCGCAATCGCAGACAGAGCGTGTTTACGAGCGCCATCGAGTTCATCATTTGTTATTTGTCCATTATTTTTCAAACATTCTGTATAACATTACATCCTGTAGTTTTCGGTCGCATTGCGGTCTAACTGAAGCACGTGCCGACTTCAAAAGTCTGCAAAGCTGAACAGCCTTCCACGTCTTGAGACCTTTTTTAAGAAACTTTTATAGTAGCAAATAGAGTTTCACCAACTAGTCAATTGGTTTGGTAGCAGGTGTTTGTTATTTAATGTTTGTTTTTATATTGTTACTAGTGGACCCGGCGGACTTCGTACCGCTTTGAACTGTCAAAGCGGTAATTTCATTTTCCAATACTGATGGAAACTGTTCCATCAAGTGATTAAATTCTATTTGGTTTCCATGACAACAAAACAAACAAATCATTTTGTATTGGAAAATGAAATTGTCGTTTTTAGTATATTTATAGTGGGATTTTCGTGGGAATATCGGGATAAAAACTATCCTATGTGTTAATACAGGTTATAAACTATCTGTATGCCGAATTTCATCCAAACCGATAGATCCGGTGCAGCGTGAAGAAGAAACAAATATACAGACACATACACAGAAACTTTCGCATTTATAGTATTAGTGTGATACCATCATTATAATCATCTTCAGCTTACAAACGTCCTACTACCAGGCACAAGCTTTCCTACGTGGAATATCAGCATATGGCGAGATTAGGATATAACCCCTCGGAGAATCTAGTAGGGCACGGAGACACGCACTAGTGCGTGATGCCGTCCCCTATACAAAACTTCTGAAGGTGTTTCGTTTCACACGGCTTAAGGAACTGTAAATAGTGATAGTAGTTAATGCTGAGTAGTAAGTTAATAGTTAATAATGAGTAATCGACAAGAACCAGTGATCAACTCTTTTTTCTTTAATCATAATTAAAAATAACTGAAGAGCTCGATGGCGCAGGGGTTAACGCGCCCGGTCTGCGAGTGCTGAGGTTAAGCAACTTTCGCAAAGGCCGGACATCGGATGGGTGACCAAAAATATATCATCTCGTGCTCCTCCGTGCTTCGGAAGGCACGTAAAGCCGTTGGTTCCGGCTGCATTAACAGTCGTTAACAACCACCAACCGCACTGGGCCCGCGTGGTGGTTAATGGCATGTTCTCCCTATCCATCCATAGGGAAGGCTCGTGCCCCAGCAGTGGGGACATAAAAAATGAGCTGATGATGAATGAGTAATAGTAACTACGTAATTCAATCTTACCTTCGTCGTTAAAAACAGTTTACATGAGCAGTTAAAGGACATTTTTATTATTATCAATTAATTATCCAATTTGTGTTATCATGATAATTTTGCTATCGAACCCCACTATCCAGAGACACACATAAAAATTATCAAAATCGGTCCAGCCGTGTTCGGAAGAGTTCAGTGAAATATACACATATGGAAGATTTACAATTCTATGTCTCTCAGTATTAATAACTATCTAAGAATCACATAGGACTACATAATTTAATTTTATGCTAAATTAAAAGGGTCAGTGGACTTCAGTAACAAGTCGTGAGTGGATAAGAGCAAAAAACCAAAGCTTTTATAGCATCACCGTCAAAGTCGGTGAAATCATTAGAATTGGAGACACGTCTTGCGTTCAATCAGAGACGAAGAAAAAATATGGACTTCACGCCCGCCTAACAAGTGGATAGATCTCCATCTGTTCGGTATTCCAACCATTCGGCATCTAATTAATACTGTATAATATATACGCCTTGGCGCATATTATATGTATACAAGGTAGCGAACCACTCGACTCGCTTTCCGAAGGTTCTGCGTTCATTTTCCAGGTAGGATAAATTACAGCATTGTAATATTAGTTAGATTTTTGTCAAAAGAGAGCGTAGCGCTGTCTGTCAGCTGAATCGCGCTATCGTTGTGTTTTTGTAGATTGATATAGTAAAGGCTGCGGCGTTGCTGTCGGCCCACGGGCCCATGACCTTACGGTTGTTAAATGGGCAAAATGTTTTTCTGAGTTTTCGAAGCATAGCCTTTAGGAGAGAAGCCCTAAGTCAGGCTGCCAGGAATAATTCCCAGCTGAGAGGGCGAGACGGAGGGGGGTACCCACTAACCGCTGGGGGACTAAACTTCAATAAGCAGAAGGCTAGGAAGGAAGGAAGGAAGGATAATCCAACCATTACCCATCAATTGTAGCGATGACTTGATTTCAATGATGAAGGCCGCAGTTGGACAGTTTGGACAGAAACACTAAACATTAAAATGAATGAAATACTTTATAACGTACATTCGTATTTACGTTTCTGTACTTTCTGTGCCTGCAACAAGTTTGAAAAGATAAAGATAACTTGGTTGCGCTTGAAAATAATACATTTTTGTTCATTATACAAGGCCTGCAACAAAGTTACGCAACTTACGCAAAGGCCGCTCATTGGATGGGTGACTTCAGAAGCTTCGGAAGGCACGTAAAGCCGTCGGTCCCGGCCGTATACGTAGTCTTAAACACCGCAAGATGGCCCGCGTGTTGGTTTACGACTCGTTCTCCCTATCCAGCCATAGGGAAGGCTCGTGCCCCAGCAGTGGGGACATCAAAATGAGCTGGTGATTGGTGGTGATTTGACGACCTCCTTGGTCGAGTGGCTTGCACACCGGTTTTCAGGGTGTCGCCATCTCTGAGACCCCGGGTTCGATCCCCGGTCGGATCTATTTAGAAATACCTGTTTTTCTAAATTGTTTTGGGTCTGGGTGTTTCCTATTATAATAAGTATGTATTTAAGTATAATAAGTATGTTTATCCGTTGTCTAGTTAACCATTTCTCGAGTTTCTTAAGGAAGCTTTTCTAGGGGCTAGATAATTGGTGAGAGTGTGAGAAACATTTATTTATTTATGATGACAACCCACTATATATGAGACAAAGCATTCAACGAAGAATCTAACAACTTTACTATTTTTATACGGTGTTTGCGTTATATAATGATTACATTGTTATATTATAACAATATGACAGGAATGCAAATCCGACCTCGCGGCTGACTGAAATGTAAATTGGATTATGATTATTGCTTTGAACGTGTTTTGAACAAAGCTATAATGATCCCGCTAAGCTCGTTAGCTGTATATTTGGCGTTTGTACAAATCAAAATTGAGTTCTATATTTGATTATATATAAGTACAGACTTTATCAAATTAGACGTTTTGATTTTAATTTTTTTATATAGTTGTCCAATAGTCACTTACGACTAATTATCATCTCAGCCAAAAGACGTCCACTGCTGGACAAAGGCCTCCCCCAAGGATCTCCACAACGACCGGTTTTGTGCTGCTCGCATCCAGCGGCTAATGTTTTCACCGAAAACCCCTAAGATTAAGCTTAAGCCATAAAAACACAAATGTTGAAAAAAAATTTCCACGAGCAGGATTTGAACCTGCATCCTTCTGACACACCGGGTCAGGTGCTCTTCCAATTGAGCTATCGTGGTTCTAACCAGCCCGCCGAAATTATTCAACACTATTTACTTTTTACTTTGAAAGCCAAAGGCGCCCATTCTATGTCAACAACTACCGTCATTAACCGTCATTTTTTTCAAAATTTGTGTTTTTGTAATTTGTTCGCAACAAAATTTGCGTTAAAAATTATATAAACAATTCTTAAGCCATAAGATAAGCCATATTAAGCCATGTTAGATGATGATTTTTTTAACTGCGTAAATATTTACATACAACTTATTAGATTTAAAATATTATATCCCAACGTATGGTGATCGCGTAAACTAAAAAACAAAATGTTTTTACAAAATGATTCAGATTTTATTAAGTGGTCGTTTCCATAGAAAACTTGGCTTCCACTTTAATATCACTTTGTTGCGATTCCTCCTTATATCCTAAACAAAAGCACGTACAATATCAGTTACCCGATATGAAACCTCTAAAGCTACGACGTAGCATAAGTTTCTTAATAATGGCCGTCGGTGCCGTAGCTCGTGTTGCTACGAACTGATAGGTGCTACGAGCTACCAAGTGTAGTTACAGAGTACGCTAACTTAACAGGTACAATGTCCAAGAATTATAACAATTGAAAATCAATTAAACACTTTTAAACGTCGGGTATAAAGGTATGAGGTATGCTATGATACTTATACATACGTTAATCCCCGTCATAAAAACTGATAAAATCAATGTAATACATAGGACATGGAAGGGATTAGAAGATATTATAAAAAGCGACTGAGAAAGAAAGTAGATCGTTTTGCTCGTAATTATATCCACATTCAGTTACTTCAGTACGTACATACACATAACACATAGTTACTACGTCCGTGATCATGGCGCATGTAATTGCGCCGAAACATCGGATACCCAAATATAATATGAATGAAACATGGTATGAATGCTATTAATAATTACTTTAATTTATGTGACCATGCAATTTTAAGAAGTTGGATATAAGTTATTATTTTTTAATTAATATAAAATAATCCATATTGTGTCATAAAGCCGTTTTTTATTATTTCCTTACAAGATAATATTAAGGACTGTACTTTAAGAAGTACGAAATTGGGGTGCCGAAATGGGAAGGTGCCGAAACGAAACTAAGCCGCGCAGGCGCAGTCAATAGAGCATAATTTGTGATTCCAGGCTCTTGAAAGTTTTAAATCGTAAAAGTATTAAATTAAATATTGTATGATTTGGTAACGACATAAGTAGTTTTTTTTGTAAATGTCGTTACCTCTATTAAAGCTGTGGAGTTTCTTGCGCCCATTCTCCTCCACAGCTAAAAAATAGACGTCCTGAATGGGTAGTAGGTAAAAAAAATTTTGGACGATTCAAAGGCACTGAAGTAGTAAGTTTATTTAAAAAAGAAAAATTACTTTGACTCTGTGCGTCTTGTCATGTTTGTGTGCGTCACCTTGTGTTTGTGGAGATAAGAATAAAAGCTAATCAAAAAATTATGAAAAGTAAAATCATAAAAGATCAAAATGGTCGATGGACGCTGTAAAGGGTGCCTGAGACCAACACAGCGCTCTTTCCAAAAAAAACTCGTTTTAGTGCCTACCTTACGACACAAGGAAAAAGAACAGCCAGTCTCTCAACTGGTGCTATAAAAGGTTTTAAATTAGTAAATATGTTTGTAGAACCACTACCTATATGATAACTATATGGCCTAAATATACCGAAACTAAGAATATAACCATCAGACTCAACTTACGTGGGTGTGTGTTGGAAGGTATGTACATCAGAAAGCTTTCGACTCACCGATGCTTTCAGAAATACAGTGTTATTTCGGTTTCAAATATTATTGGTTTAGTTCAGGAGAGAGGCTTTAACCTAATTACATTTAAAACAGAAGATAACATCTTTATAGGTTAGTAAGGTGAAATAAATAACAACGTCGTTATATTTTTTGTTCCGTGAAGTTTAACTTGTTTATTAAAACTGTAAAATATATCCTTTTTTTGTCATCAATCAATTAATGTTAATATAAGTTATATAAGTTATATATATGTGTATATATGTGTCATAACTAATCATGAAACTGAAAAGAAACGATGTGTTTTTACAAGCTTTTATTACAAGCTTTTAACAAATTTGTTTGGGTCAAATCTAGTAATTGAAATTTGGCCCTCTCTCTGTTGACGGATTGAGCTGAAATTTTGCATGCATGTGTAAATCGGATGACAATGTAATATTATTATGAGATGGAGCTGATCTGATGATGGAACCGGAAGGTGGGCATAGGAACTCTCTAGTTAAACGACACAACCCCATCGAGTTTGGACTCATTTGATTTGTCTTGACGAGTACTTTGGTGCTAGACGGTAACCAAGGTCGCAAGGACGCAAAGATTTTTAAATTAAAATATTTTTAACTTTTTAGTTCTTTTTCTTATTTTGTTCCTTGGTATTATTCAATAAGTTATAAATATATAACAAAGTTAGTTTTGTGTTCATATAGAAACACTCATATAACTACCTCTAAAATTAATGTGATACTTGTCAGATTCATGATCAGAGAGGTTATCGCCATAATATATTAAGAAAATAGATTTTAACTCACAATGAATATACATTTGTGTGGGTGTTTCACAATTGGATAACCACGTTGCATTTAGATCACTATCTATACAATAGGTAAGTTGTAGGAAACAGTTAAAGGTTGGCGCTGACGCATTCGTGTTTCGAACCTCATTACCATACATCGGAATAGGTTTTCTATGAATTACGTCATAACGCTATCAAAGTATGGATAAGAAGACAAAAATTAAAAAAATACTACTAGAACCTACTTGCTACAGATTTTGATAAAAGTTGCCACTGCTAGGCAAATGCCTCTTTTATTGTAATCAAATCATGCTACATCATTTTAGGGGTATTGACTTAATCACCATGCTTACCAAATGCGGGTTGGTGATGACAATCTCGGGCTATTCATTCATTTTAAAGGCCGGCAACGCATCTGTGATTCCTCTGGGTGTCCATGGGCGGCGGTGATTGCTTTCCATCAGGTGACCCGCCTGCTCGTTTGCCTCCTTCTAATATAAAAAAAAAAAACATCCAAAGTTTGAAACACTATGCCCGGCCTGGAAATTAACTATGCCTTCGAAGTGACGAATCTATTGAAGTGCGAAATAGATATAATATACACCATACTACCCTATATAATTTATAATAAATAAATATAAAAATAAAACAAAGTTCTTTTAACGTTATAATGATTTATGCAATCCAGTGTTTCCGAGTTACATGTTTTTTTTTAGATTTCTGAAAATACATATTATAATAACAAAAAAAATCCGTATTCCAGAAATAGAAAGCCTGTCTGGGTGTATCTATTCTATGACAACATTGCTGAAGTACATAAAAAACAAGACCTATTTCGATCTAGGCTCATGCATGACGTCTAGAGATACAGATCTTGACATTTACAGCCTAGCTCTAGGTCTATAAAATGTTTCATAATGCCGCCTCTATTAGGGTCCGTATGCTATTCCGAACGGAAATGCCAATTTCCATTTGCGAGACATCGTAGCGAGCACTGGGAACAGGTTTAAATAACCTCGTTTTAGAAATGCTTTTCTGTAAAGAGCGCGGTAGTGTGTTATTTAAGTTTTATTCAGTTGGAGGTCGCTTTAAAAATGTTATGCTTAAAGCAGTCGGCTGTGTAAATGATTTAAATACATTTTGCTTATTAGGCATTAATCTTCTTAGACATTTGTTTTAGGCACGTTGCTATTAGGCGTTTTGCTTTTCAGAAGACCTGCTCATGAGGGGTTAAATGTACTCGTAGGTACAAAGCAGGGATGTTGCGGATGCCGATTTTTTACATCCGCCGATGTTAATGCGGATGCGGATTTTCGAAGGCTCACATCCGCGGATGCTGATGTTTAATTTATTACGTATATGTAATGTTTTATTACGTATACACAGACGCATACGTTTCCGTAACTCGGTTTTAACTACTCTAGTTGTCAAGTTCCATTTCTTCAACTGCGCTGACTAATGGCACAGATTAGGCTTTTCTAAAAAAAATCTTAAAATTCAATTATCACGAAAATGGTTGACTTTTGGATAATATAATATGGGGTCAAAATGATCGCGAAGGACCTCTTAAATGGATCCGGCCTAATAGTAATCCAATTTGTCGTCCGTTTTAAAGTTCAGTAAAACTATATGTATTTCTAAAACGTTCGTAGGTACACAACCGGGATATAAACCCGGTCAAATCTTGTAAATGTTTGACCTCTTTGTTCTCCACTCTGGGTATACAACATAATTTATTCCATAGAACCCACATATTCAACTACTAAAATAGAACTAACAATTGTTATTAACCAAGTCAAAGTTTTAGAGTAATTTTGGGAGAGTTTGGTAAATAATAATTTAATATGTGGGTACTTTCATCTTTAATTTAATTAAGGTATATATTTTTTTTAATATTTGACAACATCACATACATTGTTCTGATCCCAAGGAAAGGTAAGTAGCTAAACCACTCGTTTCAGGAAATCAGAAACAATGACGATAAAAAGAAAAGGTGTTACATTTTGAAGGAACTTAAAACTTAGTCGCTCTTTTCGGACACGGCAATTTATAGAGATAGAGACGACCTCCTTGGCCGAGTGGTTTATACACCGGTTTTCATGGTGTCGCCATCTCTGAGGTCCCGGGTTCGATCCCCGGTGGGGTATAATTATTGGGGTATAATTAATTAACACGGCTTCGAGCTCTGGAAAAGGAAATGTTGATATCTTCAATATAATTGAATGAAAACAAACTTAAAAAACTATAGTACGGCGTGTATCGAAAGAGAAGAAAGGAGGAAGTAGAAAGAAGAAAGTCACAGAAGCGTAAAATAAGACGAACGGTTAGAAAAAGAAACATAAATTTCGATAGCAATATTTTTTACCCCGGCAGATGTTTGACAAATTTATCTATTTCCGAATTGTAACAAAAATGTTCATTACAATAAACACCCATCATTGACGACCTCCTTGGTCGAGTGGTTTGTACACCGGTTTTCATGGTGTCGCCATCTCTGAGGTCCAGGGTTCGATCCCCGGTCGGGTCAATTTAGAAATTATTGTTTTTCTAAATCGTCTCGGGTCTGGGTGTTGTCTATGTAAAATAAGTAATGTATTTAAGTATTTTAAGTATGTTTATCCGTTGTCTAGTAACCATTTAACGAGTTTCATAACGAAGCTCTTGGGCTAGATAATTGGTGTGAGTGTAGGAAAGTTTATTTATTTATTTATAGGGATAGATTTATTTTTATTTATTTTTATATAAATCTATGAATAATATCTTAAGTCTTAAAGTAAAAAAAAAAAAAACAATAACAATATATGGTTCGTCTTCCCTATCCAGCTGATGATGATGATGATGAAATGTCACACTACTCTGTGCGCGCGATGTACAAAGAGGTAGATAGATATGTAGGTAAGTAGGTACAAAGCTTTTTCTTAACGTTATAACTATTTAAACTATCATGGTCTCATGAGAAATAATAACTATTATTAACGGAATTCATACCATGTTTATTATTTGTGAGTATCCGATATTTCGGCAGGTACAGATGGCAAACTCACCCGCATTAACTTCAGTAATTCCGTGATCATGGCGCATGCAACTGTGCCGAAATATCGCATTTTTCTTAACGTATTCATATATAAAAGATAACATGAGCTGAGGAACTCCAAAAACATTTTCTGATTGATACGAATTCAGAGCGAGCGGAGAATGGTTCCCGAATAATCCCGAAACGATTTCGATGGTAATGAAGTGTTCAGTCAGACCGAGCGAACGTACAAACGGGCGTTCGCAGACTCTGAATGAAGCTCAGTTAACGTGGCTCACTTTAAAACAAGAACATGTTTGTTTAAATGGTATATGTAGAGAGAGGGTGTGTGTGTGTAATGTTTAAATGCAAGTACAAGTCACATTCGGTATATATAATACTATATTAGATACCTACTAGATACTCGTAGTATAATATTAAATGAATTATTTAATTACGGGAATTTTAAATCGAGCTTGTGCGATTTCCGCACTTAATTCAATACACCCAAAACTCGAGCATGCTCAATCAAATCAAGACAATTGCCATTCGGCAACTTGATCCGGCCACAAGCATCGTCGATAGAGCTTAATAAGTACATAGCACATCAACATACCTAACTAGGTACTCGTATTTGTACGTGCGCAAAATTAATTTACCAAACTGTTAATTTGAGATAAAGCTATTTTCTCTAAAGCTTTATACTCGTGCACTAGAGGGCTATGAAATTTTGTACAATCAGTTTATTTTACATTATTAGGGTAGCATCTCGTTATAAACGAAATCCCAATGTATGTTCAGATTTTATGTATTTATTCAATTGACCGTATTATTCACGCGATTAATCAAAGGCGCCTTTCGTAGTTAGTTTTCATGTAGGGTAAGAGGCAGCAGCGTTCGATACGAACCGATTTTCGACATTTCTTTCTCCTTAAGCTAGTAATGATAGCTATTGCTTTAGACGAAGAAGAAGAGCAGCATCAAGGAAAAAAGAGAAAATGGGTGCATGAAGCATGGCAATTAAGTGAGACAGAAGGAGAATTCATGACATTACACAAAGAATTAGTTAAAAACTAGGACGCCCAAGGTAACCACAGTGCCATAGAACATTTGAACTTCTATTGTGTCTAGTTTAAGAACAGCTGAGTGGTTAAAGATGAAAGGAAATATTTTGAATATTTTAAAATGTCAGAGAGCTGTTTCAATATTCTTCTGCGAAAACTAGGAAGTAAGTTATTGAAGAAAGATACTCGTCGGAGGAAGGCTATATCTCCAAGAGAGAGACTAGCGATATGTCTAAAGTAAGCCAGACGCGCCGCGGCGTCCGTGATCCGATAAAAAATATCGTCGTCGTTGACATACGTCCGTGATTGCCGGTGGCGGCACTGGCGCCTCAGAATAATAGCTTAGCTTTAATTATTGTTCTGAGACTGGCACTGACACTGAGAGCACCATAGACAATGTATAATTTTTATTTTTTTATTTATTCATGACCATGAATACATACTAGTCCTTCAGTCAAAAACTTAATTTATACGTTTCTCAAAATTAAACTCTTAAAATTAAAAACAACCCTTATTTTATGGGTTACTGAAATAACATGTTTAATCTGTTAACCGTTTATAAAAGGTTACCGTTATGAATGGGTTTTCCGATCCATGCGAAAAATGTGTCGAATATTGGGTTTAAAGTGTCGATCACTTGGTAACTATATACTCGTATTAAAGACTATAATACCTACTAACTGTTCGAAAAGTCACTAGCAAACGCCGAGTGTAATAATTATTTTGATAAAAAAACAGCGTTGAAAAAGTTATAGGTAAAACGAGATGTTAAATTTAATTATTACGAAAAATTAATTAAAATTTTCTGCGAATTAATGAGGGAACCCGTGAAACGAAAGCGGTGTAAATGTAAATTATACTTACCTTTTTTAAGCTTAAATGTTTCAGACAAAGGAAACAGCCAACAAAACAAAATATTTTTATTTTAAAAACCACGTTGTGTAGGTACGTTTGCGCATTCGTAAGCATTACGTCGCCAGATTCATCCAGTACCGGGTTAACGTAAAAGCAAAAAAGGCACGTGCCCATGGGGCCTCGCTTAGAGGCCTGTCTGTCATAGAGAAAAAAAGTATTTTCCTACGATTTACCAGTAGTTGTAGTTTTCGAACGAGAATTTACATTAAAAAAAACAAAGAAAAGCAAATATTATTCTTAGGTTTGTGATGATTAAAAAAATGCTTATTATTTAATTCAAAACGGTTCTTTTTTATAGATAGCTCGGCAAATGACTCCATCCCACCTGATGTTAAGTGGAAATGGAGGCCAGACGCAAAGATAACTGGTGCAGCGTGAAAACAAACATAGCATCAGTTAACCTCACTCTGCCGGCCCACAAGGTGCTTCTTCACGCCTCTTTTGAAGGACCTCATATCATAGGAAGGAAGGAAAACGTGTGCTGGCAGGCTATTCCATCTTTTGGAGGTGCGATAAAGAAACGAGTCACCAAACTTTGTGCGCGATGGCATATTTGAGACAGTAAAGCGGTGACTCCGAAGAGCAGCACGTGTACTCCTATGAAGAAAGGGAGAAGGTGGGATGAGGTCAAAGAGCTCTTTAGAGCACTCGCCATGGTATAAGCGGTAAAACACGCTGAGTGACGCAACATCTCTACGCAATTGCAGAGATTCCAGAGTATTTGCGACTTCTGCATTGCCGATAATACGTTCAGAGCGACGCGACCGACGCTGCAATCTGTCCAAGGCATCGAGAAGGTACTTTGCGGAACAATAAGCATTTTTTTAGCAAAAGGAAAAATAAATTTAAAAAAATCCTTTTTGGTAAATTGTAGAAACTTGCACTGCCAAGGGGCCTATAGACATTAAGGCCTTAATCCGGATCTGGGTTCACCCTTTGCTTATTAGTCTACTTTACTGACTGACCCTAAGGTAAGGGTGAGACCCCATTGGAGCGGAGCTGAGCTGAGCGGAGCAGAATTATGTGGAAATCAACCAATAGTCCCTTTGTTTTGTTTCGAAGCGATGGCTAATTCATAATGTCATAAATGTTTATATAATTTTTAACGCAAATTTTGTTGCGAACAAATTACAAAAACACAAATGTTGAAAAAATTTCCACGAGCAGGGTTTGAACCTGCACCCTTCTGACATACCGGGTCAGGTGCTCTTCCAATTGAGCTATCGTGGTTCTAACCAGCCCGCCGAAATTTTTCAACACTATTTACTTTTTACTTTGAAAGCCAAAGGCGCCCATTCAATGTTAACAACTACCGTCATTAACATCCGATCATAATATTTTTTTTTTTTCATAATGTCATACTCGTGAACGGGTACCGCCTGTGGAGGCTGGTCTGCTCTTGCATACTTATCTTATTTTTAGTATTTATTCACTATAGTTTGACTTTTACTAGAGTACTGTAGTACAATTTTTGATTTTTACTAGAGTACTGTAGTGGTACTGTACTTAAATTTTTTATTTTGTTTTTTTTTTTACATGTTGTGGTTGTCTTCTATATTTTTTGTGTTTATTTGTAATGGAATGTGTCCTGCTATGGTAGGGCATTTTCCAATATTTTTGATGCTGTAAGGGAGAAAAGAGTGGACACTTATTGTATATTGTGTGTGATTATTATAATGTAATAATTTTTCAATCATGTTGTGTAGGTACACTCATTTGCATTATTGTCTAGCCTTCTCAACTTATTTGCGTTACTACTATAGATTGTATTAATGGTTCTATGTCTGTGTACCTACCTATAAATAAACTCTCATGGACAACCCGCTATACACTACTTTAAAGTTTATACTGACACCCCCTACCAACCTTCCGGTTACAAAGTAGGTGTCAGAATAACCTTGCGCAAGCACAAGGGACCATCTACGTCAGGTCATAACGCCAGATCAGAACACGCCGGTACGCATCCTTCATCCAGTACTTTTAAGACTAGTGTCTCAAGCTAGTCGCCCCGTGGACACGTATAGTCCACTACCTAATATCCAGATAGGTCACCGGAGCTGTAAGCTCGCTCACTTCTCGTTGCACTAAGAGCACAACTCGCAGTGTACCACTGCTTGGGCCGTCAGCTCTAAAGCCAACTACCAAATGTCCTCTTTGGTGGCGGAGTTGTAAGCACACTCACTTCTCGGTACCCATCCAGGCACCTGATCAATTCCAAATTCCTACGCGGCTGATTAAACCGGAGGCCTTTGCATCTAGCGGGCACCTCTACTAGTTCTCCAGACTAGTACCGAAGATGTTGGAGTAACTACTCAGTGAAAACCACCGAGCACCACACCAACTAAGGGTAACTCACGTACCCCGCAGATCTTTTCGCTTCAGGCCCCCACCGGACCGCTACTAAGACCCGCTCGCTATGCACGAAATGGAAGCTTGGCCAGACCAACCAGGCAGACGAACATTCCCACTTCTATAGCTAACCACATGCCACCACGAGTCCAACTCATGTCCGGGGCCTGCCGGAGACGCCCGCGAAGGCATAACCGGCAGGGGGCCTAGTATCCGGAACTCCCGTGGTACCCTTGAAAAGACAGCCGGACCCGTAGTTCCAGCTGCCATACCCTACCTATCAGGGTCAGTAGATAGGGACTCTCATTCTCTCAAACTCTCATGGACAATGGCAATGGCAAGGCAGAACTCAGCTCCGCATCAATATAGTTTTTGTGGATAAATCTACTCCGCTCACCGCTCAACTCCGCTCCGCCACTGAAGTGCCGCCCTAATTGAAGGTCTCTCCTTAATTAGGAATGTAATGGAATCCGTTTGTAGGTCTGCAATTTAGACCTTTAGTTCGCTGGAAAAACGTAGACATTAGGAAACTAAATAGGCGACATGACACGCGGCACTGCGATGTGGACTCCTCTTTCCAATTATGGCCAACGTTTATCGTGTTTCACTATCATTTATTTAACTAATCGAGGCCTTAAACAGTTTGCGAATTCACATTTAATTAATACTAGCGACTACTCGCGACTTCATACGTAAATATACCAGTGTATGACTTTTTTTTTTTTGTATAATTTGTTAATATTACTTCTTCATTGTGATACTAGATGGCGCTGCACTGTTAGTCAAGAGTAATTTTAAATCTTAAAGTCCTAATATATTGCAAAAATCTACGTGAGTGTGGGTTTAAACCAAGTTTAGAATTTCTAGGTTTGTTATGGTATTAAAGTAAGTACGCAAGAGTGCTTGGTGCGAGATTTATTTATCATTCGATCACGTCAACGAAAACGATAACTTGTATGGCAGTGTAAAGCAGTGTGTGCAATCGATAACGAGGAGAGATTAGAGATGCAATTTTGCCATAGAACATCTTTGTTTTAATGTTTTTTGATTAACGTTATCAAAATGGCAAATAAAACTAAGGCTTTAGGCACCCAGGTCTAAAATGCGTCAAATACCTATGGTGTGTTATGAATATGTTTTGCATATGTGGTGTTGTGCGAATAACAAAAAAAGAACAATTCATTAATTACTAACCCATCTTATGTCCCCACTGCTGGGGCACGAGCCTATGCTATAGATGGATAGGGAGAACGTGCCATAATACACCAAGCGGGACCAGTGTCTTGTAAAGTTTAAAACTAAAGGTAATTTTAACTATAGGTTTAAATAAAATATTTACGTCGACTGCAAAATCGATCAACAACACAGACCAAACCAACAACTTATTACTTCCGTCATGTTCCGTGTAGTGAAAAGTTAAGGCTACATCTAACTTCGAACGCTGCTTAATTATAATTCAGTGAATTTCCCTACCAGTATCTACCTACATATTACGCGCTTAACTACGTGATGTTGTTGGAAGGCTTAGAATACACGTATTATTAACTCTCAGCTTAAAGAGTTTAAACACTACCATCATACAAAATTTAAAGATCATTTTTCTCTCGATAATAGCTGGTAAAAAAACTATTTGTTTTTTAAATAGAGTAGGCCATTCTTCTCCACAGCTAAAAAATAGACGTCCCGAAAGGGTAAAAGGTAAAAAAATGTTTGGACGATTCAAAAACACTTTACTAAAGTTTATTTGAATAAAAATGTTTGACTTTGACTTCGACTTTAATGACTCGGCTCCACCTGATGTTAATATAAGCAGAAGCTGAGTCCTGTCCAGATGCGAAAACAGCTAATGAAGCAGGATAATTTGCACCTCAACTCACTTGCAAGTCTTAGTCAATGACATTTTATCGAATAATTGGATAATGATTTTATAAATTACTAATTTGACAACAAAATTATTAAATTTTAATCTTAGGCAAGTTTATCAGAATCTTTTATTTTATTATCATATATAACCCATTTCAAGTACCAGTCCTTCACAATTGTAGGTTAAGTACTTATATTATAACACCCTATATAAATTTGTAATGTTTGTGAAGGATTAATATAGAAATATTTATTTATTTATTTATAATTAATAATTAAACGAACTTACCTTGTGAAGTTCGATTATAATTATACGAGTATCACGAAGAAGATGATTACCAGTTAACATGCAGCAGTACGTAGTCTGATGCAGTCCTTGTCACATATTTTAAAGCTACTAAAGAAAAAAAAAATATCTCTGTCTCACTCCCTGCCGCCCTACACAGCCGGTCGCCAGATGGCCGCCATTAATTTTAGAGGTAACTGAAATCAAATTTTTCAAAGGGGTAAGGAAGGAGAATGTATTCGAAGTTGGGTTGGGTGGGAGTATGGTAATCATCTTCTTCGTGATACTCGTATAATTATAATCGAACTTCACAAGGTAAGTTCGTTTAATTATTAATTATACTTCGTATCTCTTCGAAGATGATTACCAGTTAACATGCAGATGTTTAGAGCTTCAAAAGAAAAATTTGATTTGTTACATGAAGAGTTCTTATGAAATCTTTGCAGACTGCCTATAATACATAGGAAAACACTCATTTTAACAACAACATTTTAAGCAGATAACAAAAAATGATTTATACATTATTTAAAGAAAACGATACGCATCTAACTTTTCTAGTATTATTATTGTAAAAGTGTACACAAATTTATGTTTTATGTATTAAAGAAAAGAAAAAGAATTGCTAATTTGTTATTGTCTACAGATGTACTGATATCTCGATTATAATATTTACGGGAAATCTTTCCCGCAGTCTTAAGACCCACGGTTAATCCCGAAGTGGCGCGCGGCCGAGGTGGCAGAACAGACCTGTATACCATATATATTCCACTTTTATGCTAATTGTACTTTTTCTCAACTCTCATCATTCTAATATTTAAAGTTTTGTTTGTTTTGACTGTAAAGCCTGTGCTGGACATATATTGGGTTTTTCTTTAATTGAAGGAAGTCGACAAGTGGTTGGTAGGCTCTGGGTCTGTATGTTTTAATTAGATCAATGATTTTTATTGATATGTAATACTTTTTAACAAGACATATGTTTTAATTTTTCATTAAACTTTGCATTTGCTGAGCAGATGCAATTGCAAGTAATGTAATTATTTTAAGTGATAAATCACAAAAACTTAAATTATCATATGGGTAAACATCACTTTATGATGGAAAACCTTTACCTTCCTAATTCCACTTTGCGTTTATTAATTATCGATGTAGTAGTTAGGTATGACTTTCTCGATATAAATCACGTAGGTGGACATGTATTCGTGATTCCTTTGACATCGCCTACATGGAGCTGACATTTCTACCACCCCCGTTCAAATGTGTTACGCATTTGATTGCCTTTGATTATACCTGTTCGTACACTAGTGGCCTGCTCGCGACTTCGGGACGCTTGAGAACCGGATACCATCATGGACACCTATTGCAGCCATCAGCGCTACCTACCGGGTCCAATTGTGAATCAAAACCATCCAAACACACACAAAAAACTTCATAAAAATCAGTCCAGCCATTTAGGAGGAGATCAGTGACATACACACGTTTTGAAGAATTCCAGGGACACGCACGAGTAGGGTTGCCAACTATTTTTCATGAAAATAAAATAAATCTATCACTAACTAGTACAAAAAAAAGAAAAAATAAAGTATTTTCCCAATTTATTTATTTAAGCGTTGCGTTTCGTTTCACTTCACCTGAGTCTGAGTTTTTTTATTTTTTATGTTAAAAGTAGGCAAACGAGCAGGCGGGTCACCTGGTGGAAAGTAATCACCGCCGCCCATGGACACCCGCAAAACCAAAGTAATCGCGGATGCGTTGCCGACCTTGAGGAAGGAGTTGGATCTTGAGGAGGGAGTAGGAATTGAGAGGGGGGAGGGATGAGAGATGGGCCTACGGTACTTTCACTCACCCGACGAAACACAACAGCAACGTGTGCCGTTGTTTCACGCCGATATTCTGTGAGAGGGTGGTATTTCGCCGGGCGAGCCGGCCCATTTCGTGCTGCAACGCAGCGTGGCTCTACCACTCAAGACAGTATCACTCATTTAGTACCACCCAGGAGTATCATTCAGTAGTTCAGAAATTAAGTCAACAGCAATATTCCGTTCAAACGCCATTAGTCGGAAATAAAGTATTTTCCATACTTTATTTTTATTAAAAAGAAGAAATTATGGGGATGGAAAATAACGTAGGATACGTTATTTTAAAGTATGGTTGGCAACCCTACGCACCTGCCTGGCAATGCCAGTTGGCATTTAGTTCGCCTGTTGTAACGCTTAGGTAATACAATGGAATAAGAGTCAAAACTAGTCTAAAGTAAAGACACTTAATAAATCAAGTAAATCACAAATAAGGACAATTTGAATTTAAAATACCTACCTTGGTCATAGTCCAGTACATGTCTAGGTAGCTAGGTCGATAGGTCCATCGCTATTATTAGCTTGTGCATAAGTGCCTTATAAATAAATAAAGAATAAGCAGCGGAATAGTCATTCTGTGTTTTGTTCCCGTCAAGAAAACGTCATTCCACATTACGAGTTAAATAGACAAAACACGGAATAACTATTCGAAGGACTTCTTGGCGGGAAAGTGAAGCGTCATGTCCGCGGTTTTGTCTTATTTTCTAAAATTTGTGTTATGTCGAATATTAATGTGAAATAATGGTGGATTATTAACCATTAAGTGTTCGTGAGTGTGCATAAGTGTTGGCAAATGAAACAAAACAGTGCAACGTTACTTTTCAAATTCTCTCAAGAAGCTCGCGTAAGGACTTAGTAAAGCCCCACATCTTTACTGAGATACTCGAGGGGTTGGGGGGTATATCATTTCTCACTTCCCATTTCTAATATCATTCATTATCATTTAAGGAAATATTGTTTATTTATGTATTACTTGTACGAAAAATTACTTTGACACTGGCTAAATGTGCTAATCGCACGAAGCCATCAACTAAAAAAAAAAACTATTCGAAGCTTATTCTTCGTTTTTGTAAGACGCCACAGTGAAGGACGCTTTAGAAGCGCCATCTATTGTCATATTTTAGACAACTTGCGTAACCCAGCGTTTAAATGAATCAACTATAGATGTCGCTACTAGGTCGCAATGAGAAAGTATTTTTTATTTTGCTTTATAAAGTTAAGTTTATTCTAATGAAATAGGGTTTAAAACCGCTTACATTATGCTACATTAGATAACGTTCTCGAGATTTGTAAATGAAAAATAAGTTTTCATGTCGATGACATAGGTACCTATGTAGTTGTTTATTGAGGTTGTTGATCAGAACAATGACTATGTTTACACAAAATAAGGCTCATTTTGGCTTACAAAGTAAATGACTATCGCTTGCGTCGTCAGTCGGTTTTTTTTTAGAGAGAATTTGCTTTTTGCCTCAGCGACATTTCAAGGGTCGCCGGACTTTGTCGTCGGTCGGATACAAAACAAAGTTATACTTAGCACAGGCGTGGATTATCAGAAGGTGCAGGTTCGAATCATTATCAGCTCATTTTATGTCCGTACTGCTGGGGCACGAGCCTTCCCTATGGATGGATAGGGAGAACGGGCTATAAACCACCACGCGGGCCCAGTGCGGATTGGTGGTTGTGAACGACTGCTAATGCAGCCGGGACCAACGGCCGGCGGTGCCATCCGAAGCACGGAGGAGCTCGAAATGGTAAATTTTTGGTCACCCATCCGATGACCGGCCTTTGTGAAAGTTGCTTAACACAGCAATCGCAGGGGCGCGTTAACCACTGCGCCAACCAGCTCCGATTTGCTACTAAATTGCTTTCATTTATAATTTATTTTTATAAAATTTTCTCTCCCTTTGAATCGAAACCGGGACCTTACAGGTGGCTCTGACCAAGTGGACTATGATTGCGAAGTTGTGGATAAATTCTAAATCAAAACACCTGCATAACTAAGTAATATTGTTTTCTAAATTATACGCGAACACTACACATTAAGATAAAACATCTTTTACGGATCGGATCTACTCGCGTTTATTTTATACATTAGTTTTGCAAAAAACACATGTTGAAAAAAATTCCACGAGCAGGATTTGAACCTGCACCCTTCTGACATACCGGGTCAGGTGCTCTCCCAATTGAGCTGTCGTGGTTCTAAACAGCCCGCCGAAATTATTCAACACTATTTACTTTTTTACTTTGAAAGCCAGAGGCGCCCATTCAATGTCAACAACTACCGTCATTAACATCCGATCATAATATTTTTACAAATAATAAAGATCAAGCTATTTATAAAACGTTTTTGTTTTTAACCGACTTCAAAAAAGGAGGTTTCTCAAGTCGACTCGTATATACCTATTTTTTTTTATGTGTTCGCGGAAACTTTGTCGTATAAGAACCGATTGTGATGATTCTTTTTTGTAGGAAAGGAGATATCCCAAGGGTGGTACCATGATAAGGAAACCAGGATCTGATGATGGCATCCCAGAGAAATCGAGGGGAACTTTCGAAAATTGTAGTGGCGACTAGTACGTTTGTTAAATTTTTCATATTTTAAAGCACTACTATTTAATGAAGGTCTGGAGTCGATCTGATGATAGAGCCGAAAGACAGTCGAGGGAACTCCTCAACGATTTACAGCAATTACCTGGTGTTTGGGCTTGATTAATTTGTATTGATGAGAACTTTACACCTAGGTGGTTTTTGACTGTCATTAGGGGTCTGATGATGAAGACGAAAGACAGTCAAGGGAACTCCTCAACGTTTTACAGTAGCTACCTTGTGTTTGGACTTAATTCGTAACTATTGATGAGAACTATTCCTATAAGGGTTATGAGTGCCATATTACAGGTCTGATGATGAAGACCATAGGCAGGCGAGGGAATTCCTCAATGATTTACAGCACTTACCTTTTGTTGGGCTTACTTCATACGGTCCAATATGCCAAAATGTTCAGTTCGTAAAAAAATAATATCTAATTAGGATTGAAGTTTTACATAGGAATACCACTACCTACTAGGCCGTCGTTTCCTCCGAGAAGCATCCTTGTTACCCACCACTAAAAATCGAAAAATAAAATAATTGCCGACCACCCGACTTCAATAGACCTTCTTTCAAACTGATATAATATGATTTCACAAAAAAATGTAATTTAAATAATATGTAGTGTTAATTCCGCTAACTCACTCGTTTATACAGCTTGGATGCAGTACGCATGCACCGCCCTCCCGCCCGCAAAAAGTATGCACATGCAGGAGAAACAATGCGTGCAAGCGAAAATGCACACCAACACCGATACCCGACACGTGTTTCGCCCCTCCACGGGGCATCCTCAGGAGCTGTTGACTGGTCGAGAGCTGCGCACCGACTGTTACGGCTACGCAGCTCCCGGCCGCTTTTATAAAGCGCCATCGTTTGACATTTGTGACGTACTACCCGCGACAATACGTAATAATGGGGATGGAACTAAATTTGTTTGGTCATTCAACAGCGCATGACTGTCATTATTATGTTTCATTATTTCTAATTGCTCCAACACACACAACCGAAAACTTTTATTACAAACATGCAAAATATTATGGCTGTTATTGTCGCACAATGAATGATGAATAATATGAATAATATAGCAATAATATGAATGAATAATATGATTTCAGTATTATTTCTTGCTTTTTAGAGCTGTTATAACTTTTTTTAGTTACTTACCTTTTTATTGTATACCCGTAGTAAAATGCACAAACGAATACGTTGGGCGACTGAAATGGTGCAGTTTTGGTGACCTGTGTTTTTTTTGTGTATCAGAGTTTTGCTTGTGAGCAGTCTGTGAGAAAAGCAGGGAATTTATTAATACCGTCACGTGGAGACTGCGGAACGTGGTTTGCCAACTATTTTTCAGGAAATTAAAGTAAATCTATCACTAACTAGTATAAAAAAAAGAATTTAAAGAAATAATAAAGTATTTTCCAAATTTATTTATTTAAGCGTTGCGTTTCGTTTCACTTCACCTGAGTCTGAGTATCATTCAGTAGTTCAGAAATTAAGTCAACAGGAATGTTCCGTTCAAACGCACGCATTAGTCAGAAATTGACGACCTCCTTGTTCGAATGGTTTGTACACCGGTTTTCATGGTGTCGCCATCTCTGAGGTCCCAGGTTCGATCCCCGGTCGGGTCAATTTAGAAATTATTGTTTTTCTAAATTGTCTTGGGTCTGGGTGTTTTTAAGTATTTTAAGTATGTTTATCCGTTGTCTAGTAACCATATAACGAGTTTCATAACGAAGCTTTTCTTGGGCTAGACAATTGGTGTGAGTATAGGAAAATTTATTTATTTATTTAAAGTATTTTCCATACTTTATTTTTATTGAAAAAACAAAGTATGGGGATGGAAAATAACGTTATTTTAAAGTATGGTTGGCAACCCTACTACCTACCTATAACCGCACTCGAGCAACGCTGGGCGCCCAGACCTTCTCATGGACACGGAATTTATTAATTTATTTCGCACTATCAATACAACACTGTTGTAACTCAAAATATACTCCCCGCCCAATCCTCTAAATGCCACTTACACATTTACAGAATACACTAAACATGCACACTAGTTTAGGCCCAAGAGACCGTACTCGTAGAACAAGGGTACGAAGAACCGGTTCACACGCGCTCTATACCAGGTACAGACATGTACCAGGGCGCTTCTCTTCTCCACCACGGCCCGGTCGATTCGAGCCTTTAGAGGCGCCCTCGGGTTGTTCCGCTCCCCGAACCCTTCGGAGAATCTAGTGCCCTACTAGACACGCACTTTTAAGTGTGTGATGCCGTTCCCTCTAGAAAACCTCCGAAGGTGATTCGTTTCACACGGCTTGAGGTACCCTTTACGTACCTCGCCGCCGCCAAAAAAGCCCGGTGACGCTGAAAATGCCGTTAGAGGCAATCGGCAATCTCTCTCAAAAAAAAATTAAAATATACTGATACTCAAGATTAAACCATACTGTAGAATGAGGTTAAATCTCAAATATCGATAAGTATATTTTGAGTTACAACAGTATTGTATCGGTACGTACCTAGTGCGATTTATTTATTTACATGTACACAAGACAAATTACAATTGTTACAAAGTTTTACATTAAAATAGTGGTTTAGTGATCGTAATTCAAAAATATGTGTACACATAAAAACTAAATACAAAAGGAGCTGTAAATCTGGAATCTCGTTATCAGCTGCACTTGGTAGATAAAATAAAATAAAATAAATAAATGTTTCCCACACTCACACCAATTATCTAGCCCCAAGAGAAGCTTCCTTAAGAAACTCGAAAAATGGTTAACTAGACAACGGATACACATACTTAATATACTTAAATACATACTTAATAAACATAAGAAACACCCAGATCCGAAACAATTTAGAAAAAAAGGTATTTCTAAATTGATCCGACCGGGGATCGAACCCGGGACCTCAGCGATGGCGACACCATGAAAACCGGTGTGCAAGCCACTCGACCAAGGAGGTCGTCAGATAGAAAGATAGATAGATGGAGATTCTGTGCCCGTGAGGTAAGTAAGTATTATGGTTACCATCAGCCAAAACTTTGTGCTTCTGTTCTGGGAACTCCTTACTTTGTGCTTATGATTTGTAAAAGTAAGGTCGACTGTACTTAGTAGGTAGTGTAGCGTTCGCCACGTTCGACCATTTTTATTTCCGCTTAAGGAGTTCTTTTTAATTTTTTCACTGACGTTTAGCATATGAATTAGTCTTTTGAATTTGTCAGATTAAGATTTGGACGTTTGCCTTTTTGCTTGGAGTTTTTTGGTGAATAAATAAATAAATAATATTTTTTTTAAGATTTTAGAGAATTGTTTTTTTTTTATTAGCAAGGTCGAATTCCCTTTTTCTTCTCCATCATCCTTACCATACCCTCAGCGGTGGGAGTATGCTATTTTCTCATTTACAAACAATTCTACGCTTGGAATACATTTGGTGTGCAGTGAAGTGATCTTCATGTAGTACCACAGGCTAGAGCTAGCGTTCGCTATTCTCTTCATCTTGACAGTGTGTAAAAACCAAAAGTTTGAAATGGCTTAGTTCAAAGTAGGTACTTCATTGCCAAAGGGATACTGATGCCAAATTACGTAAACTGAAATATTATACATTCAAGCCTTTTAGACTATTTGATTATACTGTTGTTAAATGTACAACACACATGTACAACAGTAAGCTATTTTCTATTTCACTTGGAATGTAGATGAATCTTTTTAATTGGTTAGTAATAAGTTTTATATTATTACTAGTTTGTTTGTATGTGTCGCAAGTTTTAATGAGGCCTGTGTACATAGCTGTTTATGTTAATTTTGCTGCTTCTAATTAAAGATTGCTAAAATATTTTATATTATAAAAAGTTTTTGTTTTGTTTAAGTAGGTACCTATATAATTGTTTCAACATTTTGTGTTTTTGTAATATCTTATATTGGAAAGAATTTAACTTATGACGCTCTTTATGAATATGTAAAGTAATAAAAAAATAATTATACAAAAGAATAAATGTAGCACGTTATAGTATAGTACGAAGTGGAAAATGTATCAAAGTAAAAGGTCAAGTTACTAGTAGTTCTGAACATAATTAATTAGTACCTGGCGAGCTTTGCTCGTTTATTTTTTTTTATAATGTTTTCTAAATATGAAACCTAGCTAGATCGATTTATCGGCCCCGAAACCCCCTGCAAACTAAATTTAATAAAAAAACGTTAGAGGCGTATCCGATATTCAGATTATATTTAGGTATACAACAATTGCTATAAAGGTATTAGAAGATATGATAACAACATTTCAGATCAGCTCAGACAGGCTGCACATATAAAACAAAACAAAACGTGTAAAACTTCAATAAAAGTTCAATCGTAGGACATTGATGTAGAGTTCAAAGTTTGTTATACCTATCTGATGTGCAGCCGTGTGCTTGTGCAAATAACATAATTGCCGGTCGCATCTCGAGGGGAGAGCGTTCGTTGATGCCAGATTGAGCACCAACCTCAGAACAATAACTATATCTGCACATAACATTTTGTTGATGTTATGTGCAGATGTTGAGCTCAACTTATTTGTAGCATACCGGACAAATCTCCGTGATTTATGGTTTGCTTTCTAATTTAATTTCATTGTTATATTAATAAATAAATTAAAAAAAAAAAAACTGATGCCCTGTGTTGGTGCCTCAGTTATTGTTCTGAGGTTGGTGCTCAGTCTCCGATTAGGCATGGCGATCTGAGATCGAGAAGGATAGATTTCTGAGGTCAAAAAAATCGATATGTAAGTACCCAGTACTGAATCGATACTTCACCATCGAAAATCGAGTTTTTTTTCTGTTTTAAAAAGGACCATACAATTATTTACGGTTAGTTGAATGTACTCAAACACATGTAAAGAAACTATAGATGTACACACGGCGGCAGATCAACCTACCCAAAACTGTCAAATTTCTACAATCAATTTTGAACTTTATCATTTGGTTATAAGGATCAATATTAATTGGAGAAATTTGACAGATTTGGGTAGGTTGATCTGCCGCCGACTGTACACTAAGTTACTCAAAAACTCACGAGATGTGTGCTTAGTTTCTTTATTAAATAAAAGGAAGTAAGTACCTACCTAAGCCGACTAAGGGACCATTCCAGAGGATGGGCAGCAGCATCTCTCTGAGGTTACCCTCAATCTACTGCGATCGCCAACCCGCCTGCCAAGCGTGGCGATTACGGCAAATACCCCTCATTTCCTTGGGGGAGGCCTTTGTCCAGCAGTGGACGTCTTTTGGCTGAGATGATGAGATGATGATGATGAAGTACCTACCTAGGTAAAAAGAGTTTCGTTTGTATTCTTTGATATGTATTTTGTTGTATTTGTAATACAAACTCGAAAATAGACTTCTTCTCCGTTAAGTTTTATTTTCTTAAATTTGTGTTAACTATGTTGAATATTAAATTTATTTTATCTATATTAATTTAACTTTAGAAAACAATATTGAATATTAATGTGAAATAATGGTGCATTATTAACCGTGAGTGTGCATGAGTGTTGGCAAATGAAACAAAACAGTGCAACGTCACTTTTCTAATTCTCTCAAGAAGTCCGCGTGTGGGTGTGCTTCATGGAATACTTTAGGTGTGCTTCGTCTGGGTGTGCTTCGTTTGGGCGTGCTTCGTGGAATACCTCGAGATCTTAGTAAAACCCCACATCTGTACCAGAGTACTGAGATAGGCCAAGATTAACCAAAGATAATTATACTAGCGGCCGCTCGCGGTATCACCCGCGTGGTTCCCGTTCCCGTGGGAATATCGGGATAAAAACTATCCTATGTGTTAATCCAGGTTATAAACTATTTGTATGCCAAATTTCATCTAAATCCATTCAGTAGTTTTTACGTGAAAGAGTAACAAACATCCATCCATACTTACAAACTTTCGCGTTTATAAGATTTAGGATAATATCTTTTTAAATCTAATATCTTTAAACGAGCAATTCTTGTATATATGTATATCTATATATTCTGAATCTCAGAAACAGCTCTAACGATTTTCATGAAATGGGCGATAAATCGATCTAGCTAGGTTTCGTTTTTAGAAAATTACCAAAAAAAAAACCGAGCAAAGCTCGGTCATCCAGGTACTAACTTTTAAGAAAATTACTTTGACACTGGCTAAATGTGTTAAACGCACGAAGCCATCAACTAAAAAAAAGCAAACTTGAAAATAAGTTGTAAGTAAGTAAGTATGTAAGTAATTGTACCTATGTATTTGACAAAATCGATTTTTGTTCTTTAATTAACATAATTATTTTTGTGTGCATGGTAAGGTTGATTGATATGGCTGATATTTCGTTCATGTCAATAAAATACATAGGTACATATACGAGTACGTCAGAGTCGTCAGGTCGGATTTAACTGTTCTGTGGTCAGATGAGATGAAAGCATTGTGCTTACCCGGCGTAAGTTATAAAAAAATACAATAATTTCACGTTATCCCCCCTTAGGTATCTGCCAATAAAAAATATCATATTGTATTCTTTTCATTTTTCCTAAATATTTTAGTACCTAATAGTAATAAAAATAAAAAGGTCTATAGAACAATTTGAAATAAAGAGAAAAGGTTTTCGATGTGAATACTTTAATAATTACGTTACAAACCTTAAAGTTATAGAATAATTATAAATGACTACAATCTAAATCTCAGTTCTAACAAGAGCAGCCTGATCAGCATTATCCTTTCGGGGTCTGCCCCTCTTCTTTTTTTGGGTGACGACTTTAACTTCACTTATTGTGACCGCAGGAGGTGGACAAGTGTGCTTCAAACGAATCGAGAGCCCGATAACGTGTTCGCATATGTACTCTTCCCAAAATGTTGGACAAGTACATTGGCCTAGAGCCCATTTCTCTTTATTTAATGGCAACGTAACTTTCCATTTGCTAAAGAACTGCTCTACGAATTCATTAAAGTTCATCGGGGGTTTTTGGAAATCTTCACATTCGGTATTGTTTAGCACTTCATATCTGGTGACGTGTTCATCGCGAGATGTAGTTTTGAACTCGCAAGGTTCTTTGGCCCAACTGATTGAGGTTCTCCATTCTTTAGCACTTATAACGGGAGTTTTAGCAAAGAAATTCTCTTCTGGATTCTCGGTATATTTAGTAGACCATTTATTTACCACCTCTTTGACCACTGTCAAAAATCGAAAGAGTGGTAAACGCTTGCGAAGAATGTCACTGTCTTTAGTGACTTTAACGAAGGACTCAAAAGCATTGTTTGTCGAAGGTGAAGGCGAGGCAGCGCCTAAAAACCAGCTAGAATTTTTCAATACCCACTCTTCTTTAAAAAATGTTATGAATTTTTCTTCTTCGTAATGTTTTTCTAAAAACAAAAGCTTAGCCGTTAAGAAGGCATCCCGGCTTGTAATTAAATGGAGAGTTTCCAAATCTCTTAATAATGTTGATTTTTTGAAGATTCCTTTTACATTGTTTTCTAGATGCGACTTTATCCTTCTTTTGGCATGGGTCCAACACATGCGAACAGTGGTGTCCTCAAATTCCTCTGTAAAAGCACTTTGAATGCTTTTAGCCGCATCTGCTACTAATATTGTTGGCTTGAAAGAACATAAGAACAGAGATTGTATCTTGTCTTTCAAACTTTTGAATGTCATTTGGAAGACAGCTTTTTGTTCTGTCGTAGAGACTGTCAAACACAAAGGATGAAATTTTTGCTGCTTGTCGGTGGTGCCCACTATGAAAATGGGGTACCCCTGCCAGGTAAGCTTATATGTAGAGTCTGCATGCAAGATAGTTGCATCACGTGCCAACTTCAGCAAATACTTATTCGAGAGAACAAAGCGAAATGCTACGTCATCCGGAGGAATCTCGTATGCAATCACAAAGGTCTTATGAGGGTTTTCTGGTATGGCTGAATTATTTTGAAGCCATTGTTCCAATACTCTCAAGTCAATCGTCTTATTTGCATTATCCAGGCATAATAAACGACGCCGTTCTCTAACGTAATGGCTTAATTGATTTATATTTGGCACGTTTCCTTCTATTTCCTTTATTTTGTTGAGAGCAGTCATGATAGCCATTGGTTTCATATGAAGACCCACCATATTATTTATATGTGATTTCACTGTATCCGGAATTCTAAATGTTGTCTTGACTTTATTTGAGTGAACATGCTCCTCTTCATTTTGAAACAATAACACAGCATCTGAAGTGGATTCATACAAAAGATATATTCTCGCTGGGCACTTTGTTTTACGTTTATTCTGTCGATTGCATCTGTAATACGTTTTTTTCCCGTCACACGTGTCATTCGTATAATTTACAGCCCAAGTGTATTCTTCGTGCACAGCTTCGCGGGCCACAGTCGCATTTTCAAATTTCCTAACAAAAACCCAAGAGCTATTGCGTTTCTTTTTTATTTCCACTTCTATTCCGTCCTCGTCGCTGCTCGCGCTGTCTCCCTCCGAGTTAATCATTATTACCTCCGTTTCATTTGTTTGCTCCGAACTCGATGCACTGCTCGTGCAGCCGTTATCGATATCCTGTTCCATCACTTAAATAGTGCGTACGTATTGCTAGAATAGCACAAAATGTTGTTTAAATACAGAATAATACGAGTATATATTAAGACAACACGAGTATAACAATGGTATTAAACGTCCGCTCCGTTCACTTAAACGGGTATGCGTCACTCTCGCAGCCAGACACGAGCACGACTTCCTTCCGCGGGGGGCCGCGCAGAACTAACTGATGGAATATTTATCGAGCTGGCCAACCATTAATTTTGGCCGCGGTACGGTTATTGCGCAGTATTTTAGCTGAGGCACGACTACTGGTGTCGGCGCTCTGTGGTATAATAATTATATTGTTAGTGAATTAATGTTACAGCCCAATTCATTTATTTACTGCTGAAAAACTTTGTGCGCGCTTTTTTATGTGTTAGGTGGACAATGTAACGTAACATTAAAGCTGCTTAGTTACTTTATTTATCTGTTGTTAGTGCATTAATCAAGTAGGAATGAGAGACCCGAGTGCTATGGTACCTACCGAGACCCGGTAGCTCAGCGGTCTGAGCATTGTACAGGTAATCTAAGGTTCGTGGGTTCGATTCCCATTCGAGATTCCTGGGACTGGTTGTTTTTTTTTAATTTTATTTGTAACCTACCTACCTGTAGCATTGTGAATGTTAAAATAAAAATTAAATAGGTAATAAAAATATTTAAATATAAAAATATTATCTAGGGAGGTAAGTAGATACCTACCTTGTTTTATTAAACTTACTAGTATAGTCGACCATGAAATTGCTTTATCACTTTTGCCAAAAACTTCCATTAGGGTAGATACCTACAATAAAACTTCGCTAAGGCTCATTGTCAATAATGACAACGTATCTGTCACTTGGTCTTTTATACAAAAATAGAACTTGTTGATAAAAATGCAAACAAAATAAGGTGGTAAAGCAATTTCATTGTCGACGAGGTACCTACCTACCTAAAATACAGAGATCTAAATAGGTACCTAATTTATGCGAATTGAACTTTCTATAGGTACCTACCTATGTAGGTACATACCTCCCTGCTTAGAGGGACTCTAATAAATATCTTAAACTCAGTAACTAGAATTTTTTTTTTTAAATACTTACCTACCTATTTTTTCTACTTTCTAAGAACCTACCCACCTACCTATTTAGATTTAATTTTTTCTTAGGCGTAAAAAAGCAAGTAGGCCTATCGATTACCTATAAAATAATTAGAACTTGAAGTTTTTAGGAATGGGACTTAAAATTACCTACCTACCCTAATAAAACTAATGCTCTCTTTTATTTTAAATATTTCAATAGGTAGAAAATGAACATCTATCTATCCCTTCTTTCAAGCTTTTGGCAAGTTTTTTTTTGTGGTTTGTTGTCAAACCACCGCGCACCGGTCCATGACCCTGGAGAGGTCCATCCAAACAGGGATCGCAACTTGCATTTAATAAGCCTTAATATAAGTGTGATAAGACACAAATTTGTGTGTGCGAACGGCATAGTAAACAATCGACTCGCGTGCACCAAGCGGCAACGTTGCGCATCCTGTCCGTCGTCCGTGTGCGCCGCGACGGTCGTCGTCTGGCTCTGGGGCTCTATTTTTGATTCCTTCGCCTCGAGTCGACCGATTGGTTTCTTCTGATTTTCGTTCGACATTTGACTTTCCATATTTTTAAATCGCTCGACCGCAACGAGTGCCCTCACCCACTCGTTGCAGTCGAGCGATACAAAGCGATTGATAGAATAACCGTCAAAATCAATGCGTTGTGTCAATGTTGTCACTCGTTTGTTTTTGTCATTGAAAATTTGAAACTGCCAAAATAAGTAAATACAAGCAAAACTGCTTTTCGTTTTGAGGAAAATAATTACTACTAGGTACTTTGAAAACTACTTGAAAATGAATCTAGAGGAATATTTAGTGCACCATAGTTATTTAACCAGTGTTATACCATTGCGGTTGTTATCGGTTTTTTCTAAATTCTGCGTTGAACGGATAACATCCAACATTTCGTATTATGTTGGAAGACGAGTGTGGCTTAAGCCGCATGCGACAACACAATGTCATACGTGCGATTCAAAAATAGATCCCCTGGTGTATGTTAATATTATTTATTATCTATTGGGGCTCAGTTGTATGGGTAAGTGTACTGGTTAGTCAATAGAAAAACTTTTTAGCAACTGTCAAAACAATATTTAGTTATAACATCATTGATTTGTTTAAGAAATCAATGATGTTATTATTGGTGATCATTAGTTATTATTACTAATAAGGTGAGATGTAAAATGTTACACATCTTAAACGACTAGGTAGGTACTGTAAGGCTCGCTCGTTTTTATTAACTATATTTTTTGAAGCGTTTGGGGCTGCCTGCCGTGTTAGGTACTACGGGTTTTTTCCTAGCTCGGCAACAGATAGATACTTACAAAATGTAAAACTTGCTAAGTACATACCTAGCCAAAGTTATATTTTTACTATAGGTATAATCTTTGTAATGTTTTGGTTGAATAAACTAAACTTTGTACTTTAAGTACCTATACAACGAGAAAGCACTTCAGTAGGCCGATTCTACTAAATAACTGCAACCACACTGCAGCGTCGCGTGTGTCAAAATGAGCAAATTTTGACGTTTCGGTATTCTGTTATGCAGCGCTGCTGCCGTAGTGTTGCAGGGACGGAGAAGTAACGCAAATAGGTTTTCCACTAACAAAACTGCACTACACCTGCACGTTTACTGCAAAATAATCGTATTCCATTAAAGTATTTTGACATTTGTGTAGTAATGACAGCAGTATTGGTGCAGTTTTTGTGCAGGTTTATTGAAATAGATCGTGAGCAACTTTTGCACAGCGTATTATAAGCATTTTACGTATTTAGCGTATTGTAACATTAGTTCTTTTAGTTTTATTGCAGGATTCGTGCAGCTGTAGTGTAGTAGTCGCGCATTTGTAGTGTAGTTGTGGTGCAGAGAATTTAAATAGAATACGTCTATTTCCACGGCACTACTCCTACACGCGACAAATGACAGGCGTAAACATGCAGTTACAGTTTTCTAATAGAATTGACCTCCTGCTTTACCTCACCTATTAGTGACGATAAGGTAAAGGTGGAAGTGGAATTCTTCACCCATAATCATTAACTCTTGACTGGCTATCTTATCTTTTTCTGTCGGAACGCCACAATGCTGTTAAAATGCTAATAGGCGTTACGTTGCCAGGTCCGGCCAATTATTTACGAGACCGGACTATTCGGTTTTTGTTAGATATATTGTCTGTGTAAGCGTACGATCGAACAGACGATACTTACTAATTTCTTCTTCTTAGGGTGCCCCTCCAACTAGTGCAGGTTGACAGTTAGCTTGTCCTTCCTCCATAGGAGTACGCTTGCTGCGCTCCGGAGTCACCGCTGTACCTGTCTCGAACATTCCATCGCTCACCAAGAAATTTGGTGACTCGTTTCTTGGTCGCACTTCCAAAAAATGGAATTGTCTACCAGCACACGTTTTCCCTCCTTCCTATGACATAGGGTCCTTCAAAAGAGGCGTGAAGAGGCCGGCAGTGTGAGGGTGACTGATGCTGTGTTGTTTTCGCGCTGTACCAGTTGTCCTTGCGTCTGGACTCCGTTTCCACTTATCATCAGGTGGAGTGGAGTCATTTGCTGAGCAAGGTTTGTATAAAAAAATGCTCTGCGTATTTAGTCTTGTCCTTGTCAAAGCGAAAAAGTTCAGCGGCACTCGCTATTCCCGTCAATTCCCGAATGTTCAAACCACGACTTCCTCCTGCGACTAGGTCTCCTCTTTCCAGCCACTTTTCCTATCATGATAAGTTGCAAGAGTTCGTATCTATCGTGCCTAAGCGCATGACCCAGATATGCAACTCTTCTCTGCTTGACAGTATGCAAAAGCTTACGTTTCTGGCTGACTCGTCCCAGGACTTGCTCATTTGTAACTTTCTAAGTCCTGGGGCCCGACCGCCTAACCGATCGCTTTGACTTCGTGTGTGCTTTCATAGGCAGTGCGAGGTGGCAAGATGACGTCATAAACTATACGCGTAGTCAAAGCGATCGGTTAGGCGGTCGGGGGGCAGTATGTTGACATCATGCGTCTGTCTGCCCACATTTTGAAAACTTCTATACGTTTAGCCTCACATTCGTATATAAGATCCTTAAAGAAGTATAGGCACAGAATTAGTCTTGGGCGCGTTTGTACGAAGCTTACTTTCTACACTCTCCTAATTTGTGCTTGTACCATACTTGTACCTAGAATCCCAAAGCGGATGTTACCGGACGAAGTTCGTCTATTGCGCTATGCAAGTGCAATGTGCAATATGTGATGAACTTAGACTGTAGTAGGTACGTTACTCGCTATTCGAAATAATTTCCTAGTCAGGACTCGGCATCGCTTGAATCAGCGTAGGGTTGCGACTATAATTACTGTAAGATAAAAATTATAGAACTTGGAGTTTGTTAAAAATGTCAAATCTTTTATTATTCTTATTTTCATTTATACTATTGCTGTGCTGTAAGTTATTGTATGATGGTGCACCGACACGAATACAAGCCTACTTTCTCGTACTATCCAAAGGTTATTTAAAAGAGATCGCTCCTAGTGATAAGACCGCCGTGTAATTTTTATGTAGTTTTAGTCAATATTCTTGATATTTTTGTTGTATTTATGTTATCTTATTTTTGTTCTCATGAATGTATTTCTTTATAAATTAAGTACCATTCTTTACTTTAAAAATTAAACCTTGTAAATTCAAAATCCGAACTGCCGAATCCCTGCGCCCTTAGGTACTGAATTAGTATTTTATGCAACTGTCATATAATGAAGGGTATTAAAACACGAGTGTGAGTTTATGAAACGAGCGCAGCGAGTTTCATAATAGTAACGAGTGTTTTAATACCCGTGTTATATGCAGTTGCATACACTACTTTATCTTCACTAATGCAATTAGTCAAACAACAAGAGTAAAAGCTGACAATAGTTTATTTATAATAATTGTTCAAATTTTGGATGGTACAATTTTGAAAGTTAATGTTAATTATTGATCCAGCAGCTGTAGCGGTCGCGGGGCAAGCAGTAGAGCTCGTAGACGGAGTTGGAATATTTATAATTACTTCATTCGTCTTGTTTTCTATACTGTTCAAGATCGTATTTGAGACTTGAATTTTATTCATTAAAGACTCATCAATGTAGCTTTCAGCCACAGTAGAAGACTTCCACCCCCCGTGTCGTTTCAGTGCGGTCAAATCACCACCGCTATCTATGAGAAGGGTCGCCGAGGTGCGCCGGAAGCAATGCCCCGTGTACAACGCTGGGTTAGGCAGATTCAAAAAACTTGCGATAGTTTTTCCCAGAGCACCAAATTTATTAATACCAGTTCTTTGATCGACGCACTTCCCCGATCTATAGCTCAAGAAAAAGGCAGGGTTTCGACAGGGGGTGGGTCGAAGTTCCATGTATTTTTTACATACGGCATAGCAGTTGCCCGTCACAACGAAAGAACGATCTATTTTCGTTTTTGTTTTCGAAACTTTCACCATGATTGTACTGTCGTCTATGTTAGAGACTTCATCGAACTGGATGTTGTATAGCTCTTGCCTTCGGCATGCCCCCATTATGCCGAAGATTAGTGCAACCTGTAACAATAAACGATATAATAAGCTTGAGGTACATAGCCAATGCAAAAACTATGATTTATGAAGTAGTAAAGTGTAGGTACCTACTACCTAATTTATACACAAAGCGCTTAAACGGAGTGTCTAGATAACTTGCGTGTGTAGTACGTAAGTACTAGGTAGATTAAATAACAGAACTAAAATACACTTACCTTTTCAAGAAGATACAAAATATCTGGTGAATCTTTCAGGAACATCTTTATTTGACCTGATGTAAACGTCAAGGACTTTTTTTCCTTGTGTCCTTCTGAACTGCGTTTTAGGAACGCTATGACTTTTGAATACTTCGTGATATCAATATTGTTGTAGATACTCAGTGTGGACTTGAGCATAGAATATTTAGCCCACATAGAAGATGGCTTGAATTTGTCGGAGAGGTCTTTGAGATACACAAGAATGACATTTTCAGAAAATGATGTAGTTTTCTTTTCGATCTTCCATGCCAAAAAGTTATTATATTCTTTTTCATATAATTTTCTAGATTTTTCTGGCAAAAGATTGTGAGTTACTTTTGTTGCCAATTCTAGAATATCCGGAGGCGTACAAATATCATCGTCGCTGTCCATTTTTAACTTTTAATTTGTATTTTAAAAACAAAACACATTGCGAAACATTAAATTCACGCGTACGTGTATTGTCACAGTGAACTTGCCGCCATTAAAATCTAACCAATGAGAGCGCAGCTGCGCGCGCAGGGCCAATCAGGAGCGAGCGCGCGCTGTTCTTTTTTTATTTAATTGGCACAAGATCTTACCAAAGAGTTTTGTGTATGTAAGTTTAGTAGTTTCGACGAAGTTTTCACGTATAACCCAACTGTTCAAAAGCCAGCCTAATATCAAAATTTTATACAACTTGTATAAGGATTTTGACATAAGGCTCGCCAGGTTAATTGGTCGCGTTTTATTGATGTTATAATGAGATTTTACGATATCGATGTGGATATTATACCATCATGTGAAATTGCTTAAATTGAGTGTTTTGTTGTCTGCGCTATAACAGTAGTAATTATAAGTGAAGTATTGGAAACATAAGTAGAATGTTACAACATTAGTGTAGATAAAATACCTAATAGCCGGTTCTGAGTGCTACAAAAACATTACGAGATAATAATACTTATAGAGGTCTTTTCATATTTTTTATATTCATTAATTATCAGCCTGCATATCATACTCTTCCCCACTGCTGGGAACTGGGAAAAAGTTTCCTCCATTTTACGCTATTCCGTTGTTTTAACAAACACACCGACGAAAAAAAATATGGTTTTTGAATTTGATTAAACACTTTCTAGAACACTATGCAGTTAGTATAGCTTTTTATTTATTTTTATATAATTTAATATTATATTTTGATATAGTAGCAGCCCTGAGCACATTGCCTAAATAACTCCACAAAATGATGTGCTCTGCTCTTCTACGTTGCAAGTTGTACAGCGGTTCATTAATGAAATAGCCGTTCCTACTTCATTATGAAACGTTTCCACTCTTAACGACTCCTACGGTTCACTTTAAAACTACAAATTTAATTTTGAACTAATTAACTTTAAAGTTAACCCTTGTTTTAAACATTTGTCCACGCCCCGATGGCCGAGTGGCGACGCGCTTGGATTGATATCCGGAGTATCTGGGTTCAAATCCCAGTGGCGGTAGCCAAAGTAACATTAAGAAAACGATAGCGAAGTTCGAAAAGAATAAAATGTATGGGATTGACATAAGATTGACCACGTGATTTAGCGCGGCTTATGTCAATCCCATACATTTTATTATTTTCGTTTTCTTAATGTTACTTTGGCTAAGCCTACTGGACTGACATCGACCATGTTTGTGATCGCCAATCTGCATTTGACATAGTGATGAGGCTTTTGCAAATTGTGAATATCAATGATGGAGGCTTTTGCCCAGTAGTGGGTCAGTACATACTACATACCAAATATCTGTGGTACAGTTGTTTCAATCGCTTTTGTGTTCCTTCGTGTCTTCTAGACACACTAGCACTCAGACGCAGTGACGGATTAAGACTACTTGATGCCCTAAGTAATCCACGCCTGTGGGCCCCCCTATCCGTATGTCAATTAGAATCGGTCTTTAAACCTACCTTACCTTAATTTATTTATTTATAGAAATGCGCCTTGCGGCTTTTTCGGGCATTGAATTCACGCAAGATAGTATTAACGTCTAACGTTTTTAACATATCGGACTCTATATATAATATCGATAAATGATCGAGCCTTTCTTGTATCATCTTTGTCCTTTTTTCATTTTTTAATATTTTTAATTTTGAAAAAGAACGTTCCGCTATATTCATAAGCGATAAAAATATACGCAGGGCTATTTCCACATTAGGGAAAGCTGATTCAATTTTATCATCATGTATTATTTTATTTGTGCGTGAGTTTGATGTAAACTTGTGCGGGCCGCATCACCGGGTCTGGAACTTATTTTACTTATGACATATGAATGTAACTGTTGAATTTCTGTTATTAATTCGGTGTTAAGGTCTTCTTGATATGTATTTACTAGATTTGTACTGTGCTAACGGTATTCTACAGATGATCGGGACACATAATTTTATCGGCATCGGGTATTTTATTCAAGAATGAGAATTTGTCTGCTGTTTCTTTGTATATCTCTCCTCTTTTTCGCATCTCTGCATTTAATTTATCGATGATGATTTGCGGGGGCGCCAGGGGGGGGGGGGGCGCGGGGAAGGGGTAGTTTGTGATTGGCTGATGGGCAAGCGGGAGCGGGGTCATGACTCTAGGTCGGACTCTATGTCAACTTAAAACGCGCGAATTTTCAAATTAGTCCTAGAAACTTTTTTGGTGTGGTTTTTGGTGACGTGAGAGTGAGACGTGATGCCCTAAGGACGGATTTTTTTTTGTGCTTCTTCTGGTGCCCCCCCAGACGTGATGCCCTAGGCAATTGCTTAATTTGATTAAGGGTTAATCCGTCACTGCTCAGACAAAAGACATATTTTATATAAAATTGTATTGGTATATTTTTGTGTTTATTTTTTAAGTTGTTATTGATTGACTATTTATTTATTTATTAGGTATAGGATGACAGTAGGTTACAGGTATTACTTTACAAAATAATTATAGTTAGTAAATTATCTTTGTGAACAATATTTGTGTTAATTATATTAACAAATTACTATGCGGGCCCGGCAGCTCACTAAATAGAATATTTATTGCAGAACAGATGAATCATCTCTAAAGAAACAGTTTACCTACAAATCTTTACAACTTGAAATAAGTCTTGCTTTCAGAGGCAGTCGTCTCGTGAAAGGAATACCGTTTCGTCTTGAGATTCAAAGAAACTCATTACGAGTGTTCCTTCGGTGCGAAAAAATATCGCCATTCAAACGGTAAAACAAGAAAACTGTCATAATTCCAGTGAATAGGGTTTTGCTGTTCTATTTTAATCTATTCATTTTAAACAAAAACGGTGAGTTTGGCTTTGATCTCGGTAGGATGGCTGGCGAGAGCTTTATTTAGTCGTCGATCACGTTATAGTTAGACGAAAATTTTGTATCCTTATCAAAATTGTAACTATTCTCGTCGGTTTCTTGACATTGAGCCATTCAAATCGGTCCGGTCACCAAGGTCCAATTCCCTAAATATCCTGTGGCGGTAGCCAAAGTAACATTAAGAAAACGATAGCGAAGTTCCAAAAGAATAAAATGTATGGGATTGACATAAGATTGACCACGTGATTTAGCGCGGCATATGTCAATCCCATACATTTTATGCTTTTCGAACTTCGCTATCGTTTTCTTAAAGTTACTTTGGCTGAGCCTACAGTTTTCGAAAGTCTATTGTCTGAAAGTCCATTCCTCAAATGTCTTATTCCTTGAATGTCTATTCCCCGAACGTCTATTTACCTGTGTGTCTATTCTCTGAATGCCTGTTTACTTGTACGTCCTGTTTGTCTATTCTCCGAATGTCTATTCCCTAGATAAATTATATACGTACACTCTGTACATTAGGACTAGTTGAAAGGTTAAGATTTGGGGCTCGTGAAGTCATGACTCTTAACACTAGAAAGCCCAACATTTTTGACTACCTGCAACGCCCAGCGACCGTCGAAATGACGGACGTTGGGATTATGAACTTAAACTATAAAATGAAACTCAATTCAATAGTAAACTATAAGGTATATTGTAAAAAAAACAAAAGTATTAAAAAAATAGGTTAGCAATTAGCATAAAAAAATTCACAAATAATTGTTTTTTCTTCGCGACCTACACATTTTCCACATGCAAATCGGCAAATGTCGCATTTTTCAGATGCCTTGTTTTTTGGCAGTTTTTTCGCACAAGACAATTTGCTCTCTTTTTACCAGATGCCCTTGGAGTCTGTAGGTCCCTCCTGCTAGAGCCTGGATAAGCAGAAGAAGCCCTGTTGAAGCTTGAAGTGGCTGTCTGACGTGATTGTGCGCTGATATAAGGCTCACTGAGCTCACTTACGAGCTTCAAAATAAAATCATGGCGGCTTATATTTTGCTTTGTTGTCTGCTTATATTCCATGCTGCTATTTATCCATGCATTGACAGCAGCAATATCAAGTATATTATAAAAAAAATTGCATTGGCCATCTGCGTGTCCTGGCTCTGATAGAATATTTTCTTGCCATTTGGTCTAAAATGTCTACGCCATACTTAGTGTCGTTGTAAAACTGCACAGTGTTATGAAAAAAATGAATATAAATAAATAAAAAATGGTAAAATCCACTTATAAACTCTTTACTGAAGGTAGTTTGCATCGACTATAAAATTAATTTTGAAAATACCCTCACATTATAAGTCCGTCATTTTGACGCTGACGCTGGGCGTTATAGGTATACCTTGTTATAACCTTATACTAATATCACTTATAGATTACTTAACCATCTTTTAGAATAATTTAGGCAAAAAAAATAAAAGTAAATTAATTTCATCACATTTCACCAAATATTTCCGGAGAAAATAAAAAAATAAAAACCGATATCCGTCATTTTGACGGTTTGGGCGTTCTAGTGTTAACGTGATCGATTGGCAAATAAACTATCTCTAAGCACTTTGAAGTAACGAAAAGGCTTGGAAGGTTCGACAGATCGTTTTGACCCGCTTCTATGGTTTAGTGCTTAAAACCACCGATCTAAGACCCAGTCCCAGGGGTACATGTTTGTGTACTCGGTTTGGTTAGTGGTAGGTATAGTTGTAAACCAGCGGATTGTAAGCCGATAGTTACCGAAACCAGCGGCTAGAAACGAATAACCAGCCGCCTCATACCGGGTAGATAGATACCCGACTTGAGCATCGAAAAAAAACTATTTTTATAACATTTTTTATTGTTAAACTGTTATTTTTGTTATACAGTAGCACTTATTATGTTCTGCTATTTTTGTTTTTTAAAATAAACACCAAAGACACCGTTTATATACCTACTAATTTACTTAATTCAGAGACGAACAGGAATCTATGAAACAACGTTTGTGTTTAGGTGGTGGTGTATGAAAATTATAAGAATAAAGGTAGCTAAATTAGTTTAATTTGGATTTAATCATCATTACAAACCAAAAGAAAGAGAGAAAGTAGAAATGTATAGTCGACCATGAAATTGCTTTATCACTTTTGACAAAAACTTCCATTACAATAAAATGTCGCTAAGGCTCATTGTCAATAATGACAACGTATCTGTCACTTGGTCTTTTAAACAAAAATAGAACTTGTTGTTTTATTAAATGCAAACAAAATTCACTTCTAAGGTGGTAAAGCAATTTCATTGTCGACTATACAACTAAGTGCTTAGGTACTAGGTACCTATCTGTCCACACAGATGTTTTAGAAATATGTATTTATCCATGAAATAAGTTCATGGATAAATACATATTTCCAAAACATCTCTGACAAATAAATTATTAAAATAGTCCTATTCCTCTGCTGTGTCACATTTCGTATGAGAATTTTGAGTTTTTAACACACTCTTTCAGGGTCAGAGGGATGTATATTCCCACCACATTTTGAACTTTATGTGATTGAGATAAGATTAAAAACCAAATGAAATATGTGGTCAAAAAATCAACCACCACCACCATGCCCCAAAGAGTTAATACAGATGCAAATGGCATTGTCTATGTTTATTTATGTTAAATGTATCCTATACTAAATAAATCAAAAGAGAAACAACAAAAACAAAAAAAGCCATGTGAATATATCAATGAAATGTAAGCAGCCGTTTCCAGCCGCTAGTTATCGCTAGAAATGATAATAAGCCAAATAAGCCGTTTCTAGCCGCTAGAAATGTTAGTAACCAGCTTCACATCTATAGTGGTAGGGCTTGTTTGTCCGCCTGGCTAGCTACCACCATCTTATCTAATACTTCGCCATAACATCAATGGTTAGAACATTATTGTGTTCCGGCAGCTATAGATAAGATAGCAAGTGCCTCAGTATTTGAGGATTCAGGGTTGAAGTGCACTTCTACATTCCTTACCATTACTTAACATCAGGTGATATGAAAGTCAAGTGCTTACCCAACAGCAATTTAAAAAAAAATGTGTTAATTTAAATAAGTTATTTAAATTAACACATTTTTTTGGGAGATAGGTTAATAAATACCTAGGGTCAGGGTCTCAATTCTGATAAAAAAAACGGCCACAATCTTATCTCAGTGGATTGATAATGGTTTTTTGCGCATAGTCACAATGATAAAATCAGTCAACTAACACATTAAAGAGAGAAACACATATACAGTAGAATTAGGGCCAATTGTAATCATTGCGGCCTGAAATAAGTAAAACAAATTAAATGATTTATAAGTCTAGACTAGATACTAGATTATCTGGTAGCGTGCTACCATTGCCTCCATTAAAGTGAAAGGCGCCAGTACCAAATAAGAGTTTAATTAGAAATTGTATCAGAAAATAACAACTTATTTGCAGTTCCTTTTGTGGAGTCGGTCAATATTATCTTTGTTACAACGAGCTCGAGAAATAAAGTTTGATTCCGAGAGCTCTCCGAATCAAACTTTATTCTTAATTTACCTAAGCCGCCATTATTTTACAGAAACAATTGTTCTTGAGTTTCATCTAAAAGTTTTAAATGAAGGCATTTTTGAAGTGACTTTATAGTACGGTTTCCGTTTCTGTTTAAACTGTTAATTAAAAGTTTGACAACGTTTGACACGACGCGCGACGACGTGAATGGAACGTTCTGCAACTGGCGGAGGTGCCTTAGTGAGAGCATTTTATTTTAACTTAACATTGAAAATGTTTTATCGATCGCTTCAGTATAGCCCCCCAATTTCAGCCAAAGTGAGACATCACCCTGGTCTCTTGAGTTTTGGGGCTACGTGAATGGTCCAGATCTCAAAAGATGCGTCTCTACAAGGGCTGCTACATTATCATGAAAAAATATTTTGAAAAAGTCAAAAACTTTTTTCGAATATCGCAAAAATGTAGAAAATTGACGCATTTTTTCGGTGTCTTTTCGCACTAAATCGACAATTTATCGAAAAAGAAAAGCGATATCAAAAAAATGAAAAAAGCCCTCGGGAACATTTTGAAAAAAACCGGACCTCTCTATCTTTTACGGTCTAGGCTGTGGGTTATCCTTTACACAGCGAAATGATGCATCTCGGCGAAGTCTTCATGGTGAAAAAAAAATTGGAAAAATCTTTTTGTAAACACGCAAAAATGTCGAAAAATGACGTTTTTTTTGAGGTGTTTTCTCATGAAATCATTTATATTTCGAAAACAAAAAGCGATATCGAAATTTAAAATAAAAACCCCTCGGGGTATTGAGTGGACTACATTAAAAAAAAACGGATTTCTCTATCTCTTGCGGTCTAGGCTGTCTAGTCATTTGCTTAGAGCATTAAACCAATTAATGCTCGAAGGACATTTTGTGATAGTGCGCTGGCAGCGCGGCGCGGGCGCGTAGCGCTAAAGCGTGTAGTGTAGTACTTACTTTAGTTACTTTAGTAGAGAAGTACTTTATGTATTTATTTACTTTAAGTCTAATAGTCTTAATTCGATTCACACGAAATTATATTTTATTTAAAAAAAAATAAGTAGGTATTCATGTTTGAATTATACTGGTATTCGTGTATTACTCGTATGACATAGGTTCTAAATTTTATCTCTATTCCAAAAAGTTCAACTGGTAGTTCAACTAGTTGAACTAATTGGACAAAAAGACCAATTATTTCAACTTTAATGTACTCTATTGTGTTTATATATATTATTTTCTAAAGTTTACGCGAACACTACACATTGAAATGAAACAACTTTTACGGATCTAGTACACAGTCGCGTTTATTTTACGCATTAAGTACTTTTAATTAATGTTTATCCTGACGTGTCGAACCCTTTGCAGGGTCCGTGGTCACAGGGAAACTGAGGTGTTGGTTGGTCGTCTCTTAATTAGTTAGTAGCTTGTATACCCTCATTTAAATTTAATCAGGTGCGCTCCGTTTTACGCAGAAAGAGCTTACAGTATCTTTTGGTCTGGCAGTATGGTGGGGCTGGGATTTAATATTTTGTATGATGGGATCCCAGGTTGGTGGTAGATTCGAACGATGCAGAAAGTTTTATTATTGTTACTGTGGTAATTGGCTTAGATTTTCTTAAAAACAAGTAGGTAGCCTTTTCATCATCATCGTCATCATCATCTCAGCCAAAAGACGTCCACTGCTGGACAAAGGCCTCCCCCAAGGATCTCCACAACGACCGGTTTTGTGCTGTTCGCATTCAGCGGCTTCCCGCGACCTTCACCAGATCGTCGGTCCACCTTGTTGGAGGCCTGCCCACACTACGCTTTCCTTAAAAAAAAAAAGCCTTAAAAATAAATAAATAAATTACGATAAGTATATCTCATCCATTTCAGGATCATTACAAATATAAATGCTCAAAATCATTCAAATTCCTCTTCCTTAAACCCAAATGAAATCATGAATAATCCTTATTTTAGTTTTCTAGTTTGCTTAATTATAAAATTAGTATTCTACGTAATACTTTACAAAACTTATAAATACAGGGCAATCACAACTTCAACTGCCTCCTTAAACCTATATATGAAACCATGAATAATCTTTATTTTAGTTTCGTATTTTGCTCAATAATAAAATTAGTATTCAGCATAATACTTTACAAAACTTATAAATTTATAAATGATTAATTCCCTTTAGTCGAAAATGAACCCTTAACCTTATATCGCCTCTATTCCATTTCCTATCCAACATCATAATTCCTCCTATTTTAACACTATCCTTCCTGAGCATGAATATCTTGTCACAAGCCCTAACGGACAACAACGGACATCGAGCTCCACAACTACAAATCTTACACCTAAAAAAAATATGTCATATTGTTTGTTAATAAAAACAACCCCGAGACCATCTACGTGCCATTATGTCCGAGTAATCCCATAGTTGAGTCGAAGATTCCAGCCAGCCAGCCGCCAGTCAGCCAGTCATTACAACGCAGAGCAGAACGGTGAACTGGACCAGGGTTAAGTGACGTCTCGAACCCTAAACAAACGGGGATGAGAGATAGTCCATGACATAAAGTACCTAACGTTAAGTGTCTGCGAAAACTTCATAAAAACAATATTAACTAGCAACTTTAGAAATGGCTAGGTATTTTTTACGGCAGCGGCACCCACCTCGACCTTTCGAGGGACGATTCAATTTGCAGCATGAAATTAATTTTGCGGGAATTAAATGACGTTCCAAATTAAAGGTGTTGCCATGAATATTAATGGTACCTAGTCATTCCTTTGATCGTGTTATTTATGTGCTCGTAAATTTTACGGAGCCAAGTGTTAGTTTTTTTAATATCTATTTAATCTTCATGTTGAAAAGCTCCATTGCGTTGCGTGTAGCCATTTGGGTTTGCTATCTTGTAAGTTTTGCAACTACTGTGATACGAATCCCTGGATAGGTTTCCAAATTTTAAATATATATATCTTGTGCTTAGACATACAATTTGTGTTATAGGTAGAAACATAAAAAATGCATGTTATTTCTAAATTTTATAAAGTACTTCCAAATTAACAAACTGTCTCGTGGTAGGAATTTGTCGTTTGCACTTTTCTCAGTAACCCAAAAAGCAATCTGATTATTTTGAGTTATCAACGTATACTTTTCTAGATTGGCAATATAGAAAAAAAAATCCCAATGAAGCAAGTACATATTTCTTCGCAAAGGCCCAGTTGACGAAAAACCTGTCATCTCGAGCTCCCCCATGCTTCGGTAGGCAGGTAAAGCCGTTGGTCCCGGCGCGGCGGCTGCATTAGCAATCGTTAACAACCACCAATCCGCACTGGACCCGCGTAGTGGTATCCATCTATAGGGAAGGCTCGTGCCCCAGCAGTGGGGACATAAAATGAGCTGCTGATTATGTGATGTGATGATGATATATTACAATGCTATTAGTTTTTCAAACTATCACAGCTATTTTTTCAAAAACAGTACAGTACACAGTGTAGTACTTATACGTGTTTTTGAAGTGTTTTCAAGTTCGAATAATCCTTCGATCTAAGTTTAAAACTTCCTCGCCATCACAAAGGTAAGAGATGCAGCAATTTAAAACTCTAAAGATCTATTCAGAACTTTGAGCGTCTGTTATCAAAGTGTAAAGAGACAAAGACGGGTCTATTCTGAAAACTGAAGTATGGAATTTTGATCTATATATTATTGTTGTTACGTCTCACGTTGGTTTTACTGAAAGACGCTACTTAGTATCGTAGTACCCCTATACGGGTTGTTTGGTAAAAAAAGCTGCCATCATCATCATACAACTGCTCTGTTCCCTATTACCGGTGTCGCCGCAATAGGTATACCTTCTTCTCTCATTCTCTTTCATCAGCCATCATCTCACTTTTACTCCCTTCTTTGCCATTCATCTTTCAAAGAGTCTATTCATGTTCTCCTCGGTCTCTCTCAATGTAGCCAGCAACTTCTATACTCATTACCTTTCTTGTCTTCATCTCTCTGTATAGCATGCTCGTTCATACCATTATGTTAGCTTCGTCATGATTAAATCAGTTTGACGACCTCCTTGGTCGAGTAGTTTGTACAACGGTTTTCATGGTGTCGCCATCTCTGAGGTCCCGGGTTCGATCCCCGGTCGGGTCAATTTAGAAATTATTGTTTTTCTATATTGTCTCGGGTCTGGGTGTTTTCTATGTATAATAAGCATGTATTTAAGTATTTTAAATAAGTTTATCCGTTGTCTAGTAACAATTTAACGAGTTTCATAACGAAGCTTCTCTTGGGCTAGATAATTGGTGTGAATGTAGGAAAGTTTATTTATTTATTTTAGTTGAAAAAACCCTTTTTGTGGTCGTGTTGAATACGAGAAATTGTGTTTTAATTTTCATAGCTCCGTCATACTTCTAATGAGAACCAACATATACTTCCTTATTTATAACCTTCATAGTGCGGCCTGCCTGATGGATAGGCCACCGCAACGACTTACCCAAGGACGATTGCGACACATAATGTATCAGGCGTTTGTTGGACCTAAAACAAAAAAATATAATAAAGCAACAAAAAAAAACATTTAGTCGTTGGTCGCGGCGGTTGAAGTAAGATACATTGCTACCAAAACATTCCGAGCGAACTGCGCTGGGCCTTGAACGCTTTCGCTCAGCAGTGTGATGTTTATAAGCTGATGATATTGAGCTAGCCAGGCTCAGCTCTTTGAAATGATTATTCAAGTTAACTTTGTGACTTCGAAATTAGTTTCTTAGATTTTCGAATGAGCTAACTAAGTAGGTTTTGTTCTACTATAAACCAAGCAGATACAATACACACCGCTCCTTGATATTAGACCTAATCTCTATCACACATACAGCTCTCTAACTAATATCACACATACAATAATTATGCATGACAGACCACAAGAATGGACGTCGAGATTAGTGTCTTTCAGAATAGCACCCCCATTTTATTTCAAGCCCGACACGGCATATAGAACAAACTCTGTTATCTAAAGAGCGCCATTAATTGTAACCCTAGAGAGTGAGTAGAAACAGCGAAGAGCGATCCCATGTTAAGGTGACCGGTTCTATAATGCAAAACTGATATCGGGTGCCTAGTGCGATGTGAGGTGATATGTGTATTTGACATTTGATTACGTTAACGAAAACGAAAAATAGCAAAAAATTCAAAAAATTCAAAATTCAAAATCATTTACTATGTTTAGGCTACAAATAGCTCTTATGAACGTCATTTATGCCATCGGTTCGTAAGTCTATCTACTCTGGGCGGGAACTTAGCAAGTGTCCAGCTCTTTTCTCCCTTACAGCGTCAAAAATATTGGAAAGTGCCCCATCATAAAAGGACACTTTCCATCACAAATAAACACACAAAAAAAGGACAATCACAACACACATAAAACAACAACAAAATAAAAACATGTCTAAGTTTGCAAAAATTACATCAGGTAAGTACTAATTTCAGTTTTCACAATGTCATACGGTACTAATCTAAATCCGAAATTGTCTAAGAAATGTAAAAGGTAAACGGGTACACTTTACAATTTGAAAAACTATTACGAATAGTTGATCTCTAAAATCGGTTGACGCGGCCGGCTAACGAGAACTCTTTGCGAACTCCTGGGGGAATTTAAGACTGCAGTTCCTGAGGAATGGAACTGACATTTTCATCTTGTAGCTCTTGTAAGTTGCCGGGAAAATGAGGAAATATTTTTCTGAAGTACAAAGATTGAAATGAAACAACTTTTACGGATCTACTCGCGTTTATTTTACACATTACTTATTTAATGTTTATCCTTACGTTTCGAACCCTTTGCACGGTCCGTGGTCACCCGGATCACATAGGATCCCAGGCTGGTGGTAGATTCCAACCATCTTCTCTATTGAAATTAGGATGTTTTTTATTTTCAATAGCCTCGCGTATCATCGGGATGAATCGTTCTCTAGCGAGTATTTGTGGTTTATCAAATCTGATGTAATGGTTGGGCCCCTCTAGGGAATGTTCGCATACACCAGACTTATTTTAAAGAACAAAGACTTTTTTACATTTCATTTTATACGTGGTCTAGCTTCAAAATATAAGTTGCGTCAAAGTATTAAGTATCGTCGATTTTAAAATTATTATTTCTTAGCTTTTTATCAGTATCAAGTATAGACGCTTGCACATCGACCTATCCAAAACTTTCAAATATCTTCAATAAATGTTCAACCATATGCCATATACATAAAGCCTAAAGTCCATTGAGGACATTTGACAGTTTATGTCAGTCCGATGTGCAGCGTGTGTACCTTTCTGTCTATGTTTGGTTGATGTTTCAATTTCAATTTATATTATTAACACATTGACTGCCGAACACTCGAATCCGAGTGATCGTCTCGAATATTTTCCTTTGCCGAACTGCCCGTATGTGGAATGCGCTTCCCGCACACGTGTTTCCCTCCTCTTTCTCTCCCGGGTTATTTAAGCGGGGTGTGAAAAAGCATTTATGCAGGCCGCCATAGTGTGAGCGTTTGGCATAGCGTGGTAGCGCTGTGATGAACGCTTTTACTTCTTGGGCTTCACTGGCTGCTTTCCATCAGGCAGGGTGAAGCCATTTTGGTGTGCCACAATGAAAAAAAATAGAAAAAAAATTGTTTGGTTTATTACTTGCTGGTACCTCTGCTGGTAAACGCGCGTCGTTTAGTACGTAGGTACGTTTAATTCAGTAGTTTATTGTTGATGTCACAAATCATTTTTATACTGTTGATATTTTGTGTTAATAAAATTAAACTAGATCATTTACTCATTTTTTTATTATTTTAATTAGCAGACAATCTCAATTTCGGTGAAAAATGATAATGTTTTGTTGATTATCTCTGTAACGAGCCTGTAGTTTTGGACCAAATTTGGTGAGCATGCTCAGTGTGATATAGATGCTCCCCATAAACGTTCGCTTATTGATATTGTTAGACCCTATATAATACACCTGACAGACACCTAGATAAACAACGAATTTAGCACATCAATCATACGCTAATCAAAGAATGTTCTTAAAAGATCCCTAAGGAAGTGGCCTCGACTGATTTATTTTGTCGGAAAGGTAAAACATTACCCTACCCTAACCCTTTATAAAGAGTTGGTTTTTCTAACTAAAAGTTCACCAACTTTTATACTCTGATGAATATCAAGATAAATGAGCCGTTGTTATTTTTTTCCATAAATTCGCCGTTCGCCGTTCGTTTGTTTCTTTTTCCGCCATTTTGTTCCTTTTAGCCAACGCGGGTGACAGGTCAAATCAAAATGGCGGCTCATTCAAAATGGTTGAATGGTAAGTCAACAGAGAAACTTTAATAAAACTGTTAGAACTTGGATGGAAATAGTGGAGACGATTACTACTATGTTCCAGCAGTTAAGTGATTATTAATGGGAACTAATTTTTTGAGCTTTTAATTAAATATTCGAAATGTTATTATTATCAGTTGAAAAACATATTGAGCAGTTATTTAATTTAATGGCGGTTGATTAATTATTGCGACAGTAAAACATGGACAGTAATAAAAAATCAATTAGTCGATTATTTTATCATACAATGTCAATTCTAAAAATAATTGAGCAGTCCAATAACCGAATGAGCGGTAAAAATGATGGAATCATAGCGAGCGGAATTATTATTATTATTATTAATTATTCATTACCCGAACGCCCGTGACGCCACGAAAAAAGGCTAACGAGTTGATTAGGTTAGGTTAGGTTACTATGGTGACCAAAAACGCGCGAGCCGAGCGAGCGGAGCGAGCGTGCCGCGGCAGCGGCCGGCGAAGCGCCAGAAACGACGTTTTTGTACGTGCGACGTTTTTTTACATACCCTTGATCATATACATACGTCTATGTCATTTTAATTACTTAAGTATGTTTCGAATTACGAATAAAAGTTCCTATTTTATTATTATACAATTTGTTTTATTTAATTCCTTCAGTCAAAGCAAAAGTAATTCAATTTTTCATTACTATTTAAGTACTGTTTTTAGGGTTCCGTCCCAAAAAGGTAAAAAGGAACCTTTATGGTGCGACTTCGTCCGTCTGTCCTTCCGTCCGTCACACCGCTATATCTCGAAAACTACTTTACCACCTCATTGTTTATAGAATTGCTTAGAATGAGATTTCTTACCGACAAATTCCGATTTATTATTGCCCACACGTAACCGCTCGTTCAATAATTTTTACCGCCCATTTAATTATTTTCCTGCTCAATTATATATTCACTGATCCATTTCATTATTTTTTATTACTCATTTTTGTTTACTTTACTGCTGAGTTTTAACTGCTAAACTAGTTATTAAACGAGCCATTTATAATTTTTTACTTACCAAAACCGCTATTTACAACTGCCTCTTTAAATCAGTGCCATTATTAATGACCACATTTTGGGAAACAAAAACTCTAGTGTGGACTAATGTTTTGAGAAACTGTTCCATACTGTCATTTGTAGGTACTTTTGATGTTTTAGAATCCATTGACATCGTAAATGTACAGTCGGCGGCAAATCAACCTACCCAAATCTGTCAAATTTCTCCAATGAATATTGATCCTTATAACCAAACAATAAAGTTCAAAATTGATTGTAGAAATCTGACAGTTTTGGGTAGGTTGATCTGCCGCCGTGTGTACCTACAAGTACAAATCAGTATGGGGATTGCTTGAGACTTTTTTGATGTGTAACATCTTTCAGCTCGCCTTCTGTTTACAATTTGTGGGAGTGATTTCGTGAAATGTGACGGAAGTAGGTGTAACAGTGTGACAGGAAGTCGGGGAAGCGCGCAAGCGCGCGCTATTTTGTAAATTTAAAATCGATATTATGAACATGACATATTATTATTAAATGTGACATATTGTGTCATTTGACTATCAAAGGTCATTTTGATATGTGAAATGTCTTCTAATGAGTATTTACTGCATTTATTTTATAGTTATGAAATGATGTAATACCTGACCCATTTTTTTCAGAATATAATGTTAAAATTGCTTAATAAGGTGAGATGTCAAATGTTACACAATATGCGCCTATTGTAAGGCGCGCTCGTTTTTTTTTTAAATTATTTATAGGCAATAATTTGACCGCGATCTCACCTGATGATAAGTTATGATTCGGCCTAGGATGTAGCATACTTGCCTAGATTATCTATTAACAGGCATTAGCACAGGCTACAGGCTGGGTGAACAGTCACCCATGCCTTGAAAATGTCCAGTTTGTACGTATCAGGAAACAGATCCGCAGGAAGGGAGTTCCACTCCATAAAAAGATTTAAGTAAAGTAAAGTAAATGGCTTATATACTGTCCCACTGCTGGGCAAAGGCCTCCATCATTGAAATCTAATAGGTATATAAATGTAAGAAACTTTAACATCGACTTTAAACATAAGAGTTTGAAGACTTGACGTGGTCTGGATATCAGACAAACAGATGAAAACTAAGCAAGATTATTTGTCTCCCAAAAAATATTTTAATTATTCACAGTCTGCTCGTAATTGTCCACAATGTGTGACAACTGTGAGTTCTATGTCCAGCAGTGGACTTATATAAGCTGATGATGATGATGTGACAACTTGAAGCAAACACAAAGACAACTTGCCCTTGTAGTAACATAATTAAGTTACACGCTTTGTAACGTTCTGGCCTGTGTTAATTTGAATATTAACCAACCGCTTATAATCCTTATACCGATAGACCTTCCATTGAAGCGTCCAATTGGCATTTAACCCGAAACCACACCGTTATAGTCTCCTTTGAAGTGGTTAAGTACATTGAGAGCTCCGTTTAATTAGGTTTACTTTGTTATTTAGCGTACAAAGATTTAGTATTCTATTCCAACTTAAGTGATGAATCGTTCTTGGCAGAAACAGGCTTAGTTTGGAGTCCTGTGGGAATATTAATGGTTGTTATGTGGGATTTCGTGGTTAAATTAACTATACTTCAATTGGTAATTGATTTTGATAGACATCTCAAGCCTAGATTGAAAGCCTGTGGGAACATTATCGGTTAATGTGGGATTTCGTTGATCAATTTTCATACGTGAATAAATCTACATCACCATCACATCACCAGTTCATGTTTTGGAGCACAAGCTTCCCTAAGGATGGTTACACCACTGGGTGAACGCTGCTGGGGATTGGTGGTTGTTCACGACTGCTTATGAAGCCGGGACCAAACCAATGGCTGTACGTACCGTACCTTTCAGAGCACGGAGCCGCTATTGATTATACATTTTTGGTCACCCATCCGATGACCGGCCTTTGCGAAAGTTGCTTAACTTAAGCAATCGCAGACCGGGCGCTTTCTAACCACTGTGCAATCGAGCTCTCAGGTAATGTTTATATCGCGTTAGAATAAACTATACACACGACGTACTTGGTGATGTACAAAAACCGGTTTGGTTGATAACGTCTAATTCCCGTTCCGCCATTTTCACGTGATGCGCGGTCAAATGACCCAATCCCTTGGTAAACTTGAAATAACAATTCTCTTTGTGCTAATCATGTTGCCAACCGAACGGTGAACTGAACCCGATAGCTGATAGTTAGGTCGTTAGATCTGCCAGGCTTTAATTGAACGAACTTGCTTTGATAATCTCTTAACAACCGCAGAATTCTGAGCTTTAGATTAAATGTTACTTTGATCAGTCTATCTTGGTAGTCGGATAAAAATTTTAAACAAAAGATTTAGGTAGGTACTTCGGTATTTTTATTACTATAACTATAAACATTTATGTTCACTTGTTAACTACGAATGCTATGGATATAATTATTGCAATAAGATATTATTATATCTTTAAACGAGCAAAAAACCGAAGCTCGGTCATCCAGGTACTTATTATTTAAGAACCATTAAAGGAACCCTAAGAACTATCTTACAGCTTTACTTAAATAAGCTCTACTTTACAAACTGTACACTGGTACAACTTTAATATGACATGACGTTTTCTGCAAGTACGATAAATAAGAGTACATATCTAATAAGTAGCTCTTTAATACCAGCAGATTTATAAATTAAATTTTGGACAATTAATTTTACAAATATCAGAGGTCTAGGTTTTTTAGACATTGCTTTAAAAACAATGGAATTGCCAAATGTTAGATACCTAGGGTCAATCATCATCAGCTCATTTTATATCCCCACTGCTGGGGCACGACTATGGTTAGATAGGGAGAAAAGGCCATGAACCACCACGCGGGCCTAGTGCGGATTGGTGGTTGTTAACGATTGCTAATTTAAACCTAATGCAACGGGACCAACGGCTTTACGTGCCTTCCGAAGTGACGGAGGAGTTCAATATGTTTAATTTTTGACCACCCATCCGATGACCGGCCTTTGCGAAAGTTGCTTAACCTCAGCACTCGCAGACAGGGCGCGTTAACCACTGCGCGTTAACCACTGCGCCTGCGCCATCGAGCTTCTCCTAAGGTACTTGGTTAATATTTCACTCTGCATTTTAAAGTTACTCAACGCTCAAACACAAGACCACCTATACTTAGTCATAAAAAATAAGAAGTTTTTTATTCGTTTTCGTGACAACCCTAAACTTTTTTTATTAATTGAACATTCATCCCATGCACCGCGTTTTAATATCCTTTGTTACGTGTATAATTAATTTCAATAATCGTTAATGTTCAATTTAAATTTGAAAATTTAAATTTGCACATGAATTAATTAATTTGTTTTACATTTTAATTAAGCCCAACATTAAAGCTCAAATAAGCAACAACATTACAAGCTTTAATTACTGCTTATTTAGGGTGGTTGCACACTATATCGTGGCGATAAAGTCGTCTTGTTTGAAGTGTCGTGGCGTCTATATTTTAATGGAACTGTTCTCACCCAGCACGGCACGAGTAACTTTAAAATGTAGGTTCCGTTTTTTATTATAACAAAAAAATACAATTTAAAAAAGCTGTCGTTAATGATTTTTTTGATTAAAACGTTCATTATAAAATACGACGTCAAGAGGAGCCTTAACGACAGAATGTCCAAAATTAGGAACAGTTAGAGACTGCAGTCTTCCAATGATAAATTTAAAAACGGTTCATCAAAAAATACAACAAGAACATGGCCACGATTTAGCCATTTTAAAAGTCCCACAATCGCGTGTCGGTTACCGGATTATTCGAGTTTATCATAAGTAATCCTAATTATATGCTACCGACCCACTATCGAGAAACTAAATTACCAGCCTTAAGGCTGTATAACATTGACGACAGATTGTCCAAAAATGGCAACAGTAAGACGACCAGTCATCCACACGATGCAGGTGTATAGAAGCCCTCATAGAAAACTTAACTAATTAATGAGCGGTAAATAAATTCTAATTATGTTTAGTTAAATTTACCAGGTGGTAATTAGTCGCGAGTTTAATGAGGCTTCATTATGGTGTTAGAGACAGTTGACAAAACTCCATTTTAACCGCTCAGTGTAGTCTAGTGGTTATTTAAGTGCTGGGTTTGATTTCTAACAAGAACTTTTTGGTTTGGTTGTTGAGTTTGGTAAGCCACTACTACCATTCTATCATAGTCTATTAGTCCGTCGACGTAATTAGAGATGATGTAACCAGTTCCTCAGTGGATGTGGATACCGGGTGAATATGCGGTTCCATACTAGCGGCCTTATCCACAACTTAGATAATATCCTTATTTAAAAACGCCACATTTGACAGTTCAAATTTATTTCCTTTTAAGACGGTGTTGCAAGACTGAACTAATGAGTTCAATTAACAGAACTTAAATATTAAGTAAAGAAAAGTTAACAGCCTATATACTGCACCACTATATATAAGGCAAGGGTCATCATTGAAATCAAGTCATCGCATAACATTTGAAATATGACAGTATATCTTGACATACCTATTAAAAATTTTAATTATTATGTAATATTGTTTTGAACAACTTCATTATCTTTTGGCATGTGTACCTACAGCTTGTAAGCGCGTTGGATGGTTCAGTAAGCTTACAAGACTTTGTTTTTTAAATAAATAAATCGCTACAATGGATAGGTAGTGGCTTAATGTACACGCTTGCCCCAAATGCAGGTTGGTGATCACAAATCAAAAATTCCGAAACATTGCCCGACCCGGGAGTTGAATCCAGGACTTGGGGATATCGGACAGAGCATTAAGCCACTCGGTCAAGCCTTAAGGATTAAAAATCAAGTTAGAAGACATTAAGTCTATGAAATTACTAAAATCCTAGGTTCTATATAGACGTAATGCCGCGTGCGCACGCTTGGCACTTGCCGCAAACTCCAAACCTCTACAAACGTTTGGATTGATTTGGGGTATAAACGTCGCCATCGACAGCTTGCGAGTGCGTTAGTTTGTTCTGAAGAGGCAAGCATGACGGACATGGAGGTTGTTGTGTCGGCCATATATATTTTTTATTGCATTGCAGATTGCAGAAAATTTATGGAAAAAAAAATTAATGAACTTCTTTTTATGAACCATCTGGACATTTTGCTAACTTCTGCCGGATGAGCTTTACTGATTTTGAATTTTTGCTAAGTGCAATTTACAGCACAACGTACATCAGTTCGCCACCAGTGCACAAATGAGACTTCGCAAGTGCTTGCGACAAATTCCCTTTGATTTGTGACAAAAAACCGACACTCGACGGATCGGCTACAAGCACTTGCAAACCTACGCAAACCAAGCCAAACGTTATCCACACGTTTCAATTTGTGACGGCTTGTTGAGGTTTGCCAGTGCGGACGCGGCATACGGACTAAGTGGCATACGGATGAGCTTGAACGAACTTTGTTGCCGACCTACCGCCATTGCCAGTGCCGCCATTCAAATTGACCCCGCTCTGACTCAGTGACACAAAATAAGAGAACTGCAGTAGGCAAGCTTCAAATGCGCTCGAGCAACGACGCGCACACAGACAACCTCTCATGGACATGTAGTTTTTTTTTGATGTTAAACATCTTTCCGCTAGCTTCCTATACAGTGTGTCTGGGTAGCTTAGAGGTAGCGATATTTTAAGGCCATGTGTAGGTACACTTAATTTTATCGAGAAACTATGAGTTTTTGTAGTATGTTACAAAATGTAAAAAAATATCAAATCCATTTTTTTTTCAGATTTGCCCTATACTATCTTACCAGTTTTTCTTATTTCTTTGATAGGCCATATTATTACCTGCTAAAAACTGTTTTTTTCATGTCTTTAGCACCTCCAGATCCAGAGATATTGCCTTTTTTCGGCAGCACCAGTAAAAATAAATTCTAAAAATTTTAATGGCAGCCATTTTATCAGGAGGCCATGAATCCTCATAGGGGGGGGTGTTTTTTTCGATAAAATTCAGTGTACAACATGACCTTAAAATATTGCTACCTCTAACCCAGACACACTGTATATAAGGTCACATTTTATCAACTGCAAATATTTTGACAAAACATCTAATTATATCAGAGAAATAAGGCCCTAGCATTTAAAAAAAAATCAGGCTAGTTTTTTTACTTTTCCTGACACAAAAATTGTAATATTTTTAAGAGCGGTCTCTCTGTCGGCTCCTTTGAATGAAACTACTGGCACGTGTTTGTAAGCGGTGAACGCATTGTGGCCTCTCTGTTTCGGCTCTTTTGAATTGAAACTACCGAAAGTGCTTTATTTTTCTATTTAATCGAAATGTCTTTTGGCGTTTTTCTTGAAAACTAGCGTATAAAAATTAAAAAAAAAAAAAAAATAGTTGATAAATGTTGTTGAATTTATTCTCAAAATATTTTCAGTTAATAAAATGTGACCTTTATATACAATTTGCGCTAGTGATTTCGTGAAATGTGACGGAAGTAGGTGTAACAGTGTGACAGGAAGTCGGTAAAGCGCGCAAGCACGCGCCATTTTATAAATTTAAAATCGACATATTGTGTCATTTGACTATCAAAGTTCATTTTGATATGTCAAATGTCTTCTAATGATGCCCGAGCGCGATTGTATGTACAAAAACAGAAACAGAAACAAATATTTATTGACCCCAAGCACCAATTCCTTGCGTCTGGACTCCGTTTCCACTTAACATCAGGTGGAGTGGAGTCATTTGACTAGCTATAAATAAAAATTATATAACAGAAAATACACATAACATAAAGTTTCCCTTTTGTGGGTTTCTTATATTGTGCCCGTGATTCGACATCAAAGGAGCACCGCTTTACCTACATTGAACAACGGATCAATTCCAACGCTCCTGCAAAGGGTACTCTGTGGTGGTTAAGGAGCGGGCTTTCACTCTGATAAATTCTTTTTAAACTTTTGAATCACAATGAAAGCCTTACAATGTACCCCAGCAGTGGGGATAATATAATAAGCTGATGATGCTGGTGATGATAACTTGCCTAACCGGACACTGGAAAATTTTGCAAGCAAGGAAACTGTGGCGGTAGCCAAAGTAACATTAAGAAAACGATAGCGAAGTTCGAAATAGTAGATTGTACACCAAGGGGATAAAGCACTGTATTATGTCACGGGCGCGATATTTGAATCCTGAGCGTAACGAAGGACTCCAGATTTAACTCCCGAGCGTAGCGAGGGGGTTTTGAGTTGATTCCCGAGCGAAGCGAGGGAATTAAAATGGAGTCCTGAGAGCAGTGAAGGATTTAAGCGCGCCCAAGGCAAAATCAGTTTTATCCCTGAGGAGTATACTCTACTTTTCTCACCTTTTGCGAGACAATAAAAACCAAGGCTACTAGAAAAAGTATTTTATTTATTAAAATACTATTTTCATTACTAATTATATATAATTGGCACAGTAAATAACAATAAAAAGTAAATTAAAAATTAAAATTGATGTTTGATACATTAGTCCAGTTAAGTAAAGATATGGTTATATTTTTTGGTACGCTTATGTTAGTTGAGGTGGAATTTATTTGAGTAGCAGCACCCAATACATCAGAACCTTGCGTGTGAGGGTCGTTTGGCACAGTAAAGGTTGGGGAAGGTGGTGCTTGAGGCAGTGGGCTTGACGGGATATATTTTGAGCTAGATGGCTGTGGTGGCAAAGGTTTCCAAGGATCATCAATAATGGACGTATTTTTCAGATGAATGTTGTCACCAATACGACAGCTTATCTTGTTTTTGTTTTGTATGGAATTGTCTATGTAGCCCTCCGCTACTGCATCGGATTTCCAGCCACCATGACGTTTTATCTAGGCCATATCTGCTCCTGAATCTGCCAACAGACTTGCCGATGTTCTCCTCAAACAATGACCCGTATAGAGCTCGGGATTTTGCAATTTGAGGTATTTTGCAATTTCTTTTGGCATGGCGCTGATTTTATTCTTGCCAATGACTTGCCTGGTGCATTTGCCATTACTGTAACCGATAAAAAATCTGTTGGTGTTTATATTAGAGGGGCGCAGAGCTTGGTACTTTTCAACAATTCTTGCATAATCTTCACGAACTATGAACGAACGTTCTCTATTTGTTTTGGTATCTGGTAAGTTAATCTATACTAATATTATAAAGCTGAAGAGTTTGTTTGTTTGTTTGTTTGTTTGTTTGAACGCGCTAATCTCAGGAACTACTGGTTCGAATTGAATAATTCTTTTTGTGTTGGATAGTCCATTTATCGAGGAAGGCTTTAGGCTATATAACATCACGCTGCGACCAATAGGAGCGAAGCATCAGTGAAAAATGTTGCAAAAACGGGAAAAGAGCCTAAAAAATTAAAAATGCTGCCGAAAGTCACTATTCCACGCGGACGAAGTCGCGAGCACAGCTAGTCAGCAATAAATCTGCATGTTTTTTGATATCATTGACTTTTATGTTTACGAGTTCATTTCCACGACATGCGCCATTCACTCCAAAAATCAAGGCTACCTGTAACAAAAAATAGGATTGTGAGTAAATAGATAGATACACTACTACATTTTTTGACCTTTATATTATAAAAAAAGCTTGCGACAAAACCTTAGAATGTGTATTTTTTAAATGTGTGCCATTTAAATACCCTTTTATTCATTAACTATTTTATAGAGCTATTATAGGTAGGTACTAGAAACGTAACTAAAAAGTAGGCAGTACTCATACTTACTTTCATGGCCAGAAAGCTGTGATCAGGAGCCTCATTCAGAAAAGTTTCCACATCTTGCGCTGTCAATACTTTTGACTTCTTTGCTCGATGACCATCTGATTTCCTCTTTAAAAATGCCAATAACTTGCTATATGTATTTATCTTAATGTCGTGTTTGATGCTTATTGTTAACCTGAGCATCGAATAGATACACCACAGGCTGCTGGACTTCTTTGTACACGATAAATACTCGAAATAAACAAGAAGCACTGACTCCGACATTGACTTTGCGCCTTTTGCAGTTTTCCATTTGTGGAAATCGTTGTAAGCTTTCAAGTATTTTTCCTTCGACTTCTCTGGTAGTAGGTTATTAAGAATACCTAAGGCGTCTAATTTAATGGACTCCGGAGTTAAATCACTTTCGTCACTCGACATTTTCTTAATGTTTTATTCTATCTTCTTTTGCAGTTTTGTCTGATACTGATTGCACCGTATTGAAATACTCGCGGCTTTTGTTTTATGCATTGATTTTTTTTCGTTCGGCTTGCCGTGGCGTGGCCAGCTCGATTTTCGAATAAGTTCGATTTTCAAATAAATGAGGCGCGGCGCGCGCCGCCGTCCACCTCCTCGCCGTCGGCCACCAGCAGCTGCAGCAGCCGCGCGCCGCGCGATTTTGACGAAATTAGACTTTAAATGCATAACAATAAGAACTAAGAGAAGTGAGAATCACATTACTGCCCGGCGGATTATAATGAAATTCAGTACAACATTACACCCCGGCAAAAGACATGGGCTATAATGATTTACTTTGAGTAAGGTTTGCATGATATATAATGAGGCATTGTCGAGCAGGTGGTGTGAAAAGAATAAAATGTATGGGATTGACATAAGATTGACCACGTGATTTAGCGCGGCTTATGTCAATCCCGTACATTTTATTATTTTCGAACTTCGCTATCGTTTTCTTAATGTTACTTTGGCAAAGTCTACTGTTGTGTATTCGTCGCTGCATGGCTGGGCCCCGCACCCCTCTCGCAGTCAGTCATCCGCTAAATGTGCAGCGTCCTTGGCAATAGACAGCGCGTTAAGAACGGGCTAAAAACCACCACGGCCAGTTGACGGTTGTTAACGACTGCAAATGCAGCCGGGACCAACGGCTTAACGTGCCCTCTGAAGCACGGAGGAGCTCGAGATAGTAAATTTTTGGTCACCCATCCGATGATCAGCCTTTACGAAAGTTGCTTAACTTCAGCAATCGCAGACAGGGCGCATTAACCACTGTGCAATCTAGCTCCTCCAAATATGTGAGAAAAAGAAAGTGTCCGATCTCGAGCTCCGGGCCGTGCTTCGGAAGGCACGTAAAGCCGTTAGTCCCGGTTGCATTAGCAGTCGTTAGCAGCCATGGCACCGCACTGACCTCGCGTGTTGGTCTATGGCCCTTTCTCCCTACACATCTATCCATAAGGAAGGCTCGTATCCCAGCAGTGGGGACGAAAAATGAGTTGGTGATGGTGGTGATGAAGCACGCACCAAACCATTGAAAGAAACATATAATTAACAGTTGGTTGTATGGATATTGTTGCAGAATGTCGTCGTGCCGAGTAGCGGCGTGCGTGGCCGCCCTCGCAGCGGTCTCCTGCGCCCTGCCCCCCGCGGTCTTCACCCTTGACCTGAACCGGCTCTACGGACACCACAACAAGAGATCTGGTAAGCTTTTATGTCTTTTATTTATTCCTTTAGGTAAGCAGCAATGGGCTACAGATTATTCCATCTAGAGTTCCCCACTCAATGTGGTAGAGAAGATGGTCGCCATTTAGTTTGATTCTGTGCAGAAAATTATCACCAGATTTATTCTGATTGTTTGAAATAGATTTTTTTAACCTTTACGGGTACGCACTGAGCCTTTATCTCACCGGATGTTAAGTGATGATAAGGCCGAAGGTGGAAGCGCACTTCATCCCGGAATCCTCAACTACTGAGGCACTGACTATCTTATCTTTAGCTGCCGGAACACAACTATGTTACAAAAAAAAAAAAGAACATTGCCGGTAAGGCGACATATTTATATAAGATGGTGGTTGCTTGCCAGGTGGATAAACAAGCAAGTACACAAACATATACCCCTCGTTGGGAATCGACCCCAGGACCTCTGGGTCGTAATTAGACCAGTGGTCTTAACCACTGCAAAGGCAGCTAAAATTATTTTAGTTTTAAATAGGTAGGTATAATATGTGGGGCAAATCGGGATTAGGTACTTTGTTCTGGACGAAAGTGGAACGCGAAATGTAGGACGTATAAGGAATAAATCGTTTCAATAAAGACTGTCTTCTGGCGTCTGTGTATATGCCTTTAGTTGCCGTCTTATCTATAATATACAATGGAACAAATTATGGGAGCTTATTCTTTATGGGGGCTGCTGCGGTGAGCGCTGAAAATCGCAAACGGCACAAATACGTAAACCTACGTCGAAATTATTTATTTGTTGCGTTTGCAGTGGAAACAATGGGTTCATGGGGGCCAGAGGCCAAGCAGCTTGTTAAAGAGTTAAGTGCTCGCCTTATCGAGGCCTCCGGTGACAAGAAGGCTGGCAGCTACCTCTGCCAGCGTATTAGTTTGGCAATCCAAAGGGGCAATATTGCCAGCATTCTTGGGACCGTTCCCATGAGCCCGCAGTTGGAGGACATCTTTTATTTGTAGGTCTTTAGTTTTTAATTTTCTAATTATTTTTCTCTGTTTTTTTATACAATAGAACGAAAAAATAATGTCGATAATATCACTCTTGTCATGAAATAAAACATTATCATCTCAGCCAAAAGACGTTCACTGCTCATTGCTGGACAAAGACAAGGATCTCCACAACGACCATTTTTGTGCTGCTCGCATCCAGCGGCTACCCGCGACCTTCACCAAATCATCTTTCTAACTTGTTGGCCTGCCCTAATAAAAAAAATAGTTTTGTGGCACCATTTTTCGTCAAGAACCAAAAATCGACATTTTGTCCTTTAGGGCCCTCGCCCACGGCGACTTTTTGTAGCGATGCAGTCGCGCGACAGCATCGCTACTAACTAACACACGTTAGTCGCATTTGCAACGCGCTACAGAAGTGATGCAACGCGCTACTACGCGCTACAGCATCAATTCAATTCAATTCATTTATTCCTGAACAAAATTATTTGTGTTGAAAATACATGCATGCAAAGTACGAAAATATAAGAATGTAACAATATTAATAATTATAACTAATTAAAATCAGCAAAAATAAATGTCAAAAATATTCTTTACCAGTTACTAATTAACAAATTTACATGACCAATATTAATAATCAAACCAAATTAAATGTAACATGTCAATAAAAAGTACAAATATTACGCAATATAATCATAATCGAAATTTAAATAAAATTATATACAAAATTAATTAAGTCTAATAAATTCTTTTATGTTATAAAAACATTTTTCTAACAAGAAGCACTTAAGTTGCTTTTTAAATACATTTACATTACCTATTGACTTTAGTTGAGTGGGAAGACAATTAAACAACCTAACTGACTGATGTCTGACACTGTGTGTAACTATTCTAAATTTTGGAGCTATAGTCAAAGGAATATCTTTCCTCCGTGTTAATAACCTCTTATCTCGTTCTTCAGCATTCTCCTATTGCATCGCGACTGAATCGCGTTTGCATCACGACTGAATCGTGGTTATGTGGGCGAGGGCAAACAGCTAGCGACACCATCGCGACTCGATGCGAACGCGCGACAGCATTGCTACTGCATCGCTACAAAAAGTCGCCGTGGGCGAGGGCCCTTTTCTTACTTATTGTGGCATGCCAAAATGGCCTCACTCTGCCTGATGTAAAGCAGCCAGTGAAGCCCAAGAAGTGAAAGCGTTCATCACAGCACTACCACGTTATGCCGAACGCTCACACTATGGCGGCCTGCATGCTTTTTCATTAAAATAGAGGTAAATCATTAAAAATAGAGGTTGGCAACTGATTTTAGCCTTTATCAACAATTGAATGCCGTCCACCTGCTTCTTTGCTGTCGTCATCCCATATTTAAATAAAAATCTATGTTATTTTTTGGCGACCAATACTCTGCCCAACACTGGGCTTAAAGTGTCGATCACTGGTGCTATTACCCTAGAAAAATAAGCAGGTAAGCAGCCTATAACTGTACCATTGCTGGGCAAAGGCCTCCATCATTGAAATCAAGTCATCGCTATACACTGCCCAATACACGCTGTGGACACAAAATAGAAATGCAATTGTTTGTCGTTTCAAGGCAGTGAATGTGTTAATGGGTAGGTACCTAATGGCTTGATCACAATGCTTGCCAAATGCGGGTTGGTTGGTTACCTTAAGTAACAATAAAATAAAATGCTACGAAAAGAAAATCTATGAAAATTGTAGCGCTATAACTTTATAGTCACTACAGCTGTGGAAGTTGAAAAACTATTAATACATAACATTTCTACGATAAAATAAAATAAACGGTTTAGAAGCTTTTATACTCGTAGTTTCGTTTTTAAAAACCATAAAGCTGCTAGCACTGCTGCTGTTTTTATTAATTTTATAATAAAAACTGGAGCATCGCGTGTTTCCATCAAAAAGCGACAAGGGAGGAGATTGAATTCAACATGCTGTTTAAAATAAAAGTACAGTAAAATGTACCTTTTTGAAAAAAGACAAAAGTGTTGAAAAAAATCCACGAGCGGGATTCGAACCCGCACCCCATGACATGCCGGGTCAGGTGCACTACCAAATATGCTATCGTGGCTCAATCCAACTCGCCGAAATTAATCAACACTATCTACTCTTACTCTGTAAGCCAAAGGAGCCCTATTCAATGTCGACAACTGGCAACAAAATTTGCGTAAAATACAGGTGATTTTTTTATCACCGTCTAAACCTTCTGAGATGACGACTCCTGTGCCGTGATACAAACGAACAGCTCTTACTATTGGACTAACTTCCTGAATATTGACGTTTTGTATGGAACAGCTGAATTTTATTTTCGAGTTAGGGAGTTGGTCCAATAGTGAGAGTTGTTCGTTTGTATCACGGGAGTCATCTCAGAAGGTTTGGACGGTGATAAAAAAGTGACCCTGTATGTTAATAATCACACTAATATTATAAATGCGAAAGTTTGTGTGTATGTATTTGTTGCTTCTTCACGTTGCAACGGATGGATGGATTTGGATGAAATTCGGCATACAGATAGTTTATAACCTCGATCAAAACATAGGATACTTTGTATCCCGATCGATATTTTCACGGGGACGAGAACCACGCGGGTGAAACCGCGAGCCAGCCGCTAGTCATAAATATAGAGAGGATTGAATTAAAAAATGTCTTTTAAAATAAAAGTACACTAAAAAGTACCTACCATTAAAAAGTAACTAATTTTTTTAAAGTTCGCAACTGGGAATCGCTTGGCCTTCTTCTCACCTTATGGAAAATTACGACAAAGCTGAAACACAAAATAAGAAGATTGTAGAAGCTAAGCTTCATACAAACTCGCTCGGCCAACGCACACATAGACAACTTCTCACGGACACGGAATCTCGCAACAGCTCCGCTTGGACTGTGCCGAGATTCCTGTCCGTTAGAGGGTGGGTCTAGGTGTGCATTGCTCGACCTCCTCCCACCTCCAGGTTGTTTATGGGTTGTCATTCTCAGGGCGCAAAAATAAAAGAAAAAAAGCGCAGTACGTAGCCTCGACCCGATCCGAGCCCCTCGGAGAATCTAGTAGGAAACGAGGACAGTGCGCAATGCCATTCCGTCTAAAAAAAAATTTTATTTTATTTTTAATTTTAGTTTTTAAAGTTTTGACATCGAAATTGGTACTTATTAATTGTTATTATCTTTCTATTTTATTGGTTTTAACATCAAAATTGGCATTGTGATTTGTTTTATTTTGTTTGTTATTACAAAACGACTTGCGATTTTGTAATTATTTCTTGTGTGGGGCCTATGTTGTCTGAATAAATGAATTTATTATCCTAGTAATATTATAAACGCGAAAGTTTGTAAGTATCGATGTTTGTTACTCTTTCACGTAAAAACTACTGAATGGATTTGGATGAAATTCGGTGTACAGATAGTTTATAACCGGGAATAACATATAGAATACTTTTTATCCCGATATTCTCACGGGAACGGGAACCGGGAACCACGCGGGTGAAACCGCGAGCGGCAACTAGTATAATTATAAAAAACTTCTGACGGTGTTTCGTTTCACACGGCTTGAGGCACCCTTTGACTTTAAGTTTTTCGCTGCCCCCACAAAAGTCCGGTGCCGCTGAAAATGCCCTCTGAAGCAATCAGCGAGCTCTCTCAAAAAAAAGCGGTAGGTATGTTATGTAGCTTTCCTTCTGTGAGTCTCCTTATAGTATGCTTTAACACAATGCAGACCTTTTGTTCACGAACAGGCGTACATCTTAATAAGGCTGACATACCTTCATTAGGGCCTTGCCTCTGTCTCAACGGATTACCTACATTTAACAATGTGCCCAAATAATTATGTCTTAAAGTATATTTTGCCGTCTACAACGTACTGTCACCGAATACTTTAGTAACTTAGTTGTATTATGTGACTAACTCGCATTTCAGTTACGACCCTTCCGTAAAGTACAGACGCCTGCAAAACTGCAGTAAATGTATAGTCGACCATGGAATTGCTTTATCACTTTTGACAAAAACTTTCGTTAGGTACTATAAAATTTCGCTAAGGCTCATTGTTAATAATGACAACGTATCTGTCACTTGGTGTTTTATACAAAAATAGAACTTGTTGTTTTAATAAATGCAAACAAAATTCACTTCTAAGGTGGTAAAGCAATTTCATTGTCGACTATACAACCATTATGCCTTAACCATACTTTATAAAAGTAGAATAGAAGAAAATACTTTATTGTACACATAAAAAGAAAACACATACATGTTCGCAAACAATTTAAATTTAAAATTGGAGTCGTACAAAAGGCGGCCTTATCACTGAAAGAGATATCTTCCAGGCAACCTAGGGATGGAGAGGATTGATAATAAATAAAAAGTGGGGGCATTGAAAAAGAAAAAGAAAAAAAGTGTACAGTAATATGTACTTTATCACATAAATACACACATACATAGAGGGTCTAACAAAATCAATAAGCGAACGTTTAAGGGCGGTATCTATATATCATTCTGAATACAATGACAAAAAACGGGCTCCAGTTTTATAGTGATTTTTCAAAATTATGTTTTCTAACAAACTAAATCAATTAAAATAATGCACATCATTAACACATGCTGTATCTTTAGGTACTAAAACGCATGCAAGCGTCAATAAAAAGATAGTATACAAATACACGCACACAATTGAAAAACCATTGTATTGCCATTCATACACACACGGCTATATTTGTGTGCGTGTAGTACACCTGTACGGGTTTGGAAAGGGTGTATTTTTTGGTGAATTATGATAATGTTGTGTTGATTATCTCAGTAACGAGCCTGTAGTTTTGGACCAAATTTGGTGAGCATGCTCAGTGTGATGTATAGATGCTCCCCTTAAACGTTCGCTTATTGATATTGTTAGACTACATACATACAACCATATAAATATGAGGAACATAATACATACCATTTAAGAACAAAAAGAATATAGTGGACTAACAGTAGAATTACAATGACTGATCTTTAACAAGTTTCTTAAAACTTTGCAGAGACTTCGCACGTCTTACAGGCACAGGCAAAGCATTCCACAGGCGAGCAACATGGACCGTAAAAGATTTGTCATAGAATCTTGTTGAATGCAGTGGAATCTGCAAACTCAAGTTCTCCGATGATCTCAAGAAGCGGGAATGGGAGTCATGCAAAAATTGGAAACGATCTTTGTTGCAGGGCTCCCGTAGTTAAATAATAACACAACTGGTTAATGTATCGGAGTATAATTTCTGACTAGTTTTAATAACTAAAAATACAAGTATATATATTAATCTATAAACAAAGAAATTGGCGGGGGAGATTAGTTGACTGTAGAAAGTCACGAAACAGGAACTAATAAGTTTTGCTTAATTTACATAAAATGTCTCTATATTAAATCACGTTATTAATTATCTCTATTAAATATCACGAACATTACGTGCTATGAATATTGTGCTGACGGCACAATCTTTAAGATAAAAAGGGGTGGTAGGGTTAAATAATATATTGTAAAGTAACCAAACAATATGAGCATTCCGGCGAAAACGAATTGGCAACCACTTGAGCTTAGTGCGAAATTCGGAGACGTGGTCATATTTGCGCAAACCAAATATAAACCTAATACAAAAGTTTTGAAGGCGCTTAAGCTTGTTTAGTTGATCCTCCCTAAGGTTTAGATAGCTTACATCGGCGTAATCAAGGATAGGTAAAAGAAGAGACTGTGCAAGTGCAGTTTTAGTGGCAGTTGGTAGAAAATTGCGAAGTCTCCTAAGAGACCTGGCTAAGTAATGACTTACATAAAGGTCAAAATCTATTAAAGATTTGTTTTGGAAAGACAGTTTTTTTTTTTTTTTTAGTTGATGGCTTCGTGCGATTTGCACATTTAGCCAGTGTCAAAGTAATTTTTTTACAAGTAATATATAAATAAACAATATTTCCTTATATGATGATGATGAATGATAATAGAAATGAGAAGTTAGATATGATATACCCCCAACCCCTCGAGTATCTCAGTAAAGATGTGGGGCTTTACTAAGTCCTCGGGCGGACTTCTTGAGAGACTTTGAAAAGTGAAGGTACACTGTTTTGTTTCATTTGCCAACACTCATGCGCACTTACGAACACTTAACGGTTAGTAATCCACCATTATTACACATTAATATTCGACATAACACAAATTTTAGAAAATAAAACAAAACCGCAGACATGACTCTTCACTTTCCCGCCAAGAAGTCCAGTCTATCAACTAAGGACCATTTTTACTACATTTTTTTGGGTGACGTATTTTGTAAGCAAATGACGTTTGGTTGGATCGTTTTTCAATGTTTTCTCGATTGTCTATGATATTATGTATAAATCTCAGAACAATAACTAAGCTTTAGTTATTATTCTGAGGTATAAATCGAGCTCGACAGCTTTTAAAACTCGTGAAGGGACATCTTGAAACATCACTTTATAAAAAGTCTATATGTTGACCTAAAAGCTTTACAAACTACTCAAATACAAAATAAAAATGAACACTAGTGCGAGTTTTATTTACCATTCGATCACGTTAACGCCCCAAAAAAGCCTGGTGACGCTGAAACCCCAAAAAAATCCGGTGACGCTGAAACCCCAAAAAAGCCTAGTGACGCTGAAACCCCGAAACATCCTGATAATGCTGAAACCCCAAAAAAGCCCAGTGACACTGAAACCCCAGAAAAGCCTGGTGACGCTGAAACCCCAAAAAAATCCGGTGACGCTGAAACCCCAAAAAAGCCTAGTGACGCTGAAACCCCAAAACATCCTGATAACGCTGAAACCCCAAAAAAGCCCAGTGACACTGAAACCCCAAAAAAGCCTGGTGACGCTGAAACCCCAAAAATTCCTGGTGACACTGAAACCCAAAAAAGCCCGGTGGCGCTGTAAAGGCCATCAGCAAACTCTTTCAAAAAAGGCGGGTCCTGAGTAGTGCCCCTTACCCGATGTCTCAAAGGGTGTTTTTTTTTTATATATATATTTGTAGAGAGTGTGCTGATTGCCTCAGACGGCATTTTCAGCTTCACCGGGCTTATTTGGGGGCGGCGAGAAACTTAAAGCACGTTCCTCAAGCCGTGTGAAACGAATCACCTTCGGAGGTATTCTAGAGGGAACGGCATCACGCACTAGTGCGTGTCCCTGTGCCCTACTGATTCTCCGAAGGGTTCGGATCGGATCGGGGAGCGGAATCACCCGAGGGCGCTTCTAAAGACTCGGATCTCGGCTCGGGTTGACCGGGTCGTGGTGGTGGAGAGAAGCGCCCTGGTACCTGAGAGCGCGTGTGAACCGGTTCGTTGTACCCTTGTTCTACGAGTACGGTGTCTTGGGTCTAATAATGTGCATGTTTAGTATATTATGTAAATGTGTAGTGGCATTTAGAGGATCGGGCTCAAAGGGTGTTGGTTCAAATCCTACTCGTTTAAAATCCTCAACACTTTTTAGATAACTGGATCTCTGGGTTTAAGACGATAAGATAAGACGATAGTCTAACCACTAGGCTATAAGAGTAGTAATAATACAGACCGAGATGTTAACGATCCTGGAATCATGTCGACGGTCGCTTCCCATCTCACAGCATCCATTCGCAGGTCACTAACGCAGCGATAAGGACACTAATCATTCCATTATGATTCATAAGTACTTAAGTATACAAACAGAATAACGAATGCGAAAGTTTGTGTGTATATGTGTATATTTGTTGCTTCTTCACGCTGCAACGGATGGATGGATTTGGATGAAATACAGATAGTTTTTATCTCGATATTCTCACGGGAACGTGAACCACGCGGGTGAAACCGCGAGCGACCGCAAGTTGTATAATAATAAGTAAATAGTAAAAAGAAAGTAAGTAAAGAAAGTCTGTAGTTAAAAAATAACTTTTAAAAAATGCTTTTTTTCGCAACAGTGGCAGTGAATTCTGTAAAAAGTAGGAAAAAAATTACATATCATTGTTAATATTTTTAACATTTCATGTTATATCTAGCTCTTAAACAGTGCAGCTGAAAAAAGCGTTTGGGAGTCGAGACTGATAATTAATCAGTCTGGCACAATACGAGTAGTAATAATATTGACCGAGATGTTAACGATCCTGGGATCATGTCGACGGACGCTGCCCAATCTCAAAGCATCCATGTTTAATCAGTCATTCGCAGGTCACTATCGCAGCGATAAGGACACTAATCATTCGCTGATGTCCCGGGGGAGATTAATTAATACTGTCTTAGGTTCGCTCGCTTTGAACGTAACCATTTAGATTCTAATCTTGTCTTAGGTACGGAGAGACGTGTTCGTTCATTATGTATGTGGATAACGGAATAACTTTTCCTTTTGTTAATAAACACACGGCGGCAGATCAACCTACCCAAAACTGTCAAATTTCTACAATCAATTTTGAACTTTATCGTTTGGTTATAAGGATCAATATTCATTGGAGATGTTTGACAGGTGTGTACTAATACAGAATGATTGGTAATATGTGTATAATCCCGAAACATAGCTATGCAACTAAGTATAAAGAGCACTGTGAATGACCGTGATAACATGCAAAATGATATTTACGTAGCTTACTATTTTTAACCGACTTCAAAAAAAGGAGGAGGTTCTCAATTCGGTTATATGTATTTTTGCTTCTGTTTTTATTGGACCATGAGGTTGATGACCTAGAACAATGTATCAGCTGAGACTAGGGCTGTCACTTTGCAATTTTAATAAGTAAAAACAACCTTAACATGTCGGCCGTATGGTGCTTTTAGGTATTTTTATAACTTTCCGATATGCACGGTCACCTATCTGCCATATTCGGATTTAAACAGGAATCAAACACCCTGTATATACGACGTATTTTTTTAATTTTACACAAAACCTGCACCATTCAACCAATCTGGTCCGTTCTCAATAACATAGCAGCTATTAAATAAGCAACATTAGAATTTTTCAGTATTTTATTGTAAACAATATCCATTGTTTTTTTAACTCTTTTGAACTTAATTAATCGCTTTTAAAGTGCATGTTTTAAGCGGATGTCAGTGAATATTTAATAAAAAAAATTAACATCATAAAAAAGCCTGATCCTTGTTCAAAGGGACAACTTGATCGCACTTGTTTGACCATTAAAACTCCCCGGCGGACTTCGAGTTTGTCGCTCGACAAACTTCAATGTTTGGCTAAACTTCGAGAAGCTTCAAATTGTTAGTTCTATCTTCAGAAGCCCTCGCCTGCAATTCCATCCAGATAGTTATAATCCTATTAATATTATAAACGCGAAAGTTTGTTTGGATGTTTGTTACTCTTTCACTTAAAAACTACTGAATGGATTTGAATGAAATTCGGCATACAGATAGTTTATAACCGGGAATAACACATAGGATACTTTTTATCCCGATATTCTCACGGGAACGGGAACCACGCGGGTGAAACCGCGAGCGGCCACTAGTAATAAATAGTTTATTTATTCAAATAGCTTACACCCATACAAATTACAATCAAATATCACAAACAAAATAAAATAAAACCAATATTTAACCGACGATCTGGTGAAGGTCGCGGGAAGCCGCTGGATGCAAGCAGCACAAAACCGGTCGTTGTGGAGATCCTTGGGGGAGGCCTTTGTCCAGCAGTGGACGTCTTTTGGCTGAGATGATGATGATGATGAATATTAACCCTTCTTAGGTGTTACAGAAATACTACAGATGAGTTACTAAGATAGGAAAACTGTAACCACCTCGGTTGTCTATCGCTTAGACCTCCGACCGCTGACCGTACCGGTCAGACATCAGACCCAGAGGTCTACGACAAGCGGGCGACAAGCCAGTATAGGTAAATGTGAAAAAGCATTTATACAGGCCGCCATAGTGTGAGCGTTCGGCATAGCGTGGTAGCGCTGTGATGAACGCTTTCACTTCTTGGGCTTCACTGGCTGCTTTTCATCAGGCAGGGTGAAGCCATTATGGCGAGTCACAATAAAAAAAAAATGAATTGGCATCCCAAACGAAATATTTTATTGGAGATACTCTCTTACGTAAACTACAGACCCCTAGCATTTATTTGCATTTAGCACTCCAATTATTTAGTAATCTCTTGGGAACGTTTGTGTAGCGTTTTGTTCAACGTTATTGGACATCCAGTACTTATCGCGATAATACAGGGTTTTTTGTTAAACATTAAAATCTCTTTACAGACCATCCTGTAACACTTTTGTTCCACGACTTTTGGAAATTGACAAAAAAGTAGTAGAACCATTAATGCTATACAAATGTTAAGAGTAGAAGTAGGACGAGAAGGAGCTCGATAGCGCAGCGCAATAATAAACGCACTCGGTCTGCGATTGCGAAGTTAAGCAACTTTCGCAAAGGCCGGTCATCGGATGGGTGACCAAATACCTATTTATCATCTTGAACACCTTTGTGTATCGGAAGGCAAGTTAAACCGTTAGCCCTGGCTGCATTAGCAGTCTTTAGAAACCACCAAAAACTGGTGATTTATGGCCTGCTCTCCCTATGGTGCTTCTATGCCTAAGGAAGTCTCGTGCCCCAGCAGTGGGGACATAATTTATTTATTTCATTTTACATGCTGGTTTACAGATTATGCGTCCAAAACACCGACATGTCATACATCCAATAACAATGTCTAATCTTAAGAACCAGAGTCACAGATATACAATAAAATTATGTCACAAAAACTGCAAATTAAAATAACAAACTCAAAATCACTACAAAATATTTAAAAATTAAATAGCTTATTTAATAGTTTATTTAATAGTTGTGGTCGCCATCAGCAAACAAATCGACATTGTCGTATTGAGCGAGCATGTCCCCGATGAGGCGCAGGCATAATATGAGCAGGTGATAATTAATGTATTACAATTAACCCTGTATAGTTGTGCAATCTTCTAAGCTGCAAGTCGAGTGAAATGAAATGAAGAGTGAAGGTCGTGAAGTTTATCTGCGAAATAATTTCATTAGACACAGGATCGAAATTGAATCGCGTGATAATGGAGTTATTTATAAGCAGAGCGAGCGCTGTGCTTAATTAATTTACAAGCGAATCGATTGGATCTTGTAACATAAATTAGATTGATTCACAAACTGATTAGGTACGTAGTTTGTGAAATTTTATACTTTTTAAGTGTCCTACTACACTGACGCAAAGTACACCCGGAAAAAGATTCGTTAACATGTCCAATTCCATATTTCCATATCTTTCCAAACGAAGATATGTATCTATTAACAACATCTGTATCGCTTAGAATCTAGTTAGCATTAAGGGGACATACTTAAGAGAACACGTCTGCACAATGTAAATACCTACCTACTGTGCCTACGCCACCAGAGGCAAAATGTTGATTTTTCGATCATGTTTGGTATGAAGCTAGGACTTATAAAATTTGATTTGATAAGTTAGAAATTTAAATTAAAAAATATAACCTCGAAATTCAAGACAATCATTTTTTTATTAGACAACGGAAATCTAGTTCCATACGAAAAAAAAAAAAAAATTAATCTTTTTTCGTTAGCTACCAATAGCTAATAGCTATAACGTTTAGATTGTGTTCAGAGCAGACGTCCCAGCTGTGGGACGAAAGAGGATAATAATAAAATTGAAAAAACCAATAAGTAGTTACTTTACTAAATCTTAACATTTACATGTAAGTATAACAGTATGCAATAGCCGTTTCAATATCGCATTGTATCCGTTCTAAATGCCAGATGACCGCAACGAAGACAAAGAATCATCATCATCATCATCATCATCTCAGCCAAAGACGTCCACTGCTGGACAAAGGCCTCCCTCAAGGATATGAGGGATATTTGCCGTAATCGCCACGCTTGGCAGGCGGGTTGGCGATCGCAGTAGGCTGAGGGTAACCTCAGAGAGATGCTGCTGCCCATCCTCTGGAATGGTCCCTTAGTCGGCTTTTACGACACCCACGGGAAGAGATGGGGTGGTGCAATTCTTTATCCCCGGCACCACACAGGGTAAGACAAAGAATAGCAAAAAAGAAAGCATCGTCAGTAATTACCCCATTTCAAGACGAATTACTTACTCAACCCGGTTTTTCATGAAACGCCTGGCTTCTTCATAACGGCCCCGAACATTCTGAAAGCATTCATAGGCACACCTAGTTTATGGCCCTTGCAAATTAATCCAAGGAGGTTTCTTTTAACGCGGTCCTTAATAGTAATACTTACCGGTTATAATGGTGACGGTAATGTAAAACGGTAAAAAATACACGGTACTCTTTTTATTTTCTTTTCGCCAAAGTAGTACTTTTTTATGGAGGCTTGAGTTATGAGCATCGTCTGATTTCACGCTTAAGAGGAAACACTAAAGTCACCGACTGAATTGAAAAATATGTATGAAAAGTGGACCGATTTAATGACTTTTTTCATTAAAAATTAAAGAAAGGCTTTAAGCTGTGTCCCTATCAAATCCACACGGACGAAGTTGCCAGTAAACTGCTAGTTTTTTTTATATTTTGGCATTACAACACCCTTACAGTGCGATGTTAAAAACAAGTGTAACTTTGTAAGTACGTACGTACTTACATAAGTGAATGTGGTATACTAAAATATTAAAAAAAATACAAATGTACAGACGCCTGCACATCAACCTATCAAAAACTGTAAAATTTCTTCAATTAATGTTCAACCATATTCCATATGTATAAAGTCCAAAGTGTATTGAGAAAATTTGACAGTTCGTGGTAGTTTAATCTGCAGGCGTGTGTATTAATTATGTTATCTGAGTTATAGTGTTCCAACGTGTCATTTCCATGATCTTAACAGGCTGTCATGGAAAAATCCACTTCTCCTGAAATTAGATTAAATTAAAGATTATTTAGGTACTTTTGTTTTTTTTTTCAGAATATTGCCACCCGTACGAGCCCTTCAAATGTCCTGTGGACGGCAACTGCATCTCGATACAGTACTTATGCGACGGCGCGCCTGACTGCATCGACGGCTACGACGAGGACTCGAAGCTGTGCACCGCTGGTCAGTGTTCACTAATCACCTTTATGTTGTTGTGTTGAATATTTGTTTCCATGAGTGGGAGTCGAACCCACACCCTCTACAGGTCTAGGTCAGGCTTAGGTGCACTACAAATTAGGCTATCGTGGCCTCATATGCCTTATTGGTAGTTAGCACATGAAAAATACACCGATGTTTTTTTACTTAAAGTAGGTATCCCTCCCCATTGTGTAAGTTACTAAATTCCAGCCTCAACATCACACCAAAGAGAAAAGATACTAGATACAAGATACGCAAGACCAAAAGATACTGTAAGCACATTTTACGATTGATTGAACAAAATAAAACTGTATCGCACTTTAAAATATATTTTTTGTGTTTTAAACTAAAATTAACGTAGTCTATCTAAACAGCTGGATTGTTTATATAATTATGAAGATTTGTTAATAGCATTATGTCTATTTATTAACAGTAACTATAGATGTTATTTGTCTGTAAATTTGTATATCTTCCTAGAAATAATTAAATAAAAATACTTTCCTATTATATCTATACTTAGTTAGTTACAAACAACTTTTTTTGTGAACGTACACAAATTATATTCCAATACGGAGCAAAAAAAACATTCCTATATCAATTTCTTAACGTACTCGTAATATAAATTGTGTGGGCAATATCCTTGGCAAAATAGCGTGTTTCCTTCGCTACAAGGAAGAAACGGCAAAAACATTTTTAATAACAAACATGTCGGAAACATATGGTTCGTTTTAGGGAACAGGGAAAAAGATAGCCTTGATCTAAATGGCGACGAGGGAAAACACGAAATAATAAGTGTACACTTTATTCATATTGTTCTTTGTTTAACACATAATATAACAACACACACACGGGGAGTGCTCTGAGGAATTGTTCCCTGCCGCTGATTTTCTTCACCGCACTACACGCAATCGACTGTCTTTCCATCCACACCATCTTGATGGATGGCGATCTACTACTGTCCGTTTCTCACGTGATCCTCAATCAATGATCAATGATGGAAGCGCACTTCACCCGGGATCCTCAAATAGTGAGGCACTGGCTATCTTATCTGTAGCTGCCGGAACACAACAATGCTACACACATTGATGATAAGGCGACATAACCTGTTATGTTATGTTTTTTTGGGGGCGACGAGAAATTTATTGGGTGCCTCAAGCCGTGTGAAACGGATCACCTTCGGAGGTTTTCTAGAGGGAACGGCATCACGGTTCCGTTAACGTGATCGAATGACGAATGAAACTCGCATGAGGCACCCTGAACTAGGGAATTTAATCACGCAAACGTGAGATCCCGCACTAGTTTCGCGGGATCAGTATATGCCTTGAAAAGGTAAGCCGAAAATTAAAAAACTTATGGCCAAAAATAAATAAATATGGATATTTTTTTTGTATTTGAGTAGTACCTAGAACAGAATCAGCAGCAGTTAGAAGAACCAGGTCTTAAATAAATACTAACAATATTACAGTGTGAATAAAAATAATAACATCTCTATAAAATATTTAAATTCGTTGGTTAAAATGTTTGCCTATTATATTAACATTACAGCCATTGACAGGTTATGAAAGGTTATTCGAATGTTTAAAACGTATAACACTTAACTAACCCATGAACAACTAAAACAAATACAATAAGTGATTTAAAACCCGCAGCAAGCGGGATTGAGATTTAAATGCGGGATCAGATTCTGTACCCAGGCCAGAACTGTCTTTCGTCTGCACTGTCCTTTAGAATACGGACCAGTTAAACTACGTCGTAGTAAAGTAACACAATTGCTACGGAAAGAGCGCCGCCGTAGTCAGGGACTACAAACTTCGAGTGTTATTAGAGGTGGCGTGGGTTCTAGTAAAATAATATAATTCAATTGCTTTCGGGTAGTGTGTGTGTGTGTGTGAACGAGGCTGTGTGTGTGTGTGTGTGTGTTTTTAGTTAAATAAAATTACTAAATTTTATTCTGTTCCTTTGTAAGCGCATCACTTAAGAACGGCAGAACGGATTTGGATGAAATTTTGTACATAGACTGACCATGACCCGGACTTTGGATCGGACCGGACCGGACTCGGATCCGAACCCCTCGGAGAATCTAGTAGGGAACGAGGACACGCGTGATGCCATTTTCTAGAAAACCTCTGACGGTGTGTCGATCACACGGCTTGAGAAACCCCTTAAGTTTCTGACCGCTCCCTAAAAAGTCCGGAAACGCTGAAAATGCAGCCTGAGGCAAACTCTCTCTAAAAAAATAATCCAGACTAGGATACTTTTTATCCCGGCAACAGGTTCCTGTAGTCAAAGTCAAAGTCAAAGTAAATTTTTTTTATTGAAATAAAATTACGAAAAGTGCTTTTGAATCGTCCATACATTTTTTACCTACTACCCATTCAGGACGTCTATTGTTTAGCTGTGGATAGTGTGTAGGATAGTGTAGTCTTCGTAAACGTAAACGATCTCGCAGGCAACAGCTAGTAATATAATATTATAAATTTTTTAGAGTGCTAATAGCGACACAGCGCCATCTATCCAACTACGTTACAAAAGCAGTGACAAAATTCAGCGTCTACGTCAGCCTTCCCGGTAGCATAGCGGTCAGTGCGGCCGCCCGGATTGCGGAAGACCCAGGTTCGATTCCTGGCTGGGTCGGGTAGGCGTTTAATTTTTTTACTGTATTTTGTAAATTTTATAAATTTTAATATTTAATTTAGCTTCAGTGCAGCAATTAGCACTTGAAAATAAAAAGTAAAAATTTACTATAGCGTTGTGTTATCAAATTTGTTGCCATCGGTTGCAATGACCGTTGGATAGATGGCGCTGTGCCGCTATTAGCACTCTAAAATTACAACAGCAGTGACAAAAGTCAGCGTCTACGTCAGCCTTCGGCGTTAAATTTTTTCACTGTATTTTGTAAATTTTATAAATATACAATATTATAAGTAAATTTTCCTCGGTTGGGTTACTATAGGAGAGACAGTCGCTTGTTAGTGAAACATATTCTACAAATATTATAGGTATCACAGGATCGTCTGAAAGCGATCTCTTCGTGTTGGCTTCGGTAAGACTTGCCAGTGTACGTTTATTATCCTACTAATATTATTAAACGCGAAAGTTTGAAGTATGGATGGATGTTTGTTACTCTTTCACGTAAGAGCTACTGAATGGATTTAGATGAAATTCGGCATACAGATAGTTTATAACCTGGATTAACACATAGGATAGTTTTTATCCCGATGTTCCCACGGGAACGGGAACCACGCGGGTGAAACCGCGAGCGGCCGCTAGTACAACATAAGTGGTAAAATAGAATTCAAAAGAACAGAATTTAGTTAGTAGCGTTTGTATAAGGTAAACAGACTGTATAGATAAAAATATATTTGCCTTTTTAAAGTAAAGATAAAAGATAAGCCTTTTACTTGGGTTAGCATTCTTAACCTTTTCACCGCCCAACTATCCTGCACGCGATGTCCCGCTGTACGCCAACGTATAAATGTATTTTAATAAAGTAGGTACAAAGAAGAACTTCTATAGAAGTGCTGGCGTGGACGGCACGAAAATCTTGAACTTCTATAGAAGTTGTTGGCGGCAAAAAGGTTAATTGATAACAAAGTATAACCATTATGTACAGGTTCAGAAATCACACTCGATCATCCTGATGAGCCAGTAGAAACTGTTTAATATCGGAGATAAAATCATAGTCTTACAACAAGTAGGTAAACCTTCCAGACAGTTGTTTATTTTTATGGCTCCATTACACGCCAGTTTACGAGGGAAAGGTAGCAAAATTCAGCATTATAAAAACCCTGTTTTAACTCGTAATTTTGAGGAGGGATAGATCTTGGGAGCCATTAATATCCGGTCCCCTCTAAGGCTGCGTTTCCTGCGTTTTCGGCTGTTTGCCTCAGACGGCCTTATCAGAGTCGCCGGACTTGTTTAAGGGCAGCGAGAAACTTTACGGGTTCCTCAAGCCGTGTGATCGTAACACAGTGGGAGGGTTTCTAGAGGGGATGGCGTCTCGCAGTCCCTGTAGAAAATAGGATTCAAATTGAGTAATCTTAATGGTGGTTTCTATCTTCATGCACCGTTGGCTACCTCGAAGAGCTCTGGTGGAATGCTAACCTGCGAATTTTTGAGAGCTATTAACTAGTAGTTAGGAGCTACTTAGTAATTCAAGAAGCGTTAAACTGCAGTTTGATCTACAAGGTAAGAGAAAAATAAATATATAAAAAAATGCTTAATTACTACCCATCACCTTGACCTGCCCCCCGACCGCCTAACCGATCGCTTTGACTACGCGTATAGTTTATGACGTCATCTTGCCACCTCGCACCGCCTATGAAAGCAATATCAAAAGCTAAATGCTATAGCTTTCGATATTGCCTTCATAGACGGCACGAAACGACAAGATGATGTCATAAACCACACACTAAGTCAAAGCGATCGGTTGGGCGGTCGGGGGGCTGGTCATCCGACCATCCGAATTGAACCAAAATCAAGTAAACTAGGTATATTATGTTTCCATTTCTGTCTTACCTTGTAGATCACATTGCAGTTAAATTCTTCTTGAACTATCAAATAGCTCCTAGCTACAGTTAATAGGTCTCGACGGGAACGCGCCCTAACGCTCGTTGAAAATTTTAGTGAGACACGGTACTGTAAGAGATGTTTCATAAAATCTTTTTAGAAAGTGTTGGAACCAACCGGATCTTCTCACAGTACGGGACCGGCGCGCTACCAACTAGGCTATAGTAGTTGTGACTACTAATAACTAGGTACTAATATACTTGTAGTCAATGTGAGTCTTATATTGAACTAGCTGTGCCCCGCGGTTTCACCCGCGTTCTATTAGTCATAGCGTGATGTAATATAGCCTATAGCCTTCCTCAACAAATGGACTATTCAACACAAAAATAATTTTTCAATTCGAACCAGTAGTTGTTGAGATTAGCGCGAGATTAGAGATCAACCAAACAAACAAACAAACAAATTAATTCTTCAGCTTTATAATAGACTAGCTGTTGCCCGCGACTTCGTCCGCGTGAGCTAAAGGCTGTAGTCTGTACAGTTTAATTTTTAAGTAGGTATCTATTTAAGCTTATTAGGGTATAATAAAATTATATGCATCGGAAATTTAGAAAATTAACATTGTATTTACCGACATACGTACATCTACTCACTCTTAATATCCTTTCAGCTGGGAATGCTGAGATAGACAAAGACAATCGATCTCCATTTAGTTTGGTTCTGGCATACTTCCTGTGTCTCCTTTACGTCCATCATTATTTTTCATACATTATCTCTTATTCTTTCGACTATCATCTCTGCCATGTACATACATATATTCAGTTTGAAGCACAGAATCGTCCCGTTCATACAGATTCTCACTCAGTTTCCCGTTTCAATTATCCCTCCACATACATTCAGTATACAACACCGTTTCTCGGTGGGTTGCGCGTATTTGCTACGTCATACAAACCTGAAATGGGTTTACTGACGCTCAATTATATGTAATAAAATTGGTATTTTACAGCTCAGGTACTCGTCCGGAGTCGTCCTAGGCACTGGTGTATCTTAGCTAAGATGTGTCTACTGTTATACTGTCCAACCACGGACTTCAAAATTTTTTTTGCCTTGTCCACCGAAGCTGGATATCGAGTACCTAGCAGGTAGCGGTCCAGGTTTATTGGTTGTCGGCCATAAGGCACAAAAAACTATTTACCAACTATGTTCTTATTCGTAGATACAAAATATCAATAAATTGAGAACTGTAATGAATTATATTATTGTCTAATAAGTAATACAGTATAGTATTTTATGTTACAAACTTGCGATAAATTTGAACTTCTTCGTGGCATCTTGTTAGGTAGGTAGCTTTTTAAGGGTAGATCACAGGACACAGAAAGAAGTTACCTCTAATAAAAAAAAAATCTGAAGTTCGTGCCTCTAATACAGTTGTACCCTGCAAACTTAAACATTTTTGCAACTCTGATAACAGAGGTAGCCATCGTCTTATGCGATAGAAGAATGGAAAAACCATTTTTCTGTAATCTAGAAGTATGTACAAAATTCATTCTTTATAGGTTTTATGATATTAAAATTGTTATGATACTTACTTTCTTATTTTGTATCATTGAACACAGATTTATCCTATAAACATGTTAAGAAACCAAAGTAAGAAACCGCTTACATGTAAAATAAGTACTGAAATAAGTGTTTAACTTACCTGCATCAAATGTTTCATAAAACTTTTACAAATTGAATAAATCATATTTGAAAATTAATAAGAACTGAATAAGTACTGAAATATTTAACGTACCTGCATAAAATGTTTTAAAAAACTTTTACACAATGAATAATTAATATAATTTGAAAATTATTAACAAAATAAAAATAGATACTTAATGCATTGCAAAATATCAAAATTTCCTTCTGTTCGTTTCAAAATTTGAGCGCCAATTTTTTTTTAAATTTTCCTGTTCTCACGTTTTTTCACCAAATAGATTTAAAAAAATAATATTAAGTATTATGGGCAACGACCCAAAGGTTTATACAGCCAAGCTATGGTATTCAAGATATCTTCTATGTGCAATATTTAAAAAAATAGAGACATGATTTTGGGCAATGATACAAAGTTTTATACAGCCAAATTTAATGAGTACCTAGGTAACATTTCTATGCTTAACTAAAAAAGAGACATTATTTTGGGCAACGACACAGAGGTTCATACCGCCAAATATAGGTAATGTTTTAACTTTTAACATTTCTGTATATTAGAAAACTGCAATAAGCGCCGCGCGCAGGCGCGACTAAATAGCCATATTATTATTGGTTATTTCGGAAAATGAAACAAAAGGTGTACCTATGTACAGTCAAGTTTAATGATGTGCGTGATTTTGAGCTTGTTTTTATTTTCCGTCGCTTTACTATTGCGGTGCTAATGTTCGCTTAGGTGCCTCACAGATTTATAAAGGGTAGGTAACCTTAGAGAGTAACAAAACTTTTCTGAAATAATAACTCAACGAACGTATCTAACAGTTAGTCGCGTAAATAGGTATATCAAAATTTGTTTAACATTTTTCGATTTGTATGTTATTCTCCGAAATTTTCTAAGCATTTTGGTGATAACCGCATCAAAATCGGTATTCTCATGGCAACAACTATCAATGACAGGCTCAAAAAGGCAAAGAACCCAGAGCCGTAAAACACGATAGCAATAGAGAGCCAGAGCCTCAAATGCCAGAGCCGTAAAACTCATTAAAAAAAATCCCCTATGTTACATAATAAACAGTGTGGACTAATATAGGCTGATGATGATGATGATGATGATGATGACATAATAAACAACAGTTGCCAAGCAACCAAGGATTAAATTCCGGTTTAGACCAAATCAAATGTTATTATGTTATTCTCCGGAATTTTCTTAGCATTTCGGTAAAACCGGATCAAAATCCGTTCAGTAGTTCTCGAGTTTATCGCGTGTTACGTGTAGCTGCGCCCTCAATATCGCCGATCAGCATTTACCTACTTATTGCGTTCTATGGAAACTGCCCGACACGAGGCGCTGACCCAGCGCAACGTGATGCCCCGGACGCCGAGCTACGAGTCACCAAGTTTCAACACTTTTGTTTCTGACATCGATCAATCGTCACGCTATAATTACTTTATAATTTTACATTGTAATTTTCTTATTAAATATATTTCATTAAATTTTGTATTTTTTTGCATCCTCCGGTTGTAGCCTTCGTAATTGGCGCAGTCGGTAGGATAGTCGTAAAGTAGAGTCAGTGAATCGATCACGGCATCCGGCTATCCCGAACCTACAAGAGCTACATTCCAGAGGAGTATCCAGAAATCGATACAGGCAGAGAAACGAAAAATGCATATGTAAGTACCTAGATCTAACTAGAGTTGCTTTCCTTTTTTTTCCATTGTTCCTATAAGTGTTCCAAGATTTTCCATCCGCGGCAATCACGGTCTCCTAGGTTAGGTATTAATCGTAGATTGTTAGAGTTAGATTCACATAGAAATTTAGATATTGTTAACGAGAACGAAGTAACACTATCCAATATGTCTGACGCAATTGTGGACCAAATCTATAAGGCCCTTCGGCTGGTCCCCGAATTCGACGGCAATTCAAACGTCTTAACGCGATTTATAAATTTATGCGATCAGTTGGTAATGCAATACATGCATAATGAACAGGGTTACGAACTAAGTAATCTTGCTCTTATTAACGGTATATTGAACAAAGTAACCGGGCCCGCAGCCCGTACCATTAACTCGAACGGTATCCCGGAAACCTGGGACGCGATTCGTAGGACGCTCATTAATAACTTCGCTGATCAACGTGATGAGACCTCACTTTATAATGATTTGTCACTTCTTACTCAGGGTTCGGCAAGCCCACAGGAATTTTATGAGCAGTGCCAAAATCTCTTCAGCATGATCATGACATATATTAGTTTACACGAAACCGTGCCAAGCACCGTAGAGGCTAAACGTGCCCTTTACAGGAAATTAACCCTACAGTCATATTTACGTGGCCTTCGCGATCCACTAGGCTCTCGAATTCGCTGCATGCGGCCTAATAGCATAGAAAAAGCGTTAGAATACGTTCATGATGAGATGAATACATTATATCTACAGCAACGGAACGAGCAGCTTCCCGATAGAAAGTCGCAGTCCACGTCTTCATTTAATCAGCCCAAATTTTCTTACAGCTTACCGCCACCAGCCGCTTTATCGCCCTATAGATCTTTTAATTTTACACCGCAAAAACCATTTAATATGCCAAACATGCCAGGTCCTTCTAGACCTTTCTTAGCTCAGCCACAGAGGCCAATGCAGTTTTGGAAGCCCCAAACGCCTCTCCATAGTGGCCCAACTCGTACCCAGCAGATGTTCGCGGCGCCTCCGCCGAATTATAGACCTCAGAGTAATGTTTTTACACCTCAGAGGAACACGGGATTTCAATTTAATAAAAACGCGAGTAACGCGCCTCAACCTATGAGCGGCGTCAGTCACTACGTTGCAAAGCCTCTTCCGTTACGTACGCCACATGATTGGAGTAAATTCGGCAACCCGCCACCTTCAAATTATTTTAAAACTAGAGAATTAAATTTTAATGAATCTTTTGAGCCACAGTTTTCTTATGAGCCGACTGACTATTACAGTGATAACTACCAACAAGACTGCTATGATTACCCCGACTTTGCTTACGGTAATTTATACGAGCAACAATCTTATTATCCGGAGTATGTTCCCGTATCCGTAGAGGAAGCCCAAGACGAGGTTCCTTTGGCCGATAATGAGGATTTTCAGAAAACCTCCAAATCAGAAAAACTAAAATAGAAATTAACCTACAGACGCAACTTCAATTGCCATATATACAGATTTTAAATCCACCTCTTAAATTACTTATTGATACAGGTGCGAATCAGTCTTTTATCAGCCCAGAGGCTGTAGAAAGATTTTTCTCAGACTTACCATGCAACTATTTGAAGTAACGAATATTCACGCTACCACGAGAAACGATTACTCGATTACCTTACCCTTTTTCCCGGAATTTAATGAAAAAAACGACATAACGTTATTTATATATATAAATTTCACGATTACTTTGACGGTTTGATTGGTTATGATTTATTAGAAAAATTAGAATCTAGTATTGATTTAAAAAATAAAGTTTTAGTTACACGGCAATCTCAAATACCTTTACTAATGTACGACTCTCGTAACTGTAACCTATATGAAGAAATTATACCGGCTAACACTTCTAAGTTAGTACGGTTTCCAGTAAATTATCATGATGGTGATGCGTTTATATCTGAACAAGTTATCTCTAACTGCTATGTAAAAGATTGTGTGACCACAGTAACAAATAACCGCGGCATAGTTGAAGTCACTAATCCTTCCTGATATGACATAGTGTTCTCAATGGATAGACCAGTTAGCGCGGAACTATTCAACGTTCAGTGCACGCGTACCGAACAACCTTCTAGTCGCGTAGACGATGTACTATCACGCTTACGTACCGACCATTTGAATCCTGAAGAGCGAGTCAATTTAGAGTCACTTTGCGCTCAGTACGCTGATGTCTTCTACATCGAAGGTGAATCCTTGACCTTCACCAATAAAATCAAGCACAGCATCCGGACCACAGATGAAATACCAGTGTATACCAAAACCTATCGGTACCCTTTCATTCACAGACAAGAAGTCCAAGATCAAATATCTAAAATGTTTGATCAAGGCATTATTCAACCTTCACAGTCAGCTTGGAGCTCCCCCATCTGGGTAGTTCCAAAGAAAGCGGATGCGTCAGGGAAAAAAAAATGGCGCATAGTTGTAGACTTTAGAAAAGTTAATGAAAAGACCATCGACGACAAGTATCCGATCCCTAATATCACTGATGTTCTGGATAAGCTAGGTAACTGTCATTATTTTACCACACTGGACCTTACCAGCGGATTCCATCAAGTCGAGATGAATCCAGCAGATATACAGAAAACGGCCTTTAATGTAGAACATGGGCACTTTGAATTTTTGCGCATGCCCATGGGTCTAAAGAATTCTCCATCCACATTCAAGCGCGTGATGGATAACGTCCTCAGGGACCTCCAGAACGTAGTCTGCCTCGTTTATCTTGATGATATCATAGTTTTTAGCGTATCGTTGCAAGAACACATGTTAAATTTAGAAAAAGTATTTAAAAGATTGAGAGAATCAAACTTCAAGATTCAAATGGATAAATCAGAATTTTTAAAATTAGAAACTGCATATTTAGGACACATCATAAGTAAAGATGGGATAAAACCCAATCCAGACAAAATCATGGCTATCCAAAAATTTCCATTACCTAAGACAGCAACTGAAATAAAACGATTTTTAGGGTTATTAGGATACTACCGTAAATTCATTCCCGATTTTGCTCGCATAACAAAGCCGATGACTCATTGTTTAAAAAAAGGTTCTAAAATTACATATAACGACATAAACTATATTAACTGTTTTGAGACTTGTAAAACACTATTGACGAATGACCCTATTTTACAGTATCCGGACTTCGACAAAGACTTCATATTAACAACTGATGCTTCAAACTACGCCATAGGCGCCATTCTCTCACAAGGCACCATAGGTAGTGATAAACCAATAGCGTACGCATCCAGAACTCTAAATTCTAGCGAGATCAACTACAGCACTATAGAAAAAGAGCTGTTGGCGATAGTTTGGGCAACCAAATACTTTCGGCCATATTTATTCGGAAGAAAATTTAAAGTAGTTACAGATCATAAGCCACTGCAGTGGGTCATGAATCTAAAAGAGCCAAAATCTAGATTGACCCGCTGGAGATTAAAATTGAGCGAGTATAATTTCACTACAGTCTATAAGCAAGGCAAACACAACACCAACGCCGACGCTTTATCTCGAATTGAGATAAATAACGAAGATACTAGCTCCATCATAGTAAATCACTCAGTAAAACCACCACCTTTAACCGGCTCCACTACAGTGACCGCTCACACTAGCGCAGAACACCCTATCTTAGAGATACCCATATCAGATGATCCTCTCAATAAATTCAACCGCCAAATATGTTTTATAGTAGTAGGTGACATTAAGAAACGACCTACAGTGACTAAACCATTCGACACTCATACTAGAACGACTATTCAACTTTCGGAGTCTAACCTTGAAGAAGATATAATTACTGCAATAAAAGAATATGTGAATCCTAAAGTTAGAACAGGTCTTATAATCCACCCACCTTTGGCCATGTACAAAATTATACCTATTATACAAGACAAGTTTAAAAGTTCTGCCATGAACCTTATAATGACTAAAATAGAATTAGAGAACGTAAAAGAGTACTTACGACAACAAGAAATCATACAAAAATATCACGAAGGAAAAACCAACCATCGTGGTATTAATGAATGCTTTTTATCTTTGTCATCTCGGTATTACTGGCCTAAGATGAGAGAACATGTCACCAAATATATAAATGAATGCAGCATCTGCGGTCAAGCCAAGTATGACCGACATCCAATTAAACAAAAATTTTCTATAGTCCCGCCTCCTACTAAACCATTCGAAATAATTCATCTCGATCTGTTTACAGCGCAAAATGAAAAGTATCTAACACTAGTTGACGCTTTCTCAAAGTACGCTCAAGCTTATTATCTTAGAGACGGTACCGCTCTAAGTGTTGTTCAAGCCCTTTTAAAATTTTCTACGCATCATGGCGTCCCTTTCACTATAGTTACAGACCAAGGACCTGAATTCACCAATCAGTTATTTTCTGAATTTACGAGACTTCACAAAATCCAGCACCATAAAATCCTTGCGCACGCTCCCAATGACAACGGCATTGTAGAGCGATTTCATTCTACAATCCTGGAACACCTAAGAATATTAATGCTAGAAAAACGTAATGAACCCGTAGTTAACCTCATGCCGTACGCAGTATTGGCTTATAACAGTTCCATTCACAGCTTCACCAAGTGTAGACCCCTAGACTTAATTACAGGACACTTTGACCCACGCGACCCGCTAGATATAGACTTGACAGAATATCTATTACAGCAGTACTCATTAGACCACAAAAAACGAATGAACCAAGTATACGATTTAATAAATGAATCCTCACTGCATCACAGGACCAAGTTGACTGAAACTAGGAATAAAGACCGCGAACCTGAAAAGAAATACTCCCCTGACCAACAAGTATTTGTTCGAAACCCTTTGGCCAGTAGACAAAAGCTAGCCCCCAGATTTACCCAAGACACGGTTCTTGCTGACCTTCCCATACACATTTATACGAAAAAGAAGCGCGGCCCCGTCGCCAAATCACGACTGAAACGAAGCCCTAAAGATCCTAACTTGTTGCAAGATACTTCTACTAACGTCACTGCTCCAACTGACTCGAGGTCAAGATGTAACGATTGACACCTTGAACGACGGACCAGGTTTACTTCCCTTTAAACTAGGACCTACTAAAATTGTAGCTCACTACCATTCCTTTCTTAATTATATAGACCTTGATAATATTCAAACACAAGTTGAATTAGTTAAATCGCAACTTCTCGAGTTTAGACCCCAACTAAACAACAAAACGTTATCTCTTTATGACCCTCATATTGAACACCTTAGCAGCAAGCTTTTTTTTTTTTTTTTTTGCGTTGTGTTTTTAATTTTAGTTACTAACATAGTTGTAAGTCTGTGTGTTACTAACATACTCTACTTTTATTTTATTTTATTTATGTAATGGTATTATAATGTAATTTTAATAATATAATGTAATTTATAATTTATAATTTTTAATTTTATTGTGAATATGGACCATTTGGTCTGAAATAAAAGTATTTTTTTTTTTTTAGTAAAATTTCTGATCAATTGCATACGTTTGAACCAAATCGTAATAAAAGAGGTCTCATTGACGGACTCGGTTCGGTAATTAAAAGTATTTCTGGCAATTTAGACTATAAAGACGCTATAAAATATAATAAAGCATTAAAAAATCTACAGAGCAATGAATTAAAATTAGAAACAGAGATAAACGATCATATAACCTTAAATAAAGAATGGATCTCACACAGTTCGAAAGTTTTAGATGACATAGTAAATAATCAAAATAAAATCAGTACAGTCTTAAATGTAATTATGGAAAGTGATAGTAAGAGAGAAACGGATTTAATAAAATATGCCCATTTGGCACAACACTTGATTATCTTAGGAGATAACATCGAAGATTTATCTCAAGAGTTATTTAAGTTAGAAAATACGTTAGCATTTAATCGTGCATCGAGCACTCCCCATTTCGTACTTAGTGTAGACGATCTTAAGGACATACTTAGTAAGATAAGGATTATGTATTCACGAGATGAAATCCTCGACGTAGATTATAGAGATTTTTATGACATAATTAAGTTAGGGTATGTTTATACAGATAAACGCATTACTGTAGTAATTAAAGTGCCGATTGCCTATCCCTTACCTTATGACCTTTATAAGCTTTCTGTTGTCCCGAATAAACCATATGATCCTTATACCTACCTCACCCTACATTGCAATTTCTGGTAAAGACTATTTGTACATAGAGACAGAATGTCCGAAGATCAACTCATGGTTTCTCTGCCGGACTACATCTAACTATAGAATACGAGATGAGCCTGACTGTATACAGCATCTGATCATCAAGCAAGAACTTTGTAAATCCTGTAAGCCGTCTACAGTCGTCCTGATGAAAGAAGCCCTCGAACAACTCGACGATAGGCACTATACCCTGTCATTCCCAAGACCAACCAAAGTAAAGATAACCTGCGGACAAGAACAATATAGAACCCTGCAAGGAAGCTACCTGATCGTTATCCCGTTTAACTGTCATCTTAAAACGCCTAAGTTAACCATAGCCAATACGAACGAGCACATAAAAGGCCACGTCGTGAAGATAATGGAAATGCCTCAGTATAATGAAACGGAGCACCCTGTACATTCATCTGTCGTATTACATTCTATTAATCTGGAAAATCTGCATGCTGTAAACACGAAGATATCCCTGGAGACACCAGTTCATCTTAATTCATCTGCCGAGCAATCTGTATACCACACTACAATTCCAGTCTACGTAATATTGCTATCCCTCGTAGCACTCATAACCGCCGTAGCAAGCTACCGACTACGAACGCGCTGCCTACGAAAGAAAAACGTCGTCATAGAATGTAGCACTGATGTGCCTCAGGGCATCTATGCTATTCCAGAGATGAGATCTACCAACCCCAGCGAGATAAAAGTAGACCACAGGAACATCTCAGCAACTATCTCCAACAGAGTTCTCAAATAGTTGCCGAACTGCGGGGGGAGGTGTTACGTGTAGCTGCGCCCTCAATATCATCGATCAATCGTCACGCTATAATTACTTTATAATTTTACATTGTAATTTTCTTATTAAATATATTTCATTAAATTTTGTATTTTTTTGCATCCTCCGGTTGTAGCCTTCGTAATTCGCGTTCAAACAAACAAATAAATAAACAAACAAACAAACAATTTCTTTTTAAACTATTCTATTGTGTTCCGTAAGTGATTTTAAAGTATTTTTTTTTATATCTTGCAATTACAGATTTTTTTATCCCAACGTTCTTATTATACAGGGTGTCTCATTTAAATCGGTCAGTATGGGAAAGTCTGAAACTATAAGACATACGAAGATCTGTTCTTAGGAACCATGTCATCGATTTTAATAAGAAGAAAAACTGCATTCATACATTTAAAAAAAACCTGTACTCAGCTCGGGAATCGAACCCGGTTGTTTTGAAAAAAATAAACTTACACTATTTCTATTTAAATATCGATTGTGTAGGTCTTAAGCAGTAAATTGCTCTTTGAAACATAATGTCTAAAATGAATAAAATGCATTGTTTTCACATACTTTTATTTATTTTAGAAGGTGTTCGAAGTGACCACCGTTTTTTTCAATACAATATTCAACACGTTTAGGTAACGATTTTACAATTACAAAACCAGCAAAGAGGTACAAACAACCATAAAGACAATTTTACATGCCTGAACTTGTTGAATGTAACGGTGGTCAATTCGAACACCTACTAAAATAAACTAAAGTACGTGAAAACAATGCATTTTATTCATTTTAGACATCATGTTTCAAAGAGCTATTTACTGCTTAAGACCTACACAATCGATATCTAAATAGAAATACTATAAGTTTATTTTTTTCAAAACAATTTTCGAGTTCGATTCCCGAGCTGAGTACAGGTTTTCTTTAAATGTATGAATGCAGTTTTTCTGCTTATTAAAATCGATGACATGGTTCCTAAGGACAGATCTTCGTATGTCTTATAGTTTCAGACTTTCCCATACTGACCGATTTAAATAAGACACCCTGTATTTTCGAGTATTTATGTAGCCTATATGTTTCTCCGGATTTTTTTTAGCATTTTGGTGAAAACCGGATCAAAATCCGTTCAGTAGTTCTCGAGTTTATCGACTTCAAACAAACAAACAAACAAACAAACAATTTTTTTTTAAACTATTCTATCATGTTCCGTAAGTGATTTTAAGGCAACCTGTGTAATTTTTTTTTTATATATTGCATTTACAGATTTTTTTATCCCTACGTTCTTATTATATGTATAGATAGTTCAAGTTCAAGTTCATTTATTTCTTAACAATGTTCATTGTGTCGAAAGTATTACAATTGGTGAATCTATATACATATTATTAAAAATACAAGATAAAACATAAGTGATGGTAAATAATCAAGATTAATAAAGTTAGTCATTTTCTTACATAAATATAACATCATTTACATTGTTAGTTAACTAGAACATTTTAATATCACGTTTCATTTTCATAATAATATTCCAAGTAAAACCAGTCAGAAAATTACTTGCTATTTAAAAAATCATTGATGGAATAGAAGCATTCCTTCAACAAGTATGTTTTTAGCTTATCATTGAAATTTGACTCGTACACTACACCTTTCAACTCATTTGGCAGTTTATTGAATAAAAGTATTGACTGATATTTGGGACAATGCTTGACTATATCTATTCTAGGAACAATTTTCTGATTAAGACCCTGTCTTCTTGTGACAACTCTGATGCCTTTTTCCTTATTTGTCTCGTATTCTGTTATAGTTTTAGCTAAATGAGTTAGTATAACTAGAATATATAGACCAGGAACAGTTAATATTCCCAGTTTCCTAAAATACAGTTAATATTCCCAGTTTCCTACCTTCCTAAGCTACTCTTTTTTAAACCATCCACCATTTGTTCGCATTTAAATTGTATTAAACTCCTGATATGTAAAATAGGTTTATTTATACTTATAATTAATAAACATAATACCATTAGCTAGCTACTATTATAAATATGTATACTTTATTTATATTTTTACAAACAAATGCATTAATAAGATTGAAGGTCAAGATTGGAAGGTTCCGTGTTTTTCGATGTACCTACATGTTTTGATGGGTCTCAGTAACGACCACGGAATAGATATAACTGTTCTGTGGTAACGACAACACCGTAAGATAACAATAAATATTTTCTTGCACAAACTGGAGAACTTTCGACTCAACAACAAAAACACGACCTGTTTCTGATAATAAAACAATAGTTGCAAAGGATAAAAAATATAATAAAACTTGTCCTTTGTTATTGTAATTTTATACTCGATTTGAATGCGAGTAATCGTGGTTCACTCATAGCTCCGTAGTACTACTGCCATGAACCCATGCCTGTTTTAGCACAAGCATTTTATAATAGACTAGCGGCCGCTCGCGGTTTCACCCGCGTGGTTTCCGTTCCCGTGGGAATATCGGGATGAAAAGTATTCTATGTGTTAATCCAGGTTATAAACTATCTATTTGCCGAATTTCATCCAAATTCATTCCGTAGTTTTTACGTGAAAGAGTAACAAACATCCATCCATACTTACAAACTTTTGCGTTTATAATATTAGTAGGATTACCTACGTGTTTCCGAAAGTTGTTGATTCTATTTTTATAATACCGAACACGACGTGTCGATAATTCAGTTGTGCTTTCTAAGTAGGTATTAATTTGATAGTAGCGCATCAATGTAAAAAAAATAAACGCCATCGTAGGTTAATAGAGATAAAGAGATTGTTAAAGTTGTTTTATTCTATTATAATCAGACATGAAGAAACAACTTTGGATCCCGCGCACGAACGAGTTTAAGATTTGACAACAAAAGTTTGTATAGTAGAGAAGGAGTGCAGAAAAGATAACATTTATGTTCATCTTAAACACCTCCGTAATCTTAACCACTACCGCGCGCCTCTAATAGATGACATGAATTAGCGTATTTCTTTCTCGTTTCCAGCTAAACGCCCGCCGGTGGAAGAGACCGCGTCGTTCCTGCAGTCGCTACTGGCGTCCCACGGCCCCAACTACCTGGAGAAGCTGTTCGGCAGCAAAGCGAGGGACGCGCTAGAACCGCTCGGGGGCGTCGAGAAGGTCGCCATTGCTCTGTCAGGTAAACTATAAGGGCCTTACAAATAAACAAAGAATATGGTCCGAATAGTTATTCTGTGTTTTGTCTCTTGTACTCTAATTTGAAATGACGTTCACATGACAGGAACAAAACACGGAATAACTATTCGGAGCTTTTTCTTTGTTTATTTGTAAGAGGGCTACTTTTTAATTACACTAAACAACAAGTAGTTCAACACCTACTAGTGTCCACTGTCTTTTTGTACTCCACAACTAATGTATTTTATTAATTATTTACGGCTATCATCATCATTATCATCATCATCAGCTGATTTTATGTTCCCACTGCTGGGGCACGAGCCTTCAATATGGATAGGGAGAACGCGCCATAAACCACTACGCGTGCCCAGTGCGGATTGGTGGTTTAACGAATGCCAATGCAGCCGGGACCAACGTCTATACGTGCCTTCCGAAGTACGGAGGAGCTCAAGATGATAAATTCTTTTGATCACCCATCTGATGACCGGCCTATTTAATATATTTATTTAATTATATTTATATATTTAAGGAGGCAAACGAGCAGGCGGGTCACCTGATGGGAAGCAATCACCGCCGCCCATGGACACTCGCAAAACCAAAGGAATCGCAGATGCGTTGCCGGCTTTTGCCAGTTGCTTAGCCTCAGCACTCGCAGACCAGGCGCGTTACTGCGTCATCGAGCTCCTCATTTGGCTTTCACCTCACCTGATGTTAAGTGTTGATAAGGCCGAAGGTTGAAGCGCACTTCAATTCTCAATTTTCTCAATTTCATGAATCCTCAATACTATGAGGCACTGACTATCTTGTCTCTTACATTAATGTCGCCAACATATCACTACATAGTATAAAACAAAGTCGCTTCCCGCTGTCCCTATGTATGTATGTATGTATGTATGCTTAGATCTTTTAAACTACGCAACGGAATTTGATGCGGTTTTTTTAATAGATAGAGTGATTCCAGAGGATAGTTTATATGTAAAAATACATGCATAATATAGTAGAGAAACACTGATAATTTTAAAGGTTTCACATTTTTTTGCGCTTAGGTACATTGCAAACGCTGGCTAATAATTACGAAGCCATTTTAAGCAATACAGCATAAATTCTTATCCAATTAAATACCTTAATACATTGTGCATTTAATATAGATCAATATGGCCCTTTACAGCATGTAATTTAAATGAATATTTTCGAAGATATTACAGATTTAAAATCCAGGGACATAGCGGTTGCGTGTATCAGCATTGCATCCGTGCGAAGCTGGGGTGGGTCGCTGGTTTAGATATAAAATGGTGGTAGCTAGCCAGGCGGAATTAAAACAAGGCGAAATTAAACCCTGTGACCTCAGTTTCTAATATCACAGAGGCGGTTAATGTTAAATGATCGCAGGCAGTAGATGGAATATGTACCTACCTACCTATCGATAGACTGCCGTAATCCTACTAATATTATAAACGCGAAAGTTTGTAAGTATGGATGGATGTTTGTTACTCTTTCACGTAAAAACTACTGAATAGATTTGGATGAAATTCGGCATACAGATAGTTTATAACCTAGATTAACACATAGGATAGTTTCTATCCCGATATTCCTACGGGAACGGGAACCACACAGGTGAAACCGCGAGCAGCCGCTAGTTAAGAATAAATTAAAAAAATATATGTTTCCCACTCTCACACCAATTATCTAACCCCAAGAAAAGCATCCTTAAGCAACTCGAGAAATGGTTAACTAGACAATGGATAAACATACTTAATATACGAAATAATTTTGAAAAACAGGTATTTCTTAATTGATCCGACCGGGGATCGAATCCGGGACCTCAGAGATGGCGACACCATGAAAACCGATGTGCAAGCCACTCGACCAAGGAGGTCTTCAAACCACTTGGAATAGTGTGTGTATTTACACCCATAGACTATTGTATAATATTGGGTCCTACGTGTACAGTCGCAAGCGTTAACATGTATACACTTTTGACAAATTTTGACTCTTATACCATTGTATTAAGAGTTTGATTGTTTAAATGTATGCTCGTGGCTGTACATAGTCAATATTTACAAAACCTCATAGTTTCATGAGTTTGGTTTCCCTAACATTTCTGAAGTTTCAAATTGAATCACGCGTAGAGCTTTTGGAACAACGCTTACCTAATAGAAGCGTTTGCGACACCTCTGAAGATTTGCATTCAATTATTCAACGGAGGCTGTTAACGTTCCCACTGCCAGATTGCCTCTAACTGAAAACATAATTTTGTTACTTCCCACCGCGAGTAATCTTGAATTTGTTAGGTAAATCTTGGATTGAAGACATTTGATGTTGTTTTGTTGAATAAGGCTGTATAGGTAAATAATGAAGGCCCGTCGGAGGATATCACTGAATCTCGTTCTATGAAGGTTACATAATTACCTACAGGCAGGGCATTAAATATCATTAAAAATTAGGTAACTACCACCACAGATACTACTGTCAAACGAAGATACATAAGTTACCTACTTAACCTACCGTTAACAGCAAATGTAACGTTAGCGTTTAGGTCATTCTGCGTTTAGGACATACTGCGTTTAGGTCATTCTGCGTTTTAGGCATTTTCCAGATTTAGGGCATTATGCGTCCACACCTACCTACCTACCTTTGTGGATTTTTTACCGGTAAAATTATTGGCTAAAACGCATTAGATAACGAAAAAAGTAACGATCCTTATGCTACGGCCACACTTAAAGGCGAAGATTCGTGTTCGCGTTGTCACGATAAAACTTTACGTCGATCTACGACGAAGTGCTTGGCCACATCAAAAAAAACTTCGCTGCGTCGCGATAATCTAGAACGTCGCGATAATTCATTTCGCGGGAAAAAACGGAAGAGGCGATTTTTTTTAATTTATAAAAATACAGTGAAAAAAGAGAGGCGGTTGCGCTACATTTACATGTCGGTAAATAATTATTTACCGACCTTTATTAGAACAATATAAATAAAAGGATAAAAAGAAAGAAAAGGCGATGGTGGATGTTAGTTATACACAAAAATTTATAATTTTCTATAAATTTCAGTACCTACCTATTCTCTCAATACTCCAATCCATAATTAACACAAATCAGTAATATGCAACACGTTCACACCGCTCGGCGCAGTCAACTAAGCGCGCGAAGTGTAGACAACGCACGAACTTTGTCGCGATAAAACCCTTTGATGTGCGGAAATCTAAGGCGGCAATTTACCGACACAGCGGCGGCGCGAAGGGTATTTGTATTCGCGATGATGATTCGCGATAGGACGAATCGTTTGGCCAGACGTGTCGCGACAAAGCAAATCTTATCGCGATAGTGTGGCTGTAGCATTAGACAACGTTACCTGCATTGCCGCTACCAATGTAGCTTTAAAGAAATAACGTTACATATCAATAGTTTTAGTGGTAATTTGGTAACGCTGGTAACAGGACCTTAAAAATTTAATATTTTTAGGCTTTTCGTGCCTTCCAAAGCACGTAGGAGCTAGAAATTATACTTTTATACCACATTGTGGGTAATAAATTTGTCGATGACACTGTTTTGGTCACCAACCCGATGCGAAAGTTGCTTAATTTTAGCTATCGCAGGCCGGGCGTGCTAACGACGGCGCCGGCCGCGCCGTCTCATCAAATAATAAATGAGTATGTAAAATATTATTTTTCCTGTTATAGAATCTCAGACTATCGAAGACTTCGGCGCGGCCCTCCACCTGATGCGGTCAGACCTGGAACACCTGCGCTCCGTGTTCATGGCGGTCGAGAACGGCGACCTCGGCATGCTCAAGTCCCTCGGCATCAAGGACTCCGAGCTGGGCGATGTCAAGTTCTTCTTGGAGAAGCTGGTTAACACCGGTTTTCTCGATTGAATAGCACCGGAGTCTGCCTCTGATTACCATCCCGTCGTCCAATTTGGCCCCATTAGCTCCTCCTTCTACAGCTACCTTCCTTACGACTCCGTTAAGTATAAAAGAAAGTGAACACTTCCTTTGCCCCCTCCTTAAATCCTGCGCGACTGTTGTATGTCTGTTGATTTCGAACTCAAGTCTTAGAAGCCATTGGTAGCCAGGTATGACTTCTACAACCGGCCACGAGAATTCTATCTGCCGCTACCGATGTCTTCCAGACTCCTTTATCTCATGTACCAGTAGATAGACAAAAGGGTATTATTTTTCAGAAAAGCCCCTAGGATAGGTATATTTTTATATTAAACGCTTTGCTAGGTTAAAGACCTATTTGTTGAGAGTTAAAAATATCTCGGTTCGTATCAGGGGTACTACTCGCGTCAACATCAGTCAGTGTTGCACTACGCTATTTTGCAAGAGATTGTAAGCGTTGTGGATACTTAAGGGTATGTACACTGGTCTGATGACCCTGATATGAGCCGTCATGTGTTGTATGAGCGTGATTGCATTGTATGTCGCCCTTAAACTTACTATTTTACCCAAAAAACAATGTCAGAGGCGACTCCAGCGTACTGCGTCCATTCGAAGCGAGATATAAAGCATGAAGTCGGCTGATTCGTTTCGGTTAAATAAAGAAAAATGTCCTTAGTATATAAATTAAGAATTGTTGAAAGAATGCATGCGCTTTATATCTGGCTTTTGGAAAATTCCAGAATAGGACCATGGATACATATCATTTTAAAGAACTTAGATCGTAGGATAATGAATACATATCATAGTTTATAATCAGTAGTGGATAATATACAATTATTTTAATATGATCGGTATTGGTGTGTTTTATGAAACATTTTTAGGCCGGTTTCATAGGAACTTGAGTCATCAATGAAAAAAAATGAAAGCATTTATTAAATGGTGCTGCATTCGAAACAGCAAACATATCAAAATTATGTGATTAATATACTTAATAGATTAGTTAATGTGTGTTATTAAAATATTATAGATTTAAAAAGTAGTTGCAAAGTTATATTAATCGATGGTACGTAGTTAGTGTTAAGAAGTTTATTCAAAAACATTTATATTATAATACTTACTAACTAGAACATATTGTAATTTTTATTTTTTAATTTTATTCTCCGTATACTTCGACATTGTATTGTACGGTCGGTTAAATGCGGTTTATCGCCTAACACGCTATAAACTTTATAAAAAGTCAGAGTACATGAATATTTTCTAACAAAAAACTGAACATTACCTACTACCAATCATATCTGGATCAACTTGGTATAGGTATCGCTCGTGTTAAGCGATCGGTAGCCAAAAGGATAGATGCTTGGCAGGCAGGCTTATTACCGAAAAAAAGCAACCAGTTGCTAATACTAGTTGCGGTTGCTACAATCGGTCGCGGTTTATTCTGTAGCGCCGTCATGCATTTTTAGTTCGTCGATCGCTCGCTCGTGGCGCTATCTTAGCGTTTTACGTTCCGTTATACGAATAATGTGTTTTGGTAGCGATAAATGTAAATTGTCGCGATTAAGACTATCACACAAAGATGGGTAATAAACCTGCCGGTTGAAAGTGAGAAGTCGTGGACGTAGTTCTATCTCCATAGCTCCGTTTGACTACTGACGGGAACACTAATAGCAGCACATTGGCTTTCTAGATGGGTGAAAAAGTATCTACATCTTAGTACAGGAAATTTCGTCAAAACAAGTTTTTTAACCGACAGTACCCTAACCTACTTACCGTTTGTTTAAAAACTTTTGTCAAATGCGGGCTAAAGGGACAACGAATTACTGTGTAAAGAATGTTTATAGCTACGTGTTGAAATTGTTATCGTATCGAATGTTAGTAACATCTGTAAGGGAAACGATGTTCCGATTATGAGATTAAATTTACTTTATTAAAGTCATTTTTTTAAGGCTGGGATTTTTACATATTTTTTTTTGTATTTTTTCCATAAATGGAAAACAGCCTGTATTTGTCAGAAGTTGTCTTATGTCCAGTACAAAACTGTTATGTTTGAAAAAAACTTTGAAAGAATTCAGTTAGTCAAATCTGATAAGTATGTATACAGATTTTAAAATATTTAATACTTACTTACTTTTATTTAGATATAAGCATAATGTATTGTTTTTTTATAATTACCAATTTCCCTCCTTACATAAAGTCTATTTTATTTATGGTTAAGAAAAATAACTAACTTGTTTCAGTAGCTCTTATTGTTTTTTTCCTGCAGTTTTATTATATTATTCAATAGTGTGTATTACCAAGTTATTTAACATTTTACTTAGACGTAGTGGATCAAATTTACCATTTCTGTCCTACGTAAAGATAGCATGTAAGATTTCTAAGAATAGCGATTGTCACCACTAGGCAACTAGTACATAATTTTAACTTGCGTCAGAAAAATTCTTAACTATTTTTGACGTATGCAGAAACGATAGTTGAGCTCTCTGTTATGTGTTTTCATCTATATATAAATTACGGCTTATCTTAAATGACAAATCAATAAAAGAATCATCTCGAAAGTTGAGTTTTATTTTAAACTTACTTATAAGTGATTTCCTATAAATTTGTCTTATTTTCGCGTCTAATCTGCAATCAGTAGTGCCCTCTAGAAAACCTCCGACCCAAAGACTACTACTATCATAGACTTATTAGAGATTACAATACTACTATATAGGTATCGATTCTCCGACCTCAGAATAATAACTAAAGCTATAGAAGGAAGGTTACAATAAAAAACGTGCAACTATGTTTAGTTCCGTTCTATCATAAGGCTAGAAAAGGAGGTTGGAGTGCGACAAATGGTCAGGGCTTGGAATACCGGTATTTTCAGATACCGGTAATACAGACCTTGATATAGTACCGGTAGTTTAGTGGGTACCGGTACTTTACAGATACCGGTTCCAAATAACTAAGTACCGATACTCGAGTTGGTACCGGTATCGATTATACAGTATTGACCATTTGATATCGGTATAATGTGAGTGTTCTTATACCGAGAGCAAATAGGCGTTTACATAAGTGCGAGCGAAAGAGCATAGTAATCGAGCCCGGGGTGGCGCCAGGGCTTGATAACAATACCAAAAATAAATAAAATAAATAAATAAATAAACTTTCCTACACTCACACCAATTATCTAGCCCAAGAGAAGCTTCGTTATGAAACTCGTTAAATAGTTACTAGACAACTGATAAACATACTTGAAATACTTAAATACAATACTTATTATACATAGAAAATACCCAGACCCGATACAATTTAGAAAAACAATAATTTCTAAATTGAACCGACCGGGGATCGAACCCGAGATCTCAGAAATGGCGACACCATGAAAACCGGTGTACAAACCACTCGACCAAGGAGGTCGTCAAAGCACCGGTACAATAATAATAATGAAAAATACGGGTAAATACCGGTATTTTTCATTACGATAGCTCAGTATCGGTACTATATCAGTCTGTATTACCGGTATTTGTTAAGATACCGATACTGAAGTATCGTAATGAAAAATACCGTTATTTACCGGTATTTTTGGTATCAGTACCCTGCAAATGGTTGACACTCATTTTTTATTTTTTGCATTGTTGTCATCTAGCACATGGGGGGGGATATTTACCCTCTCTATGAGTGACTTGTCCTGACCATGAAGCTGTATATCTACAGCTTCATGATGGTCCTGATCCTGACAGACTGATTCATAAGAAGCTGTATACGGACAATGTCAAAACACTAATAACCTGCCCTAAAACTAGACACTGGCTAAATCGTAGCGAAAGCCATTTTTCAAGAAATTGAATTGAATTGTATATCTACAGCTTCATGATGGTCCTGATCCTGACTGACTGATTCATAATCGCCGAGCCTTAACCGCTGGAGCTTAAAAGAAGAAAGGAGACCCGGCGTTTTATGCTTAAGTTGTATACTTTTTTAATTTTTTTATTTGTAATTCAATAATATCTGGCAATATCTGTCAAGAAATGACAGTTATAATGCGAATGACGGTTGACTGACCGACTGCCGTGACGGCATTGTTGACATTTCACTTTTTTAAAAGCAAAAGAATTATGGTTTATGCAGCCACGTTAGACATTTTTAAAGTAACACGTGTGCCTTTTGAAGACTCAGTGTTTCCATATTAAAAAATGTTAATAATTAAATAACTCTTATCTGCGATTTGATAAAAATAAGTCAAAACTTGGTTTAGGTAGCAAATAAGCAAAGCAAAGCAAGCTTTACTATAACACTAAATTCTATTGTATACAAGTTTAGCATTTTTTCTAAGGAAAGTGCCGGTTCTCCTTTAGACTGTAGGTTATTAAGTGACATAACCAGCCACCAGTGCCGGATTAAGCTAGCGCGGGGCCTGTAGCAAGTTCTATCAAGGGGCCTTTGGTTTGCTCTAGGTTATAGGTATTTTAAATACAACAAAACAAACTTACAAACAAACTTTTCTGGATTTGATTTGGGCTTTAGAAATAATAGTATCAATATCAACATTTCTGAGCAAATCATACTCTATATTCATTAACGTGAGGTGATTTAGACGTTCTTGGCTCATCGTATTCCTTAACTAATTTTTTACACGATTGTGTGTTGAGAAAGAACGTTCACCATTGCAGTTCAAACTGTCGTTCGATCATTAGAGACAAGTATATGCGCAAGGCAATTTCTATGTTTGGAAAACAAGCTTCTAAAGAATTATTTAGAAGTAGCTTGTAATATTGTAGTTCTAAAGCCTCGTGATTTTTGCTGTCAATTATACTAGCTATATCAGATTTCAGCAATGCAGCAAACTGCACTAATTCATCACCTAAGCTGTCCTATAAATCATCTGCATAACAACTAACGATATTTGAAGATTTTTCTAAACGTTTATTGTATTATAATATTATTTTATGAGATCGATTAGATTTTGATGAGATCTGTCACAGGTATCAAGCTATATTGAACAAACTATAGCTCGACGACATTAGGGAATTCCCCTGTTAGTTTTGCAGCGTTACCATTTTGCGCTCAATGTGGGCAAAATAATTTTTTTACGCAATTATCTAAAATACTTTTTACGGTCTTGTTGCGCGGGGGCCCTCAAATGCGCAGGGCCCGTAGCATTTGCTACTCTTGCTACGTGGGTAATCCGCCACTGCCAGCCACTAAGAAATAAGGTATACTTACTTAGTACTTTTGGGGATGGTAAAGTATAAAGTAAGTAAATCATCATCATCATCATCATCATCTCAGCCAAAAGACGTCCACTGCTGGACAAAGGCCTCCCCCAAGGATCTCCACAACGACCGGTTTTGTGCTGCTCGCATCCAGCGGCTTCCCGTTACCTTCAACAGATCGTCGGTCCACCTTGTTGGAGGCCTGCCCACACTGCGCTTTCCGGTACGCGGTCGCCACTCCAGGACTATCCCACCCCAGCGGCCTTCAATCCTGCGAGCAATGTGCCCTGCCCACTGCCACTTGAGCTTAGCAACTCTTCGGGCTATGTCGGTTACCTTTGTTCTTCTGCGGATCTCCTCATTTCTGATTCGATCACGCAGAGAAACCCCGAGCATAGCCCTCTCCATTGCTCTTTGAATGACCTTGAGCCTTTTTATGAGGCCCATAGTGAGCGACCACGTCTCAGGCCCGTATGTCATCACTGGCAACACACACTGGTCAAAGACTTTCGTCTTGAGACACTGCGATATATCGGACGAGAAGATATTTCGTAGCTTACCGAACGCTGCCCAGCCTAATTGGATTCGACGATTGACTTCTTTGCTGAAGTTGGACCTACCTAGCTGGACCGTTTGTCCCAGGTAAACATAATCGTCCACAACTTCAAGGACAGAGTCCCCAACCTTCAGAGGAGTGGGTACGACACGTGAGTTCGACATAACTTTCGTCTTCTCCATGTTCATTTTAAGACCCACTTATTGAGAGACTCTGTTGAGGTCACCGAGCATTGCGCCGAGATCTTCCAGTGTCTCAGCCAAGACCACTATATCGTCAGCAAACCGAAGGTGAGTGATGTATACGCCGTTGACGTTGATGCCGAGTCCTTTCCAGTCCAGAAGCTTGAAAACATCTTCCAGTGCAGCAGTGAACAGTTTCGGAGAAATCACATCTCCCTGTCTCACTCCTCGCTGCAACTGGATAGGTTTCGAGCTCTGGTCCTGAAGACGGACTGACATAGTGGCGCTTTCATACAAACACCTCAACACTTCGATGTACCGATAGTCAATTTGGCACCGCTGGAGAGACTGTAGCACGGCCCATGTTTCAATCGAATCGAAGGCTTTTTCATAGTCCACAAACGCTAAGCAAAGAGGCTGGTTATACTCTTTGGTCTTCTGTATAAACTGCCGCAACGTATGTATGTGGTCTATGGTGCTATAATGTTAAGTGGTTTCTTCTTAAATAAAACTATTATAACAATCTTCAGTACACTTATTTATTATAGAAACTTGTACAGCAATTGCCACAAACCTAAACGTAGCCATCTTCTCTGCAGTAGTATCCTCTCGTCTCTATGGAAATAGTGCTGTGACACATCTATACATTACATCTCCTTTCTTTTAAAAGAGCCTAAAGTTAAACATAATCATTCAAATAACTTGGTTTCTTAATTTCTCTGCCTGACCTGCTATAACAATTATTATTACTAGAGTCTACAATTTCCTGGTCACAAGTTATAAAATAGTTGTTAATAGTTGATAAAGTTGTATAGATTTCACTTTAATTAAATATATTTTGACTCCCATAAGTGACTTACTACGATTAACTGCCAAGTCCAGTTGATTATAATAAAGTTAAGTGTATCATGAAATCATATTTGCACCAAGTGTGAACTTATTATTTATTATAATAGGTGCAGAATGTGACGTATTATTTTGTGTCAACTGTACAACTCATTATTTCAAATGCATTTGTTTGTATGAAGTATTTCCTTTTAATTGTCGTTAGTTCTCAAATATATTGTTACTCAAGTGATAGCCGTTGAATTATTGATAATATGGAAAAATAAATATTATAATCGAGCAATTATAATCTATAAATTTTAGATAGTGTATGAATAATAAAATTGTTATTTTATTCATTAAGTTGCTTGTCTCACCTTTTTGATTTTTTTTGAAGTAAATCGTTTCAATGTATTCTGTTTATAATGATTTTAATGGGACTCTTATTTAAAGTGAGACAATATAATAAGCACTCTTTTTTCTATTGCTCTTATGTTACCAATGTTGCATAGCTTTTTGTAATATATATATTATTGTGCCATTTATGGTAAAACTTACAATAAAAATAAATGTTTTTTTTTTTTTTTTGTAAAATCATTTTTATTAGTACAAGTATTATCATTAAAATTATTATCTAACATGTTATCATTATACAAATTAAAGTTTTCATCTATATCTACCTCTTTTTCTTTTTTAACAATAATTTTCTTATCATTTTTACTCTCAATCAAATATTTTCTATTTCTATCAATTATACTACCATTTTCAGTTAACAATCTATATGAATTAGGTCTTTCACATCTATTCAGTACCTCAGCATATACTAACGGCTTCCTCTCCCCAGTCACTATTACTTTCTGACCATCACCCAATTCTTTCAACTTTTTAACATTTCTATCATAGTAATGTTTTTGTTTGTATGAATTTTCATACAATTTACTCTGTATACATTTATTTTTACAATCGTCACTTATATTGGGTAGTAATCCTTGAATTTTTCTTCCCATCAAAAGTTCGCTTGGAGTCTTATAATTTAAATTAGAAATTGGTGTGACTCTATATTCTAATAATGCCAAGTATTTATCTTTACCATCATAATCCGCTTTTTTAAATATATTTTTTACAGTTTGAATATACCTCTCTGCTAATCCGTTAGATTGCGCATGTATTGGACTGCTAGTCATATGTATAAAATTCCAATCTCTACTAAAGTCTTTAAATTTATAGCTAGAATAATTTGTGCCATTATCAGAATATAATTTATCAGGTATTCCATGCCTACTAAACACCGATTTCAAAGCTTCAATAGTGGATTCTGGTGTTAAATTTTGTAACTGCAATACTTCAAAATATTTGCTGAAATAATCTACAACAATGATGTAAATTTTATCTTTATAATAAAATAAATCAGTACCTAAAATGGACCAAGGTTTATCAGGCATCTCTCTAATAGTCATAGGTTCTTTACCATTATTTTTCTTAAATCTGTCACAAATACTACAGGACAACACCTTGTTTTCTATGTCTTTAGACATATTAGGCCAGTACAGGCATTGCCTAGCTCTATTCTTACATTTTTCAACTCCAACATGATTATAATGAATTCTATACAGCATATCAGGTTGCAGGCTTTTTGGTACTACAATACAGTTATTTTTAAATACTAAAACATCATATAAATACAACTCTTCTCTACATGTATAGTAAGATTTTAAATTTTCTGGTATTTGTTGGACATTTTTTGGCCATCCTTCGTTTATATATTTCTTTAACATAATTATTTCCTTGTCTTTACTAGCTTCATCAATAAATTTACTATATTTTTGATCTGAAATAGAGAAATTACATTTTACTAAGCAGACTTGAGATTGATACCACTCTTCTAAAATACTATTGTCATCAATTTTGTTTTTTACATCTCGTGACAGTGAATCTGCTAACAATAAAGTTTTCCCAGGGTTATATCTTACATTTATGTCATATTTTTGCAATTGCAATCTCATTCTTTGTAATCTTAAAGGTATTTCACACAAAGGTTTTCTAAATATAATTTCTAATGGCTTGTGATCACTTTCAACTTTAACTGCATTACCATATATATATTGGTGAAAACGTATACACCCAAATACAATAGCTAGCATCTCTTTTTCTATTTGCGCATAAGCTTTCTGTGTATTAGTCAAAGCTTTTGATGCATATGCTACAGGTAAGTTATTTTGTAATAATACTGCTCCAAGAGAGTCTTTTGAGGAGTCTACAGAAAGTTTACATTTCTTATTGGGATCATAAAACTGTAAAACAGGTTGAGACATTAATATATTTTTTAATTCACTGAATGCATTATCATGTTCTATAGACCACTTCCATTCATTACCTTTTTTAATTAATTCTCTCAATGGGTTACAAACTTGTGACATAGCTGGTTTAAATTTAGATACATATGTTATCATACCTAATAATCTTTGAACTTGTTTGACATTTTTGGGGTTTTCTAAATTTAATATTGACTCTACTTTTATGGGATCAGGTTTTATGCCATCACTGCTCAGTATGTGTCCTAAATAAGAGATTTCTGTGATACCAAATTGACCAAAATTGATTTGAATTTGAATTGATTACCAAATCCATGCAAAAAATCAGTTAGAACATGACAAAATATTAGTACAGGTTCTTGAAACCGCCCAAAATAATGGAATACAGTTTAATTTAAATAAATGTCAATTTGGTATCACAGAAATCTCTTATTTAGGACACATACTGAGCAGTGATGGCATAAAACCTGATCCCATAAAAGTAGAGTCAATATTAAATTTAGAAAAACCCAAAAATGTCAAACAAGTTCAAAGATTATTAGGTATGATAACATATGTATCTAAATAAAAAAATAAAAAAATAAAAAAAAAAAAAAAAATAATAAAAAAAAAAAAAAAAAAAAAAAAAAAAAAAAAAAAAAAAAATAAATAAATAAATAAATAAATAAATTTATACCAGCTATGTCACAAGTTTGTAACCCATTGAGAGAATTAATTAAAAAAGGTAATGAATGGAAGTGGTCTATAGAACATGATAATGCATTCAGTGAATGCATGTCATGTTCTAACTGATTTTTTGCATGGATAATCACATCGTCTATGAACACCTCACATCCAATAATATTCTGAAATATTTCACTATATTGCCTGTGAAATACCTCCGGAGCTGAACACAAACCATAAGGTAACCTTTTGAAGCAGTACCTACCAAAAGGTGTAGAGAAAGCGCATAGTTTTGCACTATCCTCAGACAGTTTAATGTGGAAAAATGCAGTAGAGGCATCCATTTTTGAAAATATTTTAGAACCTGACATTTTGGCTGAAACTTCTTCAAATGTTGGCAATTTAAAATGTTCTCTCTTTATACATTGATTTAAATTACTTGGATCTAAACACACTCTTATACTACCATTTGGCTTTCTCACAATTACAATATTACTAACAAACTCCGTAGGCTCAGTAATTTTTTCAATAATATTATTTTTTTCCATTTTTTCTAACTCTAACTTCAATGGCTCATGTAATTTAATTGGTATGCTGCGTGGTTGTGCTACTTTTCCTATACTGCCTTCTATTAATTTTATATCATATTCAAAATTTTTTAACAAGCCTAATTTATTTTCATTAAATAAGCTGTCTCTATACCTCTCTATTATTACATCATATTTGCTTTTTTCATAAATCTTATTAAGAAATTTACGTTCTATTAGACCTAGACTTTTAACCGTTTTATCACCCAGCACCGGGCTCACCCCTCTTTGATCTATTACTTGAAATTCAAGAGACACCTTTTTGCCATTCACTAATACACAGTTTATCTTAATTCGTCCAATACCTTTCAGAGGTGACCCATCATAGTTGTATAAATTACAATTTGATCTGTCAATTTTATTTTTTAAGTTTAGTTTCTCCACAACGATGAATGGTAAAACATCACAATCACTGCCAGTGTCTAATCTAAAATTAACTAACCTGTTGTTTATTTCTAAGGTTTCATATTGCGACTTGTCTTTTTTTAATCCGATTGCTCCTATAATAAAATTTTCTTCTTCATTATCTTCTTGTGTTTTGATCACTTGTATCGTTTGGCACATTTTGGTATAATGCCCATATTTTCTACATTTGGCACACTGTTGCCCAAATGCTGGACATTTATATCCATGCTCATAGCCACATCTTGTACACTTTTTCTTCATATATTTATATTTCTTTAAATCTCCATCTTGCTGACTTCTACTTTGTTGTGCCTGCTTAGGTTCTTGTCTCGACTGTTGTTGTACTCTATTTACGTTGCTATTTTCAGTTAAATTTTTGAGATTCATTGATGCCATTTCCGTAGCTTTACACATGTCTACACATACTTTCAAGTCTAGATTTTTTTCTTTAAGTAATCGTTCTTTTAAATTGACATTAGCAATTCCTCTTATTATTTGGTCTCTAATAAGACTGTCTCTGAGTGAGTCGAATCCACAGTCACCAGCTAATGTTTTTAAAGCAGTGAGGAATTCACTAAAAGTCTCACTGTCCCGTTGTTCCCTTTGAAAAATATATGACGTGACATAGTCTCATTTTTCAGTGGAGTGCAATACTTTTCAAATTTATCTAAAACTATTTCCATGGTGGTAGACTTTTCATCAAGTTCAAAAGTGTTAAACAACTCGATTGCCTCTTCTCCCATAATATGAAGTAGTAACGCTACCTTTTCTTCATCACTCATGTTTTTCCTGTTGCTACCTGATGCCTTGAAGTAAAATGTGAACTTCTGTTTAAACCTTTTGAAATTTTCTTCTAGATTCCCGGACGCCAAGAGCAATGGCGGGGGCTGACGTAGGTTTTCCATTTTTTCTCAATTTACTATTTCTTCCTTTATTTTTCTTAGATAACCGACTGCGCCATATAATGTTAAGTGGTTTCTTCTTAAATAAAACTATTATAACAATCTTCAGTACACTTATTTATTATAGAAACTTGTACAGCAATTGCCACAAACCTAAACGTAGCCATCTTCTCTTCAGTAGTATCCTCTCGTCTCTATGGAAATAGTGCTGTGACACATCTATACATTACAGGTGCTGAACCCTTTTCGGAAACCGGCTTGTTCGATAGGCTGGAAGTCGTCAAACCTGCGTGCGAGACGATTCGTTATGACTCTCGAAAACAGCTTGTAGACGTGGCTTAGAAGTGAGATGGGCCTGTAGTTCTTCAGCAGGGTTTTGTCGCCCTTTTTGAAGAACAGTACCACCATACCTTCGTGCCACGTCTCTTGCGTTCTGCCTCCTAGTACGACGGAATTAAATAACTTCTGAAGAGCTACGAGTACCGGTCTTCCGCCTGCTTTCAGAAGCTCGGCCGTAATTCCGTCAGCACCTGATGTCCTTCCGTTTTTGAGCTGTTTGAGAGCCATACTAATCTCGTATAGGCTGATGTCCGGGATGTCTTCGCTATAGTGCCGGGTTAACTTAGCTCTAGGGTCTTTAGCTAAGCTTTGTACAGGTGGCCGTGTGAATGTGTAAAGCTGTCCATAAAACTTCTCGACCTCTCCCATAACATCGGACCTGACCCCGACCGCCTAACCGATCGCTTTAACTACGCGTATAGTTTTTGACGTCATCTTGCCACCTCGCACCGCCTATGAAAGCAATATCAAAAGCTAAAGGCTATAGCTTTCGATATTGCTTTCAGTGGCGGCACGAAACGATAAGATGACGTCATAAACCACACACGAAGTCAAAGCGATCGGTTGGGCGGTCGGGCCTCTGATCGTGACAGTTCTGCCGTCATCGGTTTTCAGCGTCGTCAGTTGGCACTGCCCAATACCCAGATCTCTTGCGAACACTTTTGAGCCTTTGTTCCGCTCAATGGCCTCTTTAATACGGTTAGTATTAAATTGGCGCGTGTTGCGAGTCATAGACTTCGAGATCTGCCTATTTAACCGCCGAAACTGAGACGCATCACCTGAGGAAAGCAGAACCATTGCGCGCCGCTCTTCCATTAGTTTTAGGGTATGGTCTGAGAACTTTTTGGTTTCTTTTGCTCGGTGGGTTTTAAAGAACTTGGACCCAACCGTTTGGACAGTTTCCACAAACCTGTTGCTGTATTCGTCCACATTTTCGCACTCGAAGCAATTCTGCAATTCGAGCTGAAAGCTTTCGGGATTTTGGATTTGGATGGGTGCAGGACGGAGCGTAGACCTTACCAATCGACGTCTTTCCAGCTTTACGTTGATATTCAATGTGCCTCTTACCAACCGGTGATCGCTGCCAGTTTTAAACGCATTGATCACAGTTACATCATTGAATATTTGCTTCCTCGTCGACATGATAAAGTCAATCTCGTTTTTTGTTGCACCATCGGGACTCATCCAGATCCACTTGCGGTGTTCAGCCTTCCTGAAAAAGGAGTTCGTCATAAAGAGGCCCTCCCTCTCTAGAAAGTCCGCTAGCAGTTGGCCCCGGGAGTTCCGATTACCAACCCCAAATCGTCCCACTCTCATCTCATCGCCGCTTTGTTTGCCCAGTTTTGCGTTAAAATCTCCCATGACAACGGTGTAATGAGTTTTGGAGGCTTGTATGGCTCTAGAGATGTCCTCATAGGTAGCTTCCACCTCATCGTCAGGGTGTGTCGTAGCAGGAGCATAAACCTGTATGACCTTCAACGAATACCGTTTGGTTATTCTGAGTATAAGGTACGGTACGCTACTCTAGGCGACACACTCCCGGTCTCGACAACGTTGTTTACGAGGGACTTGTGGACGATGAACTCGACACCACCTTGGGACAGTTGTTCGCCCTCCCGGAAATAGAGCAAGTTACCGGACTTGACGATTATCGAGTCCTCCCCCTCTCTTCGGACTTCAGATAATCCAAGTATGTCCCACCGTATCTTACTCAATTCTTCCTCCAGTTCGTAAATCTTCTCGTCAGTCCGTAATGTGCGCGTGTTAAATGTTGCCAGGGCCAGAGTTTGTTGTTGGCGGTAGCCAGGTCTCTGCCGGAGATTCTTAGCACCCCCTGCCTTGTTCGCTACCGTAGCTAGGGCGAGCGGGGCCGCCGGGGACTAGGGGCCGATTTTTGCTGGTGTGCATATCATGGGGGGTATTTGTCATAAACGCCACGCTTGGCGATCGCAGTAGGTTGAAGGAAGTAAGTAAATACTATTGTTTTAATCTAAGATTAGAACATGTAGTATTATGGTTGACAATGGTTGACCGACGATCCGGTGAAGGTCGCGGTTTGCCGCTGAATGCGAGCAGCACAAAACCGGTCGTTGTGGAAATCCTTGGGGGAGGCAACGTCCAGCAGTGGAAGTCTTTTTGGAAAAGAAGACGATGAGATAAAAAAATAAAAGAAACATTTTGCACTTAATTAACTTTGCATTTATTCGTAAATACATTACTATAACGTAAAATTACAACATTTTAACTTATGCAATTATCCGCAGTGGTGTTTTAAAGTTAAATGCCCAAACGAATAATGGGACAATTCTTCACTGCGCTTTTGGAAGAGATGATGAGATAAAAAAATAAAAGAAACATTTTGCACCTAATTAACTTTGCATTTATTCGTAAATACATTTATTACTATAACGTAAAATTACAACATTTTAACTTATGCAATTATCCGCCGTGGTGTTTTAAAGTTAAATGCCCTAACGAATAATTCTTCATTGCGAATTTTAAACTGAAATAAAGGTTTCTAACACATAACAAAATAATTCTTACCTAATCAAAAAAATAGGCAAATACAAACTGTAGGTATTCATTACTTAGAGATCCCTTAATTATAAACTTCAATCCGTCAGAATTATAAAAAATCACAATTACATGAGATAGAAAAAACAGTTTTTAGGTAAAAACTTATCAGAAAATGGGGGAAAATTAGAAAGCCCCCAGACATTTTTCTCGGCTCTAAGTGGACAACAATATTATGACAAACATATCTCAGATTTTGAACACAATAGAACACGTTGAGAACAATTTGGGTACACTATAAAGAGCTGTGAAAGTTGCTGGATCTATCCACTTGAACTTTACTACAAAATTATGTATTCAAAACTTATATTAATCATTAAATGCATAATTTTTCTATGTTACTCAAGTAGTTTCAATGCTTCCTGCCAGTCCGCCTTTTTGTGTTTCTTAAGTTGTCCTCTTCATCCATTTTGTTGTAGTGTGACTGTATGTGTGCCAACAACTTTTTTTCGCGAGAAAAGGAGTCTCCACACATATTGCATGAGTATTTCTCCTTATCCTTATTCTCTAAGGCAGCTTTAGCTGCGGGGGTAGATGTTGATATCTGGGATTCTTGTATTATATTGTCTGTGGGCAACACATATGACGGTTGAAGCAGAGGATCAACGTTAATAAACGTGAAGTAGCCAGCGTCCTTCGGGGGAGCGGCTTCTTCTAGAGTAACAGAGAAAGGCTGTTTTCCAACTGGTTCTGGTACTGGTTTGTTATCAACTTTAGTTTTTCGCGATTTCTTTTTAGGCACCTCTTCAGGTACTGGCTGGGGTTTCGTCGATATGAGCAATTTACTCGGATTACCAGTTTGTACAACTGTATAGGACTGTTTCTTCATAGCTGGAGTAGTGAAAGCTGGTGCCGGTGCTACTTGTGGCGTGTAAACACCCGAATGGTGTGGCATCGTTTGGAACAAGCCAACTGGATAAGGTTGGCTATTTGTATTATCATTAGTTTGAGGTTGCTGTTCATCTAGGTCAATAACTTCAGATTCTGCTCTCATCTTATTTTTACTATTATTGTTATTCTGTTTGCGATTTTTTGCTTCTACAGTGGTAGGTGGGTCACTTTTTCTCTTTTTCCCTGTTTTAGTTTTTTCATCAGTTATTTTGTCTGACTCTGGATCAGCTGGCGATTCTTCTACCAGTTGAAATGTATTGTTAGGTCCCGGTACTAATTTGTAACGAGAATTCAAACTTGGAATGGTTGGAAACTGAACAGAAGGTGTTAAAATTGAATTATTAGCTACTGGCGTTGATGGTGCTGTAGGTGACTTAGAAGTTGATGCAGATTCTAAATCCATTGGCACTACTGTCATACCTATGACTGAATTGTAGCCATTGTCACGCTTCACCTTACTTGCAGGGCCTATCTTAGGCTTAGGTCTATCAACAGTTGCGGTCTTTTTAGTTTCCACTTCAGTTTTCACTTCAGACTTATTTTCTAATGGCGGTTTAATTAAATCGCCGTCGACTTTAGTGTTAATGTACTTTACTACTGAGGCTTTAGGAGGCGCGGGCGGTACGAACTTTTTCGTGAAATCTGCTTTAGGTACCCCAGTTTTGGCGCATCCGTGGGACATTACTAACTCCTTTTTCAGGAAATTCCTATTGCATAATTTGCACTGAAATAAAATACCAACCCCATTCACCTTAATCATGCACACATGATCCATAATATCAAAAGGTTTTGGCACAGCAGCAGGTTCCACTACTTGAGGTGTAGACTCATTGTTGTGTACTTGAAGTGTACTGCTAACTGATACATTTTTACTCTTATTAGATTTATTTTTATTTGTTTTAGATTCTCTTTCAGTTTTTATAATAGATTCATCATCATAATCAAAGCTTAGGTTATTGATACCTATGCATTTCTCAGCATCCTTTTTGACCAGTTGTTCTTCTTGTGCATCATTGTGTTTAGTGTCATTTGGTTTGTTAGGGAGTTTCTTCCTTTTGACGTCCTGCAATCCATCAAGCAAATTATCAGAAGCATGTTTCGAGCGTGATACTCTAGTTGGTATAAATTTACTTTCATTGATGGTGTCTGTTGTTTTATTTTCGTCTTTGGAAGATTGATCTGATTCATTGCTTTCTCTCGCTTGTCTTACAGTATGTCTTGTTTCTTTTTTTGTAACTGGTGGTAATGTAGGCGTTGCTGGTTTTGTTTCTTTTTTCAAGGTATGTGTATCTTTTACATCTTTTGTAGGCAATGGACTCAATGGAATGTCTTTGATGCCTTCCATTGCTTTTTTAATTAATGCATTGCAAATGTCATCATTAGACATATTTGATTTATTCAATTTCTCCTCCCATAGAGTTCGTGTTTTTGGTTTTGTAAGTACAAGTTCCTTTTTACCAATACTTTGATGTAAATTCTGTTGTGTATTAATACATTTTTGTATGAACTCATACAGTTCCTCCACTTTAGCAGAACATCGAAAACAAATTTTATGAGGTAGATCATCATTTTCAGCTACCTGAAAAGTAAATTTAGCCATGTTAACACAAATTCAAAAAAGTTATATTTATAAGGCATTAAAATCTACAAATACTGTAGTTAATGCGATATAGGTATAATGAGTTCTTGCAGTAGGCCGTCAAATGTATCTATTTAAATCTTTAACCACTCACATCCTGATGACTTGATATCAAGTCCATTGGCATTGTTTTTCTATTGTGTCTAGGTTTCTTGGTATGGTAGGTGTTAATGGCATTTATATAATAGCAGCTTTGTGACTTCTGCTGTGACATTAAGCTGAGTGGATACCTAATAAGTACCTACCTCTGGAGATCACCCAGTGCATTTGTGTATTTTATTTAATGAATGAATTAAGTAGGCAATGCATGTACAGTAATTGTTAGTAGTGAGTATTAAATTAACGATATACCAATAGCTGCTTACAATTTCCAGATCGAGGAAGAGTTGGTGAGCTCACTAACATAAATCGGGATCGATGATGACCTTCATCATCACATACAGATAAGTTTTTGCCATTAATTGAGGCCTTCGATCCTACGCTACATTTTCGTATTAACGATCAGCTAAGTCCACGAGCGAAACAATGTTACTTTGACAGGAGAATTGACTGGAGTCTTACCCTGAACGGCATAAGTTCTTCGATTTTTTTGGCGATGATCTTGTCAGCATCAAAAATGTTGAGGAAAGGTCCATCTTTGGATTCGCAAAGTCTGCAAACTTTTATGAAAACTACTTGATTTGCAGTTTTCAGGGCGGCTGCAATTATATCCATATCTGAAACCTTTTCATCTTTGACCGCTGTTTCAGAGAGCCGGTTTGTTTGTTTAGAACCCTTTGATTTCACTTTTTTCTTGGCCATCTCGACTAAGACAAGATCTTCAATACGAGCCGCTGATCACAAAATGGTCGTATCGTATCAAACGAACGAGTATCCCATTGATTGAAGCTATGAACGTGTCACTTTGCTTGTTAAGTTTTATAACCTAGAGCATTTTATTAAAAATAATGATTAGGCTTTCAAAAACATACTTCAATTAATTTACTCGTCGAATACTTCGATGTTTTCGATAGAAAAAGAAGGTGAGCAAAAGCAAAGGCAAAGTCGAGAAGTCTTTCTTTAGTTTTGTAGGGACGTTCCTATATCAAGAAATCATGGTATTGAAATTACATCTATAAATATTTAAATATATTTTCAATATCTACCTAGTTTTTTTCTTTTCGAATTATGTACAATCTTTGATATACAGTAATTTCAGTTAAAATACCCGAGTTTATAAAATTGAAATTTATTGATATTTGAAAATTAACAACATGGAACGGAGCGGCCAATAGAGTCTGACCAACGAAACGTGACGCGATCTATTTTCAAAAGTTTTATTATGGCAACAATTTTAAGCTGTCAAACGATTGTCAAAAGTATATAGCGTCTGTGAGTTCTGGTATAAAGAGAAGAAGAGAAGAGAGAGAGAGAGAGAAGAAGAGTTACGGACAATGTCAAAACACTAATAACCTGCCCTAAAACTAGACACTGGCTAAATCGTAGCGAAAGCCATTTCTCAAGAAATTGAATTGAATTGAGTTCTGGTATGGTTTTTTGTTGATTTTGCTTGCAATCATGGCGAAACCGGTTAAAAGCAATGTAAGGAGGCTATTGTTTACTATGATAAACAAGTTTAGCGAGGTTAAAAGCAAAATGGAAGATAAACTTGCTGAAAAACAACGACAACTGAACGCAATCACGTCGCTTATAGGTTGGTTTTGTGTACTTGAATTTATCATTTAGATACTTTAGCATACCTTCTTTTATTGTTCTCGTCTATTATTTTACATTTACTCTGAAAAACTACTACAATCGTAAACAATTGTAGGTTAATTCTGTATACTTACATACAACTTTTTCCTTTTATTCAAAATTAATTACCTACCTACCTAAGTTGACTCTCCAACCAATTTTTGTTTATCTTACAAAAACTTCAAGTAATAGTGAGACAAAACTAAAAATTAAAGAGATTGTCAAGAATATTACATCACTTGAACAAAAGGAAGTTTTATCTGGTGAAACGCAATTATTGGAAACAATATCGTCAATGACAGGTAAAAACCCATTTTCCAACAAATAACGTTAACGTTTAATAACAATAATCGTTCTATTCTACTTTGTAAGTTGGTTAATATTAATTAAGGCAGGCTGGAGCAGATGCGATCGCTCGCTGCAAGGCATTTGCTTGTTGCAGCCTATTCATTTATTTAATGTAGTACTGATGTCGTCATAGGAATATAATTTTTATTTTAATGTTAAGTTCGAGCATTCCGGACAAACCTCAGTGGTTTTTGGTCTGCTATGATGCAAAAATATTGTATGTTTTAACGTAAATAAATAAATAAAAAAAATAAAAAAAATTATGTTATTTTTCGTTTAGAAATAAGTGTTTCAACTCTAAGAAGAATAAAAAAAGAAGGTTCATTAAATCAAGGAAAATGGAACACACCTGGAAAAAAGCGACCACATCTAAAAAAAATATCTTTGGATAGCTTTGATATTTCAGCAATTCGGAACAAAGTTAATGAATACTACTGTGTGAAAAAACACCTACACTAAGAAGTCTGCACAATGACCTTAAAGAAGCAATTGGTTTCAGTGGTGGTCGTGAGACTTTGAGAAAAATATTGCATGATAATAGTTTTGAATTTAAAAATAACCAAAATGAAAGGAGTTTGCTTGTGGAAAGGTTAGAAATTGCTGCATGGAGACATAGATATTTGAGACAAATTCATCAAAAGCGCCAAGAAGGAAAACCTAAAATATACCAACCTACATATGTGCATCAAAATTATAAAGTGAAAAAGTCTTGGCAAGGTCCTTCAACGAGTGGCGTAACAACAAAAATCTCATCTGGAAAGAGGTACATTATTGCTCATGCAGGCTCTGAAGAGGGTTTTGTGCCAGGTGCTTTGTTAATTTTCAGTACTAAGTCCAAATCAGCTGATTATCACGATGACATGAACTCCACCAACTTCATGAAATGGGTAAATCAAAAGTTGATACCGAACTTAAATCATCCATCTGTGATTGTTATGGACAATGCGAGTTACCATGTAACACAAGTAAACAAACCGCCTACAATGTCTAATAACAAGTCTGACATTAACAGCAACAGAAATGGAAAATATAATAAAAGTTTCTTTTGACTGCGCACCAACTGATTGGAAAAAACATACTGATCACATAATTAACATTGAAAATAAATACAAAGAAAAAGATGACATTTTGGAAAATGAACTCGAAGGATTTATAATAAATGTTGGCGAAGACAGCAGCACCAGTGAAGAATTTCATGTTTCTGACTCAATATCAGGTGTAGAGTTTTTAGAATCAGATTTTGATTATGATTCATGAATTTATGAATATTATTTTCTTTGAGTAAATGTAAAATATACATTAGACTTGATTGTTCCTGATTTTTCATTTTCACAAATGCTTCTTCAATTATTCTTAAGATTTATTCTTATTTATTGATACTACAAATTATGTGTTTGGTTGATCTAGAGTTTAATAAAAAAAATACAAGTATCAACGTCGCTTATTCAGAGTATAACGAGTGTTGACACCCCAAGAATTTTTGAATTTGCCGCCATTTCTTTTAGTCACGTTTCGTTGGTCAGACTCTATCTGTTTATTTTTTCTTTTTCTCAAAAATAAAATCAAAGGGATGGAATTATGATAAATAAATTTAATTGTGAATAAAGCAATATTTTAATTTTGCTTTAAGTATATTGATTTTAATTATAATTGATGACGTGAATTTTTACTGTAGACAGATTTTTACTAATATTAAAATAATGGCAACATTACTTTTAACACTGCCGCCATCTTGAAATTTAGTATTGTGCCAGTCGGGGGGGCGGTGACATATTTTACCCGTCATCGTCTTAATTTTGTGAACTTGTTTTAAAAAACGCGAAAATAAGTGTCGTTTTGGGGTGTAATTAGTTTATGTCAGGACTGAACGTGAGGATGGCGGGTCAGACTATAAACGATCGGTTTTTGGCCGCGCGGCACAGTATAGCCGGCCAGGGTTTAGCAAAATCAGTATGCAAAGCCACCACCGAAGAAATGATTGCACCCAAAAAGAAACATTTAGATTGTAAGTACCTATTGTTATGATTTGCTTACCAAACGCCTTTCCTCTGAGAAATGATTATAGAGGGATTTTTTTACTCCTATCAATTTGTGACGGCTACAATTTGTAATACCTACCTAGTTGTACCATTAGGATCTTCAATATTTGAAGATCGACCAATGGACGTCTTCACGTCCCATATTTTATGACTTTAACATGAAAGTGCATATCAAATCAACAAGCAATTGATTTGTGTTGAAACATTTTACATAATATTAAGTCTCACGGCATCCACAATGCAACTTGACACAGTTTTACTATTATGTCATGTGAATCGGCTGGCTGGAGGGATGACATGTAACTTGCTGGTACATGGAAAAAGTTGATTACTGCTCGCCAATTGGTTTTATGTAATAACTTGCATTACAAATTCACAATAATGTACAAGCAGTAGGTATCTAAACTTGAAGTTGCCTGCTGCATTCATGTAATTTTCTAATTAGATTTTATGGAGGTAGCTTCCGAAAAATAAAGTGTGTGTTTTTAATAACAACCTGCTTGTAAGGAAATCAGATGCAGATAGATGCAGATTATCTTATCATTGGGAACTTTCTATCATTGTTTAAACTATGATATCAGTGTCAAAATGAGAAACCATAAAATGTAGGTTTCATAGTAGATAGTTCCACAATTTTTTATTCTAAAAATTTATTTACTAATTTTATACATGTAAGTAATAAAAATAAAATAAATAGTACAAAATTTGAAGAAGAAAGGTTATTTTATTATTTATTTATTTATATATTGGGCAGTCAACAAAAAACAGTAGGTATAGGGTAAATGCCAAACTTATTCTAAGTACAGTTTTCAATTTCAATTAAAGACAGCCACCGCATGCAATGTGATCTAATAGTCATAAAAACTAATCGAACAAACCAAACTTAAAATTACAATCATTTTATTAAATACCTAAAATATGATTTAAAGTTTAAAGGGGGCTTACGAAACTATTTCTAATAATCTGTCTGAACTTGCGGGCACTGTCCTGAAAAATATCTAATACTTCCAAATTATATGACCGAGACAGGGTGTTATATTGTCTTTGGATCCTATTTAATGTAGAATGGTAACCTAGATTGCTCTTTTTTTAAAGTTAATTAGGTAGGTTCCTACTATCTCAATGTTAGGATGCTTGTCATTCTACCTGCTCACCGACAGACATGTTTTTATTTATTATTTTTAACTTTATTAAACAAGTCATGGTTTATAAAGACACTCTGACCAAGTTTCTTGCTTGAGAATTATTAATATATGGATATTTGTGAATTGTTTACCTAGGTGATTACTTGTTCATCATCATTAACAACCAGCTGATACTAATACCTACTGCTGCGATTAAACCCCCTCTTTGTATACCACATAAAACTGGTCCTGTGGCGCTTTAAGCCAGGAGTTTTGGCTTATAACTTCAGATAGTGTGCCAGTTTGAGTGCAATTTTTGATTTGCAGTTAACATTACCAGGAACCTTGGAAATAAGCCAAAATTCTAAATGTATGGTTTTCATTCTCTTCCTTTTCTAGATATATAAACTTGTCATATTTATAATATGTATAGGCCTATGTCCAGCAGTGGACTGATGTGGGCTAATTATGATGATGATACATTCAATGCAATGCAATGTTTCATTTGAATATTCAATATCTACTACAATATGCTAAAATATACTTTTTGTAGACATAAATATTACATGTATTACAGATTACCAAACCTGTTTATTTCTTATCATTAAAACTAATATATAATGTAACATTAGCCGCCTGGAAACATAATATAAATTTGTGTGATTGCAGCCAAATGATAAACGGGACAGTACCATTTCCTGTGTTATCACTATTATGTGTATGTTATATGCTCAGTTCAATCAAAAGACAATGCAAATGTAGGTATAGTATGTTATGTTGAGTACAAACTCTTATAAGGCTAATGTAGGTACCTATATCCCCGAAAGTTACTTAGCAAGTTTTGTGCCAATATCATAGTAGAACAATAGGGACCAAACACTTTTCTGCTAAAAAGCTTTAAAGCTTTTTAGTCCTATTTGTCACAGTTTCAGAGAAAACATAGTATCCTTATTCTAATGAAAACATTCTCTAAGGCCTTCTGTTGTGTTTCCGTTTCTGAAACTCCTTTATTTAAAGTATTGGTAATGCTGTTTGCTGAGATGATTAGCTAGTTTGATTTGGTCATTGCAATGTAGGATGGAGGAGTTAGGAGAAGCAGACAGTAGCACTTAACTTAACTACTGACAGGGGTAGATTTGTTTAACGCCAGCCATCAATAGCTGAAGTTGTTTAAAATGAAAAGACTCCTATACTTTTATTCATATTGATCATACAAATTATTTATGCCAGCCTCAACACCAAAACAAAAGAAAAGATACCCATTTGTATAAAATAATATTGAATATTAAAAAAAGTAAAAACCCAAGTACCAATACCTTGAAAAAGTATTCAAAGCTTTAATGGTTTTTTTTTTGTCTATTCTCAATTAAACAAGACATTCATTAATAACAGGTAAAGTCATTTGCCACACTTGCGAGAAGTTTTTTTTACCTAATCATGCAGGTTTAAATTAAATCCTAAAGGCCAGACCAGACAAGGGATCTTCATCACAGACAACAAGTTGGTGGTGGTACTTGACATATTAAGATGCTTTTGTGAATCAAAAACTTTCAAGATAAGTACTTATTTAAAAGAATAAGCACCTATCTATTCTTTTTCCTGTTGAATTACCTGCAGACAAAAGACTGTTCATAAATTAATAATAAACCTCCGGCACCTTGTTAATATTTTTTAATATTTTCTATATGATTTTGTTTAGAAATTTTTGCATCTAATTTGTGGAATACTCATCGAGCAGCAGCCCTGCCTTCACTACGATTGTTGTAAGATCATGTGGCCGTGAACTCTAGGCCCTAGCGCTTATGCTCATTTTTACATGCATCGGCCGTCGACGAGAGCCTGTAGGCATTTAGCGCTATTGCGCGTTATGTGTACTAGATTTTGTGAGGAGTGATGTATCTGTTATGTCAGTAACTATTCAGTAATCTGTGCCACTACTTGTTGTGTTACGAATACCTACGTAAACACTTCAGGACCATAATGTATCGATAGTGTATAACCTAGTGGCAAGTCAGAAATGGGACATATAATTTTAATACTATTACGAAAAGAAATGTTCATAGGTAGGGTAAAAACACAGCATGTTAAATTATTTCTTTGCTAGTCAACCTTATTCCAAGGGTGTAGAATACAATATTTGGCTTGGTGTTTACACAAGCCTTTATGTTAGCAGCAGCTGGGAGCAACGGTTAAGAGCGTTTACGCCGAGCGCGAGACCTTAAGTTTAGGTTTTTAAGTCCAAATATCACGCACACAGAAACGGGCTGTGAGCGCGCGTGAGTGTGTGCGTAGAGTAGGCTAGTTCTGCTCACTATAGTCAAACTCACTACTTTGATCCGTTCGAATTTAGTTTTTCGGTATACTTAGAAATTATTGAAGTGAAATCTTTTTTAGCGGCGTTGTACACTTTTTTTGTAATGGGTAAAAAATGTTAAATTCGCATCAAGACACGTGACCTGATCGAAAATGTAAGACGTAAAATCGTAAGACGGATGGAGAGTAGACAGCCGGCGCGGTGTAGGAGAAGAAGTATCCCCCTCTCTTTCTACGGCGCGGCGAAAATGTATGCCTGTTGTTTCGTTTAGGCGGCGCAGGGCGCTTGCGCGAATAAGTTGTCATGTTTGTGTACGATAGCACAATAAATAAATATTGTATTCTACCACATAAATGATAGTACTTTTATACTGATAATTGAAGCAATTCGTGCAAAATTATTCCCTAACCATTCCAAAATATCAAAAATGCACAACGTTAATATTCAAGTTTTCACTTCTGCCGGCACTCCCGGGGTGCCACCTTTCGTTTATTTATTTTTAACTATGGGCGTAAACAGATGACTAAACTACGGATACACGAAATAAGTACCTAAGTATAATATTATATTGTATGTATTTTTATTAATGTTGTAATTAATCTTATATCACAAAATTATAATCAATACCTATCTGTTCCTCAACGATTTATTTTGGACGAATTGATTTGACGACGACACATTTTATTTTATTTTATTCATAGCTCGGCAAATGTTGATGTTAAGTGGAAATGGAGTCCCTGTTGTTCCCTGCATGACGTTGACAGTTGACAGTTTGTTGATGGTTTGAGATACGAAACATTTAAGAATCCTTCTTATTTAAGTTTTTCTTCCAATATTTTACAAAGAAATGATTAATTGTATGGGCAGTCAAATAAATTGACCGATTTTTTAGAATATATCAATAATAATATGTTGTCTATTACCAAGCCCAATTTTGCTAATCTCCTTTTAAAATAAATTTTGTATGAAAATTACTTGGAAAATATGAGCCACATAAGCACAAAGCGCATCATGCAGCAATAAAATAGGTGCTGTCAAAACTCGGTCAAGTTATTTGACTGCCCATACAATTAATCATTTCTTTGTAATACATTGGAAGAAAAACTTTAATAAGTAGGATTCTAAAAACCATAATAATAGCTATGGATACTTTAAAAAATTAAAAAAGCAATACACTTATTAACAAAATAAATAATTAGTCTACAAAAGCCGCACTGCTATGATATATGATATGATGCTGGATATGGCGAGGAGATTGGGCCATAGCCCATAGCGCACACTGGCACGGGTGCGGAGCAGTCGTGACAAAAACTGGGACCAACGGTTTTACGTGTCTTGCAAAGGAGGGGAGAGAGAAACACACACATAGATGGTATTTCCCACCCATCCCGTGGGCCAGTTTAAAAGAGCATCTAACCTCTTTGGCATACCTACATGTCCGCCATTTTGAAAAATACGTGTTTTGGCGGCCAGTGATGAAACGCATGTCAATCGACAGAGTAAGTGATTACAAACAAAAAGTGTTCCGTGATGAAATCTCTAAGTGATACGGTTTCTGAGATATTAGACTCCAAAAACAAATATTTTATTTTAATTTATTTGGTTTCCTTGAATGACAAAATAAGTATATGTCGGCGGCGAGGTTGTTTGTAGGTAGAACAGTCGAGCAAACTCGGATTCGTTGATAACACAGTTAATCTTGGATCTTCAAAATAAAGACGCAGTCGTATTCCTTACAGTCAATTTAATGTTATTTTAACATCAGAATTAAATTATTTAAAAATAGTTGGCCGATGCAAATGGATTTTAGAAACGAAGTGAGTTCTGCGCGTGCGTACTCTCCGGCCGCTACCGTTCAAATGTGTCCAGTCCGTTGTTGCGCCAACTGACGTTGACGTTCCGCGTACCATAGAGCATAGGCTGCGCAGACCACACTCAAGTATAGACTATACTTGTCGTTTCTAAGCGATGCTAGCGCCATGTCTCCGACATATATAATACGAAACATACATATATACATATACATTATACATATCAGTCAGCTCATAGCTTCTTAGCTGCGGCCTAGGACGGCGTCCCTCTATACAGGTGGCTGTACTGAACTGAGTTCACAAAACAAACACCGTGATCCCGGTGGACCGGTGGACATGATAATGCAAATAACAATAACAATAAACACAACGTAACAAAAAACTGCTCGTGAGGAAAATAACCATTCGTGCACTCACACCAGAGGTTAGAAGCCGAATGAAACGATTCACTAAATAAAAAATGGTTTTTTTTTGCTTAACTTTCTGTTTTTGGAGTCAAATATCTCAGAAACCGTATCACTTAGAGGTTTCATCACAGAACACTTTTTGTTTGTAATCACATACTCTGTCGATTGACATGCATTTCATCACTGGCCGCCAAAACACGTTTTTTTTCAAAATGGCGGACATGTAGGTATGTCAGGTTCCATACAAAAATGATCGAACCTCTTTAATTTGTTTATGCTCTCACCAATTATCTAGCTCAAGATAAGTATTCTTAAGAAACTCGTTAGTATAGTAAGATAATGGATAAATGCATAGACATGCATGCATGCATAAACATAGAAAAAACACCTAGACCCGAAATAAATTTAGAAAAACAGTCCTTCTCTAAATTAACCCGACCGGGAATTGAACCCGGGGCTTCGGAGACGGCGCGACGCCCGACCCGGCGTGCTAACCACACGACCACGGAGGTCGTCCAATTTAAAAATGTTGCAATTCATCAAAAGTAACATAAAATAATTTATTCACTAAAGTACTAAGATTTGCTTATCGCGCTATAAATTTGAACTATCTTCGAAGTTACGGCAATTGTTCGACAATCGTCGGGTAGAGCGTCGAGCGACGTGACCACTCTCTCAGAGGCCTCGCGGCGGACTGATTTGACACTAATAGAACGCAGAGTTTTGTAGTAGTTTTAGAGCAGTTTTAAAATATTTATAGAAAAATTATAGAGCTAATTTAGTAAAAAGAATTTTGCGCATAATTTAAAGAACACTTTTTTCTATAGTAAAAAGCTTTTATCTCATATTTATACAGTAAGTATATTAGAGAAAACAATTATTTTATCACCTATAATTTCTTTAAAAATTCAAAATGTTTGGATTTTTATAGTTTTTGTTAGTAACCAAAATCTAAAAATGTTTTCAACAAACTATTTTGCTGAAGATCTTTCAAATTGAAATAAAATTTTTGTTCTTAGGTTTGTCAGTAATTTAAACACATTTTAAGCTTCGAAGTTGACGCGGAAAGTCAAATTATGAAAACCTCTGTTCAATTATCTCCAAAATATCCATAAATCTAAAAATGTTTTCAACAAACTATTTTGATGACAAGATCGCCTAATGATATAAGTAATTAACATATTTGTAAAGTAAATATTCATAGATATTAAGAGGTTTGAAAAGTACAGTTTTTGAGCAAAACGGCGTAAACGCTCTTAATGTATCTTCCGAAGTTTGGAGAATGTCAATTCGTTTTTGTCCCAGTCTTCGCTTTAGTTACATATAGCGACCAATAAATAACCCGCCTACCACAACGCCGACAAATATTTCATAATCTTAATTTGATGGATTAGCCTTCTAACTCCGATCGTTAGTAGGTATCCATCGTGAAATTCACGAGCTTCGTTATAATTGAATCCGATATGAAATCGACTTAAACTCGCAAACTGATTTTTTTTTTATATTTACGGGTAAGCACAGTGCCCTGATCTCACCTGATATTAAGTGATGATAAGGCCAATTGGCCAGCGCAGGACCGATCGTTGTGGCGATCCTTGGGGGAGGCCTATGCCTAGCAGTGGGCGTCATATGGCTGACGATGATGATGATGAGGAGGCCAATTGGTGGAAGCGCACTTCACCTGGGATCCTCAACTAGTGAGGCACTGGCTATAAGTTCTCTAGTTTTAGCCAGCTAAAACTAGGTGTAGCCGCACTTCGGCTATTAGCCGTAACAAAACTTGCAACTTAAATAAAATTTATAAAAACAGCTGGAATCTTATAACTAAATTAAATTAAATTAGGCACGAAGCTATTCTAATAGGCTCGTTTCAACAGACTTATGTTATGGCGACATATTTAGATAAGATGGTGGTAGCTAGTCAGGCGGACAAACAAGTCCTACCTATCACCAACCAAACCGAGTACACAAACATGTACCCCCCGCTGGGAATCGAACCCGGGACCTCTGGGTCTAAACCGGTGATCTTAACCACTAGACCACAGAGGCGGTTATACCTACCTATCCTTTAAAAAGACTTAAGAACGTAGAAACGGATATTGTTGGCAGTATTAAGTTCCAGTTCCAAAGAATGATACTTTTCTTGCGCTCGCGTGTTACAGCTAGGGTTGCCAACACAGAACAGGTAAATCTATTCCGTGGTTGCCAATCATACTTTAAAATAACGTATCCTACGTTATTTTCCATCCCCATACTTTATTATTTTTATTCAAAATAAAGTATGGAAAATTTTCTTCCGGCTAATAGGTGCGTTTGAACGGAATATTCCTGTTGACTTAATTTCTGAACTACTTAATGATACTCAGACTCAGGTGAAGTGAAACAAAACGCAACGCTAATTTCTGAACGCGCTATAAAACAATAAAAAAATATTAGATAGTGCCTAGAGTAGGTACAAAGAAATATGTTTTTAAACATTTAAATAAATAAAGGAAAATACTTTATTTTTTCTTCAAACCCTTTTTTTATACTAGCTAGTGATAGATTTACTTTAATTTCCTGAAAAATAGTTGGCAACCCTAGTTACAGCAATACAAGCAACCAATCAATTTCGCCTCCTAGAAGAACCTATAATATTACATTTTGTTTATATTTCATCACCTTGTTGACATTCTTCCTTCCTTCGAGCCGGATTTTCCTAAGTTAATTGGGAGGAAAAGGATAAAGAAATTGACACTATCATCATCATCACCATAATAATACTTATATAATATATTACATATATAGTTTTTTTATAAAAGTATTATTATAATAAGGCATAATAATACTTACCTATACAAAAACTTGGACAAAAAAAGTTGCTTGATGAGACCGCGTTGATCAGTGTAAACTAACTGAACTACCACATTAGGCTAAACTTTGTTAACGGCGTATTAACTGCTGTCTTATGAAAACAAACAGTAATATTTCTCTGCTATATGGTAGGTACATTTAATACGCATGAAATGCAATATATTCTTGGTCACCTATCCTGTATCACTTATTACGAACGTAAACCGTTCGTCATTTCTTAGCGAATATCGTTTTCTTGTATACATTTTTTTAAACGCACACACAGAATACTTAATAGTAGCTATAGGTAGGTACCTACTTACTCCAAAGTTGTTTTGCGATGCTGGGAACATTTTAGATAGATAAACAGGAAGAAAAGGTGTCACGTGTCTGGCGAAACGGTTGTCGAGCAAATGCGATGAATCGTGAGTGCTTGGCTTAATTCTATTTCGGTTTAGAATTTACCCTGACAGAGTTCGCGTTGTCACCAACCCTATTGTGTTTGGAGTAATACAGTTAATAGGTACGTTTTAACGCAATGTTGAAGCATGAAAGTAATGCGTTTGTTGTGTCAGCTGAAATCTTTTTATGCCCGCTGTGTACTGTATGGCGAGATAGAACGTGGAGTGCCTATGTGAGTTTTGCTCAGGATCACGTTAATGTAAACATGATTTTGTATGGCGCAATTTTTTACTAAATAAAACTCGCACTACGCATCTTAAGAGCGTTTACGCCGCACACTAGCGCCGCCAATAAAAAAAAAACACATGTTATGGTTTAGTTAAATAAGACGTTACGGCCACTTTTAACTATAACACCATATTTAACTAAACCATAACATGTCAGGTGTTCATTAGGTGACGTAAAAATGCTAAATTACTTCATTCAGATAGTTTGTTGAGCATAATTTGATTTTCTATCTCTAATTACTAGATATGTTTTTTTTTTCATTGGCAGCGCTAGTGTGCGGCGTAAACGCTCTTAAGTGACAAACGAAGTGAGTTTAAATTTTGGCCTAATAATTCTTGTTATCTTTGACGTACTGGATACAATGGTGAATGAAACTTCCCCTTCTTGTTGCCAGCTGTTGCGAGATTCCGTGTGCGTGAGAGGTAGGGTTGCCAACCCTACTATATAATATATTTTAGGTAGGTACTACAATTTTAGGTGTCTATCTACTATTATTTTAAAAATATATTATAGTAGGCGAAACTACTATATTTTACTATATTTTCTGTGATGAACACAAAGTGGAAAGATGAGCGCAACAGAGCCAGTATCGGTCTGATAAAAGCAGAGTTAATGGTGTTTTGTAACTTAAAATTAGATTGTAATATATAACTAATAATAGTTACGAAGCGTTCCTTAAAAATAGAAACCTATTAATTAATAAAAGCTCAAAGCAGCAAAAAATATTAATTTAAGAAATAAAATAAATATTTTTTAATATAGGTACCTACTATATTTTTTAAATTAATTCCCTATCTACTATATTTTTATGGGTACTGAATCCAAAAATACTATCATCATCATCATCATCAGCTCATTTTATGTCCCTACCTGGTGGGGCACGAGCCTCCCCTATAGATGGAGAGGGAGAAAGGGCCAGAAACCACCACGCGGGCTCACTGCGGATTGGTGGTTGTTAACGACTGCTAATGCAGCCGGGACCAACGGCTTTACGTGCCTTCCGAAGCACGGAGGAGCTCGGGGTGAGAAATTTTTGATCACCCCTCCGATGACCGGCCTTTGCAAAAATTGCTTAACCTCAGCACTCGCAGACTGGGCGCGTAAAAAATACTATATTATTTGGTCTAAAAAATGTTGGCAACCCTAGTGAGAGGGTATGTTTTCGTTGTTGCTCGAGCTCGTTTGGTGAAGCTTGCCTTCTGCAGTCTCCTTAGAATAACCCTTTAACAGGCAAAGGGATGTATATTCTCGCCACATTTTGAACTTTATGTCATTAAGATAAGATTGAAAACCAATGAAATATTCAAACATGTTATGCCTTAAAACGTTTTTGTTTTGTTTATATAATTTTTAACGCAAATTTTGTTGCGAACAAATTACTAAAACACAAATGTTGAAAAAAATTCCACGAGCAGGATTTGAACCCGCACCCTTCTGACATACCGGGTCAGGTGCTCTCCCAATTGAGCTTTCAAACTAAATAAGTAAATAGTGTTGAATAATTTCGTTGGGCTGGTTAGAGTGGTCAGAATAAACCTATATAATAATGGGTGACACATGTAACCCGCGCGAACACTCTAAAAATATTTTGGAGCGCGAGCACCCTAGTGTTAAAGTTGTTAGCTAACTATTTACTAATAAGAAAGCCAATGTTGTTTTTACGTTACTCTGATGGTCAATTGTAAGCGTTATGAGCATCTGGTGCGAGTTTCATTAAACGAAAATTGTCTGCGCGCCCATTTTGAAGCACCTTTTTTGGAGCCAGACACCCAAACACAGACAGACAGCCAAACGCCGTGTTTCCAATGTACACTACGGAGTCCGATCCGATCCGAACCCTTCGAAGAATCTAGTAGGGCACGGGGACACACTTTTAAGTGTGTGATGCCGTTCCCTCTAGAAAAACTCCGACGAAGGTGATTCGTTTCACACGGCTTGAAGTACCCTTTACGTACCTCGCCGCCCCCAAAAAAGCCCGATGAAGCTGAAAATGCCGTTTGAGGCAATCAGCAATCTCTCTCCAGAAAAAAAAACAACGGTGTTACAAGTGTACATGTGCGTGGTCGCCGAGCGCAAGCAAGTAACCGTCACGAAAGTGAATCGGTTTAGTGCTTCACTTTTGACAGATGTAGAGTAAAATATTTCTACCGTACACTTCTTAGAAGCACCATAAAGATTTAATTTTTTACTACTACCGTACCAAGTAGATGATCTTGTACGGCATGAAAAAGAGCGGTATTGCTTTCAGCGATATAATGAGCCGTTCTGAGTAGTACAGACGGTAACACATTCAAACATTTACTTTGAATTAATGAAATAGCACTTTGTTGCTTATTGCTACATATTTTTTTCATATTTACGGGTAAGCATCCAATTATGCATCATCATCATCATCATCATCATCTCAGCCAAAAGACGTCCACTGCTGGACAAAGGGGAGGCCTTTGTCCAGCAGTGGACGTCTTTTGGCTGAGATGATGATGATGATGATGATGCATAATTGGAGAGTCCTATGTCCAGCAGTGGAATAGTATAGGCTGATGATGATGATGATGTGCGTACAGTGCCTTGATCTCACCTGATGTTAAATGATGATAAAGCCAAATGTTGGTACGCAGCGCACTTCACCCGGAATCCTTAACTAGTGAGGCACTGGCTATCTTATCTCTAGCTGCCGGAACACAACAATGCTACAAACGTACATTGATGTTATGGCGACATATTTAGATAAGATGGTGGTAGCTAGCCAGGCGGACAAACAAGTCCTACCACCAACCAAACCGAGTACACAAACATGTACCCCCCGATTGAACCCGGAACCTTTGGGTCTAACCACTAGACCTTAGAGGCGGTTGAGCTTATAAGACTGTCTGTACTTACAAATTGAGACTGGTAAAACAGCCCACCTAAGGATATTTGCATTTATGTAAAGTAAGTAGTAAATACTTGTTCTACCTGGTAGATAACTTATTATTTGTATACCATTCACATAGTTTGTTTTTTTTAATTAACCTTTTTACCGCCAACAACTTCTATAAAATTCGAGATTTTCGTGCCGTCCACGCCAGCACTTCTATATCTTTGTACCTACTTTATTAAAATACATTTATACGTTGGCGTACAGCGGGACATCGCGTGTAGGATAGTTGGGCGGTGAAATGGTTAAAGATTATACATCACACTTTCAGCTCATCATATGTCACAGCTGTGGCACGAGCCTTCCCTATGGATGGATTGGGAGATCGGGGCCATGAATCACCACGCGGGCCCATTGCGGATTGGTGGTTGTTAACGGTAGCTAATGCAGCCGGGACCAACGGCTTTACGTGCCTTCCGAAGCACTGAGGAGCTCGATAATTATGATAAATTTTTGGTCACCCATCCGATGACCGGCCTTTGCGAAAGTTGCTTAACCTTAGCAATCGCAGGCCGGGCGCGTTAACCACTGCGCCCCATCGAGATCCCCAATGCCCTGCTTCACTTAGAGTTAAAACCAATAAAGATTTTGAGATCCCTCTAGTTTACTGAATCGATTGTCAAAGTAATCAAATACTTTTAAAAAACTATGTACAGTCGGCAGCAGATCAACATACCCAAATCTGTCAAATTTCTCCATTGAATATTGATTCTTATAACCAAACAATAAAGTTCAAAATTGATTGTAGAAATTTGACAGTTTTGGGTAGGTTGATCTGCCGCCGTGTGTACAAAGTATAGCTGTTATTTTGTTACAATAGTCTGAATTATTATGCATCTCTTAATTTATTATAAAAAAAATACAAAAAATAATATAACTAACACTGTTGATAAGTAAGTGTCCGATAATTATTATCATACTTAATTGACAAGATGATAAATATCTACAAAATAGCTGCGTAACTATTACGCACGCGAGTGTCCTCAAGGGTGATTCCTGCTATCGCCATAAAATATACAACAAACAACTCTGTCGACGGATATTGCAGTGCGCACGGCTACGTCGTCGTCGGCCGTCCGTTTATCAGGTCAAGTTTGCAGAGACAATCATAATGATTTTACGCCATTCAGCGCTTTTGACCTCCCGTGGTGTTGTGGCCTTTTAAGTGTTAACACTCGGTTTCACCTGTGCCGGGTGATGCTATGGCGATGTAATGTTGATTGATGAGGTTTTTTCTATTTAGTAAAAAAATCTCGATTTTTTTTTACCACTAACTTTACTTATCACATTATTTGTTAGAAATAATTTGCGTAACACATTGGTATGTTTATCTTTATTGTAACTTGTATTCATGTTTACTTAAAACTACTAGTGGTCGCCCAGTGGTCGAAATTCGAACGTAATTTTATTAAGGCTGCACGGATTCTATCCTAAGCAATGGAAAAATAAAAAAGATAGAATGTGAGTTTGGATTAGCATTGACAGATTTCGGCGGCTCCTCTTCTATTTCAGAAATTTTTGTAAAGAGTATTTAAATGTCAAGTTAAGAGTGTGTGTCAAATACATGGTAGCGTGTGTAAATGTTTGTTTTATTGACTTAATGTATTTTTTATGCATAATTTAAAAAAAAAAATTAACATTCTATACTCCTCTATATAAACTAAGTATAAGTGTGCGAAAGTTCATACTCCTCCGTCTACGTCTGCGCAATTTTTGTAAAGAGGGGCACAAAGTTTTTGCTTCACGTATTAATATATAGGTAGATGTTACAATATTCAAGGTTTCGCATCACGGACAGTCGCCTGCACATTATCCTATCCAAAACTGTTAAATTTCTTTAATAAATATTCGACCGTATACCATATTCATAAAGTTAAAATAAACTAAAAATAAATAAATTTTCCTATACTCACACCAATTAACTAGCCCAAGAGAAGCTTCGTTATGAAACTCGTTATATGTATATGGTTACTAGACAATGGATAAACATACTTAAAATACTTAAATATATACTTATTATACATAGAAAACACCCAGACCCAAGACAATTTAGAAAAATAATTTCTAATTTGACCCGACCGGGGATCGAACCCGGGACCTCAGAGATGGCGACACCATGAAAACCGGTGTATAAACCACAAAAAGTATAGAGTATAGTATGTAGTATAGTTCAAAGTGTATTGAAGAAATTTGACAGTTTGTGGTAATCTGATGAGCAGGCGTGTGTACAAGTAGGTGCGGTGACATTAAACAGACCGAGTGTCAAGTGCGATTTTTACTAGCCATTTGATCACGTAAACGTAGATAAAACGTAGGTATATCATGTTAATAATCAATTATTAATTTTATATACTGATCTCCAAACTTCAGTATGAAGATGGCACTAAATGATGATGATGATTTTAATGATGTTAATAATATATCCAAATCTGTAAAACTTTAATGGAACTGGTTTGTCGTTTCGGTGATCATATGGATAGGAATGGGCTGTACAAATTTATAAAAATCTTTATAAACTTAAAAAATCGCTTTGTATATTTATTTATAAAATAAAATATATTAAGAGTTTTTATTTTGACCAACCTCACATGGATGTATGTTGTCCTATGTTTTCTGAATTAATAAAAAAGTGGTTGTTTATCACTGTTTAATGTCAAATGCGGATGTAGAAAGTTTCGTTGTCACTTAAAAGAAAACAAACAAGTCATAGACTATTCCGGAAAACCATCAGACATACAAGTAACCTTTGTTCACGCGAACTCCTCTAACCGGTTAGTTAGATAATAGGCCGATTATTACTATCTACCCGTAAATAGGTAGAAGATTGATCAGAATCACGTTTGAATCATAAAATAAAGATTGCAGGAAGGTAAGCTTTATCACCTACCGTACCAAGAAACCTAGACACAATAGAATAACAATGCTTTAAGCTCTGGTTTCCTAGGATAGCGGTGCCGTCATATAGCGGCCGTAATATAACGTTGTCTATGTAAACAAAATGGCGCGGTTTCCATTTGTATGACGACCGTCTTGACGGTGTCGGATAGTTTCGTGAACGTTTTTCAATAGCGGTGAAGGTATTTGTGTTTTTTTTTTACTTTACAAAGTAAGTACAAAACGAATTTATCTTCATTGCTTAGCAAACGGTGACATACTAAAATCTCAAATGCACCTTCTGTACCACGAGATTTCAATAAATCATCTTCCGCCATACGACTATTTTCCTCTTCTGATGATAGTTCATCCTCCAAGTAAATTATTAAAGCTAAATCAAGGTCGTCCATTTTCTTTCCTGGATACGTTTCGTATGACGGTTGTTTAAAAAAAAGATGACGGTTTGTGAAACTGAATGACGGTGTGACGGCCGTGGAACTTTCCACGTGTCGTCACCCACCGTAAAGACGACCTTCTTTTTGCTTCCGTAATATTACGGCCGCTATATGACGGCACCGACATCCTAGGAAACCAGAGCTTTGGACTCGATATCGAGTCATCGGGACGTGAGTGGTTATACGAACGCGCACGAGCAGCACTCATAGACAGACAACCTCTCACGGACGGGGAATCTCGCAACATCTGCGCTGGAACTGGTTTGAGACGGTTCGAGATACCGTGTCCGTGAGATGGTCTAGGTACACTCAGGGCATCCCATCCGATGACCGGCCTTTTCGAAAGTTGCTTAACATTAGCACTCGCAGACCGGGCGCGTTAACCGCTGTCCCATCGAGCTCCTCATTATTATAATATTAGTATAGATTTTTATGTATAGAGTCGCAAAGTGAGCGTGTTTGTATGAAAAAAAACGGGGTGGGCGGTTAGATGTACCCCTGGATGTATATGTGCGTTGATCGAGCGCGGTACGTAAGTATATTAAGCTTACGTTCTATGGGCTCTCCTCATTTGGTGTTTGAATGAAGCGATCGACATAGTTTTTTTTATCGTGTTTGTAACATCTGTTTTGCTCTTATCACTGAATGACGGAAAACAGCTCAGATTAGTGTTAATTGTTACAATTATTATGAGAGTATCGTAAATATTGTATTACATTAATTTACCTTCGGGTTTGGTGTAATGTAATGTAATGCTCACGACATTGTCGTTTACGTTTACAGATTGTACAAGCCGGGCAATTTGATTTGATAGTAATTTGAGTATGTCCTGAATTGATGATGATTAGTTGATAATAAATAAGTATTGACGACCTCCTTGGTCGAGTGGTTTGTACATCGGTTTTCATGGTGTCGCCATCTCTGAGGTCCCGGGTTCGATCCCCGGTCGGGTCAATTTAGAAATTATTGTTTTTCTAAATTGTCTCAGGTCTGGGTGTTTTCTATGTATAATAAATATGTATTTAAGTATGTATATCCGTTGTCTAGTACCTAATCATTTAACGAGTTTCATAACTAAGCTTCTCTTGGGCTAGATAATTTAAGTGAGTGTAGGAAAGTTTATTTATTTTGTTTATTTATTGTTTTCTATAGATTACGCGAACACTACACATTGAAATGAAACAACTTTGACGGATCTACTCGCGTTTATTTTACGTTTGTTTATTTTTAGTTTATAAAAACGCGTGTAGATCCGTTAAAAGTTGTTTCATTTAAATGATAATAATAATAAGTATTTTTTTTTAATTAAATTTTTAGTTATTTGTTCTTATTATCGTTTCGTTTCGGTGATCATAAGGATAGAAATGGGATGTACAAATTTATAACAATCTTTATAAAAACTTTCAAAAATCAATTTGTATATTATTATTTATTGATTGTTACTGGCTTCGCGTGCGTTTCCATCTTTCACAAAAGCATTTACCTGTTTCGGCTCCTGGGATTGCCAAACAGATGATAATTCAGAAATTGTGCTGAAAAAATCCGGCAGGTTCAAATCGCTGGGTCGTTAAATAAAATGACGCAAAATGTACTTACGCTGAAAGTACATAACGCAAAATGTGTAAAAAGACAAATACACATTTCGCGAATTGTTCAATGCAAAGTGCAATAGATGGGTTTATGATATTGTCATGTGATTTTTTCCATAGCTTTATCACTGTTAACAAGCAAACAAACAGTATCCGGCAGTCGCGCATAAACAACCTTGGCGGCACATAAGCCATGGTGACTGCTTTCCATCACGCGGGCCAGCTTATTTATAAATAAACCTATTTTAAAACATCAAAGCCTTTAACCTGTAAGGATATGGTGATTCCACGGTAACGGCAAAAAACTTGATGCTTTAAACAAAATATTTGGTCCGTCATCGGTATCGGGTATACCGTTGATGGTTAAGAGTTAAGCTACTTGTAATGCGGCTTATAGGTATCCGGATGGGTAATCAAAAACGTCTTCTAGTTTTAACAACGTGGTAACCGCGCTTGTTTTGCGATTGCTGAAGTTAAGCTACTTTCGCAAAGGCCGGTCATCAGATGGGTGACAAAAAATTTAATCATCTATCCGATGATCGTCACACCAGCTCAATTCCTTCCATACGGATGGTAACACCACAGAGAGAACGTCCCATAAACCAACACTCGGGCCCAGTGCGGTGCGATGGTTGTTAACGACTGCTAATGCAGACGGGACCAACGGCTTTTTACACGGATTAAGTCAGATGAAAATGAAGACGACTGATTTCCAAACATCTCCTTGTTCCAGATCTAGTCCATTGCACAAACGAGCCGAACGTGTCAATACCACAGCTGGCCAACCTGCTGGTTGAGCGAACGCAGAACACCAACTGGGTGGTGGTCTACAAAGCACTCATCACCGTTCACCATTTATTAGCGTATGGAAATGAGGTAAGCAAACGATACTCGCACTGTTCATCTTAGTTGTAATCCTTCTTTAGGAGTTGTCAAGGCTGCCACTAGGGTGAACACTGTTCATCCTGACTGGGATCACCGGTTTCGCAGTCACCTCACCAGTACAGACAGGACAGGATAGGATAGCGGCACTTGAAGGGCATGTAGGTACAGTGGTTTTTAGTGAATATAGGCCCGTCCTCTCGAATCCCTGTCGAGACCCTCGGGTCTGGGCAGAGAGGCAGGAGCTGGAGGGGAGAACCATCTGCGCCTCCCCGGGCGCGGTGATACACGGGCGACGAGTTTTCTACTACAAAAAAAGGGGTTGTTAAGGCTATCCGGATCCCCTGGCGGCAAGTGGGGGGATGTGCTAGGGTTTTTAGTGGATATGTATGTCGCCCTTCCCCCAAATCCCCATGGAGCCCGCAAGCTCTGGGTCTGGGAGCAGAAGAGCCCCACATAACCATCCGCGTCTCCCCAGACTACGCGGTGGTACTCGGCAATGAGTTTGCCCTAGCATAAAAAGGCGACAAAAGATTGCCATTGCTAAAAATCAGAAACAGCCTAGAAGAAATACAATCGAGCATAGGTCAGGAAGGTTTGATAAGGCGCCATTTCCTCTGTTGAATGATAAGGAAATGACGTCGAACCCAAATAGCCATGAAGCTTCGATAGCCGAATGAATAGATGCTCGGCTTGAATGCGAGAAATCGGGGTTAATTAAAGCGTGAACGTCTCGTCTACCCTTAATACCTGAGACAAGTATGATAAGCTATACAGGATACTTTTTTACCAGTGCGCAAATTTTCTGGAGCGACTCAGAATCGGTAAGTTAACAACTTTCTCATAGTAACATGGGTTGAAATATGTCAAAATTTTTGGACTTCCCATACTTTAGCGAACACTTGATTAGCCTGATTTGTATGAAGAGTCTCAAAATTTTTGACATATTTCAACCCATGTTACTATGAGAAAGTTGTGAGAGTCCCTGAGTCGCTCTAGAAAATTTGCGCCCTGGTAAAAAAAAATATCCTGTATAAATAATTAGGTATATTTTTTATGAAAATCCTTGTCTAATTCTTTTCCAAGTGGCAAAAGATTGCCGTAATAGATGATGATCAGAAACACGCTAAAAGAAATACTACCAAGCCTAGGTCAGGAAGGTTTGATAAGGCTGTGTTTCCATCAATTCAATTATAGGGAATCGACGTCGAACCCAAATAATGTAAAACCCAAATTGAACTAGGAACCAAAAGGCAGCCTACTTTTTCTATGTCTCAATAAAGTCACAAATCGTTACTGAAGTTAAGGGGAACGGGTCACATGTATATATCATTCTTGAACCACCATAGCCTTAATAAAAATCTTTATTGAAATGAAACAACTTTTACGGATCTACTCGCGTTTATTTTACACATTACTTTTAAATAATGTTTATGTAATGTTTATGTGCAAAGGGTTCGAAACGTCAGGATAAACATTATTTAAAAGTAATGTGTAAAATAAACGCGAGTAGATCCGTAAAAGTTGTTTCATTTCAATGTGTAGTGTTCGCGTAAACTTTAGAAAACAATATAAAAATCTTTATGCTAGGCTTCTTAGATTAGATCCCTTCTCCGAATCAGAAAATGAAAGTCAAAACCAATCGCGATTATAGAAAAAAAGTCAGCTGTTAGTTACAATAAACTAAAGTACACAGTAGTAGTAACAATAAACTGCCGGTCATACCCTTATCAAATGTTTCTGATGAGAAACAAAAAAACAGAGGATGCTTTATACCTAAAACTTATTTAACACTTCACCCTATAATTCGATTCTGATATAGGCAACCGACCCTTTTTGATAAGCTAGCTGTCAACCCCAAATGCTTTATATATTAGGTATCTAAAAATATATAAGTTGAAAGACAGCACATTACAGTACAAAACGTTTATTACAAAACTAGTGGACTCGGCGGACTTCGTACCGCTTTGTCAGTTTCCATCGAGTGATTAAATTCTCTTTGGTTTCCATGGCAACAAAACAAACAAATCATTTTGTATTGGAAAATTAAGTTTGTCGTTTTTAGCATATTTATAGTGTGATTCCCGTGGGAATATCGGGTTAAAACTATCCTATGTGTTAATCCAGGTTATAAACTATCTGTATGCCGAATTTCATCCAAATCCATCCATCCGTTGCAGCGTGAAGAAGGAACAAATATACAGACATACACACAAACTTTCGTATTTATAATATTAAGTGTGATGAAAAGAAATACATTTTAACCTAAGTACCTAGTTGCCTTACTTGATGAAAAGCAACATGCAAGCAAGAATCACAGGAATCATTGTATTTTAATAATTATTTTATTTCATTTATTTAATTATTGTTAAAACTTTTATGAAGCTATATAAACGATAATTTATCACGTTGTATGTCGATTTCGAATTACTAAATAAGATGACGGACGACAAAGTAATATAACGGGCAATAACACGTCAACAGACATTATAATTTGAAAAAAACTTCTTTGATTTATGTGACTAATGATGTAACTACAGTATCGTAATTCATTCAAATGTTATTTGTACCTAGTTATTAGACTGTATCTGTATACACTTATACTATGTTATTTCTTTTATTGCTCACACATCGCAATCTTCTCGTATAATTGGTCAATCACGCAGGACTGACATACGTAACCTTTTATATACTTATAGCGTAGTTTATTTTTGGTTAGAGATCTTTTAAGAACCCATGCTGGTCTGGTACCTGTCAGTTGCCTAACTTTTCGTGCATGTCGTCGAACCGACTTAGGGACAATTATTCCAAAATGCTCGCACATCAGGCGACCGGCTAGCAACCAATCGCTGATGTTATCTACTCCAAACTCTACTCTACTCTACTATCTACTCTAAATTTTGTCCAGCCCCCTGACTATGAGTTCTTGTAGCAGTACTATTGCAGTTGTGGAAAAGAGACGCATAATATATTTGCCGCTACACGCGTCTCGTTTTCACAACTGCAATAACACTGCTATAAGAGCTCGTGGTTACCCCCCAGGTTTTGTTCTACCCCTTTTTGGGAGAAGGATTTGAGAGTATTTATGTATGTATGTATGGAGCTCGATGGCGCAGGGGTTAACGCGCCCGGTCTGCGAGCGCTGAGGTTGAGCAACTTTCGCAAAGGCCGGTCATCGGATGGGTGACCAAAAATGTACCTATCATCTCGAGCTCTTCCGTGCTTCTTCGGAAGGCACGTTAAGCCGTTGGTCCCGGCTGCATTAGCAGTTGTTAACAACTACCAATCCGCACTAAGCCCGCGTGGTGGTTTATATGGCCCGTTCTCCATATCCACCCATATAGGGATAAGGCTCGTGCCCCAGCAGTGAGATAAAATCAGCTGATGATGATGATGTATGTATGTATCTTTAAATATGAATGTAAGTAACATCTAAATGCAACTCAATGAAGAAATGTCACACGTAGTCGACTATGACGAAGCTGATAATCGAATACAAACAAGTTTTGCGTTATTATTTTGGGAGTTGTCCAAAAGTAGTACCACCTAACATATTTACAACACCAATCTTTTGTACTGTTTATTTTCATAGCGTCATATTTATTTCTTAATTTAGATAGGATAGATAAGTAAGTACTACATAACTTTCATAATATACATTTTTTTTCACAAAAAGCTAAAGCAAAGTCGGCCCGAAATCCTAAGGTTCTGTGATCAATTAACAGTTTGTAATTCATCATCATCAGCCTATACTAGTCCACTGCTGGACATAGGCTTCTCCAAGTGCACGCCGCCGAGTACGATCCGCGGCTACTCTCACCCAGCTCTTGCCAGCCACCTTGTGAAGATCGTCGCTCCACCTAGTCTGAGGGCGTCCTACACTACGTTTGCCGATACGCACTCTCCACTCGAGAACTCGTTTACCCCAACGGTTGTCGGTTTTGCGGCTAATATAACCGGCCCACTGCCACTCAGCTTGCTGATCCGATGGGCTATGTCGATTACTTTCGTTTGTAATTACCAACCCGCGTTTGGCAAGCGTGGTGATTTAATAGCCAATGTTCGTCAATTGAAGCTGTACCAGCTATGGGAAAGTACCTACATAGGCTAAATACTTACATGGGAAAAAAAATCTATGTAATGAGTAATGACGCCTGCACATTATCATATCCAAAACTGACAAATTTCTTTAGTAAATTTTAATTATGCCATATTGATCAAAGTTCGAAGTCTATTGAGCAAATTTGACGTTGTGGAAAATTTAAGACGCAGGCTAACCATTTTACTGTAAATCTCTAACAACTGACATTTGCCCGGATCGCGAGAGGTTGAGGCTAAATTATTCATCTCAAGCTTTAGATGAAATCCAGACTTTGCAAGCAAATTGTGTATTTCAACTTGAAGTAGCCTTGTCAGGTAGCCATTATTGTTTTACAAAGTTTATTTTCTACGCATTGAATGAAACTCTTTATACGTATATTATACGAATCTACTCGCATTGATTATATTTCAAGGCGCCCTCGGGTTTTCCGCTCTAGTCAACCGAATCGAACGCCTCAGATAATCTAGTAGGGGACCAGGAACGTGCTTGCGTGATGCCACCCTTTATAGAAAACCTCTCGAGGATTGTTCAGCCCCTACTAGGGTTGCCAACCATACTTTAAATAACGTATCCTACCTTTTTTTTCATCCCCTATACTTTATTATTTTTAACCCTAGATCACTAAACATTCGTCTCACAGTCCACCAACCCCCGCCGTATTCGGTGTATGGTATGTTCCCGAAACTTGACCGCCCCGCCCACCTCAGTAACTTACACGCATACCAGATTAGGAAATATTGCAAAATATTCGTCTCATAGACGAATGTTTAGTGAAGCCGTGTGAAAAATTTGTGAAGGTATGTTTTCAAATATTATTTTTTATTATTATTTATTAATGTATATTTGGAATAAATTTAATGCAATACTAATAGTTGTTAATTGACTTCCATTTTTAGCAAATAATATAAATTTCTGCTTCATTAGATGTTTGTGTAAATTTAAAGAACAGTGTTTTTAACTTAAGATATCAGGAAAAAATATTAAGATTTCTTGAAGAATGTCATTTATGTGCCTAACATGGTCAAACTACACCAAAAACCTTTGAAACGCAGAGTTTTCATTCCAAGTCTAGCTGATGCCCTTACTAAATCTCGGTTGCACGAACGCTACAATGCTCCAACTTTGAGAAAAAATATCAAAGGAAACATAAAAGATATATTAAAAGTTGAAGATACACCATCAACTTCTACTCAGGGACAGGCAAATAAACGTAAAATTTGCGGATTTTGCCCATGTAAAAAACGCGGGATGACCAAATATGCATGCTATCTGTGCAAGAAGGCCATTTGCGGGGAGCACACAGTTCCGACCTGTCATGATGATTGTAAGGAGTAATAAAACACATTTTATATTTGTAAAACATACCTATTTAATACCTATTCATATGTTCCACTTTGGTTGTTTTATTTGTTAGTCTGACAGTCGAACGAATAGTGACATAGTTACACCGAAATATGTTTAGTGATCTAGGGTTAATAAAAATAAAGTATGGAAAATACTTTATTTCCGACTAATACGTGCGTTTGGTTGGTTCTGAACTACTGAATCATACTCAGACTCAGGTGAAGTGGAACGACACGCAACGCTTATTTCTGAACGCGTTATAAAACAATAAAAAATTATTAGATAGTGCCAAGAGTACAAAGAAATATGTTTTTAAACATTTAAATAAATAAATTTAGAGAATACTTTATTTTTTTTATATTTATTTAGGACAGTCAGCGAAAACTTGTACTAACACAAAAAACTATGTAACATACAATAACATCTTCAAGCTAAGTACAGCCTTCTATTATTGACCGCCACGGCATGCAAATGTGGAGAGTTTGTGTAAATTTTAAAAGAGGAAAAACTACATAATTTTTTTAAGTAATCAGTAATAAACTTAACAATTTATATAAGAGCAAATTTTTTCTTCAAATCCTTTTTTTATACTAGTTAGTTATAGATTTACTTTAATTTCCTGAAAAATTGTTGGCAACCCTAGCCCTTACGTACGACTTAAAAAACCTTAAGTTTGTCGTTTCGCTGTGAAAGCCATGGGTAGCTAACAGCAAACTCTTTACATAAGAAGTCGCATTTCGTTTTTCGAGAATTGGTTTGTGGTATTTAAAAAAACGAAGAGACTAAAGTTGTGTGTCAAAATTAATTTGTAAATATTAACTAAAATTACACATTACAGCTACAGTTGAGAGGAGCGTTCTATTTCGTTTATTTAGCGTTTATAGTCTGCTGCGCATGCGACATAGAGAAATATAAGTTTTCTAAGATTTATGTATTGGCAGGCGATGACAGCCGCAGCAATGAATTACAAAATATTGACAGATGACAATGTTTTGCTTTTTGTCTCTGTGTGTGTTTTTATGTCAGGCAAAGGCTTTCAGCCGACCTATAAGTTAGGCTTTATAAATTTTTTGTAGCGTGCGATCTTTGGTTTTGATTTTTATTCTTATTGTTTTGTTTTATACGTTAATGTTTGTAATGTTGTGTTTGAACGGTTTTTTATTTATGTTTATTGTTTTGTGTTTTTGTTTCGTGCCGTCTCGTCGACCTCCTAGGTCCCGCCAGAATACCAGCGCTGCAGTGGCTATTGTCGTTGTAACCTATGCTGAGGCTGGGGCCTAGTTGGCCACTCTAAATGTAATTTACCTAGGTACCTATTTTTAAACATTTTTTATTTTTTTATTATGTCATGTACAATCTGTTTGTGGTCAATAAAAAGTTATTCTATTCTATTCTATTCTATTTCTTGGTGCCTAGTGTGGAGTTTAGTTTACTATCTGTATTCATTCGATTACGCTTACGAAAACGAAATCAGTATGGCATTTTAGCAGGGCCTCTTAGCTCCAAACGAGAAGAGATAAAATTTTGCTATACAAATTCTCGTTTTCGTTTACTTGATCGAATGTCAAAAATAACTCACACTAGGCCCTCTCTATAAAGTTGTAGTGTTGTATGTCGTATATTTGTACATTATAGTCAACTAGCGGCCGCTCGCGGTTTCACCCGCGTGATTCCCGTTCCCGTGGGAATATCGGGATAAAAACTATCCTATGTGTTAATCCAGGTTACAAACTATCTGTATGCCGAATTTCATCCAAATCCATTCAGTAGTTTTTACGTGAAAGAGTAACAAACATCCATCCATACTTACAAACTTTCGCGTTTATAATATTAGTAGGATTGTACGGCTTGCACACAAGAAGTTTTTTTTCATACATGTACTAGTCTTAGCTACTCTAGCGACATGGAACACGAAACTAATCGCCCGCCGCAAACAAGAAAAGTATAAATTCTTCGGAAATCATAATATCCTTATCGAATTAGAATTTAACGATCTACTCGTAGTTACAACCATTAATTTTGGTGTTTTCCAATGTCCTGCCTGCGCGTTTGGATACAATTGTAGTAAGATTTGGTAGCTGTAGTAGGTTTTCTTTATGGCCCGTTCTCGCTATCCATCCATTAGGGAAGGCCCGTGCCCCAGCAGTGGGGACATAACAATGAGCTGATGATGATGATGATGAGGTTTTTTATACTGAACTAGCGGCCGCTCGTGGTTCCCGTTCCCGTGGGAATATCGGGATAAAAAGTATCCTATGTTTTAATCCAGGTTATAAACTATGTGTATGCCGAATTTCATCCAAATCCATCCATCCGTTGCAGCGTGAAGAAGCAACAAATATACATACACACAAACTTCCGCATTTACAATATTAGTGTGATAAGTTATCAGCATTTCACCACCGACCTGCCTTATAGTGAGAAGGATGTAGCCTAAAATGCTACATGCTTACACAGGCAATGTCTATTCACTCTTGCCTTGAAGATAACCTGCCCCCCGACCGCCTAACCGATCGCTTTGACTGCGGGTATAGTTTATGACGTCATCTTGCCACCTCGCACCGCCTATGAAAGCAATATCCAAAGGCTAAAGGCTTATAGCTTTCGATATTGCTGTCATAGGCGGCACAAAACGACAAAGCTTCTGGACTGAAAAAACTCGGCATCAACGTCGACGGCGTATACATACCTCACCTTCGATTTGCTGACGATATAGTGGTCATGGCTGAGACCCTGGAAGACCTCGGCGCATTGCTCGGTGACCTCAACAGAGTCTCTCAACAAGTGGGTCTAAAAATGAACATGGAGAACACGAAAGTTACGTCGAATTCACGTGTCGTACCCACTCCTCTGAAGGTTGGAGACTCTGCCCTTGAAGTTGTGGACGATTATGTTTACCTGGGACTAACGGTCCAGCTAGGTAGGTCCAACTTCAGCAAAGAGGTCAATCATCGAATCCAATTAAGCTGGGCAGCGTTCGGTAAGCTACGAAATATCTTCTCGTCCGATATACCGCAGTGTCTCAAGACGAAAGTCTTTGACTAGTGTGTGTTGCCAGTGATGACATACGGGACTGAGACGTGGTCGCTCACTATGGGCCTCATAAAAAGGCTCAAGGTCACTCAAAGAGCAATGGAGAGGGCTTTGCTTGGGGTTTCTCTGCGTGATCGAATCAGAAATGAGGAGATCCGCAGAAGAACAAAGGTAACCGACATAGCCCGAAGACTTGCTAAGCTCAAGTGGCAGTGGGCAGGGCACGTTGCTCGCAGGACTGATGGCCGCTGGAGCGGGATAGTCCTGGAGTGGCAACCGCGTACCAGAAAGCGCAGTGTAGGCAGGCCTCCAACAAGGTGGACCGACGATCTGGTGAAGGTCGCGGGAAGCCGCTGGATGCTAGCAGCACAAAACCGGTCGTTGTGGAGACCCTGGGGGGAGGCCTTTGTCCAGCAGTGGGCGTCTTTTGGCTGAGATGATGATGATGAAACATAATACTAAAATTAAAAATTTAAATTAAAATATAATTTAAAAATTAAATGTCAATGTCAATAAAATAAGTACAATTATTTACGAAACATAATTTAAAGAAAGTATTTCATAGAATTTATTACAAATATGGTTCAGGCTATCAGCAAATAAATCTAAATCATCACACTGTGAGTATGTCTCCAATCAGGTTGTAATATATCATTCGCGGCGAGCACCGCGCACAGTGGAGCACTCGACTGTCGGTTTTTTCGCGAATCCCTTGAGTGTTACATTACAAGTCAGTCAGTGCAGGTCTATTAAAGCCTATTCGTTGCCTTGAAATTTTAAAAATGTATTGCAAAGCTAATAAAAGAATCCCCAGAAGCGTAAAAACATATTGTAACAGCTAGTGTTTCGGTTCCTGATATAGCTTTTCTTAAATGTGTATTTTGCTTTCCCACCAATGGCCCAATTAAATTAATGAGTCGGTCAAAGTCTGTCAACGACATTCTTGCAAAATTTCTGTACTGACCAATAAACTCTCGGTTTCCAGAATATTCATTAAATTTGTACCGCCATTTTCGTTTCTTTTTGGGTACAAATTGGATATCCAATATCGTTTTGTTCTTTTCTTCTTTTTCAAATAACAATAATTTTGTAAAATTGATGAAGTACACACAACCTCTACGTCTGGCATTATATATAAGTAAAAATGGAGCACACTTGAGCCAAGAGGTCGAATGATACTTGCAAACACACGTTACAAGTCAGTCTGTGTCGCCGTATTGTAACAAGATCGCCTCGAATTATACATTACACCAAAATGTTACAAGTCAGTCCCCACCTTTAAGATTACCCTCTTCTGGGGTGTTCTTATTTTGTGCTGAACGTTTCGTTATAGTACCTACGTCACGTCCTCTCGTATCTTCACGTGTCTGGTCATCCATAATGGTAGACAAGTTTATTATGGAAACAGAATAGAATAGAATAAGAATAAAATACTTTATTGTACACATAAAAACATATACATGACAAAGAATTAAAAAAATTAAAAATTGGAGTCATACAAAGGGCGGCCTTATCACTAACAGCGATATCTTCCAGAACTGCATTGTCGAAATCGTAAGCGCTGGAGGCTCTAGATAATAAATTTTTGGTCACCCATCCGATGACCGGCCTTTGCGAAAGTTGCGCATTTCGCAGCACTCGCAGACCGGGCGCGTTAACCACTGCGCCACGGTAATACTGCGCCTTCGAGATCCTCTATATTAGATACGACAACATAATTCTTCTGTGTACCTGTAACTGGCCCTGGTGATCTCTGGATGATGACTTGATTGCTTGAAGTTGCAAATCACGTACAATCGACTCCAATACTCCTATCTTTAATATAGCCTATCTTTCACCTCTAATAGAGCCACACCACAAGTCTACGACGTACATAGTACGTGACATACTACAAATAATATGTCGCCATTGCAACCACTTGTGTCAATAAAGGCAAAGCAAAGTATCTCTCATTATTATCGTTGATCGGGTCCTACGTTTTGAGACGTGCTCGATCATTCTACCGCGGCCGTTTCATAGACTATTCCACTTGGGTTCTTACGTAGATTGAATTTGATATTTTGGACTGAATTATTACGATGCCGCATAACCATAGATTGTACTGTAGTATGAGTTGATTCATAGTCTTTATATGGAAAATAATAGATAGTCGACCGACACTACTGAACTTTCCTGTTGCTGTAGCTGTAAGTGTAGAAACGACCTTGAACGCGCTAGGTCTGCGATAACTAAAGTTAAGCAACTTTCGCGAAGGTCGGTCTTCGGATGGGTGACCAAAAATGTATCATCTCAGGCTCCTCTCCTTTGGTTAGAGTCGCTTTCCTGGGCTTTTACCCATGGCGGAAGATATATTTATTATAAGCATTATAGCGCGGCGCATCTACTCATGTGCTTGCTATTCGCACGCAACTCGAACGCTCAATGGCACAAGCAATCATACATACCTTCATAGAGATAAGTGCGATAACAACTGTGAGATATAGTTGGAAATTTTGCTGGGTTGCAAAACAATATATTACCGGGAATCGGTATACATTTCAACGAAGCTTTACTAAGGGTCGGTTGCGCTGTTCAACTATTAATTTTGACGACCTCCTTGGTCGAGTGGTTTGTACACCGGTTTTCATGGAGTCGCCATATCTGAGGTCCCGGGTTCGATCCCCGGTCGGGTCAATTTAGAAATTATTGTTTTTCTAAATTGTCTCGGGTCTGGGTGTTTTCTATGTATAATAAGTATGTATTTAAGTATTTTAAGTATGTTTATCCGTTGTCTAGTAACCATATAACGAGTTTCATAACGAAGCTTCTCTTGGGCTAGATAATTGGTGTGAGTGTGGGAAACATTTATTTATTTTATTTATTAATAGTAACATTTACGGTTTCCAATGCTTTAGGAAAATCTTCTGATAATATGATGCCTTTATACCTATTTAAAACGCAATCTGTGCTGTGTAACGTTTGGTTTGTGACGATGAATAAAGATCTAAGTGTTTTTTAAACTGCCCTAAAAAGGAGGCGGTTCTCAATTCGTCTGTATGTTTTGTTAAATAAATATTTATTTTCAGATTGTATTTATAAAAAAATAATTAACCTTTTCACCGCCCAACTATCCTGCACGCGATGTCCCGCTGTACGCCAACGTATAAATGTATTTTAATAAAGTAGGTACAAAGAAGAACTTCTATAGAAGTGCTGGCGTGGACGGCACGAAAATCTCGAACTTCTATAGAAGTTGTTGGCGGTAAAAAGGTTAATTTTGCATTCAAAATGCTATATTTATAAATGTTATTAAAAATCAAACCCACGACCTTCAATTGCGACAGCTCTTCCTGTGCGTGTCCTGGCTATCTAAGTTACCAAAATTGATAGCCCTGTTAAAGTTTTCAAAAGCACTTGAAAACTTACGCTATTAGCCAGCTTTTAAAAAGCATTATACTCGAACTTTGATGCACGGTTCGTGGGTTTTGAGCTAACTTTTTTGAATATTTTTCATTTTGTTTATAATAGATTTTATACATAATAAATAACTAATTAGTGTGTATTTCCCTTTTCAGAGATTCACACAATACTTAGCGTCGAGTAATTCAACGTTTCAACTAAGTAATTTCTTAGATAAAAGTGGAGTTCAAGGTATGTATCTTTAAAGCATTTTAAATTAATTATAAAACCGACATAGTACTTACTGCAAATGAAATTGTCAATTTAAGCAAACACAACATCATGCCAAATCGAAAATTATTCCACCGAAGAGCTTCGATTATCGATTTTAGTCTATAAATAAGAATCGATATCCGATGATACGCTCAAGTTCTCAGTGATTGCGGAAATCGAAACACATACTTACGTATATAAAAGTAGCATTTTATTATTAATGCCTAGGTTTCGTCCGTAGCTTAGGTCGCATAAAGTTTTTCCCGTGTAAGAATAAATCTTTGTCGGGATAAGAAATAGCCTATAGCAAAGCAATAGTCTTAACTTCAAACTGTATGAAATGAAACAACTTTTACGGATCAACTCACGTTTATTTTACACATTACTTTTAATTTATAGTAATGTGTAAAATAAACGCGAGTGGATCCGTAAAAGTTGTTTCATTTCAATGTGTAGTGTTCGCGTAAACTTTAGAAAACAATATTCAAACTGTATATCTTTGAAAAATTAACATCGATACATTTCGATACAATCGATACGTTACCATGTGTTGTGATGAAATTATCAATCAAATTAATTTGTCAATTTCTTCAATAGATGTTCAACCATATGGTATAACGAATAAAGGTCAGAGTCTATTGAGGAAATTTGTCAGTTTCTTGTAGTCTGATGTTCAGGCGTTTGTACAACATACACACCCGTAATTTCTATATACTTAAGTTAAGAACTCTTTTAACGATAGCTCTTAGAATATACAAGGTGTCTCAAAAGAAAGTTTATATTTAGAATATCGATAAAAATAATAATAAGCCATTTATCGAATAACTATTTATTTGTTATTAAACCACAATCTTTGGGAATTTATTTCTTAAAAATAACGTCGTCCAAATGTTTACCCTCGCGTTCGTGGCACTCATTCAATCTAACACAAAAATTTCTGATGACGGCTTGTCAAGTACGCCCCGTAATGGCACCCATTTCGTGGCGAATATTTTCTTTTAACTGCTCCAGGGATGTTGGCTTATTAACATACACTTTAGATTTGAGGAAACCCCACAGGAAAAAGTCCATAGGAGTCAAATCAGGACTACGGGGCGTTTGTAAGCGCTCATTTATCTGGTTTACGAATTCTAACCTCTGACTGGCATCCTGGGGTTTCAATTCTTGCACAAGTTGAATTTTATAGGCGTGCAGCTTCAGATCTTTATGCAAAATGCGGTGTAGCGATGATCTATGCACATTCAAAGCATTTGCACGCTTCCGAATGGAGAGGTCGGGATCATCACGAACAGACTGCTTAACCCGATCCACGTTCTCTGCCGTTCTCGGTAACCTTGGGTGCCCAGATTTTGGTTTATCCAGTGTTGAACCGGTCTCCTCAAACTTCTTTACCCATTTCCTAATAAGAGGAATGCTTGGTGCCTCATTTAAATGACGAAAACCTCGAACACTGCAAAAATTTCTTTGCGCTATAGTCGCAGAATTAGCGATTTTGTAAAATTCACGTAGGCACAACGCACGGTCCGCTCCCAAAAACGCTTCATAGCGACAAATTCCCAAGAGCCAGGCTACCGATTGACATATCCCCCGCGCCCTTCAGAAGCGTTGCGTTCACGCAGTAATATAAACAAATATAAACTTTCTTTTGAGACACCTTGTATTTTTTTTAACTTTAGACGAATATATTATATAATAAATACATTACCTTTTAAGGTTGCAATGTAAATTACGACACAAACAAGATATTGAGTTGCAGGAAAACTTTATTTGAAATAGATTAATTAGTTATGTGCTGGAAGATTAAATACTATAATTTTATGACTAATAAAGTTTTAATTTTAGAATTTACTGTGACAAATAACATTATATTGATCACCTTTAAGTTGATTAAACAGTGTTTCCTATTAAATAGTATTAAAACACCTTAAATACAACTTTTTTGAACATTACACTTTCAAGACATACAACACATATACACAAAAAATGCGCGCGCTTTCAACAACTGTCAAACAAAAATTTCACGAAATGCGCGCTCTTTAAATAGTCTGCGTTCGGATATAACTAACAATAGATTTAAGAAACTTGTCACTACAAAGAGTTAAAATTCGCCTACGCAACAAAAAAAATATAAATGTGATTTATACTAAACGAGTGTATAAACCACATATATTTGTTAATAATTATATTTGTTATTTATTAGTTTATCACATTATAATGGATGCGAAGAATCATAGACCTAGTGAAGACTAGACTATCGTTCGTCTGATGACTTTTAAACCAATTAAATTTAACCTCAAATCGTTGATGTACCAGAGTTCATTAAGCAACAGACTAAAAGAAGGAGGTCCAAATGGAAAAGTCACCATTACTAGACGCTATTATTGCCAAATTTTGTTGGCGCCAATACTAGCTTGGCGCCTTTGCACATGTATATAGGACTAATATAGACATGTAATGCAGTACGTAATAGGTGTACTAACAAAATGCTTAAACAAAAACCCTCCTTCTGACGCAGTCGTGTAAAAGTGATTGTGACTCGGTCGGGTCGGGACTCGGGTTTGTGTTTAGTAGTGATCACCGACCCCGCATTTGGCAAGCCTGCTAAACTGCTAATGAATTAATTACCCATGATATCAATGATGGTGGTGTTTGCCTAGCAGTGGGACAGTTGTATATATGCTACTGTTAAAGGGGTTCTCAAATGAAACAATCGATACAGGAACAAAACTCAAATATTACTATGAGTGTGAGTGCGAATTAAATTACCTTAAAATATTGGCTACTTATGTAAACGGCGAAGACGAAGCTATAGCGCGATGCAGGAAGGAATTAATCAACGCCATCTAGTTTATAAAATAAGAACTAAAATTGACAATTACACAAACCACTTATAAAATGCAGATATATTATTGGACAGCTACTATCTTTTGCTCGCGGCTTCGCTCTCGTAGGCTTTACGACGTGTCATTGTTATAAAAGCCAAACTTATTAAAGGTACGTTCATGTTATCAGTACGTGGGTTAAACTTTAAAAATGACAGATTTTCATACAAACTTTCCATCCCAATTTCACCGCTCTAGGGGAGGTTTTTCGAAAAATGCTTAAACACGTCATTCTTTATTTGTTGAAAATCTATAGATCGATTAAAATGTTCATTTTGATAGTTTTACTTTAAAAATAATTATTTCCCCAAAAAAACCTTCCTTTTTTTACTCCTTTAAAGAAAAATAAACAAAATTCCTGATGAGACACGTCATTCTTTATTTCTTTTCAAAAAGCCAAATACCATTTTCCATGTATTTTACTTCAAAACTGACAGACTTTCATACAAACCTTCACCCCCTATTTGCCCCCCTTATGATAGTACTAGCTGTACCCCGCGGTTTCACCCGCGTTCTATTAGTCATAGCGTGATGTAATATAGCCTATAGCCTTCCTCAATGAATGGGCTAATCAACACAAAAATAATTTTTCAATTCGAACCAGTAGTTCCTAAGGTTAGCGCGTTCAAACAAACAAACAAACAAACAAACAAACAAACTCTTCAGCTTTATAATATTAGTATAGATGATTTCTGTAAAATCCTTTCTTAGTGGCTGGTTACGTCACTCAATTCACCTACAGTCCAAATTCTATCTCATTAACATCAGCGGTTTCGGCTCTGCGATGATGAATCAGTCAGTCAGGACAAGCCATTATATGTTTAGAGTTTAAAGCGTCGGTAGCCGACTGAATAGAAGCTCGGGATGAATGGGAGAAATTGTGGCTCAATCCCATAGCTCCGTTAGACTGCTGACGTGGACGTGTTACCTATATACCTAACATAAGCATATTAGCAGGACTGTTTATATAATTATCTATGAACACAGACGGATTAATGTCATATAAACATATTCCACACAATAAGACAAAACAATAATCTAAATTTAGTGTACACAGCATGCAATCAATTAAACTTACAGATCATTTTTGTTTTTAAGAACTTAACTTATATTAACAAATATTTTTTATTTATTTATTCCAAATGTTCATGTGATAAGTGGAGTTGAGGATGTTTCGTCATCAAATATGGCTGAAATAACTCTTTAATACGTCTATATCGTTATGAACACGAATTAAAACGCCTGAAACTGTTATTAATGTGTTAATAACAAATTAATAATAACCTTTTAAAAAAAAACTAATTACTACACATCACATAAACTCATTGAATAGAAACCATTGTACCACTGACATCGACATCGTATCGTAAACCGTCACCAATCAACATCCACACACGCGTGACGTACGTACCGGCTAGGTTGAGTAGGCACATACAACTTGACCGTTGACCTCGCGGGTCGACGACACCACGCGGCCTCGTCCTGCACGCCGAGATTTGAGTACTGTCGACGGCATATGGAACATATGCATGTCAGTCATATCAGTCATAGAGTTAATACAGCTCTGTAGCGGTAGTGTTGTGACCTGAGAGACGGAAGGGAAGAGAATAGCGATTTTTTGGTCGTATAAAAGCACAAATTGAGTATTTTGACACATTGGAATATTAACATATTGGAATTAGAACTCTATTTAGAAATGTGACCTAAATTCCCATTGAGCTTTATGAAAGATTCTCACGATTCTTCTTGGTTTCAACCTGTCCAGTCACTACCATATTATCCCACTTGCACTGTGCATCCGCATAATAATGTATGTCCCGAAGTGGAAGCATATCACTGACATGCAAAAAGAAGAGTGTAAGGGATAAAACAGAGCCCTGAGGTACACCGACGTCATTGTCATGTGCGAAGACGCGTACCAAAGGATACTGATTTTATGCTCGCGCAGGAAGTTAGGTATACAGGTGCAGAACTGAACTAGAGCTTACGTCGTCGGAAGCTTGGAAAAAATACCTTTATGCCAGCTGTGTCAAATGCTTTGGCAGCGTCAAAAATGATTGACTAGCCTCGTTCCCCGATAGCTCCTCCCCACAACAGTTGTCTTACGTACGTAAGAATATAAAATGTAGATCGTTTCTTATATTCGGCTTGTGTCATATCTAGTAAGAGAGACATGCGTTCTCCTAGGAAAAGTTTTGAGCACTTCGAAGTCCATAACGCTGTAATGGTCATCTGGCGGCGAATAGACTTCAATAACAAATTAATAGTGACAAGTAGAATTCATTATAGTTACATTCGTCTGTTCAAAATGTATAGCGGGCTTACAGCTCCGGTAACCTATCTGGATATTAGGTAGTGGACTATACGTGCCCACGGGGCAACTAGCTCGAGACACTAGTCTTAAAAGTACCGGATGAAGGATGCGTAACCGGCACGGCGTGTTCTGATCAGGCGTTATGACCTGACGTAGATGGTCCCTTGTGCTTGCGTAAGGATGTCTGACACCTAACTTTATAACCGTGAGGTTGGTGGGGGGTGTCAGTATAAACTTTAAAGTAGTGTGTAGCAGGGTGTTCAAAATGTATAATTAATGAATTAGTGCGATAATCTTGTTTATTGCAATACTTGACTTGTAAATGCTATTCTATAATAAATTGTTTGTTTAAAAATGTTAATGCACATTTGGTGAGATTTATTGCCAATAGATGTCTGTCAGTTTACAACAATGATGTTTTAGTGCCAATAATTTTCATTCTAAAAGACTTATAATGATAAATCATAGGCGCTTAGTAATCGGTAATGTTGACGTGACTGACACATTATCTTATCTGTTTTTTACCGCCTATATTGTATACAGGGTGGAAACTTTCAGCGGGGCAGTAAGGGGAGGTACCTTATCCGTTGCAGCTACACGAAAATGGTCTTAGGAGACTATCCATATTTTTTTTATGGAATTTTGATCCCCATTCAAAGATTTTCAAAAAAATGTACAGTTAGCAAGAAAATAGCCATTTTAAACAAAAACAGTTTTTGATGCCAATCGATCCTGTTTCAAATACTGATCAAAAACTTCTATGTGACCAACCATCGCTGGAGTACTCAAAAAGTCACAAATTGCAAAAAACTTTTCCCGTACATTTTGTATGAAAAATTTTCGCAAAAGCTTTTTTAGTGACGGTTGAGATCTTTTTGTTGACTGAATAAAAAGATAAGTTTAAAAACAATTCAAATTTGGAACAAAATGGAATTGAATTTTTCATCCAAATGGCGGTCACTTCGTGCACTTGATATCGTAGTAAGGCAAGAAACAGCAAGATTTTAAATAATAATAACATCATCAAGTTATGTTAGTTAATAAAAAAAGAAAATTAATACGCCTTCTTTTTGATATCTGTAAAATTCTACGTGATCGTTTGTCTTTTATTTTATTTTTTGTATTTCAGTTACACAAATTCTTTACAAAATGTAAGGGAAAAGTTTTTTGCAATTTGTGACTTTTTGAGTACTCCAACGATGGTTGGTCACATAGAAGTTTTTGATCAGTATTTAAAACAGGATCGATTGGCATCAAAAAATGTTTTTGTGTAAAATGGCCATTTTCTTGCTAACTGTAATTTTTTTTGAAACTCTTTGAATGGGGATCAAAATTCCATAAAAAATTATGGATAGTCTCCTAAGACCATTTTCGTGTAGCTGCAACGGATAAGGTACTTCCCCTTACTGCCCCGCTGAAAGTTTCCACCCTGTATACTCAGCTCAAATTAGATGTGGAATTTTTGTAAGCAAAGTACCTATGTATTCACAATTCTCTTTTTTTTTTAATTATGCAGAAATTTCATTAAGCAAATATTATCTTATATACTATCAGGTGAAATGAAACTCATGCGCCCCACCGTTGTAGGGTAAAACACCAAAACAAAATTCACATTACCAACTTCAACCCAGAATACAAACCTCAAATTATAAATAAAACCGAAACAAGATTAAATCGAGCTTCACAAAAATTTCATTTGCAGTATTTAATTATATGTTAAGCTATATCAATAAAAGTAATTATTTTTGACCATTCAATTAGCCATTAGAGATAATGAGTTCATTGATAAACGCGTCGGTCTGTCGATCAAACGATTATTATTAGTGTAAAACATAATTTTATCATAAACACATTGATAACGAGCGGCTGTTGTATATGGAAATCACTATTTATAATAAGTATAGATAACTAATAAATCAATTTTATTAAAAAAAAATGCCCTTTTTGATGTTTGAAAATAAGTTTTCTGTTCTTAAGCACATATTTATAATTTTATATTATAAAAAATTACATCCGTTTTCAAAACCATTTTCTGAAGATTGATTTCGTACTTATAGTATTTCTTATCCCTTTCTAATAATGACTAGATATGCACTATCTACCAATCAGCTCTGTCTGTGTAGTTCTATACTTATTCCGATCCAGTGATCGGAATAAGTCGGTCACAGACATCATCAGTGAGGAGATCTAATGTTTCGAATTCGATGTAAAACTCGATTGTAAACGTATTCGAGAAAATAATGCTCTCCACCAAACAATTCGATTTCAAGTAGGTACAATTATGAGTCCCTGGTACTGCCTGTCAACCACCCTATTAGTGCAATAAAGTGCATCGTATTCGATGACGTCACCGTCTGCAGTTTCACATTTGCATCGAGGGAATGCCAGAAGGCATGACTCACATAACTTGGGGCCACCGTAAATCAATGGTGACAACTACAAGCAAGGGGTCAGGATAGAGTGCGTTTCCTGATTGAACCTTACCGCCTTTGTTATAGAGTCGATAAATGCGAATGCGTTTTAGATACCTAATTTGTGGTATGCGTGTGAACGTATTTCGAATCGATCAAGTTACGGTCTCTTTGTGATTGGCTAGATTTAAAATCGAAAACTTTACATATTATGTAGTTACCTTATCTTTCTGCTTTATACACTTTTTATAGGCGGCAGGCTTATTACCGAAAAAGGCAACCAGTTGATAATTTTACAATTGCAGCGCGACTGCTCTAGTTGCGGTTGATAAATTAGTATGTATTACGGATACAAATCGCTCGCTTAGTTAGTGCATTTGCTATTAAAATGTATGTAATAGTTTACGTGCATTGAGGGATAAATAAATAAATAATTTTTCCTACACTCACACCAATTATCTAGCCCCAAGAGAAGCTTCGTTATGAAACTCGTTATAATGGTTATTAGACAACGGATAAACATACTTAAAATACTTGAATACATACTTATTATATATAGCAAAACACCCAGACCCGAGACAATTTAGAAAAAAAATAATTTCTAAAATAAAAATTAAAAAATGTCCGTAATCATCATACTGTACAGACAATCTCGTACCAAAAAATTTGGTAAGTCGTTCCTCTGTAAGACTATTCGGCTTTGGAATTCTTTGCCGGCGCATGTGTTTCCCAGTTCCTATAGTCCCGGGTCTTTTAAGCGGGGCGTGAAACGGCATTTATGCAGGCCGTCATGAATGGGTGCGCTTGTTACCGTGCTTGTTCCACGGTGGGGAGCGTTCTCATTATTTTGGACTACATCGGCTGCTTACCATCAGGCAGGATGTAGTCACTATGACGTGCCAATATAAAAAAAGAGAAAAAAAACAATTTATCAACCGCAACTAGAGCAGTCGCGTTGCAATTGTACAATTAAAAACTGGTTGCTTTTTTAGGTAATAAGCCTATCATTAGGCCGTTTGTACCACAAGCTGTTCGTACCATCATGGTATGAACGACCCTTAACGTTGCGTTAAGCTTTCAGGTTTCATTATAAACAAAGTTTCTAACCCTGCTTTTTATACCACGGTCTGTGTGCAACTCGGTCGAAACTTCTGACAAAACGTATGCAATTGATAGGCTCATCTCATGGGTGTCCCCATAAATAAATTTATTTAAGTTTTTTAGTCCTTTATAATTTTCAAGAACTCGTGATTAGTCAGTCTCGGTATGTAATTGGTATTTCGCTTTTATATACCCTAGGTATTGCTATATTACGTGATGTTGGTAATCGTAAGATAACAATAGACGTAAGCAAGATTGATTTTCATTCATAGCGTTTGACTCACGCAACATAATAAGCATCTATACGGTTGCAATAATCAATGAGCTATAAACATATACTCGTAGAGCCCTTATCGTATCGAGGTTATAGCTACAGAACTTGTATAGTGACCTCTAAATGCTTGAGAGCTCGATTACGTAGCGGCTGCTAGCACGTGCAGATAGCGATCTTGCAAGTTAAGCAACTTTCGCATTGGCGGGTCATCGGATGGGTGACCGATGTAGATTAGTCTCACTGCTTCGGTCGGTCCAGATCGTAAGGTGACAGTGGTTGAAAGCCACCAATCCGCCATTGTGCCAGTGTGTCGGGTTATTTGAGCCGAGCTCCTCATGTGTCGTTGTTCATTTGGAAAGATTAACAACGACTTATCGTCGACGAAGATGGGACTAGTTCCTTGTCTTCGCCTATTCGGTCGGCTTTTTTAAATCTTAAGGCGCCATTTGCTTAATACGCATCATCCTTGGATAGGCAGTTCTTCAAAGTCTCCAAAACGTACGGTTGTGTGCTGCTCGCATCTAGCGGTTTACCTCGACCTTTACCAGATCGTCGGCCCACCTTGTTGGAGGCCTGCCCACACTGCGCTTTCCGGTACGCAGTCGCAACTCGAGAACTGTTCCGCCCCAGCGGCCATCAGTCCTGTGAGGGATGTGCCCTGCCCACTGCCACTTGAGCTTAGCAACTCTTCGGGCTATATCAGTAACTTTTGTTCTTCTACGAATCTCCTCGTTTCTGATACGATCACCCAGAGAAACCTCTAGCCTATGCTAGAGGCCTATGCCTCTCCATTGCTCTTTGAGTGACCTTGAGCCTTCTTATGAGGCCCATACTGAGTAGATCGAATTTAATTGACCAATGCTTCTCGTGCTTTAGATGTTACGAGAAGTGGTTGGTCCGGTTCGCCATTTCTGGTCTTTATATGGGTAATCAAATTTAATTGCTTTGAACTCCTTCGTTATTTGATTAGCACGTTTAGCTGTTGGTTTGAAGTTAGGGAGCCGTCTGTTGATACACACAAACCGCTTGGAAAGTTGTATTGAAATGAAATGAAAAATATTTATTTGTGTCACAAATACAGGAACAGTATTCACAAGAATAAAACATGAAAATTAACTTCACGATGTAAAAACAAAACAAAGTAAAACCAACACCACCAAAGATAATGCGACAGATACCACAAACATATTTGTAGCCAATCACTCCAATGGTCATGTTGGAGTACGGTCAAAGTAAGGACCTTAAAATAATTTTAAAAAGTGCTAGGTAAGTAAGACGGAGTTATTAATAATAAGAAACATTAATTGACCTGTACAATAAATTTTAACAATACCGATGCACGGGCGAATCGAGTCTCGAAAATGTAGCCAATAAGAACTCCAAATTGTTTCAAAAAGTCTGAAACCTTGTTGGTTCAGTTCACGCCTAAAATCTATTGTTTCAATTAAGTTTCAAAGATTTGTCTCTATCCGTCCCTGCGACTGTATTCATCCGTACCGTATACCCGTGATGGCTTATTAGAAATCTAGTTTGTACTGCTTATAAAAGTAACATATCATCAGGAGTCTATAAAAACTAGATAGCTTGGAGGTAATCGACCTATATGAATAGCGTCTGTAAGTCAAATAGCTATCGAAACGATTACAAATTAAAAACAAAATAAAAAATGCACTTATCTGTTATTTTGATACTAAATACTCTTTTATTGTTATTTTGTGTACATTATCTCTGGTAATGTGACTAATAATGTAACTTGTATGTATAATAAAAAGTAATTTATATCAGTTAGCTAAAGGCGATCCGTTCAACCATTCAACCGTGATTGAAGCAAAGACAAACAAACATTATTCCATACTTTAGGTAAAGGATAAATGGTGACCGATATTTAGTCGGTGAAAATGAAACGTATGGAATTCTATGTTGCAACGCACACCACACGTCCTACAAAAAAGTCGGTCACAAAGTCAGTACTAAAACCTCGGCGAATAAATCGGACCTATTATCGTGTCTACAAAAGTCGGTCGTGGGCGGGAGCCGCAAGACACTGCATTTTGCGCCTGTCACATACTAAGTAAGAGTCACGTTGTGATTCGTTTCTTTGCGATAGCCACATGCGATTGCGAGAACTCCTTTACAAAAAGCTTGATTACTGTAAAATAACTCAAATTTTGCCTCGAGTTCGCGTGATGTAATATAGGGAAACTAGTGCGTATTGTGGTATTACCCTACAGCTACTAATTAATTCATGAAATTACTATGTATGGTTCACGCATTCGGTTGGCGCATGGAATCGCACCTTTACCTCTGTAGTGAGGGGGATCTACGAAAATTTATGTATCAATCGAATTCGCAATTCTAATGTTTATATGAATAGAACTGATCTATAATTTCATTCATGTCTTTCCTGTAATAATTACCTTGTCACTATATCCCTAATCTATTTATAGAACTTTGAACTTGAGTTTATTTAATGTATTTCCTTTAATAACCTTTTTAATAAATTAATATTTCTCATTGTCATATGTGGGATAAATATAAATATTGTGAAGTTAGGTACCGTCCAGGGGGTTTACTTTTGAAACGTGTAAAATGATTACAGCTCTTGTTCCTTGATTAAGGTTGTTTTCTTAATGTAAGCAAGTCTATGCTATGATTTTGGAGATAGTCACACTAAAGAGCCTAAGGGCATCTAGTGGCCAATGTTATACTTCATTCAAACGTAACCCCTTTCTATGTACTTTAAGACAAAAACATTTTATATGTAAATATTTATTGAAATATACTACCCTCAGGAAATTGATATGATACTTCCATTTTCGTATCCCTGTGATGTTTCTTGAACATAATATTGAAGAACACTTTTAAATATGGACACTTTAACTGATTATTTCTTATTCCCTATCGCTTACTGAAAGGCGCGGCCGGTGCCAGGATTGGTAAGTCAAAAAGGATATTGCAGCTTCCTGTGTCTGTCTGGTTGTCTCTGTAGTATTGTAGGAACAACGCACGCTTGGCGATTTGGTTGCAAACTTTTCTTTCAGTGTTGCACGAACCTAAGCTTTATGTAATTATCGTGTCTATGTTTATGTTCATTTGTTTTTTTGTGTGACGAGTTAGCGATATTAACGATGAAAATGAATCTTCTGTCACAATACAGATTGATTTCTTAATTGAAGAATTGATATGAAAACTGTGTTTTCAAACTTTTTACAATTAAAAATGATACACTAAAAACAAATACAATTCAGGTATTTTTAAAGAGAATTCTGATTAAAGTGATACTTTTTTGAATCTTGTACTGACTCTTAGAAAATTGGTGTAATTTCCAAAAGTTGTCACTCATTATTATGAATCCTATTCAATTCTTATCTGATCATAATTCAATATTCCTACTGATATTACCACACGACAATATTTTTGAATTTGAATGTATGCCTGATTTAATTGGCCCAACTTTTAATGGTAACTTAGGTATATTTTGAAGTGGTACCTACCTGCTTTTTAGTAAAGCCAATATAATTTCCACTTCGTATGCAAACAAAGTTTTAATTAGGTCATTGATTACGTTGTTTTGTACCTCTCTGGGTACTAAAGTGTTAATTAATCCGTTAATTTAAGGAAAATATTAGGTTCCCTAGTTGTTTACCTTTTTCTGGTTGTAGGAGTTTACGTACTCGCCGTATCGTTTCTAGGATATGGCATCTCGAGGAAAAACGACAACGACGACTTTGGTTAGCTCTTATCCTTTTTTTTAAATTATAATTTAAAGACACTTTTAAATTATTACCTAGTTTCATTAAATAACTTAGCGATCCGCTTTTGTTAAATTCTTGTGGTTGTATTTGTTTTTTTTTTGGTATTGTGGTATTGTTATATTTTGTACGTTCGATACTGTTATTATTAGGTTGCACGTTTATAATAATGATTTGATAGTAATGGTAGGTATGAATTTAATTTTTATTTTAATTTATAGCCTATACTTACTCGTAATAGTATCTTTATTAGTTTGATACTTTAGTAGCTGTATTGTTCAATAATTTAATGTTATTTGTTGATAGCAAAGCACACTGCACTTGTTCGCACTGTAGCAATTTTATTTTGTTTGAGTTACACTCGAGTGTTTTTTTTTATTGCACGATTTGATGCGTTTGATTAGTAAATAGTCTTTATTTAGATGATCTTACACCTATTTGTTACATTTTACTTATTGAAAATATAGGCTAGAGACCACGTTAAAGAAAGTTGAACAGGATTTTTTAAAACTGTATGACATTTGCATGTATGTGTGCACGTTTAAAACGTTAAAATGTCATTGTGACTTTTGAAAAAAAAACTTAATTTTTCAGTTCCTTTTCAATTTTCGAATAAAATAGTTTTTTCATGTTGAAGTATAATGTTTAAAGAGCTTTGTTATTTAAAACCGTTAGAGCGTAAGAGACCTTTAAAATTTTGCAGCACGACTTAATATGCCAACTTTTGCTTAGCTATCACGTCACATCGCACTTTAGGTGAACTGCAAGCTTTTGTTAGTGATTTTGATTTGTCTTGTATTTGCGCACTTAAGGGTCTGGTCTCACATACAGCGGAAGGCGAGTGGAGACGGTGAGCAGCGGGAACAGAGTAAGGCCCGGTATCCACCAAAGTGGAAGTCATACAAGAGAGATGTGGCGTAAAAACCAGTAAAGAGTGGTTTTCTCAGGATGTTTGGTAATATGTGTATATTCCCGAAACGTACCCATGTTAACATGTCTATATAAATACTATGCCAAAGTCAGAAAATGGAAATTGTAAAAAAATACTTTCGACTTTCCATACTAACTCGATCAGCTGATGGGTCACTTTGTATGGAGAGTCGAAATTTTTTTTTTACAATTTCCATTTTCTGACATTGGCATAGTATTTATAATACATTTTTATAATAAGACATGTTATCATGGGTACGTTTCGAGAATATACATATATTACCAAACATACTGTGTACATCTCTTCTCCGGTTATTGCTTATTTGCAACATGCATTCTCCTGTATCCTATCCGCTCCACTGGGCGGGCTTTAGGCCACCACCAAAGTGTAGATAGACGTGGTGGAGAAATGTGTCGTAAATAACTATTAAGCGAAGTGGAGAAGCGTAAAAAAATGTAACGAAATCTTATTGTTGCTTACGAAACAGCTTCTCTCATCTCAGCCCAACTCCGCTTGAGTGTATATCGGGCCTAATGTCTGGTGGAGATGAGCCGGGCCTATGTTCACACGCCTGCACTTCAGGCTATCCAACACTGACAAATTTATTTAGTAAATGTTCAACCTTAAATAAACATTAAGTTCAAAGTCTATTTTGGAAAACTGTCAGTTTGTGATAGACTGATGTGCAGGTATCTGTAAATAGTCCAAACTAGTGGGCGTCCACGCCTGTAGTATAACCAGCCAGCGATCAACTATTTATATACATATATGCATCCCTTTTATTTGCTATGACATTTGACGTTTGCTGTCTCCTTTGAGCAGTAGCGCTATTCTCTAAGCAAAACAGCGTCGAACTCGACGTTGAACTCGCTCATAACTTGCAAACGAATTTCAACCTACTTTTAAATAGTAATAAAGTCTACATTCGTTTGCTAGTTATGAGCGAGTTCAATGTCGAAGTCGACGCTGTTTTGCTTAGAGAATAGCACTGCTGAGCGGTAAAATCGTCTCACCTACCGTCGCGTCGCTCACCCGCTGTAAGTGGGACCTGTGCCTTATCGTTGTATGTTTTATGTCACTTGTATTTAAGTGAACTCTTAAGTGTCTTTTTCTTTTGGTTTAACAATATTTGTTTTTGTTCAGGATATGATATGTCACCATTCATCCGGCGCTATGCCAAGTATCTCAATGAGAAGGCGTTGTCATACAGGACGGTCGCCTTCGATTTTTGCAAAGTGAAGAGGGGGTGAGTGTCTGCCTAAAATATAACTAGTTTTTTTGTAAGTAAATGTTGTTGTTATTTAAGTCGTAGAACCGTAAGGGTAAACGAGTTCTTGAGAGCGCGTATTGGCAAACGTAGTGTATAGGACGCCCCCAGACTACTAGAGCGACGTTCTTCGCAAGGTGCCTGGCAAGAGCTGGATAAGAATAGCCGTGAATTGTAGCGTCATGGCGTGCACTTGGAGAGGCTTATGTCCAGCAGTGGACTAATAGAGATTGATGATGATGAAATGCTGTTAAGTCGAGCGAACTTGTGTTATATTCTTAATCCAGGCCCCCGACCGCCTAACCGATCGCTTTGACTACGCGTATTAGTTTACCTCGCACCGCCTATGAAAGCAATATTAAAAGCTAAAAGCTATAGCTTTCGATATTGCTTTCATAGGCGGCACGACACGACAAGATGACGTCATAAACCACACACGAAGTCAAAGCGATCGGTTAGGCGGTCGGGCCCCTGGTTAGTCTTGGCGTACCCGCTTAAGTTATAAAAATGGTGACTTTGCTACCATTAACTGATATTCACTAAAGCTGATTATGGAAGCGCAAAGCACCCGGAATCTTTAACTAGTGTCTGATGGTAGACTCCTGCCTAGAATCCGGTAAGATGGCGACCGCACCCTACTACCTATATCTGCCGCTGAACGGATTGCCGTTCAGCGGCAGGTATAGGTAGTAGGGTGCAATATATTGATATTGCATTGCTGTGTTCCGGTATGAAAGGAATATCTTATCTATGTCTATCGCTATAACATCAATGGTAGCAATAATGTTATGTTCCGTCAGTCAGACGTAAAATAACCAGTTCGTCAGTAAGTAGTTGAGGATTCCGCCTGTTCCTTCCTTCTTCGGCCTTATCAACTCTTACCATCGGATGAGACGATGGCAAAACTCCTTCCCGAAATGAAATACAAAAATTTAACTTTAATATTTTTACACTTTAATTTCAGTAAGGAGGAAGGCTCCCTCCGCATGATGAACGTGGAGAAGCTGCTAAAGACGCTGCCAGTACTTCAGGCACAGTTAGACGCACTCCTGGAGTTTGACTGCACGGCCAACGACCTAACCAACGGGGTCATCAACATGTGCTTCATGCTGCTCTTCAGGGATCTCATCAGGTAGCTCATTGTTAGTGCAACAGCTGCTGCAGACAGTGCCCGAGCTGCAGGGGTAGCTGGACGCGCTGCTGGAGTTCGACTGCACGGCTTACGACCACATGTGCTTCATGCTGTCTTCAGGGATCTCATCAGGTAGCTCATTGTTAGTGCAACAGCTGCTGCAGACAGTGCCCGAGCTGCAGGGGTAGCTGGACGCGCTGCTGGAGTTCGACTGCACGGCTAACGACCACATGTGCTTCATGCTGTCTTCAGGGATTTCATCAGGTAGCTCATTGTTAGTGCAACAGCTGCTGCAGACAGTGCCCGAGCTGCAGGGGTAGCTGGACGCGCTGCTGGAGTTCGACTGCACGGCTAACGACCACATGTGCTTCATGCTGTCTTCAGGGATTTCATCAGGTAGCTCATTGTTAGTGCAACAGCTGCTGTAGACAGTGCCCGAGCTGCAGGGGTAGCTGGATGCGCTGCTGGAGTTCGACTGCACGGCTAACGACCACATGTGATTCATGCTGTCTTCAGGGATCTCATCAGGTAGCTCATTGTTAGTGGAACAGCTGCTGAAGACGCTGCCCGTGCTTCAGGCGCAGTTGGACGCACTCCTGGAGTTCGACTGTATGGTCAACGACCTCACCAACGGGGTCATCAACATGAGCCTTCAGGGATTTTATCAGGTTTCTTATTTTTAATTGACTTATAAACCTTAAGCAAGAGCTGGAAGAGTGTAGCCGCTCGTGCTCAGTGGCGTGCACTTGGAGAGGCTTATATCTCCAGCAGTAAACTAAAAAATATATACACAAAAAAAAAAGTTTACAAACAATGGTGAGCAAAGAAATACTTATCTCTAAAAGAGATCTCTTCCAGCCAACCTAAGGTAGAATGGGAGCATCATGTTTAAAAGGAAGCGACAAAAGTGCAAACAAAAATATCTCAAATAAAAATAACAATATTAATATACATAAATATACAATACATATACTACAATATCTTTAAAAACTTCATAAACATACATAATAATACTACATAAATATGAACATACTACAATGTGACCACTGAGGGCGATCACACGCGACTTTGGGAATTTGGTATGGGAAATAAGGGACTTACTTGGTAGGTACTTTGGGAAAACTCGAGCAGACGATTACGATTGTCGTGGCGATGGGCTGAGCTGGTAGAAGTCTCTTCTTCTTCTTAATAATGTCTACTTACAACTATAGCACGTATCAGTTCGCGCACACATACACACGCGCACACGCACTTTATGAAGGGGATTTCACCCACGCAATTGGTTATTTGAGCTGAATGCACTATCAAAGCGTTTATGTACCGGCCGGTAGGCTATCGAACGAGATAATCTAGAATGATCTAGCAGGTTTGAGCGGAGAACTTAGCGGATCGGCACTCACGTCGTTACACGTCACGGCTCAAGCAACACACTCGCGCCGCCGTCGGTTTGTGCGGCGTATCTTTAAGTTAATGAGTGAGCGGGCAAACGAGCGAATGAGACCGTCGCGTTTCTGGCGCGAACATCCTGGGGGGCCCGAGGTAGACCCTCCTCTTGAGCTGAATCCAATGGCAACCTGGCTATCTTGAGCACAGGTCTGCGTAGATGTCCATGAGCTGTGTCCAGATCCACTACCCGGATCACTCCATCCTTGCCAGGTATTGTGCGGGTAATTCGACCCAGTTTCCATTGGAGCGGTGGCAGGTCATCGTCTTTGATGAGCACGAGTTCGCCGACTTGAGGAGGTGAGGAGGGGGAGAGCCATTTGGAGCGGGTTTGAAGGGTATGGAGGTAGGATCTGGTCCACAGTATCCAAAAGCGCTGAGAAAGGGCTTGTATGAGCTGAAAACTTCTATGAGCGGATAATGGCCTGTCATTAAAGGACGGCTCGGGCAGAGCTGTGAGCGGACGGCCAATAATAAAATGACCAGCAGTTAAGGGTTCAAAGTCCGAGGGGTCGGACGAAAGTGGGCAGAGGGGTCTAGAATTGAGTACAGCCTCGATTCGTGCCAGAAGTGTGCTGAATTCTTCAAAAGTAAGGTGTTGTTCACCAACTACGCGATAAAGCAACTGTTTCGTAGATTTGACATTAATTTCATGTAAAGCACCGAACCAAGGCCCCTTGGGGGGGTTCAGCAACCAGGTTACGTGCTGGTTGGCAAGTTTGTGTGTGATTGCATCATTATTTGCAAAGAGGAAGTTCTGAACTTCAATGAGATGAAAAAAAAAAAAAAATCGGATCGGATGTTAATGACGGTAGTTGTTAACATTGAATGGGCGCCTTTGGCTTTCAAAGTAAAAAGTAAATAGTGTTGAATAATTTCGGCGGGCTGGTTAGAACCACGATAGCTCAATTGGAAGAGCACCTGACCCGGTATGTCAGAAGGGTGCAGGTTCAAACCCTGCTCGTGGAAATTTTTTCAACATTTGTGTTTTTGTAATTTGTTCGCAACAAAATTTGCGTTAAAAATTATATAAACATTCAATGAGATGATTTCTAGCGCCTACATAATTTGTGCCGCAATCTGACCTAATTAGAACCGGGGTACCGCGCCGCGAGATGAATCGTTGTAACGCCGCAAGAAAGGCTTCCGTGGTAAGAGCAGAGACGGCCTCCAAATGGACGGCCTTCGTTGAGAGACACACAAATATGCAAAAGTACGCCTTTAAAAGTTTAGCGTTCCGTAACGTGCTAGACTTAACGAGAAACGGTCCAGCAAAGTCAGTCGTGACTTGGCTAAATACCGGTTGAGGGTTAACCCTGTCCGCTGGAAGGTCACCCATGAATGGGGCTGTAGGTTGAGCGCGGCATCGAAAACATCTAATGCATTTAAATACCCGGCGTCGGACCGCACGGCGAGCGGATAGTATCCAGAATTGCTGGCGGAGAATAGTATGTAAAGTATCCGCACCAGGATGGCAGTGTATTTTGTGATAATGGTCAATGATGAGATCTACGAGTGGGCTAGAGCTGGGTAGAATGAGTGGATGTTGAGCATCGTACCTAATTGACGCATGAGAGAGGCGACCACCAACTCTCAAGAGACCGTCTTTCAAGAATGGTGAGAGACGCTGGAGTCTGTTGGTACATAGTTTATCAGTTTGAAGACGATGAAGATCCTCTGCAAACTCATTCTGTTGAACGGAGCGGACCCAGAATAATACAGCGTCCCTACGCTCACTAGCTGTCAACGGGCCAGAGCGCCGTACGTTGTGCGTATGTTTGCAATTAAAAAGAAAGCGCTTGATACAAGCCGTCTCTCCAACGAGCTTGTCAAGAGAGCTGAAGCGAGTAAGCAGCTCATGGTCCAGATCAGGAACCGCTATATGAGCTGGCACCTTTTGTGGCTTAAGGCCTGGTAAAGCATGGTGACCTAAAGCGATTGGCATCTTAGGCCAGGTATGAGGAGGCTGCTTAAGCCAGCTGGGAGACCACCAGAGGTCATGAGTTTAAAGAGCGTGAGCTGATATTCCCCTGCTTGCACAGTCAGCAGGGTTGAGATTCGTGGGAACATGTCTCCACGTGGGGCTGGTCGGACTAGACTTTATGTTAGCCACTCGATTGGCCTCGAATGTCTGGAGTCGATGAGAGGGCGTGTTGAGCCACGCTAGAACTATTGTGCTATCTGACCAACAGATATGTGCGCTTATAGTAATGTGAGCTGACAATTCAGTTGACACTCGAGTCATGAGCTGTGATAAAAGAGCTGCAGCTGATAGTTCCAGCTTGGGAATCGTGAGGCGAGTCTTAATAGGCGCAACCCTTGATTTGGCAATGACTAGGTGTACATTGACCTGTCCACTGACATCGAGCTCATGAAGGTAAATTACAGCACCAAAACCAGCTTCTGATGCGTCCGCGAACCCGTGGAGCGAGTAAGTGCGTGGACTTATATTTGCAAATGTGCCGAGGTAAGCGAATACTTGAGAGTTGAGGAAGATCTTGTGAAATGTGCAGCCACTCTGTATGAACTTCATCGGGTGTGGGCTCGTCCCATCCCAGTTTCATAAGCCATAGTGTCCTAAAAGACATAATAATGTCAACAATATCTTGTTGGAGAGCTGGACCTGTGTGTAGGCAATCATTTAGGCTGTCGCCATTTGAGCTTTTACTACAACCATCAAATACAGTGCGTAGCTTATCTGATCCCGCCTTGAAGATGCCATGATGGGGGATATAGAAGTGAGGCTTATTCGAGAAAGTACTTGGGTGACAAGGTGACATGTGTCCCAGGTTAAGATAATCATTCATAAAGTCAACATATTTAGAGCGGAGGGGCGGATTTGCTTGTAGCTTCTTTTCAAGATTGAGAAACCTACGTAACGCAATGGCATGAGTGTTGCCTAAGGTCGGCGCATCTTGTAGAAAGGGCAAAGTTACCATATAACGGCCTGATGTTTCTCGAGTGGTTGTTGTGCGGAAAATTTCCTCGCACTGCTCTTGTAATGGGCTGGTCTGTATATGAGGTTGGGGTTCTTCTGACTCCCAGAACCTTTCAAGGCTCCTGTAAATTTCGTGTGTATATACATCGGATTCTGGTTGTGAGCTGATAATGTGAACTGAGTTAGACTGACTTGCCGGTGTTGCACATAAGTCCTCAATGGGCCCAATCAATGTGAAGTCAAAAATCGTGCCGAAGGCTATGGGCTTCCCCCGGCCTAACGAGACCTTAGTCCCGTCCAGAACTTGGCCGAGAACGTCGGAGCCTAACAAGAGATCAATCGGAGCTGGTGTATCGTATTCCTGATCTGCTAAAGGAATCGGTGGTGGCCCTCTCACTCGCGCAATGTGTGGGACCTTTTGCAAAGGTAAGTAACCAGTAACATTTTTCAAAATATTAGCTGTAGCCGTAATCTTAGGTGTGTCATAATGTATCGGTCGACATACGATTGTGATTGATGCCTTTGATTCTTGTGTGTGGTGGTTGCCTTCTCCTGCGATTTTAAGTGATGTCGAGTTGAGCGGTAAATTTAAAATTCGAGCCATGCGCTGAGTTATAAGCGTTAGCATGCTACCACAGTCTAGCAAGGCTCGCGCTGTGTGAAACTTGCCATTTACGTCTGCTATTTTTAGCGAGACGGTAGGTAATAATATGGGTTGATTAGTGACGTTGACGTGGTCGTCACGTTGTGCAGAATGAATATAATTATGATTCTCTATTGGAGCTGATATCGCAGAGTGGGCTTGTGATGTCTGTGTATGGGCTGAGTGTGTATGTGCTGAGTGTGTATGTGCTGAGTGTGTATTTGCTGAGTGTGAAGGTTCTGAGTGTGAGCGTAAGTGTGTGTTTTGATTTTCGTGTTCAATGTGTTCGGTTATTGTAGATAGTCATTGCTGACCACCTACACGTGACCTACTGGGCGAGCGTGAGTGATTAGGTGGGCTGTTGGGAGTCTGTGGCGTCACCTGTGAAGCGTGTGCCGAAAAATGTTCGTACTCGTGAGCTAGGCGCTGTCTGGGCTGATCTCTCAGATGTGGAGGTAGAAGATGAGCGATCGAATGAATTGGAGAATGAGCACCTGGACGATGTAGGGATGTGTGGTGTTTACCGTTTCCACACTCTTTACAAGCCCGCGTGGACTTGCATTCATTTTCATAATGGGGGCCTAGGCAGCGTCGGCAGCGGTTGCGAGCCTGAATGAAGTCCCACCGACCTTGGATTGGTTGGTCGTTGTACCGTGGGCAGGCGATGAGCTTGTGCCCTCTTTCTGCGCAGAATGGGCAGGGCATATTATCGGGGGTGTTAGCGGCGTGAGCTGAGTGTTGAGCTGAGTAAACCGGCCTGTGCTGAGCTGGGGCTGGGGTGCGATAAGCTGGCTGACTACTAGCCGGGGCCACGGGCCGAAATTCCTGATACGCGAGCTGCCGAGGCGGGCCTCGCGAAGAAGCTATGGGAGACTGCCTGCGGTATTGGCCATGCTGTGGCGAGGGCTGGTTGACTTGTGAGGGCTGATTGGTTTGTGAGGGGCCTGGGCTAGCCCATTCCGTCTCTACACAACGCGCGTGTTCTTCGAGAAACGCGATTAAATTTTTAAGAGTGGGCAGAGTCTGGCGTGATCCGTACTTACGCTCGAAAAGGGTCCGGAGTTCACCCTTAAGCTTTCGCACTACTATTGAAACAAACACATAATCACTATCTTTCATGGGCAGATCTAAATTATTAAGAGCGCATTGCGCGGAAATGAGCGGAGTCAGGAATAGCGCGCGGATATTAGAGCGAGCATGAATGTTTGGTAGCCCCAGGATAATATCTACGAAGCGGTCGATGAGGACGCGGCGGTTTTCGTAGCGCCTGGTTAGGATTTCCATAGCTACGACGAAGTTATCACCTGTGAGCTGAAGGTGGGAGACCATACTGCGCGCCTCGCCTGATAGGCACGAGAGCAGGTAGTGGAGCTTTACCGCATCCGAAATGTTCGTCATGTCGTCCGTGAGGCTCTTGAAGATTGCAATAAATGAAGGCCAATCCTCAATTTTTGAGCTGAATTTGGGCAGCGCAATTTTTGGCAGAACATTTGGAGGCGTAGCTGAAGCCTCTGCGTGAGCTGAGGTCACACTCAATTGCTTGAATGCAACCAGGATCTCGTCATAATCTATGAGCGCGTTTTCATAGTTTTTTGTATATAGTGACTCTGTCTCATCAGAGAGATCTTCATCGTCTAGTATCTCATAAAACACATTCTCCAGTTTGCACTTGTGCTCCTCTAGCTTTGCGTAGCGAGCAGTGAAGTCTGTGAGTGAGTATTTTTTTGTATCTTTGGCGAGCACTGCCGTGGCAATCTCTCTGAGCAAAGCTATTGCCTTAACTGCCTGCCGGAAAATAGCAGCTTGAGACTTGGTCGGCATTGTGCTTTTTTTTTTATATTTTTATTTTTTTTTATTTTTAAAAATAAAAAAAAATAAAAATATGTATGTGTATATGTACTTAGCAAATGTACTGAGCGGATGTAAATGAGCGGATTTACTGTTAAGCGCGGAGCGGAGATTGTCGGGTGAAGTGGATGTTTGACCAAAGTTAATTTAGCAATTAAACAAAAAGTTAACAAAATAAAAAAAAATATTACCAAAGTTGCGCGGTGTCAATTGCATTAATCAGATGCAAATAACTCAAATATGCGGGCCGAAAGTTAATAATCATGTATTAATTGCAGTTGTATAAGGAAAAGAAAAGAAAAAAATTTTTATTTTTTTTGACACCCTGTATATCCAGACCAGAAAATGTGTAATGTGACACCCTGTATAATTTCAAATGTGCTGAACCGACTTTATAATTACTTAATGAGAAATAATTATGAGACACTAAATAATATTGTTACCCCTGTAGGTAGGTATATAATAAATTGCAACCGTACGTAAGGTAAGTACCTATATATCACACAAATTCGTTAGAACAATCGAGTAAGTAAACAATAAATGTGGTTAACTAAAATTACGTAAAAAAGTATGTGAATTTGATTTGATGGTTTGCGTTAAGCTACTCCACACGCTACGTTACGCCAAACGATTTACGGACATTTAATGCTAAACTTATATAAATAACTAACAATAATGTGTACGATAATATCTAAACATTATTGAGCGGATGGGCTAGGCTAGGCGGATCGAATAATTTCAACGCAACGCTAATCGGCCGGCCAGCGCCAGCGGCGGCGAGCCGAGCGACTATAGGTACTTATAGACTACTTCAACACGGGACGATTTAAAATGTAACCTAAAGAGCGATAAATAACAATGCAATCAAACACAGACGAAATGTGGAATGATGAAATTAGATTATGTTTTGTTTTTATGTTGTTAAATTATATTGGACACACCGAATAAATAGGTACCTAGGTACTTTACTTTACTTAAAATGAAAAATAATTTTATAAATAAATCCTATTCCACACACTTCGGGAATCTCGTAGGTACTTGTGAGTTGGTCGCTAAGCGCTGTGGCCTAGATAGGTAGGTACGTCCGGGCTTGACCGGAATGTGTGAATCGAAAAGGAACTTTATATAAACAAACGAGGAGTAGTACCTACTCCTAGACATGAGCTGAGTTTATCAGTACTTAAATATAAGTACGAAATGGGCAGATAATTTGAGCGGAGACAATAATTTTTTGTTTATGAGAGGGTAGGTATTTTTTTTGAAAAAATTTGATATGGTTTTGCGTTTAGGGGCTCTGCTTATCCATAGGGGCTGGGTTTGAGGCTACGAAGGACCAGAAAATGTGACCACTGAGGGCGATCACACGCGACTTTGGGAATTTGGTATGGGAAATAAGGGACTTACTTGGTAGGTACTTTGGGGAAACTCGAGCAGACGTTGATGGCGTTGCCACGTTACGATTGTCGTGGCGATGGGCTGAGCTGGTAGAAGTCTCTTCTTCTTCTTAATAATGTCTACTTACAACTATAGCACGTATCAGTTCGCGCACACATACACACGCGCACACGCACTTTATGAAGGGGATTTCACCCACGCAATTTGTTATTTGAGCTGAATGCACTATCAAAGCGTTTATGTACCGGCCGGTAGGCTATCGAACGAGATAATCTAGAATGATCTAGCAGGTTTGAGCGGAGAACTTAGCGGATCGGCACTCACGTCGTTACACGTCACGGCTCAAGCAACACACTCGCGCCGCCGTCGGTTTGTGCGGCGTATCTTTAAGTTAATGAGTGAGCGGGCAAACGAGCGAATGAGACCGTCGCGTTTCTGGCGCGAACATCCAATAATAATAATAAACATGGATATAATATAGTGCCTATCATTGCGATGCCATAAGTGACAGAAAGTGATCCATGACTTTTTTTTTAAAGAATATAACTGACGAACTATCCTGGACGTCCGTAGGAAGCCTGTTCCATAGCTGCGCTGCTTCGACTATAAATGAATTTAAGAGGAAGTTGGTATTGACTTTAGGAATCTCAAGCGTCGCAAGAGTTGGAAACGATGAAGAACCTTTATACATTTCAGTATAGCATCGGCTTAGCTTTTAGTTTAACCATTAGGCTAATTTTGGCTGGGACAAACTATGCCTAAGGAAAATACAGAGCCTTGAGTAACACAGAGGATCTCGAGCTATTTCGAGAAAATAAGTGATCGCCTTTGACTAGATCCGCAATAATACCTGTTGCCTGGTGATTTCGGAAATCCCGTTTTATCTTGTGCCTTAAAATAATAACAATAATCATCCCATTTGTTGACAGATTGTTCGCGTGCTACAACGACGGCATAATTAACCTACTGGAGAAGTTCTTCGACATGAACAAGAAGAACTGTCGCGAGGCTCTCGACCTCTATAAGAAATTCCTCATCAGGATGGATAGGGTTGGAGAGTTCTTGAAGGTCAGTTTTGTTACATTTATTTAACTGATTCTACTAAGTATTTGAAAAAGACAAAGTGTGAAAAACTATGCTATTGTGTGGCCACAAAGTCAGAGTCAAATAGTTTTTATTCAAACAAACTTAAGAATAGTGCTTTTGAATCGTCCTAACATTGTTTTACCTACTACATGATACTACACGATAGCATAGTTGGCAGTGCCAGTGCACCTGACCCGACATGTCATGGGGTGCGGGTTCGAATCCCGCTCGTGGAATTTATTTAACACTTTGTTTTTTTTTTTTCAAATTGTAATTTGCTCGCAACAATATTTGCGTAAAATTATATGTATATAATCATGATTCGGTAAGCTACGAAATATCTTCTCGTCCGATATACTGCAGTGTCTCAAGACGAAAGTCTTTGACCAGTGTGTGTTGCCAGTGATGACATACGGGACTGAGACGTGGTCGCTCACTATGGGCCTTATCTGATAAGGCTCGGTCACTCAAAGAGCAATGGAGAGGGCTATGCTCGAGGTTTCTCTGTGTGATCGAATCAGAAATGAGGAGATCCGCAGAAGAACAAAGGTTACCGACATAGCCCGAAGAGTTGCTAAGCTCAAGTGGCAGTGGGCAGGGCACATTGCTCGCAGGACTGATGGCCGCTGGGGCGGGATAGTCCTTGAGTGTCGACCGCGTACCGGAAAGCACAGTGTGGGCAGGCCAACAAGGTCCAACAAGGTGGACCGACGATCTGGTGAAGGTCGCGGTTTGCCGCTGGATGCGAGCAGCACAAAACCGGTCGTTGTGGAGATCCTTGGGGGAGGCCTTTGGCTGAGATGATGAATCATGATTCTACTATGATTTTCACATAATGAGTGTAAACGGCTAGGTACCGCTCTTATGACTATATCTGCTGCCAAGAGGCGATGCATCATCTTTCATACTAATATGCTTTAAATTTGCTTCAATTTAAAAATGACCTCCGTAGCCGTGTGGCTTATACACCAGACTTTGGGCGACGCTTACTCTGAGGTCCCGGGTTCGATTCCCGGTCGGGTCAATGTCGAAAAACGAACTATTCGATATTGTGTCAGGTCGGGTGGTCATAAAAAAAACGGAGTGCTTTAGCTACTTAACCTAGGATCTGAACAATGTATGTGATGTTGTCTAATTTATGTAAAGACCACGTTTCCACGATTCATCTGTATGTATAGCAAAACAAAGCCCGTGTATATTTTATATGTTTGCTGTGGGTGTAGTGCCATGGGTTAGAAGAAATTACTTAAATGTCTAATTTTTGAAGGGAGACAGCTCAACATAATTCATAGAACATATTAGAAATACATTATAAGTTGTACTTATTTACTTAAATGACATTCGGATATACAATAGATAGAAAATTATTTGTTACTATGTTTCGTGCACTTTGAGAGGCCTTTGCCCAGCACTGGACTAGTATAGGCTGATGATGATGATGATGTTTCGTATTGTGAATATTACCAAACAACATTTTACCTTACTCCCATAAACATAAAGCTCATTTCACCTCTCCCAGGTGGCAGAGAACGTAGGCATAGACAAAGGTGACATTCCCGACCTGACCAAGGCGCCGAGCAGCCTGCTGGACGCGTTGGAAGGCCACCTCGCCACCCTGGAAGGCAAGAAGGGGTCCGCTGCGAACACACCTACGCAGACTGCTAGGTGAGATACAATTTCCCTTTTATTATTAACGTCCTGCTCAGCAGTGGGACCCTATAAACTTAACCTCACATGAGGAGGTCGGGCCATTACAACTATCTTATTTTATGTCCCCACTACTGGGGCACGAGCCTTCCCTACGGATGGAAACAGCACAGGTAGAAAGGTTCATAAACCACCACGCGGGCCCAGTGCTGTGCGGTGTTTGTTAACTACTGGAACCGACGGCTCCAGTCTTTAACCTTTTTACCGCCAACAACTTCTATAGAAGTTCGAGATTTTCGTGCCGTCCACGCCAGCACTTCTATAGAAGTTCTTCTTTGTACCTACTTTATTAAAATACATTTATACGTTGGCGTACAGCGGGACATCGCGTGCAGGATAGTTGGGCGGTGAAAAGGTTAACAAACACGACGGCAAGACGACCACATAATATTAGAAATTACAAATGACATGGTGTAAGTGTAAGTGCCTTACAAATAAACAAAGAATAAACTCCGAATCCGGATTCCGTGTTTTGTTTCTGTCATGTAAACGTCATTTCAAATTAGAGCAAAAGAGACAAAACACGGAATAATATCTGTTTATCATTTGAAATGAAAATGAAATGATTATTTATTCACGCAAAACAAAGTACATTTGGTGGTAATTTTTATCATTTTGAACGTCTGTTTTGCCAAGCGCAGGGCATGTAAATGTCAACTTACATCAAATTAACCTTTTTACCGCCAACAACTTCTATAGAAGTTCGAGATTTTCGTGCCGTCCACGCCAGCACTTCTACAGAAGTTCTTCTTTGTACCTACTTTATTAAAATACTAATTTATACGTTGGCGTACAGCGGGACATCGCGTGCAGGATAGTTGGGCGGTGAAAAGGTTAAATTCAAAATTAAAATTAAATTAAATTAATACTATAATAATTGTGAACAATAGATACAATAAGAATTAGATTTTGACCTTAACACGAATTTTGTATCACAAAAAGTGTCCTTTTTAATTGATGCAACATAAAAGTGACGTGGCCATTCCCATACAATTTATATGAAAGAATACCAAAAATTTTCCCTACGACAAACCCATCAAATACTCAATTTTCTCTTTCAGCGCTCAAAAGAACGTAGCGAGCGTAATGGGCGCGCTGTCGTCCACATCTTCGTCGTTCGGCAACGCGGCCGCTTCCACGCGCCTCGACAACCAGGCGAATGGCGCGTCGCCTCTCTTCATAGACGATACACTCAAACAGCAGGTCCTAGCAGAGGAAGAAGCTGCTATGACCCAATATAAGGTATGTATCATGAAGACAGCAGCGTAAGGAATGTATAAATTATTGCTAGTTCAGTGGTTACTATCAGACACATTGTCAGCGGTACTTATAGACGACATGCTCAAACAGCAGGTCCTAGCAGAGGAAGAAGCTGCTATGACCCAATATAAGGTATGTATCATGAAGACAGCAGCGTAAGGAATGTATAAATTATTGCTAGTTCAGTGGTTACTATCAGACACATTGTCAGCGGTACTTATAGACGACATGCTCAAACAGCAGGTCCTAGCAGAGGAAGAAGCTGCTATGACCCAATATAAGGTATGTATCATGAAGACAGCAGCGTAAGGAATATATAAATTATTGCTAGTTCAGTGGTTACTATCAGACACATTGTCAGCGGTACTTATAGACGACATGCTCAAAAAGCAGGTCCTAGCAGAGGGAGAAGCTGCTATGACGCAATATAAGATATGCAACATGAAGCCAGCAGCATAACAATAAATGAAGTTATAGTAATTCAATAGTTACCAATACTTTCTGCCAAGCCAGAAGGATTGTCAACAGTCTTTATAGCGACCAAGCTCATACAGCAGGTTCTAGCAGTTAAAGAAGCCACTAAGACCCCATCATCATCAGCTCATTTTTATGTCTCCACTGCTGGAGCACGAGCCTTCCCTATGGATGGATAGGGAGAACGGGCCATTAACCACCACGCGAGCCCAGTGCGGATTGGTGGTTGTTAACGGCTGCTAAAGCAGCCGAGACTAACGGCTGCTAAAGCAGCCGAGACTAACGGCTTTACGTGCCTTCCGAAGCACGGAGGAGCTCGAGATGATAAATTTTTGGTCACCCATCCTATGACCGGCCTTTGCAAAAGTTCCTTGCTTTAACCGCTGCGCCATCGAGCTCCTCAAGACCCCATACAAGGTATTTATCACAAAGACTGCGTTATGGCAGTTTAGTAGTTCCTACGAGTACCACTTGTTTGCCAAGCCAGCCGAATCGTAACGGTCCTTCTAGACGACACACTCAAAAAGCAGGTTCTAGCAGAGGAAGCCGTAACAATCCATTATAGAAAGTAGCATGTATAATGCTTTGTGATCAGTAATAATAACTGGCATATTTATTATTATGTTGTCTTTAATTTGCACCGATTGCACTTGCACGAACTTCACTTTGTATCTGTGTACAACTTCACAGCCAACAATCTATATTAATCGCTTTTAATATATGTTTTTACACTTTACGTTGGATAGTAGTTTCTATAAACTAGAAGTATGTTTATATATTTTTGTTTTCTACTTTTTTGTTTTAAACAAAGATTTTGACTTTTGCCTATGATGCTATGATGTGAGTATATAAAACCACTGCTGCTGCTTCACGCTTGTTATTTTAGTTTAAACTGTGCAAATATAAATGTTTTTAGGTGCACTTATTGCAAGGCGACGAATGGACGGGCGAAGAAGACGTCACAGAAATAATTGTAAGATTACATGTGGGAACGGTCATATTGTATACCTTTACGAGTTTGATGGCTAGTTGCACCGCCCGTTGATTTAATGTTTCGTAAAAAATAATTAGTAGCCTTCGGTGGCCGCAAATACCAGACACAATAGAATTTTATTGTTAGATAGCTTGCCGGCAAGCGCTCGGGGCTCGAAGGGAGAAGGTCCAAAAAAGCCCCACTTCCGGCAGCAAAGAGGAATATCTTAAAAAAATCGTTAAAAATTAATTTAGAAAAATTACAAAATTAAAGTGATCCTGATCACCCTTACAGCATTTTTATGTTTATTCGCCAGTAATAATGACAACCGGAAGTATGCCATTTGTTAATACTCATTGTAATTTTCTATAGAAGTTGGACTTTCTCCTTTATTATTAAAATTCGACTGTGTTTTTCTGTATAGTAATACGTCATCTCGCGGGTAAATTATTGTGATCGTAGGTACTGGTAGTTGGTACATTATAAGATTTGTAACTTTGGATATTTAAAAACATCCTGGTCTGTCTACGATTAATACGACTGATACATCAACTCGTCAGGCATTAATTATAGTGTATACCTAAACTAAAACTGAATACTTATCAAAATTAAAAACTTACGGTTATACGGCATAAAGCCCCGTTTTCTTTATTATCAATTATTTTGGTGCAACCGGCTATATAATTATGTTTATTTTGTCGCAGAAGGGTATAAGTTACGCTTTCGGTACAGGAGAGTGTTTTTTCGTCATCGTTAATTAATTACCTATGGATGCTTGTGTGTAAATGTGTTAAGCTGTTTTGTGACTTGAGTGTATGGTTATTTGGGTTGAAGATTGAGAATTTCCTCTTCAAGACTTTTTTTCGTTATACTTAATAAGTGTCAAGTTTTACATAGTGTGCTTAGTATTAAGATCATCACAGAGCATTGTCATATTGGTATTATGGTATAAAGGTATAAAATAAAAAAATTCTAAGTGTCTCCACATTTTTGGTAGAAAAAGTTATATTGCGTCACATAAGAGTTCGTTTGCCTGAATAAAATAAAATATTTTTCATTTCAAATAAACACTATAATGTATCATATCATCATCATCATAATATGTCTGTTTTATAAAGTAATGTCTTTAATTGGGTTAAGATTTCTTAAATGTTGAGAAATTTTAAACATTTTAATTCTTTTAATTAACTGAACGTACGTATAAGTACGAAAGTCGCAATGCTGAACATTTTTGTATAACAACATTCACTATTAGATGATGAGCACCAGTAAGTTAAGTAATCCCTCCCCCCCCCCCCTTTTTTCAGAATAAAGTACAGTTGTGGTAAAAGCAACCCCATCTTGTTAGTTTTAAAAGTTACTAATACTGTTTACATATAGTCTAAAAATAAACCGATTATTATTGTCCTAACTCATTAAATAAACTTTTACAGTACCAAAAAGCAATAAAATATCCATCGCAGATCTTCCATCTCTCGCTTTTATGGTGTAGGTGGTTAATCACCATAACTAAACAGAGTCATAGTAGTTCCTCCCCCCTTCAAGAATAAAGAACCAGAATAAAGCGGCGAACAACCTGTTCTTTTCAGCTTAAAGATTACTACATTGACGGATTGTCGTAAAATAGAAAGATGATTATTATTAAAATCTACAAGATAAACTTTTACACTACTAGAAAACTGTAATATTTCCACCGCACACCTTCCATCTCTCACTTTTATGGTGTTGGTGGTTACCATAAATGAACACCGCCATAGTAATTCCTCCCCCCCTTCCAGAATAAATTACAGTCGCCGACTGACAGCGCGGCAAACAACCCGCTCTTGTCAGTTTAACTGTTAACTGATTGGCTGAAAATAGCCTGAATATTATTATTAAAACTTACAAAGTAAACTTTTACAGTACCAGAAATCAATAACATTCCATCGCAGATAATCCACATCTCGCTTTTATGTTTATGGTGTAGGTGGTCGCCATAACTGAACACCGTCACAGTAATTCCTTACTTCCCTTCCAGAATAAAGTACAGTCGCCGACCAACAGCGCGGCGAACAACCCGTTCTTGTCGAGCGCACCCCCCGCCAACCAGCAGCAGAGTATCGTCGATCTGTTCGGCCCGACGCCCGCGGAGCCGGCTAACTCCGCCACCAAGGTATGCGGAACTCTTGTTTTAATTCATCTGTGTATACAAGATAATATTTTAAGTTTTTAATAGAAAAAATCAACCAGTCTATAGAAGCTCGAGTAGGTAACTAACCTTGGATTACCGATCGAATGCTCTGACCAGAAGGGTGAATCTTCCATACATTGAATAATTACAAAAAATTCATATACGGCAGCGCCATCTTCCGTAAGAGGAATTTCAAGTTACAAACTGGTTATCTATATAATTTCACTAGATGGCGGTAGTATAGATAGCACTTTAAATTAATAAGTTACGTTTAGTTATTTTCTAGTAACTTTCTTATGGCCACAACTTTCGTCATCTCCTCAAAGAGATTCCGAGAGAGAATCCGAGATTCTCTAAAATGAAATTGACGTGGTGATTGTAGTGAATTCAGCAAGCGTGTTGATTAAGCCAATACCCATCAATTGTAGCGATGACTCGATTGGGTTGGACTCGATTGAAGGCCTTTGCCCAGCAGGAGCAAACATCTTCGGACACCTGAGACTGCATTATGTGTTTTAAATAGTTCATGTTATCTTGCGACATCCGAATAACATTTAATGTTTTTTCTTTCAAGGCGTCCGACGATTTACTATCATTGGGAAATCCATTCGCTGATATGTTTGGCGGTAAGTATTTTTAAATTTATTTATAGTTAAATTTATATATTTATACATGAAATTATGTTATAATAACAATGGGTTTATTATCAAAACCTTATGATTAACTATATTTAGAAAATATAAAAATTTAAAGCTATATTTTACAATAAATGTGTTTACTAACGAAATGTTAATAACAGGAAGGTCCAGCCGTAAGATAGTATACTTACATCCTGTACAAATTATGATAAGTGGTGCTGGCATTTTGTAATGTTATATGTCTTATAAATATAATATAAAATGTATATCCAATTAAGCTATCATTTGTCACTATTGTTTATTTAAAAACATGGAAGGACCTCACTCACTCCTCAATGCTACGCCTACACTACGTCATAGATAACTAAGTCAACGCTTACGGATATAATGTTGCCACACTTCTTAATATTTTACTACAATACACAGTATACAGCAGTTTTGACAAATGATAAACACGAACTAATTATTCTCTTACAACCTACCTCGACATTGTAAAATATTAGCACATCCCATGCTTACTGGGTAAGGTGTAAGCACAATTGTACACTATTTACTTCTGCATAGTTCACATTACTGTGACGAATACTGAATGACAATGCAGTACATATATATACAACATAACAATATTATGAACACAGTAACAATATTTTATTTGGTGTCCAGTAACACTTACTCTTAAAATAATACAAGGAAATTCAGTACGAATTTAACACTTATCTAATTTAGAAACAGTGTTGAATTTATAGCAAATTTTCTTACCAATACGGTTGATTCAGCCTTTCTTATATTTTTACAACAGTTAACCTGTTTAAAAGTTGCTTTATAACACAAAGGCTTTAATTGTTTTAACTTTCACAACTTTTAATATGAATTTGCACATTAAAAGACGTTATTGTGAAGAGAACAGATTTTTTAGATAACATTTAAAAACCTACTACCATAGTTGTGATAAATACAAACTGAAGTCCCGCTCCGAACACGAATTCAGGAGTAAAAATTTTTGCTTATTATTACTTAGAAAATAAAAGTTTTGACGTCAACATGTGCCTGTTAAGGTTTATATTGAATAAATAATTAGACCAATGCATCTACCGGCATTGTACTGCATCGTGATTCACGTACAGCGTTGCTTGTAGCCGCCGCGCCGGCGCCGGCGCAGCCCGCGTGGCCGCAACCCACCAACGGGTTCGCGGCGTTCCCGCAGCAGGCCAACAACAACACATTCGTGTCCGAGGCTAACTTCTCTAACGTTTTCAGTAACACTGACAGCACAGGTGAGGCGCTTACGTAGCACGAGGGGTTGCCATTGTTACGGGTACGGGTAAACTACCATTTTGGTAGTTTTTCGGTTGATTGTGGGAGTTTTTTAATATTGTTTTGTGTAGGATCCGAATTTAAGTTTAACCTTTGATATGCGCGGTTGCTGTTCAGCGCCGCCAAACAATTAAAATTCTATTGTGTCTGTATTTACGGCAGACGACGGATAAAGGAGATTTTATTCTTTATTTATACAAAGAACACATTTATTGCTATGATATAAATTTCACAATTAATACATTTATTACTTTGACAACATTTTCATAATATTTCCTGAATATATAGTTTTCGCTCTAATCTTTCTTCTTACTTGCCTTTTTTTTAAACATTGGTAACCCCTCAAAAACTTTTATTAATATTATAAAATTAAGTACTTTGGTGATGGTTTCGTATTGTATAATTTTACCCGTTTCTAATATACAATGTAATTTCGCAAGCTGCCGCGGCTAACCCATTCATGGGTATGGGAGATCCCCAACCGATATCCGCTTCCCCCGCCCGCCCTCCTCCCCCGGCGATCCCCCCACAGCCCAAGTCAGCCTTCGACGACCTTGAAGACGTCATGCGTATGTCTCTCGGAGGATCACCCGCCAAACAATCCAACCAACCGATAACGCAGCAACCCCAACCAATGGCAGCGCAGCCTTTCAGTGACGTCATGTCGATGCCGATGTCTCAGCCAATGATGTTCGGCTCTCCCGCGCGACAGCCGATGATGCCGATGGCGGCGATGGGTTCGAAATTTAAATTTGAATAGATGGTCGTTTGTTTTTCTTTTTTCGTTATAGTTGAGCTTGTTTCATAGTTAATTTCTTTAATACCCGCATTTGCACAGCGTTTTTTAGTGTTTTTTAGCTTTAAAATAGTTATCACTCTAGTCGCAAATCGCAATGGATACTCTTGTAAAATAATATTTGTGTATTTAATTTCGAAATTTTTTCGGCATTTAACATTATTGTCCCATTTAGGAAAGTATTTGATCACCCACAGCCATACACCATTTTGTTTTTTAATTGTGATGTAAAACGTTACATTCATGCTTTATAAATCATCTTTAATAAATTTTTAAACAATCATTTCGCATGTCCACTTTTGATTGTTTACATATATTTTTTTGTCTTTTGTATAAAACAAAGTTATCTATAGCTATGAAAAATAACACTATAAATATGTTAACATTGTATATGAATAAAAAAATATACTTTTGGCTATTACATTTTGATGATCTAATAACTTAAATTAATAAAGAGATAACTGTTACTTGTAATATTCGATCCAATAGCACAGATGAATAAATGAAGTACTTTATCACTCTTTTACAATTTACACTCCGCCCTCGACTTGGTAATGCAAAGTCGTCTTTAAACATATAACGAATAGAGTATAAATTCGCAGGACAACAGCCACAACAGCCGCCCGGCAAAGTGCTGACTGGCGACTTGGACTCTTCGCTGGCCCAGCTGGCGAACAATCTCTCCATCAACAAAACCGCCACCGCTCAGAAGTATGTAAACTTTTATACTGCACGAAAGATTCGAATGAGAAACGCGAAGTTAATGTGTATTGTCACATTATTTGTGTGTAACTTTAAAACTAGCTTTTTTGTGTTTGGCTATTATTATACGCTTATCATAATAAATAAATTATTTTGTCCACTCGATTGATTGTAGATGACAGAAATAATAACTAGTGAAAAGAGGGGGTGGCCTCATTATTCGATGATACATTTTAACCTTTTCACCCAACTATCCTGCACGCGATGTTTCCGCTGTACGCCAACGTATAAATGTATTTTATTAAAGTAGGTACAATGAAGAACTTCTATAGAAGTGCTGGCGTGTACGGCACGAAAATCTCGAACTTCTATAGAAGTTGTTGGCGGTAAAAAGGTTAAAAAAATGAATAAATAAATAAAGAATACTATTTTTTTTAAATGTAGGTATACCATTTGGATATTTTGAAACGCTGCCATCTGCGGTCAACTATGGACAAATCAATCATACGAAAAAAAAACGCGAAAAACAACAAACATAAAAAAGCCGTCGAATAATATTTTTAATTCATGGTATCTATTAGTTTGGGTTTATAAATTATACGGCCATTAAGGGGTATCTATAACAAGTTTAAAAAATATATTATCATTTAATTATAATGTGACAACATACAAAAAACGTTTTATTATTCGAAACTTTCTGTTTAGCGTTCAATTAGAATTGAAGTGTTATAATTCGCTTAATTTTTATTAGAGTGATAATTCACAAAACCATATTTTTTTATATGAATTCCTTTATCTCGATTTTGTAGTTACAAGGCCAGTACTATAGATTTAGGTGACGTTTTTGTATTGTGAATGACGCTGTTGAATCTCTACTCAAGAAGAGTATTTGTCTGTAATACGGGCCTTGCTTTCAGATAAAATATAAATAACTGCGTTTTGTAATTTTGGATTGTTCTGGATAATCAGATTTTTAAAACAACAACACGACAATAAACATGGTAATAATCCCGTTAATAATATTTATTCTAATGCAAGTGACCATGATAGTTTAAAAAGTTATATTTTTAAAACAAGTTTGCCTTTCTACTATAATTAGTATTTCTACAATACTATCCACTGGTTGATATTAACTATTACTATTGAGAGACGGGCCCAGTATCGTAGACATCTTCTTTATTTGTTATGTATTTATATTTTGATCTGGAAAGTTTCAGTACCTTGTCAAGTGAATTGTCCGTGGAATCATTTAGTTTGCTAGTTCAATTATTTTATCATAACATCTTGTGAGTTGTTTTTTACTCGCCAACCACGCTAGCTATTGACAATGAGTAAAACGCGGCTACACAATATTATCGGGTTCATACGGCAAGATTATAGAAAATTTAAAAAACATTACAAACACCTTTCTCCCTAGCAAAGCTTTTAGCTTCATATTTTTGGGTTTAAAATGTAAATTATCCTGTATAATTTTTTACACACACACGGCATACACATAAAATTAATATACTTACCCAGATTTATTTATTAATTCTGGTCTGCACTGCACTGCACTGCACTTCTTTAGGAAATATACAGCTACATATGGTATAGTCGCAGGGAGCCGCTGGATGCGAGCAGCACAAAACCGGTCGTTGTGGAGATACTTGGGGGAGGCCTTTGTCCAGCAATGGACGTCTTTTGGCTGAGATGATGATAATATAGTATAAAAATAATACTACACAAGTCAGCTATACTCCTACACGCTAGTCACGCCTTCGACACGCCTTAGTTGACGCCCTGTTTGATGCTCCTATTCTGTCTTGAACATTTCGGTAGTTCATTATCCCATCGATAAAAATAAAACTTTTATAATTAAACTATGGATATACATGCTCGCAGATACTTACATTCATCGCCGAAATGTATGCAACACTACGCGACACTACAAAACTCAAACGCGCATATGCGGAGTGACCTGATCAGTGCCATAAACAATTGAAATTCTGTTGTGACTGTATTCACAGCAGACGACGGATTAAAGGGTGCAGTTAGTTAAATTATCTTAAATATTACATTTATATAATAAGATAAAATGAAATATTGTTGACATTAGGTTGCAATAAATATTGAGTATTAATATGTGGAAACACTCCACTTTTAAGAAGCAACGAGAACACTACACATTGAAATGTTTAGAAACGAATATGTAAAATTAAGCAAACGTTTCGTACAAAGATTTTCATTTTAATTATCAAACAACACTAAAACACAGCGCTATTATCACAAATCTTGCCGTACGACCCCTCACCCGCATGACTGATCCGTACCTACCGTGTGGTAGACCGATGCAGTGGAACTCCCCGAAGAACGCGTCCAAGCCCGGCGCCGGCTGGAGCCCGCAGCCGATGCAGGCCACCACAGGCGCAGGGTACAGACCCATGGTAAGGACTCACACTACACGTTCCACTAGAGAGATCCGCACCGCAGTACACGTAGTTTTTTGGAAAATATACTCCTTACACTCGCAGTCAATTGTTTATAAATAACCGGTTTTTCGTTATTTACCGGTTTACGTTTGGTACCGGTAAATCTACGTAGCTCACCCTTAAGGTACCATTCTTATGACGGCCGTAGACTTCAGACCGCAAGCGACACTACTGGTTTGTATGAATCTATATTAAATTCATTTAATTTGTAGTGTCATCGCGCCTGGAATCAATTTTGTATAGATTAATACAAGCTAATAGTATCGACAGTCTGCAGTTGCCATCAGAATCCTACTTTTGATAAGTGTTCGATGGACTTTTCGTTGTAAAACTGTGACTTTAATAATACTTTATTATTTTATTATATTAGCCGTATAATAATAACAGAAAATTATTTTGTTTGTAACCTTAAATATATTTAATTAAAATAAACCTTTTATACTTATAACTTTACTACTTACTTTTAATTGTTTACCTAACTCTTTCACTCCGTACCACTAGCCATATTTTTGCATTATCTATCAATCACAAATCTTTGTTATTTCTAAATACGACCTATAATTATCTGTTCGGCAAAAGAATGTGGATTGTCAAAATGGTCTCAGATTTTTACGGATCTTGAACGTGTTTAAATTATCCATAATTCGTGGAATGAACGTCACTTTTTTCTACGAAACGTCCGATGTTGTGTAGTAGGTATGAACAAGCACAGTATTTGGTAGAAGTCCTATACTCTTCTCAAGCCCATAGTTTCAGTGGTGCTGGTGGAAAATCGGAAACAGTAGGATAATAACTATTTATTTTAACATAATGTTTAATCTACTTAAAATGTTGTCGCAAGGCTTTGTTGTAAATAAAATACTAATAAGCTTACCTTTATTACCTCCTTAGAAAAGCAGTAAAAATACAGTGCCAAAGTAAATGAAACACATAAAACAAGTTTTTAAAACTAGCTATTCAGCTTTGAAGTAATGTAAAGTGGTACAGTATGGCTACCATACGGAACTCTCTTGTGGAACACATTGATCGATGTGCCTCCAAAACTAGGAACCTATCGGTGCATCATACACCTTCTGTCCTGCTTGGTCTATGTTGCATATTGCGATGTAATTTTTCGCTAGTAACTTTCTTTTACGCTACATTCGTTCCTGATCCCTAAGACTTAAAGCTCAGTTTCTTTTGCTACATTTTTATTTTATTTTACTTTGTGCATAATTTTTTTTCTGTTTTCCCCGTAGCATGCCAGCATTGTTTTGCGTTTTTCAGGGTCCTGGCATGACTCTCCCGCCAATGCCTCACACTTTGCCCCATACATACCACCCTCCACATTATGTTATGGTAAGTTGCTGGTATATTTTCTGTTCTTTTTATTTTTTTTCTTTCGCTTAGTTATTTAGTTTTTACCTGGTTTACCCCTGGCTTCGCTTTAGGATCCCAATCTATCCTGATATTAGTTCGGTTTAGTTAGCACAACCTTATCCAGTCCCAACAGTCTTATCGCAATAGCAACAGATACTATTTTTATTTTTGAGTGAAATGGGTAATATGGTTCTTAAGTTTTCCAAACCGGTGTCTTCGAGAAGGTAAAGTAAGTGAATGAGATGTTGTGTGTTAATTTGTGCATGAACGAATGGATGTTGTCCGCATGCTAGCTGTGTGAGACTAGTGCTATTGTGAGATCATTCATATCATGTTTACAGCTAATTGATACTTGATGCAAATTAAGATTTTGTTATTATTAACTATGGTGTTTCTAGATATAAAAATGTGTGACTTTCTTCTAAATAATATTAAATTATGATTCCAACGTTCAACGTATTGAATAAACCTACTTTGGAACTGTGATTTTGTCAAGCAACGAATTTTCTATAACATGCTTGGTGAAAATAACTAATCCCTTTTTATAGTTTCTTAATTGCTTCATTACCAATCTAATTAATTAATGACTAATTTAATTAATTTTAATATTTACGACATTCTTTTGTTTGACAAAATCGCTTGTTTTCATATAAATTGATAGTTGACTTTTCAATACTCTGATAAAACTTATTATCGGATATATGGTTTTTTCTTGTCTTTTCTTGTTTTATTTGAACAAACTGGTGTTATTGTTTTATTTGATGAACAAATACTTAATTAGATGAACAGTTTTATACAAGTATAGAATAATCAACTTTAATAAACTTTGCGCGTGTAAATGAAATGACAGATTAACAAAGAACAAAATATTGTCATCTCATTTTGTGTGAGTGCTATGGGAAGGTAAAACTCACCTTAAAGTAAAACGAATAACATTGAAATTGCAGCAACAGCCAGGCATGGTAATGGGCATGCCCGGAGCGCCCATGATGTCGATGGGCATGGCGCCGCCCATGCGACCCGCAGTCCCGCCGCAACCCGCCACCAACCAATTTAGTTAAACACGACAACTTACCCACACTCTCCGACCCGTGTGCTTTAAACCTTGGAACGCTTAGAAATTGCTTGTAATTTGTTTTTACAAGAAGATCCTCTTGCATCTTGTCCTACTATCAAAATAATGGTAATAAACGAAATCTCTGTTAGAAATGTGTTTTTGCTGATTACGACTTTGTAGTTTGCAAAATAATTTTATGGAATAACGAAAATTGGCAAAATAAAGATCGTTTAAACAAAGTCTGCAGCATGCCATGACATCATTTCGTTTTTTGTTATTTTATAATCGTTAACATAAAAATTCTATTGATGTTTTATTAGAGTGGTTGTTTTGTACAAAGGACAACGCATTCGGGTCGTTACGCCATCGTCTACGCTGACTTGTGATTCAGGTAGGTGCTCAAACTTAAAAAATGTATACCGAAATTGTTTTATCTGTATATCAAATGTAAAAACACTTCGATGTTACCGTGACTTACGTTAGGAGTTTGATTCAATCATCTACCTGACCCTTTTCTAGAATAATCTGATGCGAAATCTTGAATAGCCAGGCATTAGGTAATGAATTTTGGGTTTTTTTAAGTATCTATACCGTAACTGTAGTCAAACTAGACGTGTTACATAGTTCCTTGCAGTAGTTGGTATCATTATTAAATATGCCATAATAATATGAATATATTGTAATAAAGTCATACTCATAATGAAATCGGTTTACTAAATTAGCTTTATCATATTTTTTTCGATACAATTTACAAAGGATATATCAGTAACATGTTATTTAATGTAATGATCATGTTTATTATACATTTGTAATACAAATTGTTTTAATGATTATAATTTTTAAAAGAATTTTCTTATGAGAACGGTGCGTATTTATTTTAGATTTTCTTTTCAAAATTCAGTCGACATCACATTCCATAATTTGTACAAAAAATATGTTATTTATTTTTAGCTACAGATTAAAATTATACATTATAGTATACTATGTTATAACTATTATTCCTACCTCTAGGGCACAGTCAGCATTTGTGGTTTGGAATTGAAGTGGAAATCTAGTTCTGTCTTAAGTTCGTTACAATTATCTAGCTACTGCGTAGACTTCACACATTAAACATATATTATAATAGTTATTAGGAAATACGATGTTTGAAATATAATAATGTGTATGTGTATAAAATGAAATTTTACATATTATAGTCAATCGTCGGTGGGACACGATATAAGTCATTTTTCAACTGTTCGTTCCCGACGTTCTTTCCAAGATCATAATGGCATAACAAAGCAGTTCGGTCACCACCGAAGGTACCTTCATGAAATGTTGTTTGCGTAGCCACACGTAATCATATGTGAAAATATATTTGTCGTACATTGACTTAATGCAATTGTTAAGGAGTTACGCGAGTAAAATGCATGGCTGTTGTGAATAGTATGAGGTGCTTAGCTTCTGTATGTTGGGGTCTTCAAACAGCCGATGATCAAGATCGAAACGAGATCGGTGGACCCCGTGAAAGATGTACATAACCGATTTGTAATTGCCAAAATGTTGGGATTCTTGGATATATCACTTAATCTATGTAATCGTAACTGTTATCAGCAATACTTTGTGCAAATGTTTTTCGTTTGTGCTAAAAGCCAACTAAATACTTATTCCTTGTGATACTATCATTTCATTTGAAAGACTGCGGGTTAATTTGCAAAGTATTACAAACAATCTTTATTTTAAAAAAAAATCTTGATAATGTATTTAAATCGTTTGTACAAAGTATTGTACTTATGTAGTGTTGTCATCATTAAAAATTATGGTTTATGATTATGTTTTTATAATTTATTAAATGGCAACACTCAATGTTGCTGCATTATTAATCAAAATGTTATAGGGAATTTATGTATTCACTGAACGTAAAATATATTGTGTAGTTGTATATGTACACTTTGTCGTAGACTAAAAAATAATAAAAATAACGATTTAGTACAGTTCAAATTATTGCAGGTCGACTAAATAGTGTTGTAAATAATTAAAATCAAATAGGTTTTTACACAGTGCATATAGCTGGTTTAATAATGATTACGTTACATTCGACTGTAAGAGACACTGGACAATTTGACAAACGCATTTAATTATCACAGCAACAAAACATCTCATTCAATTATTATAAATTAAATCTGTCTCTTATTGTCGACAACTATGTCTTGTGTATCTTTAATTTAATATTAAAGCTGGTTTGAGAATTCAAATTAATGATATATGATATCATTTGCAATTTTTTTGAGATCTGTTGATGTAGAAAATTTTATGCAGTTATGTAATACTAGTATTTATTGTGCAATATTTTTATTATTTTTCTGGAATAACAGTACGTATTGTTTTGAAATATAGACATAGACTTAATTAATCCCAGTATCTTTTTCGTACCAGTTGGCCATACTGTACTTTTCGATTAAAGCTGTGATGAGTGGTCGTTTCGACTGATTTGTTTGAGATAATAGGGTATTCTTTTAAATTACTTTAAGTTCTGGTTTATAAGTGAAAGTTGTTAGAAAAATTACACCCTGAATATTTTGTACTCATAGTCAACTTTGAAAATTTTAAGTTGTATATTTTATTTGATTTTTTTATCAATATGTAATGTAGCAATCCATTTTGTTTTTTTATGTAAATATCCCCCTGCTATGTTATTTACTAGATCTATCACTCCTTTAGCAATTTGATTTAGTTTATTTATGAAAAGAATAAACAATTACGATTATTTTTGATTTTTATTTATTTTTTATTCCTGTTTTGTAAGCTTTATTCAAGGGTCCACTGTTAAGCCTGCGTGTATGTACCAAATGAATCACATATTTTTGTTATGGTTTGTAGAGTAGTTTTAGTTTCCAAAGTCATGTAGTCATAAATGTTAGTTGCTAAAATAATTATTTTTGTGTAACAAGTACCTATAGATCGTGAATGTCTATTTACCTCTCTTAAATCCAATGACAATACTATCACAAACTAATTATATCGGCCTGTGTGTTATCAAATATTTAAAATAACGTAAGAATTAAAATAATTGCACACTGGTCTGTGTCTAAGAGGGAAATATATCGTCATCAATATTAATAAGAAAACTTCTTAGAGACAGATCTACTCATAAAGCTAGCGATATATTCTTAATAATCACAGTATTATAGTAGCACTATTTCAAAATAGGTGTCTATCAGAGAATATTGTATAGCTGTTAAAATATTAGCTGGAGAGTAGTATATATCTACCTTCTATGGATTCATTTGGTTTATCAGTCAAGCGTCAGCCTGAATACGAATATACCTAATTATTAATAATACACGCTTATTGAAAAATAATGTTTGAAGGTACTAGGTATATGAATTCAACTGCTACCCTTTCACAGGCAGCGGAATGTGTATTCACACCACATTTTGAACTTTATTCGTTTGAGATAAGATTGAAAATCAATGAAATACTCAATCATGTTAACCTACCAATGTTTAGTAAAAATAAGTAACAACAATATAAACTGACACTTTCTGATGAGCCAAGTGTATCCAAACGCAATATGAAAAATAATAATATATTTTTGTTAGGAGTGGACTGTTTTCTGTACTCGTAGCTGTTCTAAAATCTATTTCTGGTGTTTCATAAATTGTTTTGGTCAGAAAACACTCCTGCAGTAAAGCTTTCAAAGTGTATCTTGTTGGGCCGCAAATAGTAGCGGTTGATTATTACAAATTAATAAAAATAAAGTTTATTAGTGTTGTTTCATTTTATGGAATCCTTTTTAATTTACAAAACTCAACATTTCACATTTTTTTTGACATCTTTCCGCTCGCTTTCTATATAAACAATTTGTGGGAGTGATTTTGTGAAATGGGACGGAAGTATGTGTAACAGGAAGTCGAGGAAGCGCGCAAGCGCGCGCCATTTTGTAACTTTAATATCGATATTATGAACGTGACATTTTTATTATATGTGCATATGGTGTCATGTTAAATGGTACACAATTTATGCGACTACTGTAAGGATCGCTCATTTTTTTTATTATTAACCAGTACCTATCAATCAAAAAGAATTTATTTATTCTATACGGGTAAGCAATTGGCCTTAATCTCATCTGCATCATCATAACTAAGTGAAATTATAAGGACGAAATTTTCAAATACTGAATAACTGGCTATTTTATCTCTAGCTGCCAACATTGCTGCTGCTACTAACATTGATGTTATGGTGAAATATTTAGATAAAATGGTAGTAGCTAGCCAGGCGGACATAAAAGAAGCCCTACTATCAACCAAACCGAGTACACAAACACTTAACCCCCACCGCTAGGAATCGAACCCAGGTCCTCTGGGTCTGAGATCGGTGGTCTTAACTTCTAGACCGCAGAGGCGGTTACACGTGAAAGAAGTACTAGACAACAAACCTGCGCAAGCGCACTAACTTACGCATAAGTCGGACTACTATCGGTCGAACGGTTTAATCACAAAAGCCTTTGAAAGACTTACCTACAGGCTTAGGTAACCCTTTCAATGGGTAACCCCTTCAATTTGATAGTCTTATCAGAAGGGTAACTATATAAAGAGTGAATGTGAAGGGTAGGTATATACTCGTATAACCCTCTCTCTATCTCTCTCATTTCCTTATCACTTGCCTTTGGAACGTATGCTAATAACATTTAAGGCCTGCGCAGACGACGGACTTTTCTCCGCGGCGGAGAAAAAATTTACGCTCCGCTAATAAAAAGTCCGCCACGGATTTACCGCGAACTCAACGCACACGGTGTACGATCATTTGTTGCTCGAAAATTTAGAAAAGTGCACGCTATGGAAGCAAATATTTAGAGGTTACGTTGTATTGCAATTTACATGAAGTTTAAGAAAAAGAGAAGTCATTTTAAAAGTAAATACTGGGTCCATCCCCTTATACGCACAACGCGGACTAAAGTCCGCCATGTGCGTTGCTTCGCCTAGTCACACGAGTTCTATTTTTTTCGGGGACTCCCCCGTACTTTTGTCCGGTCCGCTCTCTGCATGTCCGCGGTTATTCGGGGGACTTTTTGTACTCTCTCGTTTGCGTTACTCGATACAGTTGTAAGCGATCTATTTTAGCGGATAAAAAAGTCCGCGGACAAAAATCCCTCGTCTGCGCAGGCCTTAAAAGCACCATAACACTAAAACTGCCCGGTGAACCTACATAATAGGTCTTATTTACTGAACATAATTATCATCGGCACTGAAGCTGCATTCAACCTCCGAAAGGCTAACCAAATGGTTACCCGTTCAATGGCTATCCTTTGGGCATTCTTTCGAATTGAACGGCTTCTAATTGGTTTGGAAAGCAAACCCCTCAAGTGGTTACGAGAACAGTCCCTACCTGCTAGTGATCTTGATTTTTGAAATTGATTATTCATAAATTTGTCAGTTCATGACAAATTGTTAAGGTAAGTAAGTTAGTAAGTATTTCGGAGATAATGATAGAGTTTATAATCGTAGAGTTCACAGAACACAATTACTAAAGTAGAGTTGCGGCACCAACGCTGCTCTGACTGACGTAGGAGGTAAGACCCAGCGCCCCAGCTGGAACTCTGTAGTTGTTGTAGTAAACCTCAAATAGGTAACTTTAGGTAGTAATTTAGTCAGTCTGTGACAGACTAAAGGTAAGTTATTTCCTTAGAACAATAACTATGAACCTAATCTTCAGAGTTATTTTCGAGTATGTTACGCTGACCGCGGCGGAGCGCGGACTATCTTAGTAACCAATCAATAACATTTCTTAGTTTCATAATTTGGTGATAAAATGTAGCAGAAAAAGTAAATTAAAGATCAAAGTGATTATGTATTACGCCTGCTTGACTAACCTAGCAAAGCAACTGGCAACTAAACTCCATTTGTTGCGCAAGTTGAGATTGCTCAGTTTTTTCTATCAGATGCTATGAAAGTAATTTTTACTACCCACTTTGATTTACGGATTCAATAGTCAGTCACCCATCAAACTTTTATAATAATTCTTTCAGAGAATATACATTTTTACTTTGCAGTCTCAATAAAAAGCTGTTCGTACAGCTTTGTTGAACATGAGATCATGGACTTCGGTGGACAGTCATGGAGATCGCACTCATATTACAATGGGAATCACGTAGCCACGAAGCCATAAAATATAAAAATACACACGAAGCTATTACGTAGCCAGATAAATCGTGGATTTAATTGACTTTTTAAAATTTAATCGATTGTAAAATCGTCTGCTCTGTGTTTTAATGAACATGAATGCAGCTGCAAACATTTTGTCTACTGGCAACATTTAATCAATCGATGACAGCGACGGATTTTCAGATCGCGCTGCTGACGACATTTTGTCAATAAATTAGTTTTTGTCGAAATCAAGTAACTTTTTGATAGTAAATAGTGTTAATTAAGCCACGAAGATGGCAGACAATGAACAGAAAGCAATACAATTGATGGCGGAGGCCGAGAAAAAGTTAAGCTCATCGAAAAGCTTCCTTGGTTCACTTTTTGGGTGAGGACAATGCCTTTCATATTATTTTGTTAGCAAATCTCCTGTACCAGCTATACTGGATGTAATATATTATGTTTCTCAAAGATACAGCGTTCTACAAGAAATTAGGTTAAAAAGATTCCCGATATAAATCCTGATAAAACAGTAAATTGACTATTAGGTAGAATTACTCAACATTATTCAAGAAGACACTAATTGATCATGAAGTCACGAATTGGGTCTTGTTTGAATTGTGTTTTTACACAGCTAACAAACCACTTACTCTGTGGAGGCACTGAGGAACTGGATGTATTGGATACATTCTCTAGTAGTTTTGCAATAAGAATAATTATTTATTGTTTTTTTAACCTCAACTATTACCTCCACTTCACTGCTCTTATTGTTTTTAATAAGTTTATCTTGATATTATAAAAGCTGAATTAAAACCTTGTCACCATACTAATAGCTTTCACTTTTATGCAGTCTTGTGACTGAGCCAGTGTTTTAATATTATAATATCAACAGCTATTTATATGTATATTAAAACTTTAAGATCTCTGCTCCTTAAGCAAGGTGCCATTTGACTTAATATTGAATGAATCCTTTTTAATCAGTATTTACTTAAGCAATAATGCTGTAAGAAGGTTGCATATAAAAAAGACTTATACTCTGATAATAGCACTTGTAACACAACCACTCGCTATGCTATGCTGCTTTACTTGTGACTCAAGTGAAGGACAAATAAACCCATGACCTTTTACAATCCTGTGAAAGCTTATCTAACTAATGATACACAATGGTAGCCCGGTATCCCCTATTTGTTTTTCCCTGTGCATTGTGCATATTATAAGCTTTGATGTAATTACCAGTGATTGAAGTAGGTAGAGCTGTTTTGGTTCATTGACCGCAAACGTTGATGTAAATATGGATAGTCCCTGTTGTTCTGAAAACTCCGGGATTTGACTCGGGCATTACTCTGACTCTGACAACATATCGCAATTACAAAAAATTGCTCTATATATAGGATTGTGAGTGCAAAATAACAATTTAAAGCAGTAAACTGAGCTAAGCTAAAATTCGAAGGTCTTCTGTCTAACGTCTCAATACCCGAAGGGTCTGGGTTCAATTCCCAGGTCAGTCAAAGTGTGTTTCGAATTTTTCGATACATAGTTCGAGTTTGTGATCACCATTTCGCATTTGGCAAGCGTGGTGATTAAGCCAATACCCATCAATTGTAGCGATGACTTGATTTCAATGATGGCATTCTTGGCCAGGTTTGGGACAGTTATATGCTATTTACTTACTATTTTACTATTAATGTCTAACTATTTACTGTTTTATTTATCGTATGAATGAATGAATGAATAAATAAATAAATAAATAAACTTTCCTACACACCAATTATCTAGCCCAAGAGAAGCTTTGTTATGAAACTTGTTAAATGGTTACTAGACAACGGATAAACATACTTAAAATACTTAAATACATACTTATTATACATAGAAAACACCCAGACCTGAGACAATTTAGAAAAACAATAATTTCTAAATTGACTCGACCGGGGTTCGAACCCGGGACCTCAGAGATGGCGACACCGTGAAAACCGGTGTACAAACCACTCGACCAAGGAGGTTGTCAAAGAAAGAAAGTGACATGTAATTGCTCTTTGTAAGTACAATTTTGAGTCATTGTTGGTTAATGTCCTAGAATACATTACTTTGAAACATTTTCAATCAAATATTGTTTTAAATCGCCTAACAAACTATCATAAATCATTTGTACCAATATTTCTGAAATCGCACTACCAATAAAATACAGTTGTAACTTAAAAATATTGATATTTGAGATTTTACTGTAATCTATTATCCATATGGTTTAATCTCAAATATTAGTATATTTTAAGTTACTACAGTATTTTATTGGTAGTGTGAAATGTCATCTGTATGTAGTTTTGTATGGTGTACAAACTATGTCTTCGATACTATTAATAAAAAGATAAAGTTTATGACTTTGTTTGTTAATCTCTGGAATGACTACTGGGTCAATTCCAAAAATTCTTTCACTGATAAAAGGTACATTCCTTGCGGGTAACAAAGTCTATATATTATTTTAAAAAGGACTTCTTTTTTTAATTCAAATCCACCTGGTTTAAGTGCTGGCAAAGTATATTTTCATTCCATTTTCGGGTCCGGGTGTAGAAAAGGAGGCCCCAAAAAATAACACACCTTTCAATTTACACCAAGTCATAACAGAACTGCATTGATATACAAAAAACTGTCAGCGCGTGTCAATTGTAACTGGTCATTAGAGGAGGGTGTAAATACTACTGCGGAGGGTAGTAGTCATTTGTTGCTGTTACTGGTAGAATATAAAATCTATATGTTAGCCGCTTTTGTAATATTAAAACTAGATGCATAATGTTATTATTGTATGATGTACTAGTAACACAAACCAATGTAAACAAACAAATAAATTCATTTCATTTCATTTAATTTTTTTTCTCGAAATGCCAAAAAACATAGCTAACGAAAAGAGATTAATTTTTTTTGTAAATTTTTGTATGGAGCCAGATTTCTGTTGTCTTATAAAATAAAAAAACCTCGAAATTCTAACCTGTCACGTGACAGGTTAAACTACAGCAAAAAGTGAAAAATTTTACAAGACCTAGCTCCATACAAAACATGATCGAAAAATCGGCTATGTCTCGGACCTCCTTTGCTACACCCTAATCCATTTTCGTTTCATAAATCTTTATTGATTCAGCGGTTCATCGAAAGTGGAAGAGGCAGTGGACTGCTACCTCCGCGCGGCTAACCTGTTCAAGATGGCCAAGAAGTGGGCGCAGGCTGGCGGCGCGTTCTGCAGCGCCGCGCAGCTGCACCTCAAGGCGGGCGTGCGGCACGACGCAGCTACCAACTTCGTAGACGCATCCAATTGTTACAAGAAATGCGATCCCAACGGTGAGATTTTGTTATCATCATCTTCTTTAGCACTTCATTGCATTGCAAAAATCATCATTCATCATCATCTCAGCATAAAGACCACTGCTGGACAAAGGCCTCACGGCGACTCATTGACGCCTCGCTATTGTTGAACAGATCAATGTCTAGCCGTTTTGATAGAGAACTGTAAGAGTTACACATGCGCCATAGGTAAGAGTTTTTGCCTAAAGTTCAATGGGGCGGCGGGAGGTGTATAAGGTAGTTGAACCTAAGGGGCTTCGCTGGAGCTCTGATAGCGATTTTGGTCACAAGCTCAGAACAGGCAATTAATCTATTTGTAATTTTCTTAAGAAATATCACATGCAATGGATGAATCATGCATATTATATACATGGCCAGGTCCACGCAACCGTAACACGCCATCCGCTGCTACGAGTTCATCGTGACCACATACTAAATAATAGTTTGACAATTACAAAAAAAAAATTGACAATTATCCTACTAATATTATAAACGCGAAAGTTTGTAAGTATGGATGGATGTTTGTTACTCCTTTACGTAAATACTACTGAATGGATTTGGATGAAATTCGGCATACAGATAGTTTATAACCTGGATTAACCCATAGGATACTTTTTATCCCGATATTCCCACGGGAACGGAAACCACGCGGGTGAAACCGCGAGTGGCCGCTAGAATTATATAATATATAAACATTGTATTGAGGAGCTCGATGGACCGATCCGATCCGAACCCTTCGGAGACTCTGGGAGGGCACGGGGACGCGCACTTTTAAGTGTGCGATGCCGTACCCCTCTAGAAATCCTCCGAAGGTGATTCGTTTCAACACGGCTTGAGGTACGTAAAGGGTAAAAACAACCCCTAAAACAAGCCCGGTGAAGCTGAAAATGCCCCTCGGCAATCAGCAGTCTCTCTCCAAAAACAAAAAAAAAGCTCGATGACGCTGGCGTTAACGCGCCTGGTCTGCGATTGCTGAAGTTAAACAACTTTCGCAAAGGCCGCTCATCGGATAGGTGACCAACAATTTATCATCTCGAGCTCCTCCATGGTTCGGATAGCACGTAAAGCCGTTGGTTCCGGTTGCATTAGCAGTCGTTAACAACCACCGATCCGCGCTGGGCCCACGTCGCGTGGTGGTCTATGACCCGTTCTCTCTATCCATCTATAGGGCAGGCTCGTGTCCCAGCAATGGGGACATAGAATGAGCTGGTGATGTAATGGACTTTTTCACAATGTTAGGTGACTTATATTATTCTTGGTGCAGTGGTATGCGTAATACATAAAAAGAAAAGTGACTCATTATTGTATTACACCAAGTACAGTAGTTGTTATCAGCGGGCGTGCATATTTAGTTTGATAATAACAAATGATTAGTTAGCCAAGAGCAGTGCCAGTGATAAATCACATAGTGCCGTTTTAGTTTTACGTTTTATCAGTTGCCATTTTCAAGGATTAATCTCTAAACATTACATCATGGTGATAAAAATAATCTTCTTTGCAATTATCTCCAACTCTTCTAATAGTTGTTGACGTTTCCGTATATACTTTAGTGTATTTAATTAGATTTTCGTATTTTTTAAATTGAATTTTTGAAAATCAACTGTCTCCGGGTTCACTCTCCGGTTCCGGGCTCAGCCTCCGCCATGTATTCGATTTGATTGCTTGTTTTAATCTACGATGTCACATCTGAACTACCCAATGGTTGACTGGTCGAGAACGCCTTTTTTAGGCAGTAGTTTTAAGTCAGCTATGCAATTTAATAATGACGCAATAGTACCTATTTAATAAAATAAATAAATATATATATTAAAGCGAAAACTTCGTAACCCTTTTTGCAGCAAATTACGCGCATAGAGAAGTGTGATATTTGGGTATAGTTAAAGTATATAAGATATACTTTTCACAAAACGTAAAACTTTGCGGTCGACTGCGTAGTCTTCCTAATAAGGTCGATCCAAAGAGTCGGAGAGCGGCCTCGTAGTCTCTTCCCTTCTGTGTGGCCTTGTATTATAAGCCTCTCCATCGAGTCTTCGTTTCTGGAGATATGCCCAAAAAACTTCAGTATTCGTAACATAAAAAAATATACCACCAACCAAATGTGGTAAAATTGAGCTTGTTTCCCACTGTATTTAATTAATGCATTAGAAACTTATCATACTAATATTATAAAGATGAAAGCTTTGTATTTTTGTATGTTTGTAACGAATAAACTCAAAAACTACTGGACCTATTTAAAAATTCTTTTACCATTAGAATGCTACATTAGCTCTGAGTAACATAGGCTATATTTAAAAAAAATTGTCTGCCCGAGCGAAGAGGGGACGGGCCGCTAGTATTTTATGTATGTGTGTGTTGTTAATAAACGCTTTTCTTTATTTCTTACATGTCATATCCTTAAGTCAAAATGAGGATATTGAGACACGATTGAGGGCATTTAAAAATAGCAGAATATCCACACATATAGGGATATTTGTGTGTAAATGTCGACATCTCTCGACGCTCCCAATGCAGCTGTCCGGTGAATGTAATTGGTTATATTTTTGCAGAGGCGGTGTCGTGTCTACTGAAAGCCATTGAGATCTACACCGACATGGGGCGTTTCACTGTTGCAGCGAAACAACATCAGGTATTGAATACATTGATTTTTCTTAAACTAGTGGCCCACTCGCGATTTCGTCTGCTTGAGAACACCCGTATCCCGTCATGGTTTTACAAGCTTGAAAACCTTAAAGATCAGCCATATCAGTCTAGCCATTCTCAATTGATGCTCTGACATACATGGGGCAATTGATTTTTATTAATATAGATAGACTAGCTGGCTGGTGGACTTCGTACCGCTTTGACAGGACAGTTTCCATGACAACAAAACAAACAAATCATTGGTCCGAACACCCGTATCCCATGATGGCAGCCTTATAGCAGCGCCACCTACCGGGTCCAATTGTAAATCTAAACCATTCTCGAATCCACTTGAACATACAAGAAAATTCCATCCAAATCGGTCCAGCCGTTTATAAAGAGTTCAATAACACACACGCACAGAAGATTTGTATATATAAAGATTTATTATCTTAATTTTACATTAATTGTAATTTCCTAAATATTGCTGTATCAAAAGCCGGGATTTTCATATAATACTTATGTTATAATTTGGTGGTTGTCCACATAAACATCCTTATTATCTAATCCTGTTGGAATCTTAAATAATCCGGGCTTGTTCCTTGTCTGAATCAAGAATTGGAATGCTGACTGTAGGTAAATAACTATTAATCTATTCTGCATACCTACATTACTAACAACTCTACAGATTAATCAGGTGATTATCAGCTCATTTTATGTCTCCACTGCTGGGGCACGAACTTTCCCTATTCCCTATAGATGTATAAGGGAGTACAGGCCATAAACCACCACGCGGGCCCAGTGCGAACTGGTGGTTGTTAACGACTGCTAATGCAGCCGGGACCAACGGCTTTATGCGCCTTCCGAAGCACGGAGGATTATGTACTTACCTACTTCCATTAAATGACACATAGTTATCCTAAAAGTTTAAATAACTGAATGTTTTCCTTGTATTATATATACATACATACATATAATCACGCCTCTTTCCCGTAGGGGTAGGCAGAGACCACTTTTTTCCACTTGCTACGATCCATACATACTTGTTTCGCTTCGTCTACTTTCATTATTTCCTTCATACATGCTCTTCGGTTTACTCTTGACCTGGCCTTTTTTCAAGACGTCCCCGATTTGGTCTCGAAACGTCCGCCTAGGTCTACCCCTTCCAACACTTCCATTCACACTTCCCTTATACACTTTTTTCGTCAATCGTTCTTCATTCATTCTCTCGACATGTCCAAACCATCTCAGCATACCTTTCTCAATTTTTGTCACTACATCTTCTTTCAGACCACAACGTTTCCTTATCTCACTATTTCTTATCCTGTTAACTATCACTCAGTTTAACTCCTATTATATATTAACATCATTTATCAATAATTTGATGCTCATCCATTATCTTTGTTGTTTCTTTCGGTGTGCCCTTTCGCAAATGCCTTCTCCAACCCTTTCTATTTTTCCCTATTTCTGGTCAGTCCTGTTCAGATTTTCCCAGCTTACTTCACTATACCATCCTCCCACCACTGCAGTGGTTTCCCTGTTGTACCCTGTACTGATTGAATATCGTCACTCCAGAACATAGCCGAGCTGTACGAGACCGAGTGCGTGGACCTGGCGCGCGCCATGCAGCACTACGAGCAGGCGGCTGACTACTTCCGCGGCGAGGAGTCCACCTCCTCAGCCAACAAGTGCATGCTCAAGCTGGCGCAGTACGCGGCGCAGCTGGAGCACTACGACAAGGCCATTCAGATCTACGACCAGGTCGGTGCCTCATCATCTCCGATCCACCTCCTCAGCAATAGTTCCCACATCATTATCAGTCCACCTCCTCAGCTAACAAGTGCATGCTCAAGCTGGCGCAGTACGCGGCGCAGCTGGAGCACTACGGCAAGGCCATCCAGATCTACGACCAGTTCGGTGCCACACGCTGCCACATGATGATGTGTTCACATCTTTAGCGACCAGCTCTCACATCATCATAAGTCCTCCTCCTTAGTCAACAAGTGCAAGCTCAAGCTGGCACAGTACGAGACATAGCTGGAGCACTAACTACGCTTACCAGTTTTGCAATTCGTTTTTCTATCGCTTTCAGACCCAGAGGTCCCCCCCGGGTTCGTGAAGTGCGCATCTGCTGGCCTTATCATCACTTAACCCCAGGGGGTGTCAAGTGCGGGTTTCAATTGCTACTCGATCACGCTAACGAAAACGAGAATTTGTATGGCAAAATTGTAACTCTTCTCGTGTGCCGCCAGGAGGCGCTGCTTCAACGCCATACTAATTCTCGTTTTCTAGGCATGAGTTCGATATATCAAACGTAACTAAAAGCGGATATGAACCCCATAGCCCCCATATCATATTTAGAGCATGGACTATCGGATATTTTTTTCAATACCGGTATTATTTCGATATTAGTTTTAAAAATACCGGAAAACCGGTATTTCGGTATTTTTTCGATATTTTTCCAAATGTATGTTTTTTTAAAATAAAAGAATAAATTAATAATTAAATAAGGCTTTATTTATAAACATTACCATTTAAAACAAGATCACAACATGCAAAATCAAATTGCCACAAAATCACAGAACTGGCAGCATATATAAATCTGCTTGAATTGAAATAATGAAAAATATTACAATTTTAAGCTTTGCTAAACACATAAAATCTACTACAAGTGATAATTAGAGAATTACTTAGGCTAATTTCGCAACCCGAATGCATTGCGCCATTGAGCTCCTCATCATCTCAGCTAAAAGACGTCCACTGCTGGACAAAGGCCCCATCCCCCAAGGATCTCCACAACGTCCGGTTTTGTGCTGCTCGCATCCAGTGGCTTCCCGCAACCTTTACCAGATCGTCGGTCCACCTTGTTGGAGGCCTGCCCACACCGCGCTTTCCGGTACGCGGTCGCCACTCAAGGACTATTCCGCCCCAGCGGCCATCAGTCCTGCGAGCAATGTGCCCTGCCCACTGCCATTTGAACTTAGAAACTCTTCGGGCCATGTCGGTTACCTTTGTTCTTCTGCGGATCTCCTCATTTCTGATTCGATCACACAGAGAAACCCCGAGCATAGCCCTCTCCATTGTTCTTTGAGTGACCTTGAGCATTCTGATAAGGCCCATAGTGAGAGACCACGTCTCAGTCCCGTATGTCATCACTGGCATGGCAACACACACTGGTCAAAGACTTTCGTCTTGAGACACTGCGGTATATCGGACGAAAAGATATTTCGTAGCTTACCGAACGCTGCCCAGCCTAATTGGATTCGACGATTGACGTCTTTGCTGAAGTTGGACCTACCTAGCTGGACCGTTTGTCCCAGGTAAACATAATCGTCCGCAACTTCAAGGGCAGAGTCCCTAACCTTTAGAGGAGTGGGTACGACACGTGAGTTCGACATAACTTTCGTCTACTCCATGTTCATTTTTAGACCCACTTCAACACTTCGATGTACCGGTAGTCAATTTGGCACCGATAGACTGCTTGGATGGCTTTTCCATAGTCCTTAAACGCTAAGCAAAGAGGCTGGTGTATACTCTTCGGTCTTCTCTGTATAACCTGCCGCAGCGTATGTATTTTGTCTATGGTGCTGACGCCTTTTCGGAAACCGACTTGTTCGATAGGCTGGAAGTCATCAAACCTGCGTGCGAGACGATTCGTTATGACTCTCGAAAACAGCTTGTAGACGTGGCTTAGAAGTGAGATGGGCCCGTAGTTCTTCAGCAGGGTTTTGTCGCCTTTTTAAATAACAGTACCACCATACCTTCGTGCCACGTCTCTGGCGTTCTGCCCCCTAGTACGACGGAATTAAATAGCTTCTGAAGAGCTACGAGTACCGGTCTTCCGCCTGCTTTCAGAAGCTAGGCCGTAATTTCGTCAGCAATTGGTGCCTTGCCGTTCTTGAGTTGTTTGAGAGCCATACTAATCTCGTACAGGCTGATGTCCGGAATGTCTTCGGTGTAGTGCCGGGTTAACTTAGCTCTAGGGTCTTAAGCTAAGCTTTGTACAGGTGGCTGTGTGGATGTGTAAAGCTGTTCATAGAACTTCTCGACCTCTCCCATAACATCGGACCTGGTCGTGACCGTTCAGCCGTCAACGGTATTAAAATATTAAAATATTGTTTCAATAAATTTATTAACTCTAATTGTAAAGCTATAATATCGAAAAATCGGTATTATGTAATTTAAATACCGGTTTTTCAATATCGGAAATTTGCTCCGATATTCCGGTTTTTCGATATTACCGAAAACCGGTATCCATGCTCTAATCATATTGATATGGAAAACTTCATAACCGATATAAGAAAAACTGTAATACCAAATCGAATACCAAAACTGCATATGAGAACGCGATATGATAAAACGCAAAACTCTATACCGTTACTGTAACCAATATAACCATATCCAAAGGTAACTAAAACCACTGCGTAACTCCAAATGTTTTGATATGCGCATCTTCCCTTTCTAACTAAGCATAATCTTTATGGTGTAAATGAGACGAAGCGAATATGAATATTGTTAGATTTGACTCTGCACTTTATGGTTATAGTAATAAGACGTAATTTGGAGATAAGCTATTATCAACCAAAATCGTTTCGTATGCGTTTTGTTGGGAAAATGAAATAGCAGTCTAACCGCCCTAAACATAAAGAATAGATTTGCGTAAATATTTGTTAAAACTAGTTAAGCGTATTGGTAGCAAACCATCTCACTGATATTGATATCTGAAAACGGTTTTCGTTATCGATATGAAAACCGAATATCGGTTACGTAACCGTTATCATAGAAAACCGATAACGCCCATGTCTATCGTTTTCGTAGATCGAATGAATACGGATACTAAACAAATATGACACTAGGCACTCTGGTGAATGAAGGTGATGTGCTTACCCGTTAGCAATAAAAGTGTAACGTTGACACAGATCGCCAAGTCGTCGCTGGACAACAGCCTGCTGAAGTACAGCGCGAAGGAGTACATGTTCCGCGCGGCGCTCTGCCACCTGTGCGTGGACATACTGAACGCGCAGCACGCCGTCGAGCGGTACTGCGGCCTCTACCCCGCCTTCGGGGACACTAGGGAGTGCAAGCTCGTCAAGGTATCTTATCTTATCTTTAAAAAAAAATATTTCAAAGTAAAAAGTAAATAGTGTTGAATAATTTCGGCGGGCTGGTTTGAAACACGATAGCTCAATTGGGAGAGCACCTGACCCGGTATGTCAGAAGGGTGCGGGTTCAAATTCTGCTCGTGGAAATTTTTTCAACATTTGTGTTTTTTTAATTTGTTCGCAACAATATTTGCGTTAAAAATTATAAAAACATTTTATCTTATCTTATCAAAGTCAAATTTAAATATTTTTTATTCAAATAAACTTTTGAAAAGTGCTTTTGTATCGTCCAAACATTTTTATACCTACTACCTCATTCAAGACGTCTATTTTTTAGCTGTGAAGAAGAATGGGCGTAAGAAACTCCACAGCTTTAATATAAGTAACGACATTTACAAAATTATATGCCGTTACCAAGTTATACAATTTTAAAAAATCTTAACAATATTTTAAATTAGAAATACCTGTCGGAGTGATTGGAGCATTTTAAACCCATGCTGTTTTGTCTTCAATGTAATCAGACACGTTATAATAAGCTTTTTAATATAGCTTTTCTTTGATGGCGATTTGAAATTTATTAATATCAAGTTTTTGGATATTGTATCTTAGTTGGATTTTAGGTTGATATTAGTTTTGATAGGTATATATATGAAGGGAAGGTACACTGCAGCCTCTCCCCGCCTTCGGGTACACCAGGGAGTGCAAGCTCGTCAAGGTATCTTATCTTATCTTAGTTGGATTTTAGGTTAATATTAGTTTTGATAGGTATATATATGAAGGGAAGGGTAAGAGAGGTACCCCCGAAGGAGGGGTAGAGGCTGCAGTGTACCTTACACTGCAGCCTCTACCCCTTCTTCGGGGACACCAGGGAGTGCAAGCTCGTCAAGGTTCTGATCTTATCTTATTTGGATTTCAAAGCTGGACAATAGCCTGCTAAAGCACTGCAAGCTACTGGCCAGCTAAGTAAAACAGGACCGGACCTAAGGAGAACTGCAGCATCTGCCTTAGCAGAAATTCGGGAGTGCAAGCTGGTCAAGGTTTATTTTGATAGCCTGCCGCGGTATCCCTCTTCCAATCGCTTTTCGATTAACCTTGATCTTTTGTGTAATCCTTTCGCTCTTCTTCTGTAGAGATGACTGCCATGAGTTTGGCAACGTCTTTGAGAGCGTCAGCCTGAAGTCTTCTGGTATTCTTTCGAATAGGTGATATATCCTGGCCAGAGAGTCACAGTCGAGTAGTATGCTGTGTCCGATGATTCATTGACTCCGTTTCCTCTCCACATGCCCTACCCAAGCTGTTTGCTGATAGTTGCATTTTGTAGAGTATTTGTTTTGTGGCAGATTGCCTTGTCAATTTGAAAAGTGACGTTGCGGTATTCACGTTTACCGCGATCCATCCGACCTGTTTACCTCCCAATTATACCATCCCATTACCCATCCACCATAAACTTAGTGATCCAATACAATAACCAACAATAACTACGAACAGGAACTGATCGAGCACCTCGAGGAGCAAAATGTAGAGGCGTTCACCGAAGCGGTGAAGACTTACGACAGCATATCGCGACTCGACCAGTGGTACACCACCATCCTAGTGCGCATCAAGAAGCAGATCAACGACAACCCCGACCTGCGTTGAGCGGCCTCCCTCCCCTCGCCTGCCGTTAACGCCGCGTGAGTTTGTCTATACCCACTTTCGTTGCTAACCTACTTACAGCATCATAAAGACCTCAGCATTTTAACCTACCAAAACGTCGGCTTAGTGCAAGAACTCATTAATTGACAAATCTATTATTTATATTCCTTTGATCGTATTCAATAGATTCTGATATCTAATAAGTATGGGAGATTTAATAAAAACATATTTCTCTCATAGTCGTGATGATATAAGGCATCAAAACATCTTTAATATCACTTAATGAGTTCCTGCAGTAAACCAACGAAAATATTTAAATATTTGACAAAAATAAGTCTTATTACAAAACATTAAGGTGCACCTTCATTTGTTTCCAGACGTCAATCAAAGTGTATCCTACTGTTATTGACATAAAGTTGTTTTTTTGTTAAATTTTCCGATATTCTGGTAGGTTTGGACGGTAAGAACACTGACGCCGACTGTACTCGATGCTGTCACTTAAAAAGTAGAATTTCAAATTTAGCGCTCAAATGACGTATGTAAAAAACGCCGCGTAAGTTTTGTCTATGCCCACTTTCGTTGCGTAGATACTCAATGCTGTCACGTTAAGTCTAGAATGACAAAAATGGCGCTGAAATGACATATGTCAAATACGGCGGCAATAACTGTATTAAGTTGATATCGAGTAGTTTTTGTTTGCATTTAAACGCCCCAATGTCGATAATTAAAGCAGTCTACACTTGGGGCAGTCGCCTTTTTATTAAAATGCTGTTTTCATTTGCGAAAGTTAAGTTATTAAACACTGCAAGTGTTATCAGTTTCAGTTTTGATTCTAACCATTGTTGATAGTTAATAAAATGATTTCTTTAACTTTTAATATTGGTCATTCGATCTAGTATTTCTAAAACAGTAAATCGATTAACTGTTCGGATGATACAAGTGCCTAAAAGATGTATTTCGCCACCTTGATTTGGTCTTAACATCAATCTGTCAGTGGTACAGTCGTCAACGAAAGTCGCTGAAGCTTGTCACTTAGACAAAGCAACTAAATAATCTAGTCAGCCGTCTTGTAGAAAAGTTCGAAGAAAGATAGTACTAATGTTTTTAGTTACTTTTATTGCTGACCATTCAAGTATTTCTACCACTTCATTGATATTTGCAATGACAATGACTTAACATGTCAATTGGGGTCCTTTTATGTGCTTGCATCGTGTGAACAAGTTATTGTATTGTGTTATACTTATATGGTATTGTGTGTACCTTTACGAATTCGACATACAAATTCATGTATATCTAATAATAATAATAATAATTATATAAAAAATACACAGCTATATTAATAAAACTGTCTAAAAATAAAACTAGCTAGTTAAAATACGCAAAATTGTTTAAACGTCATTGTATCAAGCTACTTAAAATTTCAATGCAATTTCTTATTATACATTTAAGTATTACAATATATAAACCAAAAATTTTTAAAATTTAAAAAAATCACAAAAATATGATGGGTTAACTACAAAACGATAATGTTATTAATTTATTGTAGAATAAAAAGTATATGTAAACACATTATATTGTTTTGATTAAAATATCATTCCTTAATACAGGTAAATATTTAATTGCATTATTATGCAATATGATTTTCTCAACTAGACACGTTTTATTCAGGTTGGCGTTAACGACAGGCGCGAAACGTTTTTATCATAATTCCGTAGTTCATTACGCCTATTTCATTGTAACAGTTAGGTGGATTCTATGTTACACTATTGCTTGAATTTTGTTGGTTGATTGTAATAATGAAATAATCCATATCAAATAATTGTTAATAGAAATTTTCGCACATTTCGTAATAAACTCTCTATTACATTAAAAGATAGACTTTATACGATTTTTTTTTTCTTATATTGTGATTTCTAGATAAGTTTATCAATTTATGTAAAAAGAACAGTCCAGATTCACTCACTGATTGACTCATTACGGCCTAGTCAAAACTCTTGGATCTAGAAAGCTAGATTTTGCGCATAGGTTTCCTTTACGATGCAGACAACAGATGAGACGGAATTTCTAAAATTAATCTCAAGCTCACGGAATAAAGGTGTTTAGCGGACGGTCGTTAGTAAAAAAAAATATCAATAATAAATACATAGGTACCGAATAGTGCTTATATGACATGACATCTCACATAATATATAACTTATAGATAATTATCGTTAGTTATCTGAGTACCCCCGAACCCAGAACACTTATATTATGTCTAAGGATTTTCAGATGTAAAATTATGTTCGATTGTTCAATGACAACTTAAAAATAAAAGCCGCATCATATTTGCTTTTAAAAAGAATATCATATGATATTGATCGTTTGACCCGCGCCGACATCCTGCCTCAAACCTGCATTTTAAACGATCTCCTGTTTGTGAAGTCGAACGTGTTATTATTTATGTTAAATGAATTCTTTTTAAGTCGAGCATAGGCTACCAGTACTAAGTATAAGTAATTCACTAACCACACCCAATTATAACATGTCGTCAACATAGCATAAAAATGAAACAACTTTTACGGATCTACTCGCGTTTATTTTACACATTACTTATTTAATGTTTATCCTGACGTTTCGAACCCTTTGCAGGGTCCGTGGTCACAGGGAGACTGAGGTGTTGGTCATCTCATAATTAGTTGGTAGCTTGTATACCCTCATTTAAATTTAATCAGGTGCGTTCCGTTTTACGCAGAAAGAGCCGTAAAAGTTGTTTCATTTCAATGTGTAGTGTTCGCGTAAACTTTAAAAAAAAATAACAACGCATAAATTAAAATTAATTGAATAGTGTAACATAGAAACAGTTGTAGTATTCAAGATTAGGTGATAATAATTATTATACTAGTTGTTAAGTTGGGAAAGAAGAAAATTAATCGAAATGTTTTTTGAAATCGGCGCGTTAGGGCTCTCGGCGATCGTTCCATATATTGTATAAGTACACCATTCACTTTGGAGTCCAAAGGTACTCTGTAATTTGTATTCGATGTATATTCAATTGAATCGCTACTGTAGCGGCCTCATTTGTATATGACCGTTTTGTATTTTGTTTTTTTTTTTTTTAAATTTGATTACGCCTGTGACACGCGTGACGAATCGGTTTTGAAGATGCTTCACGAATTTAAAGGAATGGTTGTAACGAACATTTTCTTCCCAAAATTGTAGTCTTATCTGCTTGAGATAGGAAAATTAATTAATCTTTGTAAGTAGGGGTTAATTTTGTGAAGATAAATTTATGATGCGCTGCAGTTATTTGAATCAAACTACACTTATAAGACTTTAAATGTTGTATGTTCCGTCACCTACCGATGAATAGTATTATAAATGTCTGAACATAGTCAACGAGTTCAGTGACGAAATAGTGACACCAACTGCGCTGCATAGATCCCGTTCAAACTGGGCACATGTTGAATTTTTTCATTGATTTTCGACCTTATGTCGAGGAGATAAAGTTGAAATTATAGTGTCCAATATATTGCCAGATTAATTTGATCAAGAGACGATCGAGTTGGTTATACAAGTTTCTCACTATGGGCTATTGCAACGCACTCATACAAATTGTATTTAAATAATACAGTTTTAATTGTTCATTGCTTTGCAATCTTGTTTCATAGAGTTCAATATTCGCTGGCAATATAGCTACAATTGCCTTTGAAAGGATTGTTTTGAATTCGATTAAATAGTGTTAAGAACTCTCACTAGGCACTCCATTGTGGATTGCGTTTTGTTATCATTCGATCGCGTTAATGAAAACGAAAATTCGTATGGCAAATTGCAAACAAAAGCAGAAGCGTTCTGTTTCAATAACCAAACACATTTTTGTTTTAAAAAAATGTAATTTAAATAATATGTAGTGTTAATTCCGCTAACTCACTCGTTTATCCAGCTTGGATGCAGTACGCATGCACCGCCCTCCCGCCCGCAAAAAGTATGCACATGCAGGAGAAACAATGGGTGCAAGCTCTCGACCAGTTAACAGCTCCTGAGGATGCCCCGTGGAGGGGCGAAACACGTGTCGGGTATCGGTGTTGGTGTGCATATTTCGCTTGCACCCATTGTTTCTCCTGCATGTGCATACTTTTTGCGGCCGGGAGGGCGGTGCATGCGTATTGCATTCAAGCTGTATACACGAGTGAGTTAACGGAATTAACACTACATATTATTTGGCTCATGAGCCAGTTATTTTTTGAGTAGTTTAATGAATAAATTTAAGTATGTGTTTTTCTTGTTAAGTGCATCACATTGTTATTAATTCTGTTTTTATTAGTGAGGCTTCCTGTTACTCTTTTTAAGTTTTTAAGTTGTGTCATAGCTGTTGGTCTTCCTATAAATAAATAAATACATAAAATAAATTACATTTATTTTTGTACTATGGATTTCCGCAAAATAACGCCTGATTCCATTAATTACATTTTTGTTTGTAACCAGGCCCAGGCCCTCTGGTACGGTACTGGTACTGGTAAGTTGGAGATGAATTTGGAGCCATACAAATTCTTTTTTTCGCGAACATGATCGAATGGCAATATATTTAATAAAGCTCACACTGGACATCATGCATGCACGGTTGAGAAAGTAACGTACGTAATATGCGAGAAATCGTGCTTTAATTTCCATAGCTCGTCAGACTCCTAACAAGAACCCATAACTAAAAATAAGCGTATTAGCTTTATAATTGGGTAATAATAAGCTTTATTTTCTTTAAAAAGCATCGTCGATTCGTCATTCGTGTTGAGGTAGGCGTTGTATATAAGAATTAAACATCCCTGATCGACGATCGAGGCATGTCTGCCTACCCAATCGATCAGGGCCTACTCTTGTTTATAGTTAAATGTATTTAATAACATTTACTATTTGTTGTTGTAAATATTATCTGTTTCGTTATTAACAATAAATTTTATATTTTAATTCCACTTTATTTTTTTTCATTTGTAATTATCCCGTTACGTTTGTTTTAAACGTTATGTTTTTAATTTTGTAGTCATAAGCGGCTTATATTTAAGATAAGGTTCCTTGCACACGTGCGTTCTAGTCGTTGGTGTGTACGTTTCCTAAGATTATTGTATGGGTAATACATGGAAGATTTCAACAGTTATATGGGAATTCATATTTATATTAATAAGATAAACGCCTTAATAGGCTTACTTTTGGTAATTAAATTGAAAGAGCATGTTACATCTCTATGGGCGCTCGTAAGGTGTCAAATCTTACATTGTTAAAGTATTAAGTAATTTGTCTTATCTTTTCCGACCGATTGTCTATGGCAACGAGAATGCAAGGAAAGTAAGTAACTTTACATCGTTTTGTGTTACTTTTTTTTATTAACTTTTATATTTTAGTTGACTTAAATTTTACTTACTTAGTGTCAAAAGTCTATATTTATTATTTAAAAATACGAATTACTCTTACTGTACGGTAATGTTATTCCAATCACGTAAGTTATGATCCATGAAACTGCTGATTGTGTTACCAAATTAAATTAAAAATGGTAATTTAAAAAAATATTAAGTATTGGTAGCGTATACAATTAATTATCAATATCGCATTCACATTGAATATGTCCTTAGGTATTATGAATACATATTTAATTAATTACTGACGTTATAATTGACCCTTGATTACTCGCGTGACGTATGGTGTGTCGTTGCCCTTGTAGGGTCTATTTAACCCTTATTTTGAAAGTGAACTAAAACTATAATCGCAACCTATATTAATTAGTATACTTTGAAAACACAATATTTTATATCTTAATTCCATTTTATATCTTAATATTTGTAATAAATATTTAGGGGCACATAATAAAATGATTGGTGTAATTAGAAACAATAATTGCTTTCACCACATATCATGCTTTTATGATCAGAATGTCTAAATTTCAATTCGTCTACGAAGCAAAATTACTAAAAGGAAAGTCTACGTGGCAAAATACGTAGGTAAGCAGTAATTCGTCTAAAGGTGAAAATGTCTAACAAGCAAAATGATTAATTTACAATAATGCCTAAGCAGCATATCGTCTTAAGATCAAAATGTCTACCAAGTGAAATGCTTAAATTGCAATAAGTCGACAAAATTAAATTTAACCTTATTTCTATGAATGCTCATGGCAATCCTGCTGGCTTATTTTTAGCACATGCAGTCCATATTTTCTTATTCTTGACTATGGGCAAATGGACTCTTTTTAAAACACCGATTTACTGCATCTGGATGTAAAGAGGCGTGGGACAATGTCTACCCCAGAAGTGATCTCATGGTGCAACCAAACTATTTAGAGTGGCTCTTGCGACTGAATTATGGAGCATTTACGTATTTCGCTCTGAAGAAAAAAAAATCAAGGATGTAGGGTTGTACGCGTTCAATCATACCTGGGGGTGAAATACACCCCACGCGAGCAATTAAGAGTTTGCTATGAGTTAATGTAAAACAAATATGGACATCGTTAATCTACATTTATTTACTTGAATGTATTATTTCTCATTTGACTGGTTACAGATTCAGAGGTGTGACATGCTAACTCGAACTAGTCCTAAACTTTCGCATAACCGTAACAGTAACCATAGCAACGGCAGTTAAGTATCACATTGTATTGGCACACGGATATTCATTTGAATGTAAAATAAAGTGTTATTACATAATTAAGACATTGTTGTTTTATTGCACGCATGTTTTATTTTAATTCCTACTAATATTATAAACGCGAAAGTTTGTAAGTATGGATGGATGTTTGTTACTGTTTCACGTAAAAACTACTGAATGGATTTGGATGAAATTCGGCATACAGATAGCTTATAACCTGGAATAACACATAGGAGAACCGCGAGTGGCCGCTAGTAATTACATAAAAACCAGCATGTAAATTTTTTTTTTTATTTCGAGTATCTGCTATGGGTGCCTAATGTGAGTTTTGTTAACTATCCGTATTCATTCGATTACGTTTACGAAAACGAAAATTAGTATGGCATTGAAGCAGCGCCTCCTGGCGGCATACGAGAAGAGTTAACATTTTGCCATACAAATTTTCGTTTTCGTTAACGTTATCAAGTGGCGAATGAAACTCGCACTAGGTGCCTAGCCATGATGACATATGTATTAAAGTTATGGAAGACATTCTAGAGTCTGTTCCTTACAAAACATTAATATCTGGATGCTGACCAATAAGGGCACTAATCAGACTGAGCTTGAGCTGTAGTGCGCAGTGTACGTGCGCGTGCGCATCGAAGGCGCTATCATTCGTTCATTCGTGCAGCGCCTCCTAGTGACAAATGAGGTTTTTTAGAGAGAGTTTGCTGATGCCCTCAGGTGGCCTTTTTTAGCGTTACCAGACTTTATTAATTTATTTGCAACACAAACAGGTAAATATCAGAACGTCACAATACAATTTGAAAAAAAAACAGTTTAGAACTAGATACTACCCTTATAGATAGATAGGTAATACTTTTATTGCAACACTATAAAACAACAAAAAAAAATACAAAGTTACAATTTGGTGGTCTTATCGCTTTCAAGCGATTTCTTCCAGACAACCAGTCTGATGGGAAGACACTTCTATAGTGTTGACAGAATGTTAGATTACAAACAGTTGTTACAAAGTAAATGCTATTGTACGTTTTTACATTTTTATTTATTCAAAGGAAAAAATATTAGAATTGTAAGCATATAAACTAAATAAATGAAATCAGTAAACTAAACTTATGAAGTTAACAAAATTGTATGCAGCTCTGACTTTAACAAACTGTAGCTGTTAAATATGTCTAATTGACGGTGAGCAATGCTTATGTCATTGTAAGTACGGCACGACATTCGATGCAAAGGTCTGTGAAAAGCTCTCTCTGGGTTTTGCACAAAGGTATGGCAAAAGTGATTTCGTGTCTGACTCGTCTATGACTTTATTGAGGGCAGCGAGAAACTTATAATAATTTCATCATTTATTTCAGACATAATAATATCCTTAAAGGGTTCCTCAATCCGTGTGATCGAAACACCGCCGAAGAGTTTCTAGAGGCAATGTCATCACGCAAGCGTCTCCCCTTTTAAGTTATATTCAAGTGTGTGTTAACACTTGAAGGTATCGAGAACCGGTCATATATTAGGACCCGGTTTCAACGATTCCAAATTGATTCCAGAACCGTGTACGCGGTTCTATCGGTTCTTTTTAAACATTTGATAGCTAAAATATAGTAGGAAGGACCAAACAGTGAAATTGTATTAAACAACAAGTAGGATGTGACTAAGTTTTTATCAGTATAACTTTTATGTTTAGCTTACAATAATTATTCGTATAAGAAAGAACCGTCACAAACAGTGAATACAAAAACACATGATTCAAGATTAGCCGGAAGAAAACGGAGTATTTCTTATAGGAAGATATCGCAACAAGCGGGAACGCTGAAATGGTCTTGAAGTTTCAGGAGTCACCTACAAAGGTTTACAAGTTGAAATACTAAGGCTACACCATCGCTGATACCAACCGGAGGGAAGAAGAGATATTCCTATACCTGTATCCAGAATGCGCTAAGATGCTTGGCAGCTCTTCATAAACATCATGAAAACCAAGATTCGTATCTTAAAACCGTGATTAGGCCAATCATGATGTACGGATGCGAGTCTTGGACACTAATAAAAAAACAGCAGAAAAGATCTTTCGAAAAATCCTTAGACGAACCAGAAAGGACGATGGCTGCTAGAGGCATTGAAAGAATATAGAGATTAAACAGCTTGTGTATGAGCCTAACAAAATAGGGGAAATTAAATCAACCCGATGCGGTGGCTTATTCACTCAGAGAGGTTTTTTTTATACAGGTACTCAGTTCGGCAAATAACTCCACTCCACCTGATGTTAAGTTGAAATGGACTCCTACAAAGTGCCGCTTCACGCCTCGTTTGAAGGACCCCATCATATAGGAAGAAGAGAAAACGTGTGCTAATAGACTATCCATCTTTAGGAGGCGCGACAAAGAAACGAGTTAAACTGTAATGGAATATTCGAGGCAGTAAAGCGGTGACTTCAGAAAGCCGCACGCGTTGGTACGCCTAGGGAGGAAGGGAGAAAGTGAGATATGGTGAAAGAGTTCTTCAGAGCACAGTCGCTTACGCACGTTGCTTCTTATTACACGTGATTAAACTTTGAAATTCACAGAAAAGTGATAATCTATTTTAGAAAGGAACCGGTTTCTAATTATGTGACACGGTTGTATTGCTACCCTTGGAACCGGCAATTTCCGGTTTGTTAGAACGCCGAGAATCTGAAACCCTAACATGAATTTTATTCAGCGGCCATTTATGTCTCTCCACGTGTTTGCCATATACATGGGATACCTCTTGCTTGTCGTGCACCATTTCATCAAGCAGCGACATCCCTTCCTTAATCTTCTGAGAGGGGGATTCGTCTTGTAGTTCTAGAAAAGGTATATTCCTTAGTATCAAAGGCCAAAGCCCCTCGCTCTGTTCAGTCTCGTCGTAATAGGCCTTCACGGTGCGTTTGAGGGTCGTCGGTGCTTTTCGTGTTTTTCGTGTTTTTCGTGTTTTGTGCTTTCGTGGATGTTTCCGTTTATTCGCGATCCCGTCACCCCCTTTAGTTAGCATCATTGGTTGAACGTTGTAGTTAGCCTCTTCTTGGTGAAGTGTGTCTCGCAATTCGTTAAGCAGCTGCGTTACTTGGTCACCCATCTCTACTCTGCCCCGCACTTGGATCTTGTAGCCCCATACAGACGATAATGCTGAAACATTCTAGGTTTGGTAGCAGCGTTTAAGTGGTAAACACTGTGTATGGGTTTGCTAAATTGTGGTAAAGTTACTTACTATTCAGTGGCTTTTCGTTTTGTTTCGTTAAAAAGTAGCTAAAGGTTAATGTGGCTGATGTCTATGATGGATTATGCTGATGCTGATGGATGAGAGACAGAACCACAAAGATTTAAAACAAAAGAACAACGTTCTAAACTAAGGATGTTACGTGAGGCTATTGAATCGCTGAATCAAATTATATGAACGTCAAAATTGTTATAAAGCGAAGAGGTTGGGTTATTACCACCAGCTCGGGACCCCACCAAACAGGTTATCAAATCCCAGCCCCGGCCAGCATCACGCTGACCGAAGACAGCGTATTTTTATGTAAGTATGTAGGTAAAGTAAGTAAGTAATTTTTAATTTCTTTTTCAGTTTTACAAAACTTTTACAAAGCCTCCACATTAAGCATTATGTTCATGTCCCGCTGTGAATCAATTTAAGCTGATTTTGAAGTAACTAATACTCGTATTATTTAGTACCTTCCTATGTAAGCTATAAATAAATAAATTTTTCCTACACTCACACCAATTATCTAGCTCAAGAGAAGCTTCGTTATGAAACTCGTTATATGGTTACTAGACAACGGATAAACATACTTAAAATACTTAAATACATACTTATTATACATAGAAAACACCCAGACCCGAGACAATTTAAAAAAACAATAATTTCTAAATTGACCCGACCGGGGATCGAACCCGGGACCTCAGAGATGGCGACACCATGAAAACCGGTGTACAAACCACTCGACCAAGGAGGTCGTCAATAAAAGTTATAGAGTACAGTATCGGCTAAGTTGCTTAACTTACCCAAGAATAGAACAAGGCAAATGATCATTATGCCCGACGATATTCAAAGATTGAAAGTGAAAATTGCACTTGAACGTACAGGTGTAGCAATAATGTAATCAAGCGAGTTGTTAATAAGAAATTAATGAGGCAAAGAATTAAATGCGTTATACCTAGTTACCTACCTATAGTCCTACTACCAGTGGCAGTGTTCGACACATTAACCCCAGTTTTTGACACTAGTATTCGTCGCCATAAAATAACATAAGTAGGTAGGTACACACGGCGACAAATCAACCTACCCAACCAGTCAAATTTCTCCAATGAATATTGATCCTTATAACCAAATGATAAAGCTCAAAATTGATTGTAGAAATTTTACATTTTTGGGTAGGTTGATCTGCCGCCGCGCCGTGTGTAAGTACCTACTTAAAATTTTATTCAAATTTTGCTGAATGCCAGCTATTAAGGGGTCTGTATTCAATTGTTGTAGGAGTTCGGTGGCGAAGAGTGCTGAGGCTAAGCAACTTTCGCAAAGGCCGGTCATCGGATGGGTGACCAAAAATGTATCATCTTGAACTCCTCCGTGCTTCGGAAGGCACGTAAAGCCGTTGGTCCCGGCTTTTTACTTACGTCTTTATCGGTTGTTAAATATACTTGCGTAAATAGTTAAGTGTTCTTTCGACTGTGAGGGTAGTAACTTCACAGTGACGTAATACCGCTGACTTGAAGCTAGTGTTGCCAGATCCGATTTTCTAAATATCGGGATCTCAACGTAAAAAAAGCGGGACAGGGAGGAAAAAATCGGGACAAAAAAAATCGTAAGTGTCGTCCGTCGTCCGTCACGGCTTCGCACGGGTGAACATTTTTTTTTATTTTTTTTTAATATAGCCTATGTTACAGCGCTAATGTAACATTCTAATGGTGACAGAATTTTTTAAATCGGTCCAGTAGTTTTTGAGTTTATTCGTTACAAACATACAAAAATACAAAGCTACTTACCTGCCGTGCTGAATTGGCTACTATCAATACTAAAATGAAAAAGCGGGATTTTGGGCGTCCCGCTCAGGGGTCTGGCGGGACGCGTCCTGAGAGGGCCAAAAAACGGACGTCCCGCCAAAAGCGGGACATCTGGCAACACTACTTGAAGCGTAAATTACAAACTACTAGAATAATTCAACGAGTCTTCTGGGTGCCAAGTAAGAGGTTCATTCGCCATTCGATCACGAAACGAGAACGAGAATTTGTATGGCAAAATGTTAACTCTTCTCGTAATGCCGCCAGGGGGCGCTGCTTCAACGCCATACTAATTTTCGTTTTCGTAAACGTAATCGAATTAATACGGATAGTAAACAAACTCACACTAGGCACCTTGGGGCCTCGGTAGCTCAGCGGTCACAGCATTGGTACGGTTATCCAAAGGTCGTGGGTTCGATTCCCGCTCGAGCTTCCGGAGGCTGTATATTGTTTTCTAAAGTTTACGCGAACACTACACATTGAAATGAAACAACTTTTATACTACACCTCCTTGGAAAGTACCTTGATACTTTATCAAATTTACGGTAGAAAGTACGTCATTGCATATCGAACAAATATGCGGGGAGAAAACGCATCTGAGCGGGAGAGAAAAGTGTATGAAAATCCATTTCTTACGTGGTTTTTCTTTTTTAATTTTGGGTAAGACTATGCGCCGGTAACCTAAATATCAAAAGCCAAAAAGTTTTTACAGTGAGTTTTTATCTCCAAGTTCGCAAAATGACACTGGCCATTAGCTGTGTGTTGGATGGTGTCGGGCTGGCAGTGCGACCCTGCGGCGGCAGGATAAACAATTTGAAAAAAGAACATGTGAAAATTGCAGACGCCGTTGGCGCCATTTCCAATTTGTGTGTTGTTTGAGGATTCAGTTTTCGTAGAAAGTAAAATAAAACTATCAAAATGATAAGTAGTGATAGTGATGATGAAGATTTTTTAACTCCGCCGCAGTTGAAGGAAACAAAATACTGATCGAATAGGAGCAAAAATACTGATTGATAACCTTTTACCACAGAAATCAATTAAAAAATATAATAAAACTTATGACGATTTTTTGCAATGGAAAAGTGAAAAAAATGCGGCATCTTTTTCTGAAACTGTTTTGCTAGCGTATTTCAGTGAAAAAGCGCAAAAATACAAACCAAGTACGTTATGGTCTATATACTCAATGTTGAAAAGTACTATATTGACAAGAAACGACATAAATATTCAAGAATACAAAAAACTTACAGCATTTCTGAAAAGAAAGTCGGAGGGATTCCGTAGTAAGAAATCAAAAGTGCTTGCTACAAAGGATGTTTATTCCTTTTTGCAGAATGCTCCAGATGACAAATATTTGTTGATGAAGGTAAGTTTATGAACAAAATGCACTGGTTTATGATTTATTACGTACCTATTTATGAGTAGAAATCTACTAGGTTTTCATGTTTGATATTTTTGTTTACAGGTTATTTTGATTTTAGGAGTAAATGGGGCCTGTCGTTCGCAAGAACTTGTGGATATGACAACAGACGATATCGAAATCCTCGAAAATCGAATAATTGTCAATATTCCTAACACAAAAACCAAAATTCAGCGATCATTTGTTATATCGGGCTTATTTTATGAGATAATAAAGAAATATAACGAAATTCGCCCCAGTGACCCCAAAACCAATCGGTTTTTACTACAATATAAAAACAAAAAATGTACGAAACAAGTAATTGGGAAAAACAAAATAAGTACTGTGCCAAGAGAAATAGCTTCCTACCTTAATTTACTCAATCCACTAGAATACACTGGCCACTGCTTTCGCAGAACTTCAGCGACTATTCTTGCCGATACTGGTGCTGATTTAACCACAATAAAACGCCACGGTGGTTGGAAATCGTCCGCTGTTGCAGAAGGTTACATAGAGAATTCCGTAGAAAACAAAACACGAATAAATAACTAAATATCGGGATCGATTAATGTGCATCAAGACTCATCTCCTCAACCATCAACGAGCGCGGCGATGCCAAATGCCCCTCAGCAGCCAGTTGCCCCTCTGGCACCACAGCCTTCTACGAGCGCAGTGCCAACAGCACAGCCAGTTATTCCTCCTACATTGTCGCAAACATCTCAAACAAACATTAATGGAAAAAGTGTTACATTAAGCTTCACTAACTGCAACAATTTCAATATAAATTTCAATTAGTAAAGATTTCGTTTTTTATTTTCCTTGTAGGTGTAGTATAAAGCACTATGTATCACTCGAGAGAAACTGCGATTCCCGATCTCAGGTGTTTTAAAGCCCTCGCCTACGGCTCGGGCTTCAAACGACACCCTCGACGGTAATCGGTCACTTTCTCCTCTCGGTGAACAATGTACTATTACGGATCTACTCGCGTTTATTTTACACATTACTTATTTAATGTTTATCCTGACGTTTCGAACCCTTTGCAGGGTCCGTGGTCAGAGAGACATTAAAAGAGTAAAAAAGGGAAAAAAGTCTTTTTTGGGGAAATCGTTATTTTTAAAGTAATAATTAGCAAAGTGAATAATTTAATCGATCTATAGATTATTCAATAAAAATAAAGAATGACGTGCTTAAGCATTTTTTGAAAAACCTCCCCTAGCAAAACATCACGCGTTTACTGATTCCTACACGTGTGAAGAAACTGAACAAATATTTTTTGCCCACGTGAGTAAAGCCGCGAACAAAACAAAAACTAGTATTATTTAAGGTTTTTCGATAACATTGATTAAATTCGGTGCGTAAGAGTAAACCTTTTTCTACGTAGGTACCTTATCAAAAATGTCTATTTAATATTTTACGATGCTTAATTTCGTATCAGCGCGAGTCACTATAGTGACTGAGGGAGAGGACGAGAAGAGAGAGAGGTGGAATAATAAAAAACTAAATGGAGCGCGCTATGCTTAGCATCACACTTTTGGACCGCGTCCCCAACACCGAAATCCGCAAGCGCATTAAAGTCCAAGATGCCAGCAAGCGGATATTGAGGCTCAAGTGGAGTTGGGCGGGACACTTGTTTAGACGAAGTGACGACAGGTGGACCAGAAAGCTGACTGAGTGCTGGCCGAGAGACGGTTACAGAAAAAGGGAACGTCCACCCGCGAGATGGGTCGACGATATAACCAAAACCGTGGGTTGCGCAGGATCGAGGCGGATGGCACAAGCAAATAAAGGCTGATGATGATGATGATGAACTTCTTATTTTAATAAAATCAACGACGTAACCAGAAATCTAAGTTTTATCTCCTTTGAGTATCAAACCCGCGACCTAGTGTCTAAAAAGACAGGCTTTACTATTAAACCACAGATGCGGTCTCGTCAATACATGCATACGCTAAGAGAGTTGCTGATTGATTGATTGACTGACTAAAAGACGAGCAGTCAATAGGTGAGATAAGATGTAGGTACGTCAGCAACGCGTGACGTCAAGGATGGCCCTTACGACAAGCCAGTGTTAGTAGTATAATATTGGGCATTCTATCCCACCCCTCGTTCGTGTCGGCAAACGTTCGTTTGCCTCCACTCTCTTGCGGTGGGATAGAACACCCAATATTATAAATAGATTTGACATGAACAGATTTCGCGTTTATTCCATCCACTTCCACACACTAAAATATTTACAAAAAAGATCATTCTAGATTTGAAAGGCAAAAGACTCACCAAGCTCAATCGCTCTGCTCGGCTCGATAATTCATTACTACTATATATATTCACAGATTAATTATGGAACAATTTTTTACTATATTTCAGACACAATTTGTAATCAAAAGTTCTTAGATATTTGTATTTATAGGTCAGTTTGACGCATGCCCTTAAACAGTATTGGCACTATAGCAAACCTTAAATCTATGTGGATGAGTCGATTACCACGAGGAACACCCAGAATTTTAAAGTTTTTGTGGAACTTTACTAACAACGTCTTGACCAGAATGGCTCATGATCTCCCTGAATATCATTTAGGACATTTTGGTTTATAGACTTTGCGAAACTTCATGATATCTATGCCAGAATGGCTCATGGTCTCCATGAATGTTATTCAGAGCCGGTTGCCTCGGAGTTACCAACTAGAAATCAAAAGTTCACTAAATTTATAGTTTCAAGGTTATTGTTAAGCTTTATGAAATCTACGCCAGAATGACTCATGGTCTCCCTGAATATTATTCAAAGCAGATTGCCTCGGAGTTGCCAACTAGAAATCAAGAGTTCACTTAACTTAGTTTCAAGGTTATTGTTAAATTTCATGTAATCTACGCCAGAATGGCTCATGGTCTCCCTGAATATTATTCAGAGCAGATTGCCTCGGAGTTGCCAACTAGAAATCAAGAGTTCACTTAACTTAGTTTCAAGGTTATTGTTAAACTTCATGAAATCTACGCCAGAATGGCTCATGGTCTCCCTGAATATTATTCAGAGCTGATTGCCTCGGAGTTGCCAACTAGAAATCAAGAGTTCACTTAACTTAGTTTCAAGGTTATTGTTAAACTTCATGAAATCTACGCCAGAATGGCTCATGGTCTCCCTGAATATTATTCAGAGCTGATTGCCTCGGAGTTGCCAACTAGAAATCAAGAGTTCACTTAACTTAGTTTCAAGGTCATTGTTAAACTTCATAAAATCTACGCCCGAATGGCTCATGGTCTCCCTGAATTTTATTCAGAGCTGATTGCCTCGGAGTTACCAACTAGAAATCAAAAGTCCACTTAACTTAGTTTCAAGATTATTGTTAAACTTCATGAAATCTACGCCCGAATGGCTCATGGTCTCCCTGAATATTATTCAGAGCTGATTGCCTCGGAGTTGCCAACTAGAAATCATGAGTTTATTTATTCTTATGATTTAAAACTTTAATGTTTAGACCAGAATGACAATGATCTTCCTAAATGATATTCAGAGCAGCTTGCTTCGGAGTGATCATCACGACTTCAATAGTTCAAAGTTAAAAGCTTTATTTTCTAGTTCGGCTTGACTCGTGTCCCTCCACCCAACATAGATAAAAATGTTAAACAATAGGTACTTACTGTTAGGTTGCATCAATAAATACAAATACTAAAATTGGAAACATTATGAATTAACTGAGCTCTCCCTACACCACCCACTAATGTTCTGATCATCGCAAATCGCAGTAAGCGTCAGACGCTGGAAGACGCGGAAGTGTGGTTCAAATGCATAGACTGAAGCGGAGCGAGTACTGTGTCGCCAATGGCAATGCTATGAGATTTAATTACATAATCATAATATATTTTTATTTATATGAAAAATAATAAATACAATGGGTTTAATATATGTTTATAATAATTTTAAATGGTTTTTTAATTTTGCATTTAAACTATTCAAAAAAGCGGCTGTGTGTGTTTGTGGTTGTATGAAAAATTTGAGGTAAATAAGAACGAAACAGACAAGCAACATTTTCTGTAGAATACATTAGGTACGAGCACATTAAAGATCTAGTCCTACTTTGATGGTATCTTCTAGAAGAAACAGCTTTCCAAACCAGAGGTAGAAATTATTAATACTACAGAAAAAAAGTCATATCTATCTGTATGTGTTCATTTGATTTTTTATTACATATCTTTTTAACAATATGTGTAACATTTTTTAACGTTTATATACGAAATCTATACTAATATTATAAAGCTGAAGAGTTTGTTTGTTTGTTTGTTTGTTTGAACGCGCTAATCTCCGAAACTACTGGTTCGAATTGAATAATTCTTTTTGTGTTGGATAGTCCAGTTATCGAGGAAGGCTATAGGCTATTTAATATCACGCTACGACCAATAGGAGCAAAGATATAGTGGTAAATGTGTAAAAACGGGAGAAATTATCTCATCTTTGAAGCCTTCCGTTGCGTGCGCCGTGAAAACGGTTCAAGATACACAAAAAATATGTATTAAAGAATAATAGCTCTTTTAATGATCTAAAAAACAGTTCGCGATAATTCTGCGGGAACTCGACCATTCCGAAAATCCCGCAAGAACGGGAACTATGTGGGAAGAACCAAAAATCTGCCGGAAGTCACTATTCCACGCGGACGAAGTCGCGGGCAAAAGCTAGTTAAATAATAAAATTTTCATTTCATTTAGTTATAGTTACCAATGCAAATAAACTCTTAGACTAATTTACTAAAAACAACTGCATTGATGTATTGCATACATGTTCACCTTAATATTAAATTAGGTTGTTCGTATTTGTTCTGTTACTTAGACCACACCTCATTGCACAACACATACAATTTTACATGTTACAACTTTTTTGCAGCGTAGTATATAATGAAGAATCGGGTGTTATTGAATTGTATTGCTGACGACATATAATAATAATAAAGGCTGTGTTCTTTGATGAGCTATAATAAATTAAGATACATTTTTATGACATTAAGAATGTAGTGATATTTAAGTGTGCTCACACACACACATACACACATACATATGAAGAAACGAAGTCATCTGTCACAAGTATTTGTATGTACTCAAAAGATGACTTCAACAATGTTTTTATTACAAATATGTATGTTACCGAAATAATAATTTTCATTTCATTATCTGAATGAAATGTTATGAATGTTTGCGAGAATTTGTTTTTTTTTTTTAAACACATATTGTGTACGTAAATTTTAAATATATTGATATTCAAACGTAAGTAAATGTGATTACGATGCTTTTTGATATATTATATCATAGCCTGTACTGGGTTACAAGATTATGTGTTGGTCTCTATTTTATGTAAGTTAAGCATTAAAGCGATGGAACTTCGCCGACATCCGTTAACTGAAAAATGATATTTTAGCAAGTTAATATTATGACCTGGCGTCACTTGTTTATTCCATATAATTGGGTACAATATTATTTTGATAATTTTACTATTGTTATTTACAAAAATACTTATAAAATTAAAATGTTATCAAAATAATGGAACTTAAATTAATATTATACTATCAACCACGTTACTAGTATTGTTATCATAATAACAACAGACTTAGATAAGATGGCGGTAGCTTGTTTGGCGTACTTACAATAAATAATACTGCTAACCAAATCGAGTACAATAATATGCTAGAAATTGAGTCCAACCTTTGCATCTAACCACTACACCACAGAGGCGGTTATAACAATGATAAATAGTGACCTAACCCCACAAATAAACACATAAATCTTACAACTACATTTGCGAAATAGACATGATGTTCGATTAATGGTCTAATGATGGCAGGGTTCGATTCCCGGTTAGTTAACTAAGAATTTTTCCTTTTCTAAATTAAATCTGGTAATTTTCTTTTCTCTTTAAAATGTGTATGTTTTCAGATGGTTTCAACACACATTATAAAAAATATAAAATAATCATACAAATTGATTTAACCCACCAACCCGCATTGGGCCAGCGTGGTGGGTTATGGCCCAATATCCCCACGTGCTATTTGTTCACGTGGGAGGCCTGTGCCCAGCAGTGGGACGTTTATAGGCTGATGATGATGATGATACAAATTGTTTCTATATTTTAAAATTGTGTTTTTTTGTTACTATTAGTTGAAAGGTGTTGAATGTGTTCCGTTTATGATATTTATAAATCGTAATGGATAAGCAAGTAGGATTATTTTGCAAACTATAATTAAAAAGTGGAGTTACGTCCTTTTAATAAATATGGAAAACTGATGGTGAAGCATTTTTTTCTAATAAAAACTCGGAATATTTGAACGTTATTCTTTTCATTCACCAACACTCTGTGCATCAAGTACCTACTCAAGACCGCTGCCACTCGCTGTTCGCTGCCTTTGAGCTCTGCTGTATAACCTTGAGGTTTGCTCTATTTTCGTTGGAAACTACAACTTTGAAGACTTATAAAAAATGTTAGTAAGTATTATTTTATAAACGTTTTTTACTGATCTAATTGTGTGGAAGATACCCAGCCAGTACCATACCTAGCCAGTGTGGTGGGTTATGGCCCAATATCCCCACGTGCTGTTGTTCCCGTGGGAGGTCTGTGCCCAGCAGTGGGACGTTTATAGGCTGATGATGATGATGATGATGATGATGATGATGTATGTATGTCATTTTTTGCAATGTAATTGTTGGTATTGTAATACAAGTGAGTTAAACTATCTGTTCAAACTGATACAAATTTCAAGATAAGGATTTATCTTAGATTTTGTGGATATTCTAATTGGATTCAAATATAAAGTTTACTTACAAATCAATGTTTTTACTTTCAGGTCTGACTCCGAGTGTGAATCCGTTGCTCTCCAGAAAGTAGTTGCTAATACCGCGAAGAAGACCGCGAAGAAGACCGCGGCTTCGTCCTCTGCTACTAAGCGTAAGACCAGCAGCACCAACAACTCCGAAAGGTAAATATTTCTGTTTCTTTTGTTTGAAATAATCATAATAAAATTAAACTCTTTGTAACTCTTGTAACTTTGTAACTCTTTATAAATTCATAACATTCAAAGGAACATGTGTTATTATGTGTCGAATAGTTTGTTCAATTAAATACTTTTAATTTTATCTAAAGATTTGAATATTATAGAAATGTAAGTTATGTGGGTTATTAGCTAAAAATGATAATTTTAAAGAAAAGTGATGGTATAAAATTTAAATAAAAGTATTTTACTTTTCAACCTGAGTAAAATAATTTATGTAAATGTTTGTTTCTATGTGATTGCTAGTACCTACGAGGTGGGTTCGAATCCTAGTAAGGTTTACTTATACCAATAATAGCAATTGTTATATAGTTTTATTTTGTTTTTTTCAGAAACTCTAACAAGAAATCTAAACCTGTAGACGTATTTGGTCTATGTGTCGAAGACGTACTAGTCGAGGAGACGAAGCCATCTACATTGCCATCGTACATCAGTAACAGAGTGGCAAACGGATCCCAACGCCGGCTCGCTTCCACCGTCGGCGACTTCTACGTGGAGTTGAAGGTATACCACCGCGAGGACGCCGAGGCCAGCCGTGCAGACGAGCGCTGGAAGAAAGCGTTGCTCCGACTCAACTGTCAGCTGGAGAGCGACTCGACGCAGTGGAAATACCTGCAGCGGTTCGTGAAAGAAGCTAATCTTTTATTTGATAATAGTATTCCTTCTTTTTTTAACGATAAATGACTAATTAAGGCTATAACTATTGAGTAATATTTAGTAAGATAATAAGATTTGTTTTGGCTATCTTTTATAGTATTTACTTTTAGTTACTATACATGTTGGTTTAATAACGAGACGCTATTAAACCAAAAAACAAATTCATAATATCCTACATTAATTATAGACCATATAGATTAATAACAGAAATATTTTAACGTTTGTGAGTAAGTAAGCAATTATGCCTTTTTGCTCATCTTGTAGTGTAACAGTAGATAAAAGACGATGGATAGGACACTTACGAAGTAACAGTCACAAGAACAACAGCAGCACAGCGTATTGCGAAGGTGTGCAAATAGTGAGGTCAGCCTTTCGCGGCCGCATTGCTACTTACAGAATTGTAGCTCCCGAAGATAATGAATTCTATTGTTTAAATTCATTCTTCAATAGTATGCGCTCCAGGGTAAAATCTCTTATAGACCAATCATTGAAAATTCATACTAGTGTTAAAGTTAACTTTGAACTTTTTGCAATGTTTCTATTGTTTAAGGATGATAGGCAGGAAATGAAGTCGTTTGCAACAAAAAACTATCCAATCCATTTAAATTATAATTTTAATAAACTTTACTCTACTATTGTGATTTCTTTAAGAAAAAATATTGAAGAATTTCAAGAAAGAGACAGTGGCTGGTCTCTAATGCATAACTCACATTTTGAAATAAATATCAATAAGTTTCAACCACTTAGTGGATCTTCTTTTATAGACTTACCAAAGTTTATAAAAAATAAAAGAGCCTGCCTTAATATTCGCAATAAAGATAAAGATTGTTTCTTGTGGTGTGTTATCGCGGCCCTCTACCCGACCGACAAACACCCTGAGCGCGTATCGTCCTATCCGCATTATAAACATGTACTTAATACAAACGATATTTGTTTTCCAATGAGTTTTTCTGATATTAGTATATTTGAGAAAAATAATACTAAAATTAGTATATATGTTTATGGTTTGAAAGATAATAAGTTTATTACAGGTCCATTATATAAATCAGAAAATCATCATAAAAATAGTAAGCGCATTCATCTTTTACTTATAGATGAGGATGGCTTATCTCATTATTGTTTAATCAAAAATTTAGGTCGTCTCGTTAGAAGTCAAATAACTAAACATCATGGCTCTTTGTTTTTTTGTGATAGCTGTTTAATATTTTTTCCTTCTGAAGATGAGCTTAATAATCACGTGTGCGGAGGAGTTGTTACTGTTTTACCTAGAAAAGGTTCTGTTTTACAATTTAAAAACTTTGATCGCAAACAAAATATACCTTTTGTAATATACGCAGACTTTGAGACTATGTTACAACCAGTATCGGGTTGTGAACCCGATCCGAGCCTGGCGAGCACTACCGACCTACAGCGACACGTGCCAGTCGCTTTTGCATACAACGTTGTTTGTTCCTACGATGCAACGCAGAATAAATTCGTAACTTATCGCGGTAAAGATTGTGTTACCAAGTTTATAAAACTTATAAATAATCAGGCGAGAAATATTCATAAGATGTTAAGCAATGTTAAACCAATGATTTTTACTGATCTAGATGCGGAAAATTTTGATAAAGCCATAAAATGCCATATATGTAGTCATCTTCTTTGGCATGACAAAGTACGCGACCATTGTCATATATCAGGTCGTTATCGCGGCGCAGCTCATCAAATTTGTAATTTACGATACAAAACACCTCAATTTCTACCAATATTTTTTCATAATTTATCAGGTTATGATTGTCACCTTTTTATAAAAGAATTAGGGGAAATGCCTGGTAAAGTAAAAGTAATTCCGAAAACGAAGGAAAACTATATATCGTTTATAAAGTTTCTACCCGTGATCAATGATGAGTTTATACAACTACGTTTCACAGATTCATTTAAATTTTTAGGAACCAGTCTGGACAAACTAGCTAAAACTATGAAGAAGGATGATTTTCACTGCTTACGCTCTCATTTCTCTAATGACATTCAGTTTGATTTATTAACGAGAAAAGGAGTTTATCCTTACGATTACATGAATAATTGGAGCTCTTATTCGGAAAATGCATTGCCACCTAAATCAAGTTTCTTTAACTCACTTATAAATGAACATATTTCTGAAAACGACTATAAACATGCTCAAGCTGTTTGGTCAATGTTTAGAATAAAGGATTTAGGTGACTATACCGACTTGTATCTAAAAACAGATGTTCTTTTATTGTCTGATATATTTGAAAAATTCCGCAAAACATGTAAACGTCACTATCAACTTGATCCTGCATTTTATGTAACTGCACCGAGTCTATCATTCGACGCAATGCTTTTAAAAACGGGTGTTCAGCTTGAGCTGCTTGACGATTTGTCAATGATCCGTATGATTCAAAAGGGAATAAGAGGTGGAGTATGCATGTGTTCTCATAGATACGCCAAGGCGAACCACAAATATATGCCTGACTATGACTCCTCCAATGAAGACTCCTTTTTAGTTTACTTAGATTGTAATAATTTATATGGATACAGTATGAGTCAGTACCTACCCTATTCTAACTTTAGATTTTTAAATAACTGTGAAGTAATGGCGTTAAATATTTTAGAAGTGAACGACGATGCGGAGTATGGTTACATACTCGAAGTCGATTTGCATTACCCTATATCCTTGCATCGTACCCATAATGATTTGCCATTTTGTCCTGAAAAATGCGTTCCACCTGGCGGTAAAAACAGTAAACTGATACCTAATTTATATAACAAATATAATTATGTAGTTCACTACGTTCACTTAAAAAAATGTTTAGAGCATGGACTATTGCTGCGCAAAATTCATCGCGCAATTACATTTCGACAAAGTGCGTATCTTAAAAAATATATTGAGTTAAATACATCTTTGCGTCAAAAAGCTGAATCGGTCTTTGAGCAAGATTTTTTTAAACTTCTTAATAATTCTGTATTTGGTAAAACGCTAGAAAACAACGAGGCTAGAGTAAACGTACATTTGGTAAATAACTGGACTGATACTAGTAATAAAACTAAAAAAAGATTGAGTGCTAGCAAACTGATTGCTAATCCTCATTTTCATAGCGTATCTATATTTACCAACAATTTAGTGGCCGTTCAAATGAAGCCAGATCAAATTATTTTAGATAAACCAATCTATATCGGTTTTACCGTACTAGAATTATCTAAATCTCATATGTATCACTTTCATTATAATATAATTAAACCTTTTTATGATCAACGAGTACAACTATGTTACACAGATACCGATAGCTTCATATACATCATTAATACCTCAGATTTTTATAAAGATCTTAAAAATGTTTTTTTGAAATACTTTGATACAAGTAACTTTAGTAATAATAATCAATTCGATTTGCCACTAATAAATAAAAAGGTACCAGGGTTATTTAAAGATGAAATGAGTGGACAATTGATATCAGATTTCGTTGGTTTGCGATCCAAACTCTATTGTGTAAGAACATTAGACAAAGTTATAAAAAAAGCAAAAGGTGTCAAATCTTACGTTATTCGTGATTTAAACATGATGGATTATGAGTCAGTGCTCCTCAACAAAAATGTAATACGTAAAAAGAACAAACTATTTAAATCTATCAGACATAAAATATTTACCAGAGATGTAAATAAAATTGTGCTCTCTGGTAATGATGACAAAAGATTGATATCGTCTAACAAAATATCAACAATTGCTTGGGGAAGTTCTGACATACTGTAAATGTTTGGATATTATGTTTACTTGCGATTGGTTATAAAGCGTCTCTTAATTATAGGTTGTTTTAGTGTAAGTTTTAGATATATAATAGAAATATATAATATAGTTATTTTAATGGTATATAGTTATTTTAATGTTGTTTAGAATAAGTTTTATGTATAATGTTTAAAATAAAATTTACATACTTGCAGACTTACGTGTTTTATTTCATAACAACCTAATAAATTTGAGTAAATAGTTTTCAGAAATATTTACCTAAAGTACCTTAGTAAATATTTTATCATTAAAATATTAAATTCGCCTCGGTGACCGAGTGGCAGAGCCCTCGGCCCTATACCCGAAGGTCCCGGGTTCAATTCCCAAATCTGGCAAGATGTGTTATAGCCAGTGTTTGTGATCACCAACCCGCATTTGGCAAGCGTGGTGATTATGCCATTACCCATCACTTGTAGCGATGACTTGATTCCAATGATGGAGGCCGTTGCCCAGCAGTGGGACAAGTATAGGCTGTTTACTATTATTACTATAAAATATTAAATTATGTTATGCTCCATATTCATATATTACATTTAACATTCAGTACAGTCATGAGCATTGATATGTTAACACTTTGATATTTATTTCATTGTATTAAGAGTTAGAAATTGTTTACATATTTTTGCTAGTGACTATACGAACATGTTTTTTGTTAAATAAGCATTAGATCACGTAAATAACACGAAGTCAATGAAACAAGACTCTTCAATTTTGTAAATGCTTTCTATGCACTTACACAATCATGTATGAACATGAATAATTTTTACTAATGCACGTGTTTGCATTTAATACAAATTCAGCATGTTCTTTTGAAGTAATTAGATTTTAAATCATTTCTGTCATTCAATAGTCGACCATTGAGACTACAACACGATTTTACGCAAATAATACCATAATAAAACGAACCGACAGATATGGAGTCATCTTATAACTTGTTTGAACAACATGCTCAAGACCCTCTTGCTGACTTTGACGAAGTGTACCCGGAGCTAGCCAAACTACAACGGGAACCAAAGAAAAGGAGGACAAAACGCTGCAGTCAAGAAAGCCACGCACCGCCAAAGAAACCTTGCATGCAAAATGCATCCTCATATGTATACAGCAGTGAACCCAGACGAGGTATTCGACTCATCAGGGTGGAGATCGTGGACTTGGAGAACAACAGTGCTGTGCAAAGTGATGGTGTATATGAAAAAGTACTATGCAGTGTTCAGTATGTTGTTACAGACAATTTTAACCCTATAATGGAACATACGGAACAATTGATAACTAGTATAAGTAAAAAAATATGTGATACTAATTTATAAAAATATGTAAGTAAAGTTAATTTTTAAAGTTATAGTTATGCTAGTTTTGTATTTAAGTTAAGTCATTTTAAAATAAAAATATAAAATGTATGTCCTTTGTTTTATTGAATGATCTTACAACTTAGACGTTGAAATAAAAAAAATATTTATAATAAATTTATTTATTAATGATAACATTTAATTTTATAAACATAACATTACAATATATACACAACAAAAAGAAACATTCTTAACTAAACTTAACAAAGAACAGAAAAAAAAATAGCAAATTAAAATTATTATTATTATTTATTTATTTATTTTAAAAACAATATATTTACAATTTTAGCAACAATTATTTAAATACCATTTTTTAATACAGATAACGTTTTTAAGAGCACACTCTTTATTATGGCTTAAACAAGTAAATCTAGATTCACATTTACAAAATGACATGTACAATTTTGAAAAATTAGGGCTACCTTTATCTTCAATATCTACCAAAACACAGTTTTCACATAACTCCTTAATCCATTTCTGTTTCTCAAGACCTTTCATTATAATTGTTTTATTTTGTAAAATTGGAAATATTAATCTCTTGAACTCTCTATAGTCAATGTTACCTTGACTCCAAGTAATACCTCTATTACGCTCAATCCATCTTACACTCTTTTTTTCGTCCGTAGTTAATTTTGAGTACGGATATGGAGGTTTTATCAAGAAAACCTGGGTGAACTCCTTTGTAGATAATGCAAATTCCTTGATAATAAATTGATTTTGATAGTCTTTAAATCCTTGAATATCAACAAAAATAACTGAGTTCATGATATCTTCCGAACAATGTTGCTAAGAGGTTTGTATTCTACCATACAGTCATTTAAAATTAAACAATATGCAGCTGTGTGGTCTGGTATCTCTTTATGACTCTCCAATTCTAAGCGGATATTAATGACTGGTCCTGTTTTTATGTTGTCGTTTTGTCTTGAGCAGTCTATAACAAATAATGGAGCAATATCTCTAAATTCTTGAGCACTCAACAACGAACTAGATTGACGTCCATAGTAAGACTGTTGAAAGTTTGCAAATTGTTCATATATTAAGGAAGAATTATGGTTTGCAAAGTCGGTATTATAACTTTCGTATGGATAATATGTGGAGTTTAAATAAACTTTGACATCACGTACATCACAATGATCAAATTGCGACATATCTTTAGACGTATCATTTTTTCTATTAGTTTGCAACCCAAGAATTACGTATCTTGGCTTTTCAATTTGTGTCGAAGTTTTAATTGACCATGTATGTTTTGTGGTCTTTGGTAACAAAGGGTATTCGTATAGATCCCAGTTCCGGAACGCTAATTGAATAGCTCTGTCCTTTTCAAGCACTTTAAGTAAGTTAATTTTTTCTCTGTCGGATACTTTCACATGAGGTACGCGCCAAATTATTTTATGTATTTCTATGCTTTGCACTGTTTCGTTGGTATTGAGTTTCACTGCGTTGAGGTCCGTGTTACTTCGTAGTAGTACAAGCTCATGTTTACAATTCACAATAACTTTTCTATAGTCTTCTGCAAATCCCAATATTTTATTAAGTGGAATGGATGCAGAAAAATGTCCCATTATGTTGTTTTTGATACCATGTAAGTCCCAACCCCATGCTTTAGATACCTTGGCTTCGGAGTCATTCATGGACAATAATGATTTCATAGTGGTGGTTATTCCGGCATTCTTCACTTTGTCTATTTCTACACCGTTTAATTCATAACGAATATCTTGAAATAAATACATAAGAGGATTGTTGGTGAATTGAAAAAATTGTGCTCTCTCCTTGTTGTCGCTCTTCATAACATTTACCACACCTTCTATATACAAAGTACTTGCACTTGGAAGAATGTATAAGTCTTGCTGGTTTATAGGGATTCTTATTTCATCGTTCCTATTAAAGCTGGTTATGTAAGGCTTGTACGAATGAGTTTCTATACATTCTATTGAATTATCGTAAACAGGCGGATTAGTTATATTTAAAATACTCATTTTATCAGTCTAATTAATTTTAGGAATTTTTTATTTTCTGCTGTTAATTTTCTAATTTTAGCACGGGAATGTGTGGTATTTTGAACTGCTTTTTTACCACTGATATTTTGATAACGGGGTATGTCATATTTATTGTAGTCTATCATGTTGCTTTAAATGTAGGTACAGATTTACTTCCTCACCACGAAGATCAACGAGATTATTATTTACGTCTAATATTCTTATGCTGATACTAGTAATAGTGTCTCTATTAACTGGAAAATAGATGGTGTTCTTTGGAATTTCTATTATTCTATAACCAGGAGGCACATTTGGGGAAAATTCATGTATTGTGTGACTTGATTTTCCATTTATATATGAACCGTTAATAATGTCACATTCGATCCGCACCACGGTCGTTGATAAAATGTTGACTGGAAGTAATGATTCATGTAATTTATGGCTTTTTAAAGGTACTTTATCAAAACCCAATAAACCTCCAATGGATCCTTGCTTTTCAAAATGAATATCCTTGGTGCAAAATACAGTCGTTTTGAGTGTGTTGTTGTTGCAATATAATTTAAAAATACAATCTTTTACTTTCATTTTTAGAAAGTCATATATATCTTGGAGTTCATATGCTCCTTCAGGAATTTCAACAACTTCGTTAATGCCATAATGAAATTTATTGTTATTTTTGGTGATATTTGGTATAGAATTAAAAGTAGAAAAGTGAAGCAAAGCGCATTCATATTCACCATCGAGTTCCAAAGTAGGAGTATAGTTTGTTGTTAAAATAGAACTTTTTCCAGATATGGACAGCGTGAAAGACATCTTGGAAATGATTGAATGAAACAATTAATTTATTAATATATATTATATTTGTTCCAAAAGTTCTGTAAATAATTTAAACATAAATGTCCGCAGATTACACTATCATATTTTTGATATCGTACATAATTGTAATAAATATCACGGCAGCCGAAATATTTTACCAGTTCTGTAGGAGGTTTCAAATCACCAAAACTGTCAAAATATTCACAATAGTTATAAATTATTACGTAAGCTACCCAATGTGTGCCATTATTGTTCGAATCGTCTAAATTAACGATTCCACATTCTATAAGTTTTGATTTATTTGGCAAACTATCTCTCATATAAACTCCACGAAAGTATGGGATATTGACAGCATGCTTAATTATATCAATATTCGTAAGAGCACGACTGGGTAGCTTAAAAGTTAGTTTTTTGAACTTTTCAAAAATAATCCGCTGCCTTTTTTATATGGTTTGATGTAAAGTCCTCTACCTATTGCGATAGCCTCCATTGATTTGTTATGGCGTTCTGATTCTTTCAAATTTTGTTGAGCTGCTTTATATTCGTTTACGGTTTTTGCCACACCAGCCGCACCTCCAGCTAATGCACCCAAAGCAGACAGACCCGCAAATATAGGTATCAGTGGTAAAATTCCTCCTGTCTTGGGAATTGGTATTATTCGTGGTAAACGAAAGTGACAGTTTTTAGGAAAACACTTTTTCGCGGCTTCATATGCATATTTAATTGCTGTTGAATGATTTTTCGGTTTTAATTTTTTAATGTGTGAATGAATTTTAGATATAACGGTCTTAAACTTTTTGATCCCTGAACCCGTTTTCAGTTTAGCATTCATAACTTTACCAACTATCCATGAAGCTAACCTTTCGCGTTTGCCAGCGTCTTTTGAATGTAATCGTTTCTTAGCCATATCTAACAGTTGGGTATCTGCTTTATGTCTGCTAGCTAAGTCAGTGTTTAGGTACGCAATATCGTGATATTTGCAAGCTTCATCCAATTTATTGATTCCCTTGTCGCCTCTTAACAATCTTTGTTTCAACTTTGTACCTGGACCACAATAGTTATAACCTGGTAAATGAAGTTCAAATGGTAAACGGTCAATTATATTATTAACTAGTCCTCCTCCTTGCATATTCTTTTATGTAATGATTGCAAAATACAAACTAGGATATTTATATTATTTTATGATGGAGCTGCTGTTTACCCAACTGTTTTCTTGATCAGAAAGTCCCAACCATTTGACGAAATAATTGTTGTTTTTTTTCCTTAAAATCTTTTCGATTAAGTAAACATTAGGATGGTTTGTTTTTTGTAATTCCTCTTTGTAAAATGATCCTAATATTTGTTGTTTTCTTTGATCTTGTATTTGATAAGTAACTGGAGAAGTTTTATTAACTGTTTTAATTGTAAATAATTCTGCGGACCAATTTGGTGTATAACCTTTATCAAAACTGCTTTTATATTTACTAATTCGAACAAAGTCACCAATTTTCAATATACTTTTTTGTGTTTTAACGAACTTGTTATTGAACTTTTTAATATTGTTTCTAACACTAGCTTCATTTATAGTATTTACATCCGCTGGCTTGTATTTTGTGACACTATGTTTATTATTATTATAAGTATTCAAAACATCTTTTAAAGTATTTCCCAACCACTCGTAGCTGCCATTATAACTGAACGCTACATGCAATTTACTTTTTAAAGTTCTTATCAGCCTTTCAACAATAGATGCTTTTTTTGTAGAGTACGATGAATAGTGATTTATGTTTAGTGACTGCATAAGCTCTTTAAACGATTTATTGTAAAATTCAGTTCCCATATCGGTTTGTAAGTTGACCGGATGTTTGCAACTTGTTTTTACAATATTATTAAATGCGGCAACAACCTCTTCTCTTGATTTTGACTTTAATGGAACAGCCCACGCATATTTGGTAAAGCAATCTATCACAACTAAAATAAACGTAAATCCTTTATTATACTTTTTTAACGACTTCATGTCAATCAGGTCAGCTTGCCATAAATCATTTATTCCTTTGAGCTTAACACATCGTCGATCAAAATTTTTGCGAGCTGATCTATGTATTTCTTTTACTATCTGTTGCTTTATCATTTTGTTTATTGCGAACTAAGAAGTCTTTACCACCGAATTTATTTTCCAACTGCCTAATTCTTTCTGAGATATCAGCTTTTATCGAATTCAACAATACTGTCACTTCGTCCTTTGAACATAAATTTAATAACTGTTCGTCGACATACTTTTTATTTACAACATCATCCGGTGAAATAGGTTCTCCAACACCAGTTAATCGCGATGATTGCAAGTCATAATTTCCATTTTCTGATTTCACTAAAGAGTTTTCCTTGTAATCAAATATTTCTGAGAAACGTAATCTTTTGTGAACATGTTGCCCGAATTTGTCAATATTCATTTTTAAGAGATCCTTTTCATTTAAAGAAAGGTTTATAAATAAAAAGAAAGAGTTGCGATTGTCAATTTATAATGCCCTTTTCTCGTAATTCCTCAATGATAGAAATAACTTCGTTATCTAATCCAGTGTTCCCAGCATCTCTAGAGGCTATTAACAGTTTTAATCTTTCAACTAACTCGTTAGGATCATCCCAATAAACAAAATCAGTATTCTTTTTAAATTTCTTCATAGGAATTAATCCTTCCCCTTCGCTTACGTGGTCTGCAGTACTTTTAGAAGATGAAACAGACGAAGTAGAAGGTTTGCGTAGTTTAAAAAGCGGTTTAATTATATGCAAATACTTCCGACCTCTATTTGTCTTAATCGGTTTATTCGGATCATAATCTCGTCGATGAGCATTGGTTTCTATCAAAATTTCTTTATATGCTTGTTCATCTTTTCCTGTTACTATATCTAAATCAGGTACTTTTTTAAATAAAAGTTCATTTAAGCCAGGTGTTTTTCTATACACATGACCCGCTATATAAATTTTATCGTCGTGAACGTTTACACGTGATGTTCCTATGAATAGCTTTCCACGTTCTTTTCTAACTCCAAAAGGAACATCTTCAAACATTTCAGATGACAACGACCAAGATGAGGTGTCTTGACTAGGACTTTGCAGCGACTCAACGGTTCTAAATGAACTATTGCTTGTAATACTTTTATTTAAGTCTTCATTAATATCTTCATCCGAACCGTCTCCTTGAAGGTGCAGTGTAGATTTTATGTTTTTGTAGTGTTGGTCCTGTGATTCATCATTTATGATATCATCTTTTATGACAAAGGAATTATCCTTAGATTCATTTGATAACTTTGATTGTTTATTATCATGGATCATTTGATGAAGAGGTTTTGTAATGGGTTGAAAAACTGTGTCCATCATTTTTTCATTATAAGATTCCATCGATCGCATTTCTTTTACTTTCTTTTTGACAGCTTCTGCAGCTTGAACAACCTTAGCTTTTAACTCTTTTTCCATTTTAATTCAAATTGATGTTTAGAATACGTGTTATGTTTCCTTGTTGTATCAATAAAATGAAAACGATCATCATTTTGATACCTTTTTATTAAATTCATTTTTCAAAATCAACAAAGGTATCAAAGTTCATTCTGTAACAACCTTTATTTATTGGACAATCTTTATTAATTACTAAGTAATTGTATGGATTATTCCAAATTTTTGAGCACATTTCTCGAAAATCTGTCCATGTCATATCAGTACCAACATGCTCATCATATACATGACGCAAGTTTACGTCATCTTGTTTGAATAATACTAAAAGGTTTGCGTTATCTCTTACTAGTTGTTTTGGAACTTTACTATACGTTTGATTCAAATAAAAACTATCTATAAATTTATGTCTACCCATGGCAAAATAATCACGCATGTTCGTTTGATTCTCACATGCAACATCATCGAAAATTATTACTGAATGTGGTTTAGCGTCATGTGGGCTGAGAATTAGTTCATTGTCTTGATATTTAGCAAACGAAATATTTGGAACTAAATGAAAAACCTTTTCTAAGAAAGTATACTTGGGTTGGTACAGTGTTTTACAGTACACATATACATTTTTAAAACGTAAACCATTTTCATGTAATAACAGTCCTATGATTAAGTTTGTTTTTCCACAGTTTGATGGACCACAAATAATACATCTAATAGAATTAGGAAGAAGGTTCCCATGTCGGTTAGCAACTACTTCGTTGTCCGGGCAAACAATATTTAACTGAAGCGTCTGAGATTGCTTAATAAATTTCATAGTTGTGCAGGATGTCGTCGTAGACAAAATGATTTTTTTTTTTATTAAATCGGCTTTTTATACCAACTGCAATGATAAGTATTGCCACGCAATTTGTTCTGTAAGCTAAGATTTTATGCACATTCATCACGGAAACGTAAAATTTGTTCATATCAAATCTATTTATAATATTGGGTGTTCTATCCCACCGCAAGAGAGTGGAGGCAAACGAACGTTTGCCGACACGAACGAGGGGTGGGATAGAATGCCCAATATTATACTACTAGTGTTGTTGTTCAGTCTTACAAAAACCAATCCGCGTCCCACACAAAAAACGGCCGCATTCCCGACTGCGGCATACGCTTACTAGTGAACTTATTAAATAATTCAATAGGTTCAAGGGTTACTCATTCATATGTAAACGGGAATATAAATATACTGAAACCAGTACAATTGAAATGCGCTGCGAGCAGTGTACTTTTACTTCGTTGGCGGACCCGACGAATTGAAATTAAAAAGGCGACATTATATTAATAAATATTTTTTTTTGTGAATCTAATTATTAATAACTGGCTGTAAAATGTATCAGGAAGCCGATGCAAGTAATAAAGTCGACAAAAATAAATTCGAAGCTTCAATAAGTGACTTGAAGAAGACAGCATTTGTGTCCGCCGCTGATATCGCAAGTTATGGTAATGTTCAGTTCATGATTTGTTCAGTAGTTAATTCAGAGTGCTGAGTGCGCGTTTTATTAACTTTTCGATAACGTTGACGTTAACGAAATGTATGGCGTTGAAGCAGCGTCTCCAGGTGACAAAGAGGCACAAAATAAGGAGGACCTAGAAGATACGCTTAACCCTTTAATGGGCAGAGCATGTTAAAATTTGTCATTGGTTTTCGACCTTATGTTAAGGTAATAAAGTTAAAATTATGGTGTCCATATCGACAAAGCCCTATTAAGGGTTAATACGTATCGCGCTCGAACAACTCTCACATAGTTCCTAGACACGGACCACGGACACAGATCTCGGGACAGCTCGGAACTGTCCGAACGCTGCCGCTGCGAGATTCCGTGCCCGTGAGAGGTTGTCTATGTGTGTCCTTATTTTGTAAAAGAGGTGAGCCACGCATTTCGCCTCGTATTCGTTAACGTTGACGAATGGTGAATTAAATTCGCTGTAAGCACTTAGTTAATCATAGAGCTAGTTGAATGTATCGTGCCTGTACATGAAACGTTTGTAGACTTACTTAGTAACTCAGGAACATTTTTGATATTAATATTTGCTTGAACCTTATGACTATAAAAACATTTAAAACTCAATACTTGATATAGGCGAGAGCGGTGTCACGTTGGAATACTTGCGGGCCCACCGTTGCTCCTTGGATAAGCCCGAGGAGTTCTGGACGGAGGTTGGCAATGAGCTCGAATGGACTAAGCCTTGGGATAAAGTGTTGGATAACACCAATCCGCCATTCACTAAATGGTAAGTACCTACCTATTTACTTCTATTTTTACCTTTCTTAGATCATCATCGGCCTTTCCTGACGGTTTCTGTTCTTAGGTCTTTCCACGTGGGGAGGTTAGACAAATCAACAACTTATGCTTTCTAACCATAACCAGGGGCGGTAGCCAGTAACATAAAGAAAACGATGGCGAAGTTCGAAAAGAATAAAATGAATGGGATTGACTTATGGTTGACCACGTGATTTAGCGCGGCTTATGTCAATCCCATACATTTTGTTCTTTAAGAACTTTGCTATCGTTTTCTTAATGTTACTTTGGCTACGCCTACTGGATTTAGCGTACCGTTCGAAGCACGGACATTCTCTGAGCCCAAATATTCTAATTTGGTCACACAGACCACGATCATGACGCAATCGCCAAAGCAACGAGCCCCTTGATTTTCTTTTATTGTCTGCAACCAAAAATGAAACTTGATTGATAGTCATATTCATAGTCATAATTATTTATTGCATACTGTTAGTATGGTACAATATAAGTCTTAGACGCGTCCTTACAGGGGTAAGGATCCCTATCTGTAAAGCAACATTAACCTTTTTACCGCCAACAACTTCTATAGAAGTTCGAGATTTTCGTGCCGTCCACGCCAGCACTTCTATAGAAGTTCTTCTTTGTACCTACTTTATTAAAATACATTTATACGTTGGCGTACAGCGGGACATCGCGTGCAGGATAGTTGGGCGGTGAAAAGGTTAATGTAAAGTTAAGCCTATACATCGTGTAACAGAAAGGAGTGGTCAAAATGAAAAGATCCAAAGTGTATCCGAAGATCTAGTCTTGTATGTGTTGTTACTGAGACATAATTATTAACTCTAATTTGTCATGCAATTTAAAATATAATATTTAAATTAGTAGCCTGAGAGCCAAACTAATTTGCTATATGGAGACTCAACAATAATTCTATATCTGTATTTTCTTAACATAAAAAAATTGATTATCTAGTTTATTACATAATTCATTAGTAATCCACCAATATTTGTGACAGCAACATTAAAAAAAACAAATACAAAGCTTTATAAAATCTATAAAAAATGGGCAAAAATGGTATAAATATTATTTACTTTACATTTGAATACCTTTATTAATTATCTTTCGTAAAATTTAATAATCCTCCTATAAATATAAATGAAAAACAAATAAACTTAAAAAAACTCTACGTAAACTCGAAAGTGGCATTGCACCTATGTTAAAAATGCTATCAGATCAGTTTTGAATTACTTTTGTTTCATTTGCTTCCATTAACACGTAATGTACTAAATCCAATTTAAACTATATAATGATAATAAAAAATCTGCTATTATTATTTTCTTAGAGTACATTGTGCAGGCGTGCGTTACCCCAGCGGAATGTTGTCGAATTTCTTGGATTCTTGATATAGAATAATTAGTGCTCCATCTCGTGTAATTGTGCGCGAAATTTTAAATTTGTGCGTCCAGTAGTTTTTGAGATATTCGCGAAAAGCACATTTTTTTTCCTGTGGACTTATCAAAAAAAAAAGTACCCAGGAAGATAGATCTTGGGGCACTGTAAATGTGCGTGTTAATCTTGAATTTGTGCGTCTTATAATTCCGAAGTTATTCAAAAAACCGCTGGGGTAAAGTTTGAGTGGTTGCTGTATCTCGCGAACGGTGAAGCGCACAAATATGATTTTTTTTACACACAATGTAATAAATTTGTGCGTAATTTGGGCAAAAGCAGAAATTGAAAAAAATGCACCGTGGTGAAGATATATTTATTTTGAAGAAAAAGGATAATCGGTCCTAGCTCCTTAAATACTAACCTTAGAGACTAATTTCTGATATTGATTCGTACCTTATAATACCCTACAACGTCTATTAAAATCTTAAAAGCTTACTGCAAGTCGTTAATGAGTTATGGCACTTTAAATGTCACTGGCCCGTGACGTATTTTGGTCGTCGCTTACATGAGTTTGGTATGGACCAGCAAATTACTTATTAAGCAAATAATTAGTGCCTTCATTCAACTAGCCATTTGAAAATTTTCAGCCCAATGCACTTATTATTTAAAGATTTATAGTAAAAATGGTAAATGAAGCGAAATACTGTGATAAACCGACCAAGTTAAGATGAATATCAAAAAGCGGCCGCGCCATACATGACGCTAAACTTCTAAAATTTATGGCATTATGATCGGTACAGGTGCAGACACAAGCGATAGACTTTTCTTGAGAAATAAAACACCGATGCATTTTTGTTATTTCCATGAGCAATGTTATTTCGATAAGGATTTGATATTTTCTACTTAAAGTTAACTATCAACGTCTCCAAAACATCCTACATACTTTTCAAAGCTAAAAATAAACTAATACCTAATTACTCACCTCTCACAATAAATGGTATACGTTTGCAAGTGAAAACCCATGAAAGATACCTCGGCCTTCATATGGACACCCATTTAGCATGGAATATTCATATTAAACACATAGTCAAAAAATTAATATCAATCTATGCCTCCCTCCGGAACAGCGTCCGATGCATATCTCGTAAATTACGCCTTACAATATACAATGCCTTGGTAAAACCACATCTGCTATACCTTATAGAAATATGGGGAAGTGCTGCCAAAACAAGATTAAAAGAATTACAAATCTTACAGAATAAAATAATAAAAAAGCTATTCAATTATCACTTCCGAACATCAACCACTAAAATTTATCGTGAAACTAAATTAATGAACATTAAACAACTATTCCTTGTGTGGTGCTGGGGATAAAGAATTGCACCACCCCATCTCAACCCGTGGGTGTCGTAAAAGCCGACTAAGGGACCATTCCAGAGGATGGGCAGCAGCATCTCTCTGAGGTTACCCTCAACCTACTGCGATCGCCAACCCGCCTGCCAAGCGTGGAGATTATGGCAAATACCCCCCATCTTGGGGGAGACCTTTGTCCAGCAGTGGACGTCTTTTGGCTGAGATGAGAAACAACTATACATTTACAACACCTGCACTTTTATCCGTAAAGTCATGAAAAGAAATGTCTATTCCGACCTACAATTTACCAAGCGGACAGGAGTTGGGCGCCCCTGCACTCGACGAGCGAGCTTCATTGTTATGCCTAAGACTCGGACAAAGTACGGTGCAACTGCAATAACATGCGAAGGAGCGCGCTTTTTTAATAATATACCCTCGGACATTAAAAATGTTGACTCGTTCAACGTATTCAAAAAGCGACTAGCACAGCACATAATCACAAAAATACATACTTGAGTGCGTTGGACGATTTACGTTTTAATTTTTTAATTTTTATTTTTTATTTTCTGTTTACTGTTTTCCAATGGATTTAATCAATGGGAAAAATCCTGTTGATTAACTCCTACATACCAGTCTTTTGTTTTTTATTTTGTTGAAATGAAACAACTTTTACGGATCTACTCGCGTTTATTTTGCACATTACTTATTTAATGTTTATCCTGACGTTTCGAACCCTTTGCAGGGTCCGTGGTCACAGGGAGACTGAGGTGTTGGTCATCTCATAATTAGTTGGTAGCTTGTATACCCTCATTTAAATTTAATCAGGTGCGTTCCGTTTTACGCAGAAACAGCTTACAGTATCTTTTGGTCTGGCAGTATGGTGTCGGGGCTGGGATTTAATATTTTGTATGATGGGATCCCAGGCTGGTGGTAGATTCCAACCATCTTCTCTATTAAAATTAGGATGTTTTTTAATTTCAATAGCCTCGCGTATCATCCTAGGGATGAATCGTTGTTCTTTAACGAGTATTTGTGGTTTATCAAATCTGATGTAATGGTTGGGCCCCTCTAGGGAATGTTCGCATACTGCAGACTTATTTTCGCGCCTATGCTTGACGTCGGCTATATGTTCTTTAACACGGGTTCCTATACTTCTCTTTGTTTGCCCGATGTAAGAGAGCCCACAGTCGCAGTCCAGTTTGTACACGCCTGCATCTTGAAGGGGTATGTTGCACTTGACAGGTCGTAAAAATTGGTTGATCTTCTTCGGCGGCTTGAAGTAAGTGTTGATTGAAGCTCGCTTTAAGATATGTCCAATCTTGTCAGTGACACCTTTCATATATGGAAGTACAGCAGGTTGCAACATACCCCTTCAAGATGCAGGCGTGTACAAACTGGACTGCGACTGTGGGCTCTCTTACATCGGGCAAACAAAGAGAAGTATAGGAACCCGTGTTAAAGAACATATAGCCGACGTCAAGCATAGGCGCGAAAATAAGTCTGCAGTATGCGAACATTCCCTAGAGGGGCCCAACCATTACATCAGATTTGATAAACCACAAATACTCGTTAAAGAACAACGATTCATCCCTAGGATGATACGCGAGGCTATTGAAATTAAAAAACATCCTAATTTTAATAGAGAAGATGGTTGGAATCTACCACCAGCCTGGGATCCCATCATACAAAATATTAAATCCCAGCCCCGACACCATACTGCCAGACCAAAAGATACTGTAAGCTCTTTCTGCGTAAAACGGAACGCACCTGATTAAATTTAAATGAGGGTATACAAGCTACCAACTAATTATGAGATGACCAACACCTCAGTCTCCCTGTGACCACGGACCCTGCAAAGGGTTCGAAACGTCAGGATAAACATTAAATAAGTAATGTGCAAAATAAACGCGAGTAGATCCGTAAAAGTTGTTTCATTTCAATGTGTAGTGTTCGCGTAAACTTTAGAAAACAATATTTTATTTTGTTGTTTTGTTTTTGATTGTTTTTGTTTGGGAATGTGATTGTTTAGTCTTGTTTTAATGTTATTTTTATTTTTACTGTTTCGTCTGAATTGTATGTCAACGAACGTTTTGTTTTTGTAATTGTTTGTATTTAATTTGCGTTCTCATGTAAGTGGCATAATGTCTTTAAACCTTAAGTATCGTTGATTATAACATTTAATGTGACAAATAAGTTTTTTTTTATTATTTAACGAAATAAAATGTAGCCTATGTTTCTCATGAAATTATTTTCTGGTGAAAGAATTTTGAAATATTCGCGAGATAATCGCTGCGCCTACCGGATGACTCCCCATGGCATGCGTTGTACTGACTTATGCCCAAGACAGGCAGCTCTACTGCGTGTTTACGTACCGAGCCGAGCAGCCGTAGGTAGTCAATCCAAAGACACGGCCCAGTTAAAATACTGTAACTGTATACTTATTTATACTGTGGTTGTGCAGTGTTGGGTAGTGTTGCCATATAAGGAAGCACGATAAGAAAGTAGATAAAAATTTGCCACGTGTATGCGTGCTCTTTTTCTTTTTGCTTATCCAACGTTGCCAGCGCGAAGCGACAGTGAGTAGGTACAGTATGCGTGTGTGTCAGTGAAACAGAGTCGATGAGTAGACTATAGCTTGTCAAGATCGTGCTTATCGCGCCCACGGGGTACAGGGGTTGGCGGGGACGAAGTAGCACGCAGTCCGCCGCACGCGGTGCGTTCGCTTGCCCTCCCACTACACCGCCCGCGTCCCTTCCGAGACCGTTTTACCTCGTCCCCGCCAATACCTGTACCCCGTAGGCGCGGTAAGCACAACCTTGATAAGCTATAGGTTTTTTATTATTTCATATAGATTTAGGTATAATTTTGACGATGGCGTCAAATGATTCATTTCAGTTCGCTTTAATTATTCATATATTCATTCATATATGGGTTTTCATTGCAGAGAATAATCTCGGGCAACAAGCTTGAGGCCCGTACCAGCCAATGGCTTATTATTATACTTACGAAAAAGTTGATGTAGGTACCTACATTTTGAAAAGATATATTATATTATAAGATTCGCTTATAATATAGTGCTGCAACGTCACCTTGGTGCTTGCTTGGTTACTGTAGCAAATGTGCTGTTTATGGTGACTGTGTTCAGAGGTATCTTTGTCACGATAAGTATTAATACAATAAGCAATACTTTATGACCCGCCTGAACTTAAATTCAGTGCAAGTCACTCAGTAGGAGCATGGGGGCGCGAGTGCTGACTTGCCCGATTGTTTTTACAAGCATGACCTCTCATTTTGTGGACTTAAAGTTTGCACCTAAATATCCTACAGTTAATATTATTACTTATATAAAAACATAAATTTATATGACATTTTTACATTATAAAAAACAATTAGAAACGATAATTTACGCACATACGGACTTTAATTTAAAATAGATAAGATTACATTTAAAAGTCATAAAATGTTAAATAATATATCTTTACTTTACGAATTGTGTAAACGTCTGTACAAATAATGCCATCAATTTTAGAAGGTTAGCGTCATGTATGGCGCGGCCGCTTTTTGATATTCATCTTAACTTGGTCGGTTTATCACTGTATTTCGCTTCATTTACCATTTTTACTATAAATCTTTAAATAATAAGTGCATTGGGCTGAAAATTTTCAAATGGCTAGTTGAATGAAGGCACTAATTATTTGCTTAATAAGTAATTTGCTGGTCCATACCAAACTCATGTAAGCGACGACCAAAATACGTCACGGGCCAGTGACATTTAAAGTGCCATAACTCATTAACGACTTGCAGTAAGCTTTTAAGATTTTAATAGACGTTGTAGGGTATTATAAGGTACGAATCAATATCAGAAATTAGTCTCTAAGGTTAGTATTTAAGGAGCTAGGACCGATTATCCTTTTTCTTCAAAATAAATATATCTTCAGAACGGTGCATTTTTTTCAATTTCTGCTTTTGCCCAAATTACGCACAAGTTCATTACATTGTGTGTAAAAAAAAACATATTTGTGCGCCTCACCGTTCGCGAGATACAGCAACCACTCAAACGTTACCCCAGCGGTTTTTTGAATAACTTCGGAATTATAAGACGCACAAATTCAAGACTAACACGCACATTTACAGTGCCCCAAGATCTATCTTCCTGGGTACTTTTTTTTTTGATAAGTCCACAGGAAAAAAAATGTGCCGCTGGGGTAACGTTACCCCAGCGGCATCTGTTTTTCGCGAATATCTCAAAAACTACTGGACGCACAAATTTAAAATTTCGCGCACAATTATACGAGATGGAGCACTAATTATTCTATATCAAGAATCCAAGAAATTCGACAACATTCCGCTGGGGTAACGCACGCTTGTGCAGTTAGTGAAACAACCGACTTCTTCCTAAAGTATTAGTTTCCCGTTGTATATCTTTATGGATTTCAACTTTGGTGCTTAGATAAGGTGAACATAAACACTTTTTCACGATAAAACCGGTGATAGCATATTTGCTGTAAAATTGCACCATTTTCGGGGTATAACTTTTTTTCGATACCTTCCAATGCGAGATTTTGTTGGATTCTAAAATATAGTCTCTTATAATTATATTTAATGGCCGTTTACAAAAATTTGGCCTGTTATTGAGTTTTTTACAAAAATATCGGAAAGTTCTTGGGCTATAGTGAAGTCATGCGCGTCGGGCGCGCTTAAGCAAGCAGCAGAGATCATAAATAAAAGAAAGAACACAGAGGTTACTAGACCACTAGGGCTGTTACTTGTTTATTTTCATGTGACGTCACAATAAAATTATTTAATAAAAAATGGCATAACAAGTGAAAATTAATAATTATGCCTTAGTAACTCTGCATCCAAGATCTAGATCGGATACACTATAGACCTTTTAATTTTGACCACACCTTTCTGTTACACGTTGTATACTGTACAGTTGGAGGCAGATCAACCTACCCAAATCTGTCAAATTTCTCCAATTAATATTGATCCTTATAACCAAATGGTAAAGTTCAAAATTGATTGTAGAAATTTGACAGTTTTGGGTAGGTTGATCTGCCGCCGTGTGTACCATTGCTGGGCTAAGGGCCTCCATCATTGAAATCAATACCTATCATGTCTGTACCAGCCCCCCGACCGCCTAACCGATCGCTTTGACTACGTGTATAGTTTATGACGTCATCTTGCCATCTCGCAATGCCTATGAGAGCAATATCAAAAGCTAAAGGCTATAGCTTTCGATATTGCTTTCATAGGCGGCACGAAACGACAAGATGACGTCATAAACCACACACGAAGTCAAAGCGATCGGTTAGGCGGTCGGGCCCCTGGTATAGAGCGCGTGTGAACCGGGTCGTTGTACCCTTGTTCTACGAGCGTCTTGGGTATAGACTATGTATAATATTGATGGGTGTCTTGCCTAAGCGAGTGTGCATGGCTTAGTCATAATACAAAAGTGTAGGGTATTAAGAGGATCGGGCAGGGCAATAGAGATTCCGAAACTTCTTCCTCCGGTACTCATTAAACTGGTGACTCAAGAGAGAATTCATCATGGACTCACGTATAGTCCACTTCCTATTTTCCAGTCAGTTTCGACCGAAGTCGTAAAGTACACTCACTTCTCGTTTCTATCTATACCTGATACCTGAAGATAAGATATAATAGTCCATTATCTCGTCAGATCTGGGGGCTTATTGTCTGATTTCAACCTCTTTCGCGATACCTTTCCAAGGTATTTAACATTTTGCAATTTCAACAGTTTGCGATCCAGCATTTTGGGAAGTTTAACATTATAATCCAGAAGGTATTTACGCATAGGTAGATGATTCCATACAAATGTCAAATTGACGATGTCGTTCATTCAAAATCATTCAAAAACGCGTTGCGATTGGTCGCGATCATTAAGCTGTGTCACGATCGCAATCACTAACACTAATAAGTGCGAATTATTGTAGAAGTTCTTGAATAGCTTTAAAATGTCAAATTGAAAGGTATCACGATGGGTATTAGAGTTGGACAATAAGCCCCCAGATTGATCCGTTGAATCCTGTAGGTGGGTGGGTGGTGAGATGTCGGTCTGCCACAACGCTTTGGACCGTCATGTCGCCAGCGGCAGGGGGGAACAGCTGGCATTGGTGCATGACTCCCCGCTGACCGACACTGTGAGGAAGTTCACTTACTCTGAGCTTCAGGACCAGGTACGTTCAAAAGATTCAAAATGATTCTTATCAGCAACATCATCACGACCAGCATTACATTTAGTGGTTGACAGCGGGAGGGGTGCGGGAGGCAGCCATGCAATAAAAAAAAAAAAACTTTTATGTCAGACCATGGTCCATATTCACAAATTACCAAAAAGTTTAAAAACAATAAAATTAAAAATTATAAATTACATTATATTATTAAAATTACATTATAATTCAAGAATAATGAAGGAAATGAAGGATACACAACAAAAAGCCATCTTTTTTTTTACACTCACCAATTATCTAGCCCAAGAGAAGCTTCGTTATGAAACTCGTTAAATGGTTACTAGGCAACGGATAAACATACTTAAAATACTTAAATAAGTACATACATATTATACATAGAAAACACCCAGGCCCGAGACAATTTAGAAAAACAATAATTTCTAAATTGACCCGACCGGGGATCGAACCCGGGACCTCAGAGATAGCGAAACCATGAAAACCGGTGTACAAACCACTCGACCAAGGAGGTCGTCATAATTATATATTATAGTGGATGAAATAGTTAGCGTCTTTTATGAAATCCTTAATCTTGTCATTAAAAACTATGTGCCTCAATCCTCGCACTAACCAAACAACTATCCCTTGTGGTACAGTAAAGACCAAACCGCACTACCAATAAAATACTGGTGCAATTCAAAATATACTGATATTTGAAATTGAACTGTACTGTTCTACAATACGACAAAATTTCCAATGTCAGTATGTTTTAACTTGCACCAGTATTGTATTGGTAGTGCGAAACGTCTCTAGCGAGAAAAACATAAAGTAAGAACACGTTTTAAGAAATATAGGAATCCCTTAGATGGTATTATCTTATCCACGTTAAAACATAGATGTGAGAGTGAAACTACACATTACTTTTATTTCCAGTCCGTATTGGATCACATATAGTTTTCTACGCAGTGTTCGCGTAAACTTTAGAAAACAATATGTGATTCTTTTGTATTAAAAAAATTACGATTGTTTATTACTAATTATAATATAGCGAATTTGGCACGAAAACGAGTAGTCGTATAGACTGGCGTTATAAGGGTTAAACATGAACAATTCTGTCAAGGTTTCCCGCATCGCCAGCAAGCTGTCGTCCCTGGGCGTGACGCGAGGATCGAGGGTGCTGATCTACATGCCGCTCATACCAGAAGCTATCATCGCAATGCTGGCAACCAATAGGATTGGCGCCATCCACTCCGTCGTTTTCGGAGGTAAGGATCCATCAATATCAGCTTCCATTTCTGGACAGTTTTCCAGCACATGTATTCCCTCTCTTCAACAACATGGTTCTCAACGAGGTATGCAGAAGCTTGTGGGTCGGCAAAGTCAGAACGGCTCGTGAGGCACAGTCCTGCTCCAATAGCCGCGAATGACTTCACTTATATAAATATTTAATTTATAATATAATATAAATATTTAATTTATAATATATATAATTTATAATATAATATAAATATTTGAGGAGCTCGATGGCGCAGTGGTTAACGCGCCCGGTCTGCGAGTGCTGAGGTTAAGCAACTTTTCTCAAAGGCCGGTCATCGGATGGGTGACCAAAAATTTATCATCTCGAGCTCCTCCGTGCTTCGGAAGGCACGTAAAGCCGTTGGTACCGGCTGCATTAGCAGTCGTTAACAACCACCAATCCGCACTGGGCCTGCGTGGTGGTTTATGGCCCGTTCTCCCTAGCCATCCATAGGGAAGGCCCGTGCCCCAACAGTGGGGACACAAAATGAGCTGATGATGATAAATATTTAATTAATAACACATACGAGATCTAGATCGGATACACTCTGTCTTCGTATCTCGACTCTGCTTCGGCTTAACGTCAGGTAGTGTAGAGTCATTTTCCTACTTACCAGCTCATTTAAAACCCCCACTGCTGGGGCACGAGCCTTTCCTATGGATGGATAGGAAGAATGAGCCTTAAACCACCACGCGGACCCAGTGCCTTTGGTGGTTGTTAACGACTGCTACTGCAGCCTCCTGGCTGGTTGCTCCTCCAACGGCTTTACGTGCCTTCCGAAGCACGGAGGAGCTCGAGATGTTAAATTTTTGGTCACCCATCCGATGACCGGCCTTTGCTAACGTTGTTTAACCTTAGCAATCGCAGAGCGGGCGCGTTAACCACTGCGCTATCGGAAATGAGAGTAGGTAGCTCGAAAAAAAAGAAAAAAATAGAGAAAAAGTACTAAACATTCCGGAGAAAATAACGACACTATAACCAAAATTGTTGTTATGACGACAAACATGGATATAATGATGATATCCATCGATCAATAATAGGTATAGGAGCACTTGAAAATCGGTAGGCGACTTTGGAGTCACGGAGCCACAATGACGTATGTGGTGATGACAGTAAATATTAAGTACAAATATTTTCCTATCTCTTCCCGTGGGTGTCGTAAAAGCCGATTCGACTAAGGGACCATTCCATAGGATGGGCAGCAGCATCTCTCTGAGGTAACCCTCGACCTACTGCGATCGCCAACCCGCCTGCCAAGCGTGGCGATTACGGCAAATACCCCTCATATCCTTTGGGGAGGCCTTTGTCCAGCAGTGGACGTCTTTTGGCTGAGATGATGATGACAAATATTTTGCAACCTTAATTTAATCTTTATGTTTATGACTTAAGGTTCATAGTAAGGTGAAGTTGTTGATGCAATCCAATGTTTTTTCAGATTTTGTTATTCGAAATTTAAATGCATACTTAGGTATGAGCAAACAGGACCAATTCCGAGATGCATTTTTGGTCCGGATGGATTATCTAGTGTACATTATTGATCGAAGATGATAGCAGATCAGACGAATCAAAACAGCCAAGCAATATTAGAGCAATACTTATCGTGATTGTTACCATGTTTTGCGTTGTTATTGTTTCCGATATTACGGAATGCGCTATAATAACGGATATTAAAATATCAGTTAAGTACTCTAATCTAAATCAACAAAAACATGGCAATCCCGCGTTAATAAATTTCTCTAATGTTTGTGGTCATATTAGTATAAAAACTAATACAGTAATAATATGTACACATGCCTGCACATAAGACTGTCACAAACTGTCAAGTTTCCTCAAAAGACTTTGAACTTTAATATAACTTAGAGACGAAAACTTATTGAAGAACATTTTTATTATTTTGAATTTTGCGTTCACAATGCTATTATTATTATTATTAGGTATCGAGATTTAGTTCTATTTACGTAATTATTTTAAAGTAATAAGTGAAAAAAATTTACCCGATAAAAAATTTGTTAAATGATAAAACTTACATAGCAATACTTTTATCGGCACTTCAGTAGGTAGGACCTTTGGCGCCGCCGCCATTGATGGAAAGTGTGGTCACATTTATAAAATTAGCATAATTTTGGGGTAGTTAATTTGAGCAATTTTGGTACAAAAAGACTTTTGTTTTAAATTACGATAACTCTTTTATTTTCATGAATAATATATATTTTTTTTGTTAATATTTATTTGTATACCTACCTAATGTACCCCTTTCCGATCGGACAAGGTATTTTTTACATATTGTATGAGTATTACAAGGTAAAATTTTACTAGAAAATATCAACCAGCGGTAGCTCAGCGGCCAGAGCATTGGATCGGTTACCCAAAGGTCGTGGGTTCGATTCCCACTAGAGCTTATTGAGACTGGTTGATTCTTTCTAGTAAAATATTATCTTGTATAGGTTGATATGCAGGCGATTGTACCAAACTGGAACAGCGCTGGAAATCAAACTTGGTATATCTGGGTCAGGTGGTCTGACGTACCATGACTAGTTACTATTGCACCTGACATGCCTCTTATGTTTGAAGGTTTCGCGGCAAGGGAACTGAGGACCAGAATCGAGCATGCAGAGCCAGCTGTCATTATCGCTGCGAGTTGTGGCGTGGAACCAAACAAAATAGTCAGGTATCTTAGTGTGTTCATCATCATCATAATCAGCTCATTTGTATGCCCCCACTGTTGGGGCACGAGCCTTCCCTTTGTATGGATAGGGAGAACGGGCCGTAAATCACCACGCGGGCCCAGTGCGGATTGGTGGTTGTTAACGACTGCTAATGCAGACGGGAGCAGCGGCTTTACGTGCCTTCCGAAGCACGGAGAAGCTCAAGATGTTAAATTTTTGGGGGGTTCAAGAAAATAAAACGACTAAAAGTACATAAAATAACCCATATATAAGAAAAATATTAAAGATGTGAAAAATACATACAGAAACAATCTCCTCGAAGACATTGGGGGAGTCCCTTTTCGAGTATTGGCTACCATTAACCAATATTTGCAACAATTTATCTTGTCGCTGGGATATTTTATTTATTTGATTGAGGTAAAAAGGAAGGAGGGAAGGTGGCGCTAATAGACGATTATCTACATGTAAAAAAAATATCAGCTAATAAGAAACAAAAGTTAAATATTGCCATATTGTTCAATATATTATGCAACACAGATATCTAGTTAGTTTATGCGATTTAAAGTACTATGAAATGTGTAGTTAGTTTAAGAAATGTTTAGGCTGCTAGGACTGTCGAAGCGCTCTCAAATTTACATAATACTTAGTTATTTTATGCGTCATCGCTGTTTATTTCATATCAATTACTATCAATAAATTTTCTATAATTTATTCCGCTGAAAGCACTTACAGAGCGCTCGGCCCGATAGCCGAAGGCCCCGGGTTCCCAGGTCGGGCAATGTGTATTTCGCATTTTTCGATGCATATTAAAGTCCGGTTGCCCGGGTTTGTGATCACTACTGATCACCAACCCGCATTTGGCAAGCGTGGTGATTAAGATTACCCGTCAATTGTAGCGATGACTTGATTTCAATGATGGAGGCCTTTGCCCAGCAGTGATATAATTATAGGCTGTTTACTTTACTTTACTTTACTTTATTCCTATCGATCGTTAACATGGCATATCACAAATACTAAGTGATGTTACGGAAGATGATAAATATGATACTGACTCTATAAGCTGGCTTGCACAAAAACTCACTAAATGCGTTTAGCGCTAAACACGTTTAAAATGTCATTCCGTCACTGTCATTTGTGGGAAGTTGAAAGAGACAGAATGATACTTTAAACATGTTTAGCGCTAAACGTATTTAGTGAGTTTTTGTGCAAGCCCGCCTAAATCTCTAAGCTGTTCAAAAATTGTCAAATGATATTAAAGAATGCTCTATTAATAAACTATTTTAGAATAAATTAAGGGATATAAATTAATATGTATGATATTGATTTTATTTAACTTTTATAAACTATAAAGGTTACTTACATCAGAGTAATTATAAGATAAGATAAGATAATTTTATTGCTGCATAAAACTTAGCCTAGATACAATAACTTAAACTATGTAATTAATGTTAGGGTATACAATAAAATAGATTATGTAATAACTAAGCTAAGCAAAAAGATTGCCTGTGTCTTAGGTACCTATCCAAAACAGTCAGGTTAGCGTTTACTTAACAATAAAACATTTACACAAAAACAACGACATAGTTACATAGTAATAGTAAATAAGGCAATGGAAATTATAATAACATTTGTTGATCTACTTATTTAGCATTATTTCTAAAAAGCTCTTAAAATTATGTAATGACTAACCCCATTATTCATTAAAACTATTTAAGCATTAGTTAGTTAATCAATGTTTTGTCTCTTTTTCTCAAATTCAAAATGACGTTTGTGTGACGTTGACAAAACAATATTTAACTAATTAATGCTCAAGTGGTTTTTATGAATAAAGGGGTAAAAGTAGATTTTCAGTGTCATCGTATGATTTCCCCGTTAGCCATTGTTGTATTGTTTTTTTACACATTACTTTATTCATAGAATAAATACATAAAGACATTATTTATCTTTTTGTAAAGATAACTTCCCAGATAACAAAAAATCTTTGAGAGTGTGATCTTTTGAATATTTTAGTGTGACAGACAATATCTGCCCGTCTTTTGCTGGCTTGGAGTGCAGAGTAATAGGGAGTGCTTTTTAGTAATAGCAAGTAAAATGAAAAGCTGACGTACAGAGAGGACTTCGCATTTAGCAAGTAGTTCTGTTGTTGGGAAGCGTTTTGGTCGGAATGTGCTGACTTTCAGAACTGCTCCCTAAGCTTTTTCTAAATTAATCATTGTGGTTTTGTGTGTACTACCCCATGATGTTATACAGTATACAAATAATGACTGACATAAAGTAAGATATATTGTTTTAAGGAGATGGCTGCTTGCAATGTGCCTTACATTTTTAAATATATAAATTAACTTTCTAACTCTAGATGTAAGAGCTTCAACATGCACTTTAAATTTTAGATGCTTATCGATTATGACCCCTAGTTATTTCATATTGTCAGTGCTGTGGAGTTTGGGGCATTCACAGGTTTCCTTCGAATTTGAGCACAGATGGACTGTTATTGAATGTGAGTTTAAAATAGGTTGGGATAGCGAATTATAGGAAAAGGTCATGTATTTTGTTTTGTCTATGTTGAGTGTCAGTAAGTTATGCCGAAGCCACAGGTAAGCACAGTGCCTTGATCTCACCTGATGTTAAGTGATGATAAGGCCAATGGTGGAAGCCCACTTCACCCGGGCTCCTCACTAGTGAAGTACTGGCTATCTTATCCCTAGCTGCCGGAACACAACAATGCTACAAACATTGATGTTATGGCGACATATTTAGATAAGATGGTGGTAGCTAGCCAAGCGGACAAACAAGCCCTACCACCAACCAAACCGAGTACACAAACATGTACCCCCCGCTGGGAATCGAACCCGGGGCCTCTGGGTCTAAACCGGTGGTCTTAGCCACTAGACCACAGAGGCGGTTAAAGGCGGTATTACCAAACACCCTGTATTTTTGCCTCTACAGGTACAAAGACATATTGGACGAGGCGTTATGCCAGAGCTCGCACCAGCCGCGCACCTGCATCATCTATCAGCGCCGGCGAGTGCTGGAGTGTACCCTGGAGAAAGGCCGGGACATATCCTGGAGGGAGGCGCTAGAGGCCGAGCCGGTACCCTGCGTGTCGGTGGAAGCGAACGAACCTCTCTATATACTGTACACGTCTGGTGAGTTTTTAGAAGAAGTGGTTTCGGTTGTGAATTGGATTATTTATTATCATCAGAATGGTTTTATAGCTGGCCTTAGAGGCCTTCACGCTAGAACCATCACATTCAAATTTGGTGGATATTGGAACCATCGGCTTAAACCTACCAAAGCACCGCGGAATATAAAATATTTCATTTATTTTTATAAAAATACAAAAGTTGGTATTATTTGCACATAGCTGTATGTAGTCACAAGGTAAAGTTTTACTAGAAAAAATAAACCTGTCTCAGAAAAAAAAACAAAAACACAAATGTTGAAAAAATTTCCATGAGCAGGATTTGAACCTGCACCCTTCTGACATACCGGGTCAGGTGCTCTCCCAATTGAGCTATCGTGGTTCACGATTTGTGTTTTTGTAATTTGTTCGCAACAAAATTTGCGTTAAAAATTATATAAAACAAAACAAAAACATTTTACTGTCTCAGAAAGCTCGATAAGGAATCGAACTCACGACCCTTGGATTGATTGCTGTTGTTTTTGTCCTAAGACTGGTTAATTTTTTTTAGTAGGTATGTTTTTATCTTGTCACAAAAATTTTCGCATAGGCTGGTCATCGAATGGGTGACCAAAAATTTATCAACTTGAGCTCCTCCGTAACGCACGTAAAGCCGTCGCCATCGACGGGCCATTGGACCTGGGACCATTCCCAGCTGCACTAGAAGTCGTCAAAAAACAAGTCCATCATTAATCAAACCGAATTCAATCATGTACCTCGACTGGGAATCGACCCCGAGCTCTCTGGGTCTGTGAACGGCGGTTCATTTTAATTTATAAACGTGTAAAGGGTGTGTGAATCAAAACTTAGCTTGGTAGATGTAGTTACAAGTCATTTATTAGGTTTAATCATGTGTCTATGTCCAGCAGTGGCCTAGTCTACACTAGCTGATGATGATGATGATGATGATGATGATGATATGTTTAGGTACAACCGACGCTCCCAAAGGCGTCCAGCGGCCATGTGGTCACGCAGCGACCCTTTGCTGGTCCATGCACGCAGTATACGGGCTCAGGAAGGGCGTCTGGTGGGCTGCCTCCGACCTGGGATGGGTGGTCGGCCACTCCTACATCTGCTACGGCCCGCTGTTGGCTGGCCTGACGTCGATACTGTATGAGGGGAAACCTGACAGAACACCTGATCCGGGACAGTATTTTAGGTAAGTTATTAGTTATTAACAACGACAACTCGCCCGAGGTGACACAGATCGCGAACTGTGGCGTGGTTCAGGTTTACGTATACCTTGGAGCGTGCTTGGAGCCTTAATCTCAAACAACGGTGGCTGCGTAGATGAAGTGTAACGTCGTATCGTATGGCCATAACCAGAAATGCGATGCAGAAGCTAAAGGAAGGTATGGAGGAATCGCAACATTACTAAAGTCACCAAAGTCAGGTTAGTGCGAACACTCGTATTCCCCTTTTTCTTTACGCGGCAGAGACGTGGACAGTGCGTAAGTTGGAAAAAGGGAAGATAGTTGCTCTGGAGATTTGGTGCTGGAGGAAGATGCTTGGGATATCGTGGACGGAGTTCCGCACCAACGTGTCCATACTCCAGGAGCTCGGCATCACGCAGCGTCTGTCGGCCGTAGTACAGTCACGCATACTGCAGTACTTTGGCCATGTCTCTCGACGGGATAACGACTCCATAAAGCGGCTGGTAGTACAGCAAAGGAGGGAACCAGATCACGTGGCAGGTCACCTATGCGTTGGCCTGATCAAGTGAAATTCGCAATAGGGAACCGCGTATCTGCACCAGACAGTCTACCAACAGGGAGAGATGGCGGGAAGTCGTGCGGAGAGCTGTGTCCGCCTCAAACATTGAAATTGACGACTCAACGTGACCACGCCCAAGTAGCATTGGGGGTTCTATAGCGGTTGACTTACGGTACACATTTATTCTTTAAGCTGTCTATGTGAGCTGCACAAGAGCTGTATAGCATGCTATACAGCCCTTGTACCACCCATTTGGGCACAAATTTTTCAGCTTTGAGTGTACAAAAGGTTCACGGTAGCAGTATAGTAGATCTTTAATGGTAGTTTAAAGAGAGAACTGTGGTCTTAAAGCTGTTGAACGGCACTATATTAGATTCCGTGTGGTTATTCATACAGACAAGTGAGTTATAATAAGTAACAAGTGAACAATTATACAGCCGATTATCCAAAACCCAAACCACAAGTGTACCTAAAACCAACTATTAGGCCGCTTTTTCCTCAAATAATCACTTTGGTACCACATTTTTTAATAAATATTAATTTGTGATAACTTACGGCCATGGCCATCGTCGAATCGTGTCTAACTGCCATTTTGATATGATTTATTGTTACTGGTAGTACACTGTGGTTATATATGATAATGTGTTAATATTACGGGGTAATGTAAATTTATTGTAAAGTACATACATATTTATAGTTAAAATTTTCACGCGCCTCGGCTATATGCCTTTTTATCAAATAAATATATCGAAATAAGCAGATACAAACAAAGCAATATTTCATTTTTTTTTATTGGCATTTAAATCGTTGTATGGTTTTGTATTTAAACATCAACCATAAAATTAATAACGAAAACTCCGTGTTAAGTGACAAAATCATAAATTAATATAGAAATATTATAGGTTATTAAAAGTGAAAATGGTGGTCATTGTCTCCATCTACAGTGAACCATTATAACTCAAAATTAGTGTTGTGACCTCTTTAAAGTTTCACGCGTGTACCATTATAATGACGTCAGCTCTAGAAAGGTTCACATGTGTACCAATAGAGGATAACAGTGTGGTCCTCGTGAACAAATAAACTGCTATCAGTGCTACTAGATATCAATAGTGGTGCGTGTAAATACCTTTCATGTACATGTGAACTCATTAAACGCTTCTTTTACAGAATAATTTATTAGCTGATTAATATATCACAAACTAGACCTGCTAACACTAACAACTGAATAGCGCTTCATAAAAGGTTATATATAACAGCTTTGGGCTGCAATAATGTTCACATGTGTTATATTATAATGCCAGCAATCTAACACCGTATATGTGAACCTCTGAACAGCCTATGCCGAATTTTACTTCTCTTAAACCGCTCTTGTACAGCTTTGAAAATGAAAGCTGGCTAGAAGAGTAATGTTGTCCTGACAAAACGCCAATAGTTACATAATAGGCCACATTTACACCCCTATACATGCCTTACACAGGTATAGGTGGACATGTTCACTTTATTGCAGCCGATGAACCAACTGTGACCACTGTAAATGCTAAGAGATCACCAGTGAAATAAATGTGGCCTTTTAAAGAGAATAAAATGCTACTTGGGCGACCGCTTTGCCAAGAGCGAATCGATATAGAAAAAGATTAGTTATTAGGCGCTGGATGCGAGCAGCACAAAACCGGGTGTTGTGGAGATCCTCGGGGGAGGCCTTTGTCCACGGGACGTCTTTTAGCTGAGATGATGATGATTAGTATTATAATAATATTATTCACGGGAGGCGACTCTCAGCTGGTTTATGCAAGCGGTTTTTTTTTGGTAAGATATCCCTTATTGCTCCAACAGCGTAACCAAAGGTTTTGTGAATGGCAAGAAACTTTAAGGGTTCCTCAAGCCGTGTGATCGAACAGCCTCAAGTCCGAGGCGTTGGGTGCAGGTCGAGATCGGAACAACCAGAGGGCGCTTGACCTTTCTCATACTTACTCTATGCCCTTTTCCCTCATCCAGCCACGAAAATAAGTCTACCCACTAAAAAACATAATACCTTCTCTACCACCTGGCATGGCTTGGAATCACGAACGGCATAGCACCGAGCTAGAACATGTAATCCTAACTATCCGTATCCTATTAAGCATCTCAATGGTGCAGTGGTTAATGCGCTTGGTCTGCGATTGCTGAAGTTAAGGAACTTTCGCAAAGGCCGGTCATCGGATGGGTGTCCAAAAATGTATCATCTCGAGCTCCTCCGTGCTTTAAAAGGCACGTCGCAGTCGTTAACAACTACGGCACCGCTGAACCCGCTTAGTGGTTTACGGCCTGTTCTCCATTGCCCCAGCAGTTGAAACATAATATGATAATGATGATTCTACTTCTGAAATCTAACTTATTTTTACAGGATAATAGAACAACACAGAGTGAACGCCCTGTTCACGATACCGACCGCATTCCGCGTGCTGAAGCGAGCCGACCCATCCGCGAAGTACGCGAGGCGTTATTGCGGGAAATCACTGAAGACCGTCTTCATGGCTGGAGAGCACTGTGATCAAGATACGAGGGTGAGTAATATATACTTTAAAACTTTCGCGTGCCATAGTTAACAAAGTATTTTAAACGCGACAGCAGTCAGCCCGTGACCACGGCCAGTGTAACTCGGTCGAAACGTCGGGCATCATCATTCAGTCATTCATTCATTTATTCATTCATTCATTCATTCATTCATTCATCATTCACATAGTAGTTTGCGTAAATCCCCGTTATAAAAACTTTGAATATTTTTTTCGTATACATCTTTGTAACGGTGTCGAGGAGCCCGATGGTGCAGTGGTTAACGCGCACGGTTTGAGATCGCTGAAGATGAGCAACTTTCGCGGTCATCGGATGGGTGACCAAAAATTTATTTTCTCGAGCTACTTCATGCTTCGAAGATACGTAAAGCCGTTGGTCCCAGTTGCATTAACAATCGTTAACAACCACCGATCGGCACTGGGCCCGCGTGGTCTTTTATGGCCTGCTCTCCTTATCCATCCATAGGGAAGGCTCGTGCCCCAGCAGTGGGGATAAAAATGAGCTGGTGATGGGGATGGCGATGATGACGGTAAACCCGAGTCGAGGTCCTAACTTTTAACCTTCTTACTGGTACAGCAAAATATATATTTCATTGGTTTACAATCTTATTGCATTTGCGTAAGGTTCAAATGATGGTGGCATTTATGTTGCCATTACCAGGAAAGAGTTACTTTGCTATGGAGTAATGTTATCAATTAGTTTTTGTAAATTTACTTTTATCGTTCATCTCAACTGGGAGTCGATTCTGCTATTTTATACAACTACCACAAACGTGTTTCAGTTGCCTGATTCTGACATTTTTAAACGGTTTTATTTAGCTTGCCCTGTTTATTTATATATTTTTTTGGGCCAAATCTAGTAATTGAAATTTGACCCCCTTCCTGTTGACTAATTGAGCTGAAATTCTGCATGCATGTGTAAATCGGATGACAATGCAAAATTGATATGACATGGAGCTGATCTGATGATGGAACCGGAAGGTGAACCCCGTCGAGTTTGAACTCGTTTGATCCGTCTTGACGAGTACTTTGGTGCTAGATAGTAACCAGGGTCTGATGATGAAACCGGAAGGTGGCCATAGGAACTCGGTAGTTAAACGACACAACCCCATCGAGTTTGGACTCGTTTGATCCGTCTTGACGAGTACTTTGATGCTAGATGGTAACCAGGGTCTGATGATGGAGCTGGAAGATGGCCATAGGAACTCGATCGGGAAAATATAAGTTTGTTCGTTCGTTCTGTTTGTTATGAATGTGAATTCTGTCTTTGATTAGATAGATTAGATGGATGATCCAATGCCAAGGTGAGCACGTGCCGAGGGCTGAATGGTATGACAGTGTGTAAACATGTCACTTATCATAACTTCCTCAATATGAGTACCAAATGAAAAGGCTTGATTATTAGAATCTTTATGAAAATAAAATTAAAAATTAAAAACTTGATAATAAAAAAAGAGTAAAAATTTTTTTAAAGTTAAACTGTTGTATTAAAAATAAAGATTGAAAAAAAATTAAAAGATAATTACAATTAAAAGAAAAAATATATTAAAAACAAGCTTTTATTACTTGTTTAAAAAAAGAACTAAAAAGTTAAAAATAATTTACTTGATAACAAGATTTTTTTTTATAAACAAAAGCGTGTTACATTGTGATTGCAAAAGAAAAATAATGAAGATGTATTAGGCTAAATGTTCTTTAACGTTCCATGAAAATGTAACCGCTTTTATTTATAAAAACATTTTTTCTTTTTATCATGTTTACATTATTTTTAACTTTTTAGTTCTTTCTTTTTAGTAAGTAACAAAAGCTTGTTGGCTTGTTTGAAGAGCTTGATGGCGCAGTGGTTAACGCGCCTGTTCTGCGAGTGCTGAGGTTAAGCAACATTCGCAAAGACCTGTCGTCGTCGTCGTTAACAACCACCAATCCGCACTGGGCCCGCGTGGTGGTTTATGGCGCGTTCTCCCTATCCATCCATAGGGAAGCTCGTGCTCCAACAGTGGGGACATAAAAATGAGCTGATGATGATGATGATGAAAAGCTTGTGTTTAAAGTTTTTTTTCTTTATTTTTTTATCTTTAAATTTTTTTTTTCTGTGTTATTTTCAATAAAACCGTTTAACTTAAAACATTTTTATACTCATTTTTCCCCATCATAGTTAAACTGTTAAAATCTGGCTAGTGCACACTGTTGAGACGTTAATGAATTAGCAGATTCAAGGCCTGGTGGTATAAGTAATGATATTTTTAATCTATGTACATTGCTGTAAATAAATATAATGAGTTTAAATAGTTATATTATATTACCTAATATTAAATAACTATTCAAACTATCATGACCTCTTGCATCAGAGTACCTAAATAATAACAGTATTCTTACCATGTTTATTACTTGCGAGTATCCATCCGCTCACAAATAAATATACAGGGTGTTTGGAAGGTGGGTGCAAAGCCTTAAGGGGATGTTAGTATGGACCATCTAGAACATTTTGAGCCACACTTGTTTTAGACCAAGTCTGATATTATTGTTTTTTTTGTTGACCTGCGATTTTAGTGGCAAGAATCCAAAATTTGCTAATTAATTGCTAACAACTTTAAGTTTAAGTTGAATTGTCTATTTTTTACAATTTATTTTATTAGTTTAATGTGTCTCTAATCGTATCGAAGCATTTTTGAAACACCATTGTTACCAAAAAATAAAGTTACAGGCCATTCAAATGTGATAGAAAATTTGGAAAAAAAATATTTCGACTTTTAATGACAATTTAAAAAATAAAGAAAATAGCTGCAGATGTTCAAACACATTTAAAAACATGCTAGGTTATTGCCATACTAACATCCCCTTAAGGCTTTGCACCCACCTTCCAAACACCCTGTATAATGGTAAGAATCCCGTTAATAATATTACTTTAGGTAGGTACCTACATTATTTAGACACGCGGCAGCGTGTCAACTCAAGCCAAGTTTAAGCTAACAGAACTGGCGAGCAGAACCGTGTGTAATATTACACGAACTATTTGGAGCCACTTTTGACCCCCTCATAATAATTATATAACGAGCCTACTGAAAAAAAATATTCGTAATACACTTTAATTGGAAGGGCAATGTCCCTAATTGTTAAGTATTGACACGCGAACGTAACGTAATAACATGCAGATTGAATTCAATTGTACCATCGTGATCTCTGCCCTGTGCCACTCTTTGTTTAGCGGTGAAGTACAGTTTCTTCGTAACGGCAGTACTTCATAATATAACATAAGAAGGATACCTTGTTCCTATGAGATTTGGGAGTTTATATGTTGTAACTAACTTTTACAATTGTTGTTAAGAGATATTATTCTTATGCACCTTGTCATTTTATACACTACCGTTACTCAGTTACTCGTTACTATATTACTGTAGAATATAAAGACGCTTTCTCTACCCAAACCTGTCAAATTTCTCCAATGAATATTGATCCTTATAACCAAACGATAAAGTTCAAAATTTATTGTAGAAATTTGACAGTTTTGGGCAGGTTAATCTGCCGCCGTGTGTACTCATAGTCATAAATATTTATTGCGTCATGTTGGTATACAGGGCTCATTGTCTAATTACAACCTCTATCACGATACCTTTCAAAGATAGTTACGCGCGTCATTTTGCACGAACGTGTTTTGATCAGGGCTTGAAACCGGTTCAAAATTAACCGGTTTCATTAGGGGTAAAACCGGTACTACCGTAAAGTACCGTTCCGGTGCGGAACCAAATAGGAGCGATATTTTGAACCTAAATAAACCGGTTTATTCCTAGCGATCGCTGGGATAGTGGGATGCATTGACACGCTGCGACTTGTTGTAACTTGTTGAACTTGTTGAGCGCAGTCTCATCTTGATAGTTGCGCGCATCCTATCAACATGGGTCGAAAACGTAAATCAAGTATTTATCATTACTTTGAACATAATTTTAACCGGATAATAAAAAAAATCATTTTTTGTAAACCGGTTCAAGGGAACGTAACCTTTATAATAAAGTTCCATGCATAGTTTAGTCAAACCAGTTCAAAAAATTAACCGGTTTTCAATTTTAGAAGTCGTACAAAAGGCCTTATTACTAAATGTCAATTTTATTAAATTCTGAAGTCTGCATTTTGTGTACAAGAAAGTATGATAATCTATCATATTTATTTGGTCCAATGAAAGAGACTGCAATTTTTTTTTAATTGAATAGGTATTTTCATTCAAGTGCATGTACGCCCCTGTAAATTGGATGGACTCATACCTCAGAATATAGTGTATTTGATACAAATCTATTGTGGAACAGACAGGCTAATTTTCTCTTTGTATAAATACTATAATGTTACTAATCTTTGAGCAATTATTAGCAATTATTGTTTTTGTTTTATTTTTGTTTTTATTGTTTATGTGTATGAGTTGAAATCACTTGAATTAAATGAATTTTATTTATTTTATATTATTTATTTATTATTAACGGGATTATTTTCTTATGTTATGTTTTTTTGGGAATTTTGTTTTATATTGTTATTGCCATTTCAGCAATGGGCGGAGCGTATCTTCGGAGTCCCCGTGCTGAACCACTGGTGGCAGACTGAGTCAGGCTCGGCCATTACTGCTGCGTGCCTCGGATATGGGGTAAAGGCAGTCCCACCTCACTCAGCAGGATACCCTGTCCCTGGATATGACAGTAAGTGGACGTAATTTGTAATGGTTATTATTAAGTTCTATTAAATGTAAATATTATTTATTAGTAACAAAGACAAAAAACAAGATAATAATTAAACTACTTAAAACTTAACTTACAAAAAACTATGAACTATAACTAGGTACTACTATGACGACCTCCTTGGTCGAGTGGCTTGCACACCGGTTTTCATGGTGTCGCCATCTCTGAGGTCCCGGGTTCGATCCCCGGTCGGATCAATTTAGAAATACCTGTTTTTCTAAATTGTTTCGGGTCTGGGTGTTTCTTATGTATAATAAGTATGTATTTAAGTATATTAGTATGTTTATCCGTTGTCTAGTTAACCATTTCTCGAGTTTCTTAAGGAAGCTTTTCTTAGGGCTAGATAATTGGTGTGAGTGTGGGAAACATTTATTATTACTACTAGCTATAAGTAAAAAAATTGCCCCAAATCATCCCCATCAGGCAGAGTGTCCTGTAACCTAGCAGCATTGCCACGTTGGATAGCTATGCTTATACGCTGACCCAAGTAGCTGCTAGCTCTGGGGTCCCGGGTGGTTTCTACTAATTTAAATTAATAAGTTCTATTTAAATTGGTCCCTCCCACACTAAGGTGCTCGCGGCAGACCAGTGTCCAGTTATCCAATAGTTTAATAAACCACAGAGGCGGTTATTAACTGGCATTGTTTATTATTTACAGTTCGCACATTAAGAGAAGATGGCACAGAATGTGTGTCTGGAGAAGTTGGCAGGCTAGTGGCCAAACTACCTCTACCACCTGGATTCGCATCAACTCTTTGGCAGTCCGATGAACGATTCAAAAAAACATATTTTGAGGCTTACCCTGTAAGTAATAGAGCTTAGTATCCTTTTAATACCGGCAGCTTCACAGCAGCTGGTCAGCACAAGAATCCGCGTGATGCAATTTGTGTACTTAAGCCAGTCGTTCAAATAATAAATAAAATAATCTTCCAAATACACTGGCCTGCAAAATTAAGTATCACACTTTTAAAATTGCAATAACTTTTTAAGTACTTACACAAGATATACTTTCGAAACAAAAAGGAAAATGTTACTAATGTATAATTTACTTTAGTTTTAAGAGCGTTTACGCCGCTCACTAGCGCCGCCAATGAAAATAAAAACATATCTTGTAATTAGAAATAGAAAATCAAATTATGCTCAACAAACTATTTGAATGAAGTAATTTAGCATTTTTACGTCACCTAATGAACATCTGACATGTTATGGTTTAGTTAAATACGGCGTTATAGTTAAAAGTGGCCGTAACGTCTTATTTAACTAAACCATAACATGTGAGGTGTTCATTAGGTAACGTAAAAATGCTAAATTACTTCATTAAAATAGTTTGTTGAGTATAATTTGATTTTCTATCTCTAATTACTAGATATGTTTTTTTTTCATTAGTGGCGCTAGTGTGCGGCGTAAACGCTCTTAAAGAAAGCTGATAAAATTGCTGCAAAACGTTTTTTATTTAAAAATCTCTAACTTCTATAGTTTAAAAAATAAATAAATATTAAAAGTGTAGTACTTATTTTTGCAGGCCAGTATATTTCAAGTTGTCAGATAGTATGGTGTAAGTGATATATACAACCTTATTTTTAGTTTATACGAAAATCGAAACACGGGTCAAATATTTTTATTTAAAGAATCAGTACATTTTTTTGTTAAATAATATCTTGAAAAGTCACGAAGTTACAAGCTTTTTGTGTGGTCCCGTTGTGGTTTTTAGTAGGGTTAGTACTTTATTTGAGATTTTGTAAATATTATTTAGTCAAAATGTAATATGGTATAAAAAATATTGAAATCGATTCTATAACTGATTCTGAACAAACAGTTTTCAGGTTTCGTATAAACTAAAAATAACATTGTATATGTGCTTCCTGAAGGTATCTTTAATATTTTAGATCATTTACTAGGTATCATCTTCACTTAGTGCTATCTTCATACTGAAGTTTGGAGATCAGAATACTGTTTTAACTGGCGATAACTAAGTCCAGTCCACTTTTTGATGTCTGTCAGACCATTTATAGAAACCGTAATTTCTCTCTTTCTCTTTAGGGTTACTACGACACCCAAGATGCGGGCTGGGTCAGCACCGAAGGCGCAGTATGGGTGGTGGCTCGCGCCGATGACGTCATCAACGTGGCCGGCCACCGGCTGTCGACCGCCGCCTTAGAAGACGTGGTGCTAAAGCACGCGCGCGTTGCCGACGCGGTGGTGGTCGGCGCTCCGGATCCTACTAAAGGAGATGTCCCGTTGTGCCTTTATGTCATGAGGCCTCCGCAAGACGGTAAATAAAGAACACACATTATTTACTAAACATTTGTTCGTTCAATCAACATTCATTCATCATTCATTCATCATTCATTCAAAATTCATTCATCATTCATTCATCATTCATTCATCATTCATTCATCATTCATTCATCATTCATTCATCATTCATTCATCATTCATTCATCATTCATTCATTCAATGATTCATTTCATTTCAAATAGCATAGTGCATAGGTAAGTGTAGGATTGGTCAGCGCTCTTGACTCTACCAAGAGGTATGTGCTGGTGTGCTTGTAGGTTCAGAGGTCACCACAAGACGGTAAGTGTTAGGTTATACTGGAAGTAATAGACACCTCGGCCGAGTTTTCTATTAAATTGGGAATGCTTATGCATCATCCTCCTGCATAAAGGGGAGAGGGTGTTTGGTAGCCCGCGCCGATGACGTCATCAACGTGGCCGGCCACCGGCTATCAACAGCGATCTTAGAAGACGTGGTGCTAAAGGTTGCGCGAGTCGCCGACACGGTGGTGGTAAGGGCTTCAGATCCTACTAAAGGAGATGTTCCGCTGTGCCTGTATGTCATGAGGCCTCCACAAGACGGTACATAAAAAACACAATTCTTTGTTCAGTTTGGTAAATTACATTCATCCATTCACTCATTCACTGTGGGATGTGCCGATATGCTTTCATGTTATTATGCCTCCGCAACGATGAGTGTGGTTAAGTCCGCGTCGATGACGTCTTCAACGTAGCAGCTGTCCGCTGTGCCTGTATATCAGTAGGCATCCACAAGATAGTAAAAAAGAACAAAATTCTTAATTCAGTTTCTTGAAATTACTAAGCATCATTCACCGGTCGTTAATTCATTAATCATTCATTCATTCATTCATTCATTTATCATTCATACACGCATTCATCATACATACACTCATTTAATTTCAAATAGCATATAGGTAGTGCATAGGTAAGTGTAGGGTTGGTCGGCGCTCATGACCCTACTGTCTATAAGGACCCCCCTCCTTATATGACCTGCGCCAATGACGTCATCAACCATGTTTCCGGAATCCGGACGCAGTGCCTATGCATTTTAAACCATAATTCTCAAATATAAAGGTCAATTAAGATTGTCAAATATTTTTAATACTGTAATCGCCCTTCCTTAAATGATATCTATAAAACCACAAAAGAGTATGTGCTTTAATTTTTCAGTCTGCTTTGACCGCTTATTGATCGATCGATCGATCTTAATTGATCGATCCAATCAATTAAATTTCCATTAGGTACACAGTTCTCACAGTCAACGCGTTAATACTAATTATAGCCATTGTCTTCACAGATGAGGCCATAGTCGCTGAAAGCACAGTCACCCAAGAGCTCATAGCGCTAGTTCGTCATCTCATCGGGCCGATCGCAGCGTTCAGGAAGGCGGTGGCTGTACCGGCCTTACCGCGCACGCGCTCCGGCAAAGCCTTACGAGGTGCCATCGCGAAACTAGCTAGATCCCAACTAGTGAAATTACCAGCCACTATAGAAGATCCTACAGTGTTCGGCGAAATAAAAACGGCGCTACAAAAGTTCGGATATGCTGTTGACGCGCCAGATCCTGAGTTTTAACGGTTTTAGCACTTACCTCGATGTACCGGTCTTATGAAATGTCTTCGGCCTTGGATTATAAAGTAAAGTGCCTACAAATAAACAACGAATAAGGTCCGAATAGTTATTCCGTGTTTTTTCCTTTTACTCTAATTTTAAATGACGTTTAGATGAAAAGAACAAAACATAAAATAACTATTCGGACCTTATTCTTCGTTTATTTGTAAGGGGCTAAATGTCAATGTTAATTTTACAGGCTGTTAGCAGGGGCGTTAAGATGAGCTTTTAAAGCGGTATTAGATATGCAAAAGCCGGATTAAGCCATGTAAAAGGCACGGCATGTTTCGGGGTCCTTATCTTCTAGGCTTAGCAAAAAAAGCTATTTCCTCTGACCGAGGGCCCCGTAAGCGGGGGGCCCATAGGGCACGCCCTAGGTCAATCCGGCACGGGGTATAGCAATGTTATATTATCTACGCCGCTACACGTGTCTAGTTTTCACAACCGTAACAACACTTGTATAATAGAGTAATTATTGACGGGATTCTTACCATGTTAATTATTTGTGAGTTTCAAAGATTTCGGCACAGTTGCGCGCGCCATGATCACGGAATTACTGAAGTTAATGCGGGTGAGTTTTTTATGAGCAGACAAATCGATCTACCCTCTTCCTTAGTCGTTTTTTGCGCTCGATGCCCGATGGTGGTACGGGCATCGAGCGCAAGAAACGACGATAAACATGGTAAGAATCCCGTTAATAATTACTTTAGTGCAAGTAACCATAATAGTTTAAATAGTTACTTGTATAATAATTTAAAATGTAATACTTAACAATACCTTTTAAATTTAGATGTAAATCCTGTAATGATTTTAATCCCTTTTAATTAAGATAAAAATCATGTAATGTATATATATGTGCACATGCCTATGGATATAGTTTATTTGCTACAATATTGCTTTAAGAGCTTATGGTAAGCCAGGGCCTCGATTCTGCTAAGTTGTAACATCCACTGTGGTGTCTCAGTGACCTTATTTTTCCCATAATAGTCCAAATGTCAAAATCAGACTATCGACACATTATTGTGACGCTATTAAACTAGCAGACTGGAGGCCTAGCTGTTTATAATGCCTGCCTAATAATTTATAATAGTTAATTTAAATTATTTATCATTTGAATTTGGTATTTTTGTTCTGTCTCTTCTTCCTAGGCTGCTTCTTGAACTTGTGAAGATAAAAAATTTGTTAATTGCGTACTAGGTTCGCATGTAGTAGGATAAAGGACGCGAAAATTCTACGACGATCGCATTGAAACATCTCTCAATCGTTCCGAGCAAAATGTTTTCAAATTTGTCATTTATATCAAAACTAGCTGTGCCCTGCGTTTTCACCCGCGTTGATTAGCTCTCAAAAAAATATTTTCCCGTTTTTGCAACATTTTTCATTGCTGCTCCACTCCTATATTAGTCATAGCGTGATGTAATGTAGCCTATAGCCTTCCTCAATAAATGAACTATTCAACACAAAAATATTTTTTCAATTTGAACCAGTAGTTCCTGAGATTAGCGCGTTCAACCAAACACACAAACAAACTTCAGTTTTATAATATTAGTATAGATTATTTACATATAATTTTACGCATATATTGTTGCGAACAACTTGATAATTTTATCATCATCATCAGCTTATACTAGTCCACTGCTGGCCATAGACTACATTTAAGAGTTACTTAAGTTTTTGACCTTATCCCTTATCTCTGACCATATTTTTATCCTTATCCCTTTGACCTTATCTTAGAAAGAGTCGGAATAACTGCGGTTTATATCGGTCTCTCTTATGTGTCTAATATGAGTGCAGAATTCATCTGTGTGACAGATTAAGAAGGTAAGCTTAACCTCAGAACAACAACTAAAGCTATAGAAGGATGGCTAAAATAAAAATCGTGCAACTATGTTTAGTTCCGTTCTATCTTATGGCTAGAAAAGGAGGTTGGACTGCGACAAATGGTTGACACTGTTTTTATTTTTTGTATTGTTATGTCAAACAGTCATCAGAAAATTGAGTCCCTGAGTCCTATTGCCCGGCCAAGCCTCGGCCAAATTCAGCAGTACATTGATTTAAAAGCTGACAGTTCGTTTTAGATATATTTGACTTGTTCGCATAATCATTGTGGAAAATGTCAAACTAGTGGTCATACTCCGTTTGAATATTTACCGAATTTTCACTATTTATGTTGGTAAATGACGCTATTTCATATATTTACTGTTAATTTGTGAGTGTGTGGAGTGTGCGGCACAATGTCCTGCGTAATTAGGGGCTGCAGGTCCCATTCAAACAAGAAAGAAAATAGTCAACAACTATTGACTTTCCATCGGTAAGTTTTAACTTATTTTTTATAGAATGTGAGCTGATAAGCGAATATAAATACAAATTAGATTTGGTAGTACCATTTTCTAGCGAAAACCAGTCGTAAAGTCTATTTTAAAAGCTGTTTTAGCGATAAATAAGAAATGCTCTCAGGCATTCTTTGTCATCTTTAGTGACGTAAACAATGTGCATTCTTTTTTATATATCGATATTCGATACTTTTAATTTCCAGATTTCCAAAAGATGAAAGAAAAAAAACAATTGGCTTATACGTATTGGTAGACCAACCTGGGACACCAAAACGACATAACCGCATCTGCTCAAGGCATTTTAGCTCCGATTCCTTTGTAAGTGGAGACGTTACGAAATAGAGACGACTTCGAGAAGATGCGGTTCCTACGTTGCTCATTATTATGAATGGATCAGAAAAAACGGTATGGGTACTTTTAATCATACTTTATAATTTATTACAGTACGAATATTATAGCTAAAATATTAAAGCTAGGGTGTTAGTAGAATTGATGAAATATCAGTATGATTTGCTCGAAACACTATTCCAGATTACGGCTTCTGTTACATGTAACATTAAAGGTACCTTTGCAAAATAACTTATCAATTACCAGCTCACTTTTATGTGTCCACTGGCTGCGGCGTGAGCTTTGCTACGGATGGAAACACACCGCAGCAGGGAGGACGGGCCCCATAAACGACCACGCAGGCCCAGTGCGGTGCGGTAGTTGTTCACGACTGCTAATGCAGCCGGACCGACGGCTTTACGCGCCATTCGAAGCACGGAAAGCTTGGGATGGTTTGATGATGATTTTTGGTCACCCATCTGAAAACAGGCTTTTGCGAAAGCTGTTTAGCTTTAACAATCGTTGATCGGAGCGTTTACCACAGCGCTCCTCAAAATTGTTTAATGCTAACTATCTTTATCTACAGATCTATCTGATGTAAGGAAAACTGCTTATATAAAGAGAACACATAAATGAAAACTTACTCGGCTGTTGTTTTATTTATCAACCCTGCATTAATCATGAAAAATATTTTAAAGTTGATACTTAGGTAGCACATTAGTTTTGATTTTGAAAAAGTTTTGTAGTACCTACCGAAATACTTAATTCCAAATATTGAATCTAAATAAATAAATATAAAGAAATTAAACAAACATATAAATATTTAAGCCCAATATTGTCAGTATCTCCACACCACGCGCAAACACGGGCGCCGCGCCGCCCCCCGCCGCTGGTTCCCGAAGTTATACTTTTTAAAGTTATTTTCTCTCACTTTATGTTTCTTGCCCGATTACACTCTTTACATTTTCAATATTTAAGTACATTGTGAAAATAATACATAGGTAATTAAAATAAAATTAAATCTCTACACATATATTTAATACAAGATTAGACTATATTAACTAGATTCTTTTGCCTTCTCATATGCGGGGAAATTAACAAAACCCACAAACAAAAAACTGTCAACTGTCAATGTCACCAAATGACGCATCGAAAATGATTTATGTATTTTATTGATTTTTGCCAGTTTTAAAAATACATTTACAGCGTAAAGCTCTCACACTCTTAATAATTAACACGTCTAAATGTGCCCTGTTTAAAGTAAGTGAAAGTAATTGTGTACGTGTAAAATAAACCGGCTTGCTACTGAGGAATTTTAAGGTAAACATAACCTCTCCAATGGCCCAATGTCAAACTTGACAAATGTACAATTTTTTTTGTGCGAATCTTAATTGTAATGGTCGCTAACCTAAAAGTGACCCAGTTGCCATAAACAAAAAAGTTGAAGTTGAAGTTGAATCTAAATTGAGGTGCTGCGTTTAAACGTTGATTTATATATGAAGTGTTAATACCCTGTATATTTTGACCATTTATTTGGGGGTTTGTATAGAATCCAAGCGCAGGCTTTGAGAGGGGGGAGGGGGAAGCACTACCTATCCCCCCTACCGGAGGTGCATAGTTACTGAGAAATTTTAATTTAAAAATTGGTAAAATGTAAACTAAAAACCCACGACTTTAGGGGGTTTTTTGGGGGAAGGGGGGAGGGGGAGCTCCCCCCCCACCTCCCGAACCCGCTCACCACCAAACTAAACATATACTTTTAGAGATACTCAAGATTAAAGGAGACAGACCGTTGTGGGCCTAAGTTTAACAAGCAGGTAACAAGATGAAATATTGTTCATTTAAACACATTGAATAGGTAAAATAAATATAAAAAATCAGCTTTATCTAGTCTAGGAAAAAAGAAAACGAGGTAACAAAGAAGTTACTGTTATCAAATGAAATGAATCGAATTATCACAATACAATCAAGTTGTTTAATTTGTTAATTAATCGTTTCACTGTCAGGTCAATTATATTAAATAATATCTAAAACATATAAACACATGCATAAAACACAGAAATCATTTTAAAATAGATGTTAGCAATCTTGTTTTTTTTATTAATAATAACTGTAATTGATTATTCATATCAATAATAAACTCCATTTCTTTACTCGTGTGATAATAGTAAGCTATTAAATGATGAGGAAAAACAACTGAGTAGGTAGGTATTTATGTATTACCCCCCTTATTCATAAAAAATATTTAAGATTTTCTTAGTTATTCATTGTTTTGTCTCTTTTTCTCAAATTCAAAATGACGTTTGTGTGACGTTGACAAAACAATATTTAACTAAATAATGCTCAAATAGTTTTTTATGAATAAGGGGGTTAATGCTGCCTGGTTATGTCTAATTACCTACCTACCTATCTACCTACTGGTGTAGATAGACTGTTGAGATTAGGTACCTACCTACCTAAATATTTTTACCCAATGTGGACACAAATAGCTAGTAACAAAAATACACTTATCTGTATTAATACAAAATGTTCCATTACTTTAAAAAGAAATGCTTTTATAGGTTATTATTTGTAAAAAATAATTATTTCGGCGTAGGCTATTCTTAACCTCACTTTTTCATAATCTCCTATTTCTCAGATCTCAGACTGCCAATTTTTCAGGAATCCTTTAATTTCATACTATCTTTCAAATAACACTACTTTCATTGTGTTACACCTCAACTTCACCTCAAGCCCAAGGTTCTATGGAAGGTCGGCGGTCTCCTTTGAAGTTAGGAATGAACAAAAAATTAAGTATATTTATGTACTTTTAGAGTGAAATTAGGGTTTTTTGGGTCAAAATATCTAATGCACCTAGATGAATAGCAAACTGAAGACTTCCGAACGTCTCCGGTGCTGCGGGAAGTGCAGCCCCTCCGCCCTTGCGTAACATCCCGCAGGCACTCTATGCTCGCCTATGCAGCTTCGGCTTTTTGGTCGCCTGCGGCGACCAGTCTCAGCAGCTTCGGCTCACGTGGTGCCTGCGGTTTGCTACAGCGGGCGGGGGCTGCTCTCCCTCCGCGCCTTCGGGCCTTTATAAACACTCTAGGGGTAGGGCAGACTAGTACCACGTGGAATCGCGGTTGACTATAGATTTAGGGTTGACTAATTCGATTCTGTCACTAATTTTGACCTAAGATGCATCAGAAATACTTCAATTATTAATCTAAAATAAAACAACAGATTTTCTAAAATAAAACAACACAATGTTTATTATTTAATTTATTTTATATACATATTTTATTGCTTTTATTAATTCTATAAATGGATCTTTTTATTTTTTAATAAATCTGTCCTCCACAAATTATTCAACTATTACATCTCCAAAATTATCTGGATGATTCCTTTTACTAAAAAATCTTTGACAACACGCTATTGGGACTCTATCCTGTGTGTGTGCGTGCCGTCTGGTACGATAAATGGATTTTCTGGATCGCTGTGGTTAACTTTTTTATGTATATATCCATTATCTTTAAACTTAAAAATTACAAACAAAAGCGCCAACGTTTTTGTTTGCTTGTATAATCAACACGCATTGGCGTTCTGTGCGTGTTACACAATTTTTGTCCTATTATCAAGCCTTGCTCTTCAGCAAATTGCGTACATTGCTCTCTTGTACTTAATTTGCTTATCACCTTGGCGAGATTCCACATCTGGCTAACTTCACCCACGTACAATTGCCTTTTGACGAAAGGCTGATTTTCGTCAAACCAGTCGGAGTGGAGACCACTCCGACTCGTCGATGGTGGCTGTTCGTCATCACGTCTGTCGCCCCGGCTCGTCGATGGTGGCTGTTCGTCATCACGTCCGTCGCCCCGGCTCGTCGATGGTTGCAATTATTATACAATACAATCATAGAACAATGGATGAGTGACAAAGGCTTTAACTAACTTCATCATTATCATCAATACAAATGGTATAATTTCGCCGAGCACATATATAACAAAAATAACACTCTTTATAACAATCCTCGTTAAACGAAACAATCAAAAAAAGCAATAAGTTTAGAATTATTTAAAAAGATACCTTTACAATTAAAACACATAGTAAGATAACTATCATAACGATTTAGTCTAATATAAAATTTGACCCTAATTTTAACATTATATACACATTATACCACAAAAACAATTTATCGACGGTCTGAAGATCTTCGGGACAACAAACAGGGTTGGGTAATTCGGGACACCGAGTGATGCGAAATCGAGCATCGAGCAGACCGATACCGATCAGAGGGACATGGATTTAAATGTCAGACGAGTTCACCAGACAGGATAATTTCAGTTAAATTATTGGAAAACTAGCCTGATTTCATGCAGCTCCATCCACATCCGACTCCTGCATCTCCCAGCGCCCAGCTCATACTTTCTACCATAATTTCTGAATCTTCCAACATCTTTTGTTCCTCTTTGAATAGCAGCAACGGAACTTCTCTTTGGTAATAGAAGCAACATGATATTTAAAATAGGTAGATACTTTAATTCTTCATAATAACTTTTTCAATATTCTTGTGGTTTCTTCTTTAAATTTTGATTTTTACGCAACAATCAGGCATTTTAGTACATAAAGAATTTATTTAGTTTACTTATTTTAATGATTGGGTACTGTGACACTTTCATTTTTATCAATAAACTATTTATTTATTATTTATTTACACACTAAGATTGTCTTTTTTTTTTTTTTGCAGCATTTTTAAGTCCATATTTTAACATTCACATAAGTCTTTAATTATTATTATTTTCCCACTCGACGATTTGGCACTCTCCAAACCATCTGCACAGCGCCGCCGATAGGCAGCACTGGCAGGGTCGCCATGAAATGTGGGGACCGGGAGACGCTTTAAATGAAACGAGTGTAGTCTTTGATGAGTGATTTACTACTAAATAAATCATGTCTAGCAATACAATAAGGGGCAAGTGACTCATACACTACAGGTAACGGTTCGTCACCACGGCCGTCGTCGCCCCGACTCGTCGATGGTACAGCTTGGTCCGTCATGGCATAAACAATACACCAAATCACGAAGCAAATCAATGTCCAGTAAATAACGCCAAAGTAAGTCGGGTGAGCAAGAATCGGAGTCAAAAAAAAACAAGCAAAAGTCGTAGAATGATCAAAAAATACACAGAGTCACAGTCACAGAGCACAGCAAAACACAAACTGAGGGCATTGGCAGGCAATTGGCATTCACTCACGTACCTGCGAAACGGAATGACATTGACACTGACAGTATTTGACAAGACGAAGACGCATCAATCATGACATTTCAAAATGGCGGATTCCGTTCCGTTCTACGTAAAAACACCTACTGTTAAAAAAAACTGTTAACTCGGTGCAAAATAACGTTCCTCTTCACGTATTTTTAAATGAAATTTAAAAAAACCACGCGTCTCCGGTGGAATTGTGTTTTTGGAGAATTTACACCAACCCCTACATAATCCAACCCTCATACATATGAAAAGCCTGTGTTTGGATTCTATACCCGACCCATCATATAGGTATATCGGCCTAGGAATTCTTATGATATGGGCAGATTTTATCCAACCGCAGCGCAAAGGTCTTCCTTGCTTTCTTTTATTCTGTCCACCGCTGCAGTCAGCCAATCTGGTTGATCATCCAGCTACATAGTAAAAACATAAATAGAATTCCATGATGTTATACTTGTATACTAAAACTAAAAATACTTGTTTCCACATCTTCCTAATAAATTGAAATAGGTTGAGTATAGGTTTAGCACTACCTATTTCATAATCATGTATATACCTAACAAATTATTTAGGTATGTATGTAAGCAAGCAATATAATGTATGATTTAAACACATGACAGCTTCAAAACCAATATATATTATGTCCACGACGGAGCACGGTGCGGATCTCCTTGTCCGCTTGACGTAACGGACTTCCTTACGGGTAATTCATGGCCTTCATCTCACCTGATGTTAAGTGAATGACCGAAAGTAGAAGCGCACTTCACTCGGTATCCTCGACCACTGATGAACTGGCTGTCATAACTCGTAACGGTCGGAACACAAAGATGCTATTAATATTGATGTTTTGGTGACATATTTAGATAAGTTGGTGATAGCTAGCTAGCCAGGTGTTCCTACTTGAAAAAGCCCTACTAGCAATCGAACCCGGGACCTCTGCGTCTAAGACCGCTCAGACAATGGCGGGTGGGTGCGTTAGCGTGAGCGTGTATGTTTTGCGGTAGTGTATTCGACTTTATTTAATAACAAAGCGTGTACCAGACTGTTGTAAACACGCCTCCCCACCAGGTCACCTTGGCGGGAGGCTAATTTACAACCGCCGTTGATGTTTCCGTCCACACTTGTCGTAAACAAGGCTTCTACCTTACTGTGCTTTCGTCTCTCGCATCGGAAAAAACTTTGCAATGGCACCTTGCCTTTAAAAAATTTGGTTTTATTTATCTCTTTTGTGTGCAAGTGAGCAAAAAAAAGATAATAAAAGGATATGGATGAAACAGATGATGAAAGTTTTCAACGCGCGCCCGCAAACCAAGGTCGTGGAAAGGTCAACCGAAATTTCGTTGCAAACAACTGTCCGCACTGTTGTAAACCGCTGTTGAAAACTTCGGTTTGGGGCTTGTTTTCAACAGTCTGGTACACCCTTTAATCTTAACAATTTTTATTTTCCTAACTTTCGACTTTACATTGAAACCAGAACGAGACATCTAGAAATATCATCCTTTGTAATGTAACTAATAAATGGGATATAAAAACTGCAAGCAAACACTTTTACAATTGTGAATCTCAACAGGTCAATATCAATATCATTTATGTATTAAAATTTATAAAGTATTAATTTATAAATCGGGAGTCGATACCGGGGGAAGTCGATACGGTGGGAAGTCGATACGCAGGGAATTGATACCGGGGGAACAAATCTATATTACATCACGCTATAACGAAAAGGAATGGTGTAGCAATGAAAAATGTTGCAAAAACGGGAAAATTGGACTAAAAAATGGAAAATGTTGCCGAAAGTCACTATTCCACGCGGACGAAATCGCGAGCACAGCTAGTAGTAGATAAAGAAGGTAAATGTGTAGGAACGAAATGTTGTTAACCTTTTGCGGCTTGTTCCAGTATGGCGAAGTTGAGGGAAGAGGTAATTGAGGCTGACAAGAAAAGCAAACAGAAGCAGCAGAATGAGAAAGGACCGAAACCTTCGTTTGGGTAAATGTTCATCAGAGTTTTACCCTACTTGAGTGGAAGCTTGAAGCAGTTAGGATGCGACTGCTCCAAGCTGCGACTGCATAGTGAACTACAGTCTTTTATTTACAAACATACATGAAACTTTTTTTTTTGGAGAGAGATTGCTGATGCCTAAGGCGGCATTTACAGCTTCACCGGGCTTGTTTGGGGGCGGTGAGAAACTAAAAGGGTTCCTCAAGCCGTGTAAAACGAATCACCTTCGGAGGTTTTCTAGAGGGAACGGCATCACGCACTAGTTCGTGTCCCCGTGCCCTACTAGATTCTCCAAAGGGTTCGGATTGGATCGGGGAGCGGAACAACCCGAGGGCGCCTCTAAAGGCTCGAACCTCGGCTCGGGTTGACCGGGCCGTGGTGGAGGAGAGAAGCGCTCAGGTACATGATGTACCTGGTATAGAGAGCGTGTGACCATCTACGTCAGGTCATAACGCCAGATCAGAACACGCCGGTACGCATCCTTCATCCGGTACTTTTAAGACTAGTGTCTCGAGCTAGTTGCCCCGTGGACACGTATAGTCCACTACAATATCCAGATAGGTCTCCGGAGCTGTAAGCTCGCTCACTTCTCGTTGCACTAAGAGCACAACTCGCAGTAAACCACTGCTCGGGCCGTCAACTCTAAAGTCGACTACCAAATGTCCTCTTTGGTGGCGGAGTTGTAAGCACACTCACTTCTCGGTACCATCCAGGCACCTGATCAATTCCAAAATCCTACGCGGCTGATTAAACCGAAGGCTTTTGCATCTAGCGGGCACCTCTACTAGTTCTCCAGACTAGTACCGGAGATGTTGGAGTAACCACTCAGTGAAAACCACCGAGCAGCACAACAAACTAGGGCAACTCACGTGCCCCGCAGGTCTTTTCACTTCAGGTGGGGGCCTGAACGGACCGCTACTAAGACTTAGTACTTAGAAAATTACTTTGAAACTGGCTAAATGTGCTAACCGCACGAAGCCATCAACTAAAAGTAAGAAAAAAGAAACATAATCAGCTGTAATCGTGACGCCAAATTCTTACCATCACAATGGTTGATGCAACATAAGTGGTCCAAAATAGCTTGTCGTTAACGGAAAACAAACCTTACGTCAATGTTATTAGATTATGTTATTGTCTGACACTGTCAGCATTGTGATTCAAGCAACAAGAGACTTAAAATCTTACATCATTAAACTTACTATACTTATTTGATCATTAGTTGTTGTATTTCTGATGTTTTTGTTCTTGCAAGTTTATTAGACTTTGTATTTTACTACATAAAAGTATTTTTTAAAGATAAAGATATACTTTATTTGCTTGCACACGTGCAATAATAATAATATCACACTTTTATTTGAGCATTTGATCTGATGATTGACATATTTCAGTTACGGAGGCAAATTTGGCGTCCAAGAGGATCGCATGGACAAATCGGCTGTTGGGCACGACTACGTCGAGAAGACTGAGATACATGTCTCGCAGAAGGATTACGCGCAAGGTATCAGTTTACGTTGACAGACATTTTAGAATAGATATAGGCCTTTTAGAAATAAACAAAGAATAAGCTCCGATAGGTATTCCGTGTTTTGTTCCTGTCATGTAAACGTTATTTCAAATTAGAGTAAAAGAGACAAACACGGAATAACCATTCGAAGCTTAGGTATGCTTTGTTTAACTAACCGCTCTACGCGGATTGGCTAAAGCTCCAATTTTACCGAAAAAAGTAGCAATACTTTTCTAGATAACGTTACCTGCATTACCGGTACAAATTATCTTTATAGAAATAACGTTACTTACCGGTACTTTTTGTGTTCCCTGTGTGGTGCCGGGGATAAAGAATTGCACCACCCCAATTCTTCCCGTGGGTGTCGTAAAAGCCGACTAAGGCACCATTCCAGAGGATGGGCAGCAGCATCTCTCTGAGGTTAACTCTCAACTACTGCGATCGCCAACCCGCCTGCCAAGCGTGGCGATTATGGCAAATCCCCTCATGATGCACACCACGAAACACCGGCCCCTAGTCCCCGGCGGCCCCGCTCGCCCTAGCTACGGTAGCGGCCATAGAAGCAACGGGGCAGGGGGTGCTAAGAATCTCCGGCAGAGATCTGGCTACCGCCAACGACGAACTCTGGCCCTGGCAACATATAACACGCGCACATTGCGGACTGACGAAAAAATTTTGGAACTAGAGGAAGAATTGAGCAAGATACGGTGGGACATAATTAGATTATCTGAAGTCCGAAGAGAGGGGGAGGACTCGATAATCCTCAAGTCTGGTAACTTGCTCTATTTCCGGGAGGGCGAACAACTGTCCCAAGGAGGTGTCGGGTTCATCGTCCACAAGTCCCTCGTGAACAACGTTGTCGAGACCGGGAGTGTGTCGCCTAGGGTAGCGTACCTTATACTCAGAATAACCAAACGGTATTTGTTGAAGGTCATACAGGTTTATGCTCCTACTACGACACACCCTGACGATGAGGTGGAGGCTACGTATGAGGACATCTCTAGAGCCATACAAGCCTCCAAAACTCATTACACCGTTGTCATGGGAGATTTTAACGCAAAACTGGGCAAACGAAGCGACGATGAGATGAGAGTGGGACGATTTGGGGTTGGTAATCGGAACTCACGGGGCCAACTGCTGGCGAACTTTCTGGAAAGGGAGGGACTCTTTATGATGAATTCCTTTTTCAGGAAGGCTGAACACCGCAAGTGGACCTGGATGAGTCCCGATGGTGCAACAAAAAACGAGATTGACTTTATTATGTCGACGAGGAAGCAAATATTCAATGATGTCACTGTGATCAATGCGTTTAAAACTGGCAGCGATCACCGGTTGGTAAGAGGCGCGTTGAATATCAACGTTAAGCTGGAAAGACGTCGATTGATAAGGTCTACGCTCCGTCCTGCACGCATCCAAATCCAAAACCCCGAAAGCTTTCAGCTCGAATTGCAGAATCGCTTCGAGTGCCTAAATGATTGCGAAAATATGGACGAATACAGCAACAGGTTTGTGGAAGCTGTCCAAACGGTTGGGTCCAAGTTCTTTAAAACCCACCGTGCAAAAGGAACCAAAAAGTTCTCAGACCATACCCTAAAACTGATGGAAGAGCGGCGCGCAATGGTTCTGCTTTCCTCAGGTGATGCGTCTCAGTTTCGGCGGCTAAATAGGCAGATCTCAAAGTCTATGACTCGCGACACGCGCCGATTTAATACTAACCGTATTAAAGAGGCCATTGAGCGGAACAAAGGCTCAAAAGTGTGTGGGGCAGTGCCAACTGACGACGCTGAAAACCGATGACGGCAGAACTGTCACGACCAGGTCCGATGTTATGGGAGAGGTTGAGAAGTTCTATGGACAGCTTTACACATCCACACGGTCACCTGTACAAAGCTTAGCTAAAGACCCTAGAGCTAAGTTAACCCGGCACTATACTGAAGACATCCCGGACATCAGCCTGTACGAGATTAGTATGGCTCTCAAACAGCTCAAAAACGGCAGGGCACCAGGTGCTGACGGAATTACGGCCGAGCTTCTGAAAGCAGGCGGAAGACCGGTACTCGTAGCTCTTCAGAAGCTATTTAATTCCGTCGTACTAGAGGGCAGAACGCCAGAGACGTGGCACGAAGGTATGGTGGTACTGTTCTTCAAAAAGGGCGACAAAACCCTGCTGAAGAACTACAGGCCCATCTCACTTCTAAGCCACGTCTACAAGCTGTTTTCGAGAGTTATAACGAATCGTCTCGCACACAGGTTTGATGACTTCCAGCCTATCGAACAAGCCGGTTTCCGAAAAGGCTTCAGCACCATAGACCACATACATACGCTGCGGCAGGTTATACAGAAGACCGAGGAGTATAACCAGCCTCTATGCTTAGCGTTTGTGGACTATGAAAAAGCCTTCGATTCGATTGAGACATGGGCCGTGCTACAGTCTCTCCAGCGGTGCCAAATTGACTACCGGTACATCGAAGTGTTGAAGTGTTTGTATGAAAGCGCCACTATGTCAGTCCGTCTTCAGGACCAGAATTCGAAACCTATCCAGTTGCAGCGAGGAGTGAGACAGGGAGATGTGATATCTCCGAAACTGTTTACTGCTGCACTGGAAGATGTTTTCAAGCTTCTGGACTGGAAAGGACTCGGCACCAACGTTAACGGCGTATACATCACCCACCTTCGATTTGCTGACGATATAGTGGTCATGGCTGAGACCCTGGAAGACCTCGGCACAATGCTCGGTGACCTCAACAGAGTCTCTCAACAAGTGGGTCTTAAAATGAACATGGAGAAGACGAAAGTTATGTCGAACTCACGTGACGTACCCACTCCTCTGAAGGTTGGGGACTCTGCCCTTAAAGTTGTGGACGATTATATTTACCTGGGACAAACGGTCCAGCTAGGTAGGTCCAACTTCAGCAAAGAGGTCAATCGTCGAATCCAATTAGGCTGGGCAGCGTTCGGTAAGCTACGAAATATCTTCTCGTCCGATATACCGCAGTGTCTCAAGACAAAAGTCTTTGACCAGTGTGTGTTGCCAGTGATGACATACGGGACTGAAACGTGGTCGCTCACTATGGGCCTCATAAAAAGGCTCAAGGTCACTCAAAGAGCAATGGAGAGCGCTATGCTCGGGGTTTCTCTGCGTGATCGAATCAGAAATGAGGAGATCCGCAGAAGAACAAAGGTAACCGACATCGCCCGAAGAGTTGCTAAGCTCAAGTGGCAGTGGGCAGGGCACATTGCTCGCAGGACTGATGGCCGCTGGGGCGGGATAGTCCTGGAGTGGCGACCGCGTACCGGAAAGCGCAGTGTGGGCAGGCCCCCAACAAGGTGGACCGACGATCTGGTGAAGGTCGCGGGAAGCCGCTGGATGCGAGCAGCACAAAACCGGTCGTTGTGGAGATCCTTGGGGGAGGCCTTTGTCCAGCAGTGGACGTCTTTTGGCTGAGATGATGATGATGATGATGATGACTTTTTGTGTGAATTTGGTAACGTTATCAAGTCTTGGTATAAAGATATTCGTCTTATCATCATTACGCCATTACGACATCGATGAACAGCGAAAACAATACAAGAAGTTTGTTCATTTGTTCTGTGTTGTTTACAGAATTCTGCAAAGGCGTTTTCTTTCTCCGATTTCAAGATTGTTAACGGTACTTTCTGTTGGTTTTGTCAATACATTTTTGTGATTAACGTAATCTTCCTCTTTATACCTGATGCCTTTTACTATTAAAGGTTTAATTTTATTTTTTTCGGCTGTTCAACGAAGGAATTACGATTGTAGTTTTCTCAATTTTTATTCAACAATAAGTACACACGCCAGCACATCAGACTACCACAAACTTTCAAATTTCTTCAATAGGCTTTGAATCTTATTGTTAAGGCACATGGTTGAAAATGTATTGAATAAATTTGGCAGATTTGGTTAGGTTGATGTGCAGGCGTCTGTACAATGAAAGTGGGTATAAGATGTTATGTTTGTTGCAAACTTACCTTATCAAGGCACTGTAAAATATTAATCTAATTACAACTAAAAATGATAAGACATAAAAATATTTTTGAGCTCCCTTTCAACTACCCTCTAAAGGTATTTGATGTAGTTTGGCAAATGGTTATACACTTTCAATGGCCATATAACACGATATTTTGTAAAATATTGTATATTTACATTATTTACATTACATTACATTTTTTATATTTAGAAAAAAAAATCAGTCTTATAAAAAATAACGTTACTTTGCTAACTTTTTCGACTATGTATGTTAGATAAATAAATTTCTACATCGTTGCAGATATTGAGAATTCCTCACACAAAGAAAGTGGCCATTCAAGGAGTCCAGGTAAGGAAAGTCGTAAAACGAGTAGAAAACGTGGACGTTCTGTTACAGACAAAGATGGTACGGTATCAAAGAGGCTGTGCATGGATGTAAATGTTACTAGTAATGAAGATTCACAGTTTCCTAGTGATTTACAGGATAAACCTGAACAGGATGAATTGGATAATATTTGTCAAACTAAGCAATACATTCCTCATCACTTGATTGGAATTATGTATCGATTAGACTTGTCGGTTCTTTGCTCACTTAGAGAGTCTATGTATAAAAATAAATATCCTTTATTATCATTAGCGTTTGGAGATTCAGAAATTGATAAATTTAATGATGTTGTCCTTCGTTATGAAAAGAAGTCTATTCATATAAAAATTGAAAATGTAGACAATTATTACGTAGATAATGGCATTAATTATGCTAGATTATTTACTAAAGAAAAACGAAGTTTTTCTATCAATAACTACTTTGATAGTTTTGTCGAACATGTAATCTCTAAATCAGATAGTTTATCAAATAATATAGAATATCTTATTGTATATACTAATTCAGGCTTTGATCTTACAAAAGAAAAGAATTTAAGAGAAGGAAAATTCAAAAATTTTTATCCTTTTAAATTTGATAGCATAAACAGAGAAGAATTTGACCTTTTAAAGGACTTTTTGTTTATAAATGACAATACGCAAGAGAGTGGTTTTTATCGATTTTCGCGAGATAAAACAACAAAAAAAGAACTCTTATCGCGGTTAGAATTTTCTTCTGCTATGCAGAAAGTAATAAAAGAAAGAAAAAAATCTCAGAAATTTGAAAGAGAAATAAAAGAAGCATTTTTAGATAAATTAGTGTTTGCAGTTAATCAGCCTAATAGAGAAGAGCTGAACAGAATTATTAAAAATGAAATAGAAAAAAATTCCACAGTTGAGGATGATTATATAGCATTACAGGAAAGAGTGTTACGTGATTTAACAGCTCCAGAAAAGGATAAAAAACTCGAGAATCATGTGTCTAGAATTATATATGAATTCAATTTATTAATGCTCTTCTTGCATGACATGTTTTTGAATAAAAATATATTTTCCATAAATTATGAAGGAAAAAACCATGGTATATCTAATAACATTGCCCTTGATTATAAAGATAAAATTACTTACGTAAAGGCTTACAATACAAATAGTAATATTGGTTATAGTCAGTTATTTCCCTCTAGACAACAGAGTATGTTTTCTATTAATAAGTATTTTACTCTTTTTGTTGAAGAACTAAAAGAGACTATAGAATACTTTATTATCTATACTAATGCAAATCTAGATCTTACAGAAGAAAAGAAGTTAAAAGAAGGGCGATCTAAAGATTTTTATCCTTTAAAATTTGATAATGATAAAGCTTTAAGAGATTGTTCGTGTATAAATGGGAATGGTCTTTATCGATTTGTGCAAGAAGAAGCAACAAGAAAAAAGCTTTTAAGTCTATTAAAGCTTCCACCTTCTTTGCAAAAAGAAAAAGAAGAAAGAAGACTTTCTAGTGAAAATGAACAAGAAATAAAAGAGATTTTTTTAAATAAACTAATATTTGCAATTAATCAACCTAATAGGGAAGAATTAAATAATATTGTTAAAGATGCGATAGATACATTCGATGCTCCATATAATTACGAAGAATTACATGAAATAGCATTACGTTGGTCAGAATCTCATGAATTTGGCCCTCTTACAAAAGGAATAATGGAAAAGCTTTTGGGAGATATAAAAAATAATAGATCTAGTTACAAGAAGATTCAAAATAAAAACGTTAATAAAGAAATAAAATTTGCTAGAAGTGTGGTTGGTAGAGAGGGAATACCTGCATTTAATCAGTTCTTAAATTTTTTAATTACAGGAAAAGGGATAAAGTGTCTAGAAGTTCTAAAGAGAGAAGGAATAGATCTAGCTAGTATGTCCAGTATTTTGCATGTAGCAGGAGCCAACGCTGCAAAAGCTTTTAAAGACTTATATGATATTTGGTTCAATGAGCAAGGAAATAAAACACAATATTTAAAAGCTCTAGAAAAAGAAGGAATAAATCTATCTAATATGTCCAGTATTTTAGGTGGAGCAGGATCTAATGCTCCTAGAGCTTTTAAAGACTTACATGACCTTTGGTTTGATGTGGAAGGAAGTAAAACGCAATATTTAAAAACTCTAGAAAAAGAAGGAATAGATCTAGCTCGTATGTCCAGTATTTTAAGTGGAGCGGGAGCTAACGCTGCAAAAGCTTTTAAAGACTTATATGATATTTGGTTCAATGAGCAAGGAAATAAAACACAATATTTAAAAGCTCTAAAAAAAGAAGGCATTAATTTATCTAATGTGTCCAGTATTTTAAATGTAGCAGGAGTTAACGCTGCAAAAGTTTTTAAAGACTTATATAACCTTTGGTTTGATGTGGAAGGAAATAAAACACAATATTTAAAAACCCTACAAAAAGAAGGAATAGATCTAGCTCGTATGTCCAGTATTTTAAGTGGAGCAGGGGCTAACGCCGCAAATGTCTTTAAAGACTTATATGATATTTGGTTTGATGGAGAAGGAAGTAAAACACAATACTTAAAAACTCTAGAAAAAGAAGGAATAGATCTAGCTCGTATGTCCAGTATTTTAAGTGGAGCAGGAGTCAATGCTGCAAAAGCTTTTAAAGACCTATATGATGTTTGGTTTGATACAAAAGGAAATAAAAAACAGCATTTAAGACATTTTATTGAGGACCAAGATAGGAATAAAAGTTTTACACTGTATAACTTATCTGGTATATTAGGTAGAGCAGGAACTAATGCTAAAGATGCTTTTGAAAAGCTTCATAATGTTTGTTTTAGTGACAAAGGAAAAAGAACAGAACTTTTAGATGATTTCTTTAAGGAAGATTTTACGCCAAGTAACTTATCCTCTACGTTATGTGGAGCAGGAACTCGTGCTTCTATTATTTTAAAAAGATTGCATAGTACTTGTTTTAATGAGAAAAGAGAAAAAACAAAATTTTTAGATGATTTCCTTAAGGCAGGTTTTAAACCGCGTGATTTATGTGGTATGTTGAGTGCAGCAGCAAATAGTTTAAAAAAGTTTCATGATTTTTGTTTTACGGTAGAAACAAAAAAGTATTTGAATCATTTCTTAATTGAGAAAAAAGGTTTTATACCAAAAAATTTATCTAAGATATTGCATGGAGCAGGAGCTAATATTTGTTCTGCTTTAAAAGATTTTTATGATGTTTGTTTTGATGAAACAGGAAACAAAACACAGCTTTTAGATGATTTTTATGAGGCAGGTTTTAGGCCCCGTGATTTATCTAATATATTATCCATGGCAGGAAATAATGCCGCTTCTATGTTAAGAAATTTTCATAAATCTTGTTTTAGTAAAGAAAATGATTTAGATCACTTCTTAGCCGGGGAAAAACTTTTTACGCCGAAAGATTTATCTAAAATATTATATGGAGTAGGAATTAATATATGCCCTATTTTTAAAAAATTGCATGATCTTTGTTTTGATAAATTAGGAAACACAACAAAATATTTAAACAAACTTATCAAAAAAAACCCGCCAAATAAGATACTTGATATATTATATGAAGAAATTAGAAAATCTCCTTCTACTTTCTTGAATGAACAGAATGTTAGTGAAGGAGACAGAACAACTAGTGTAGGCCTCAAGCCGAGTAGTTTACCCGGTAAAACAAAGCAAAAACGAGATTTAGATGGTTTACAACAAGATGACGCTAAAGCTAAGAAAAAACCCAGGAAGGGTATCACTAACTGAAGTAAGAACGGACAAAATGATAAAATTTTAGACAGTAGCAGGTAGCTCAAGAGATTTATCCCCGAGACGAGGAACAAGGGAAAAACAAATACAGTCAGTATACCATAATAAGAAGAGACAGTTGCGCTTATCAAAAGCATCATTCATTGAACCAGTAGAACAAGTGCTTTATTTGAAAAGCATGGAGTTAAGACTGATGGTAAATGTGTAACAATTACGCGTGGCTTATCTCCAGCTTTATTTTTACAGAGTGACAAATTGTTTTTAAGTAATTTAGAAACTTCAGTTGAAATTTATGAGCGCATAGTACAAGGTACGCAGATATCTGAAGGTGAGGAAAGAGAAGTTTTTGCTTTAAGTAAATTACTTGATAATTTCGAACGACAACTAGATTCTGTTACGAACAGTTTACCTTCAAGCTCAATTCATACTATGGGCTACAAAACATTTGGTGATTTATCAAATTACATAGCTGGAGTTAAGGCTGATTTTGCTATTCATATAGTCAGTAATCACGTAGTTGCCATTTATAGAACTGGTGATAACTATACTTATTTTCATAGTAATGCAGCGTTTATTTCTGAGTTAAAAAATGTTAATCATTTAGCTCTAGCTTATGAAGATTGTAGAAAAAGCAGTGAAGTTTGCTGGTTATAAAATAGAAGAAAAAGGTTTTCTTGTCAAACTCTTTGATGTTGGTAACGCTAATAACCTACTATCTACTATCTAGTGAAGATAAACAAATTTAAGCAAAATAAATTGAAACAGAGCATCAACTTCTAGCAGAGCAAGAGAAAGAGCTTGGTCTCACTGGCCTTGAAGTGTCGAACATTACCAAAAACCATTATGTAGCCACTTTCTTTTAAAATTGTTACTATAGAAAAAATACTTAGTTATTCTATGCACCATGTCATTTTATACACTCGTAACTCAGTTACTTGTTACATTTCAAATTATTTCAAATTTTCAAATTTTTAATACAATACAAACCTGTTTTGGTTTTCAAAATATCCAAATGTCGATACTATTGACGGTCTTTTCTCGTTTACTAAGAATGAAAGAAAGAATAATATGTTTCAACGCCTCCATCTTATCCATCTCTATATCCATCCCTAGGTTGCCTGGAAGATATCGCTTTTAGTGACAAGGCCTTTAGTACGACTTCTAAATCTGTTTTTTTTTAATTTTTTTTTATAATTAGTTCGGCAAATGACTCTATCCCACCTGATGTTAAGTGGAAATGAAGTCCAGACACAAAGACAACTGGTGCAGCGTGGTAACAAACGTAGCATCAGTCAACTTCACTCTGCCGGCCCACAAAGTGCTTCTTAACGCCTCTCTTGAAGGACCCTATATCATAGGAAGGAGGGAAAACGTGAGCTGGTAGACTATTCCATCTTTTGGAGGTGCGACAAAGAAACGAATCACCAAATTTCTTTGTGCGCGATGGGATATTTGAGACAGTGAAGCGGTGACTCCGAAGAGCAGCACATGAAGAAAAGGAGAAGGTGGGATGAGGTCAAAGAGCTCTTCAGAGCACTCGCCATGGTATAGGTAAGCGGTAAAACACGCTGAGTGACGCAACATCTCTACGCAATTGCAGAGATTTAAGAGTATTTACCACTTCTGCAATTAAAAAAGTGTGTGTATTTTGTGTACAATAAAGTATCTATTGCAATAAAGAAAGCCTACTAGGTACATACACAATAGAAATTCAATTGTTCTATGGCACTCTACCTTCATAATTGCGATGTAAAACCTGCTTTTTTATTTTAATTTTTTATATATTTATTTTATTTATAATCATGTTATGTACACATGCCTAGGGAATACTAGGGATATATATTTTTTGCTACGATACTGCTATAAGAGCTTATTGTCAGCCAGGGCTTGTATCTGCTAAGTTGTAATGTCCACTGTGGTGTCTCAGTGGCCTTATATTTTGCCCATAGTCCGAATGTCAAAATCAGACTATCGACACAATTAAACTAGTAGGCTGGAAGCCTAGCTGTTTAAAACGCCTGCCTAATAATTTATAATAATTAAATTAATAATAAAAGTAATTTAAATTATTTGTCATTTGAATTTGGTATTTTTCTTCTGTCTCTTTTTCTTAGGTTGCTTCTCCAACGTGTAAAGTTATTGAATTGGTTAAATTGCATACTAAGTTTGAAGTTCGCATGTAGTAGGAACGGTTCGACGCGAAATCCTAGGACGATCGCATTAACGATACAAAATATAAACCCAATGTGAAAACCAGTTGGAATCAGAGTGCCTAGTGTGAGTTTTGTAAAGGTACTATTTGTTTACAATCCCACTAGAAAAATGTATAAAATTGCTTAAATCAATGCCACGTCGTTGTAGATTGATAATAAAGGATACGCAACAAAATATTAATTATAAGTTTTAGTAGCATAAACACAGTATCTATTACCTAAATTATATAATGCTCAATAATTAAACCTATAAATTATTTATCTTTTATTTTTTTGTATTGTTTCTAATTAGTTGTCCATTAATGCTGGTACTTTAAAACTCATCAAGTTGTTTGTATGAAATTTAATATTGATTCGGTACTTGTTTTGTTGATATTATATTGTTTTTTCTAATAAATGATAAGTTAAATGTTTTTGTTTTGTTTATATAATTTTTTACGCAAATTTTGTTGCGAACAAATTGTAAAAACACAAATGTTGAAAAAATGTCAACAACTACCATCATTACCGGATGTTAATGACGGTGGTTGTTGACATGGAATGGGCGCCTTTGGCTTTCAAAGTAAAAAAGTAAAATAGTGTTCAATAATTTCGGCGGGCTGGTTAAAATCACGACAGCTCAATTGGAAGAGCACCTGACCCGCCCCCCGACCGCCTAACCGATCGCTTTGACTACGCGTATAGTTTATGACGTCATCTTGCCACCTCGCACCGCCTATGAAAGCAATATCAAAAGCTAAAGGCTATAGCTTTCGATATTGCTTTCATAGGCGGCACGAAACGACAAGATGACGTCATAAACCACACACGAAGTCAAAGCGATCGAGGCGGTCGGGGGGCAGGTATGTCAGACAGAAAGGTGCAGGTTCAAATCCTGCTCGTGGAAATTTTTTCAACATTGTGTTTTTATAAATGACAAGTTATTAAACATATTTTATGCTATTTGTTGTTTCATTTCCAAATAAAAAGTATTAGGATCAAATATCTTGTATAATGTTAAGTTCCGTTGGTAGTGTTTCTATTATATGTCCACCACTGTATATGTATATATTTTTATTATTCATTATTATTTTAGGTAATTACAAAAAAATATCATGTTTAGTATTGGTAATATTTTGTTTTGTATTATATTGGAGTGTGGATGGTGTTTGTTATTGTTTCCTCATTTGAAAAAATGAGTGAAGATAACGAATTAAGTTCCGAAGAACTAAAACGAATTCTACAAGATGTGGAATCGGATGCTGAATCCAATGAAATCGATAGTAGGTACATCGAGCCCTAATAAAAATTGAATTTCACGCTCATTTTACGTGCTACGGGCGCCACGGTCTTTATAAGAAGACAACGGGATGACGTCATAAGCCCATAGGGATGTTCTCAATTCATTATGGCTGAACTGATTTATGTTTTGTTTTTCATTATCTATAATGTATTCTGCTTTTTCTTATCAACGCTATTGTAAAATAAAACAATATTTCGAAATACGTCATTATTTTATTTATCTGTGATATTTAAATGTCTTTAACAGTATATTTATATAAAGAAATATGAAATAACATTTATCGATAAAATAATTACCCTCATCACTACATTTTACTATACATGCGTTAAATATACATTTATAGCCTGGCGCTGGAGGACACATTGCGTTTTGTAGGTATTGGCGCTCAAAAGGTTAAACAAATATAAAAATATTTAAGCCAAATATTATCAGTCTCTCCACACCACACTACGAGGGCGACACTGAAAGTTCTTAGATAATCAAAAACTGAACAAACTAGCAAGTTATTAGTTTTGTAATAAAACTTCTTTTCAAAATAATGTCACCACTGAGAAAAGCACTTTGCCCACTCATCCTTAGGGGTCTCTCCGACGGCCTTTTAAAATGCAGCCACTGCTTCCTCGGCGTCCATAAAACGTTTTCCTAGAGTTTTCTTTTATTTTCGGTAATAGATACAAATTGCAATGTGCGATGTCGGGGCTATACGGGGTGACCCGGTAATTCCACGTCTGACGTCGCCAAATAGTCGATCGTTTGCTTGGCGGTGTGCGACGAAGCGTTGTCGTGGTGAAGGAGGATCCTACTGCGAGGTCGTTTCTCCCAAACTTTTCAAGACAAGTAGCAAACAATTGTTAGTGTACCACTCTGCAGTAGGTAACTGTTTTTCGATCTTCTAAAACACGCACGAAAATTTTCTCGCGTTAAATTCATACCGCCAAGTCGTAAAACAAATGACAAATGAATGAAATACATACACAATAATATTGGCAAAGCAATTACCTATCTAAGAACTTTCAATGTCGCCCTCGTAGCACGAACAATCTCTACACAGGAAGATTATCATCCCATCTTTGGGTTCCGTAGTGTTGTCGTGCATGTCAGATGTGAGTAGGTAACGCTTGGTTATCCGGCTCTCAAAATTCAAATCTACCTTAACCTTTTTACCGCCAACAACTTCTATAGAAGTTCGAGATTTTCGTGCCGTCCACGCCAGCACTTCTATAGAAGTTCTTTGTACCTACTTTATTAAAATACATTTATACGTCGGCGTACAGCGGGACATCGCGTGCAGGATAGTTAGGCGGTGAAAAGGTTAATTCCACAATTGCAGAAGCAATGAGACGAGCCATTATGCAAGCAAATTCTGGAGGGGCTTATAATCCACATCGGCTGACACGGCCGAGTTCGCTCGTCTCCGAGAGAGAGTCAGGCCACTGGCTCCAGTCATTACTATCAGCCAATGTCGGTACCTTGTTGGACGGGCCGTCTCACTATAGCGGTCTGCCTCCGTTTAGGCGCCAGGTTAGTCCACCCTCACTCATTCTGTGCCGCTGTGTATGTGGGAGGCTGTTGGCGACTTTGGCTACCATGATCTCTCATGCCTTAGTCTTAGAGCCCAGCTGGTATCTCTCGCAGCGATGGCAAGAGACCTGACGGAATGACCATTGGGCCCTGGAAGCTTGGCACGCTGTGTGTGTGGGATGCAACATGTGCTGACAGCTTGGCTCCCTCGCATGTTCGCGCCACTTCCCTTAATGTAAAGGCTGCTGCGGTAAGCGCTGAAAATCGCAAACGGCACAAATACGCGAACCTGGGTCGTAATCTGGAGGCATGGCAGTGCCCCCGCCAAGTCGAGCAAAAAAGCGGCACGGCCGTAGGTACCATCCTTTTCTCGAAACAGTTCAGGCCATTTTCGACTCCCTATAACTTCGCTGTGGATAAAACTAGAAGCCTGAATTTTCAGGTATATTTCAAATTTCATTCATTTGAACCAGTACCTAGTTTAAGAATTATAGTTATATTATAGTCAAAGTTTTTTAATTTTGTCACTCACTCATTGACCGATTATCAAAACTCTAAGGCACTTCTAGCAGACATAGAAGCTTCAAATTTAGAATACAATTAGTGTTTAGTGTTTATATCAAGGAAAAACTAAAATATTTTACAATTTAGGTCCAGTTTTCTAGATCATCATCATCATCGGCCTATCTTAGTCCACTGTTGGACATAGGCCTCCCCTAATGAGCGCCATAGCGCCCTGTCCTCAGCTTGACGCATCCAGCATCTGCCTGCAGTCTTTCGCAGGTCGTCATCCCACCTGGCCGGAGGGCGTCCTACACTACGTTTACCGAGTCGTGGTCTCCACTCAAGAACACGTTTACCCCAGCGGTTGTCAGTTCTTCGCCAGATATGGCCGGCCCACTGCCACTTCAACTTGCTAATTCTTAGAGCTATGTCGATGACTTTGGTTCTCTGTCGGATGTATTCGTTACGAATCCTATCCTTCAGAGAAACTCCGAGCATAGCTCTTTCCATAGCTCGCTGAGCGACTTTAAACTGGTGGACCAGCCCTACCGTGAGTGTCCACGTCTCAGCTCCGTAGGTCATGACGGGTAGGACGCACTGATTGAAAACTTTCGTTTTCAAGCATTGCGGTATGGATGACGAGAAGACTCGACGTAGTTTCCCAAACGCTGCCCAGCCCAGCTGGATCCTCCTCTTGGCCTCCTTCTCAAAATTGTTTTTACCTAATTGCAGAATCTGCCCGAGGTAAGTATATTCAGAAACGATTTCAAGAAGGTGGCCATGTACGACGACCGGTATCGGATCAATGTGGCCATTGATCATGACTTTGGTTTTGTCCAAATTCATGCCAAGACCGATGCGTCGCGAGGCTGAAGCTAGGCCGTCCAGCATCTGGTTCAGCTCCTCTAGCGACTCCGCCATTAGGACTATGTCATCAGCGAATCGCAGGTGTGAGATGTAGTCACCGTTTATGTTAATGCCCTTCCCTTTCCAGTCCAGCGTCTTAAACATATCTTCCAACGCGCTTGTGAACAGTTTCGGGGATATGACATCCCCCTGTCTCACTCCTCTGCGCAATTGGATGGGTTTGGACTGCTGGCCCTGTACTTGGACATTCATGGTGGCGCATTCGTAAAGACATCTCAACACCTCGATATAACGACAGTCCACTTGGCATCGCTGTAAGGATTCCAGAACAGCCCAGGTTTCGACAGAGTCAAAGGCCTTCTCATAGTCCACAAAAGCCAGACACAGGGGCTGATTATACTCTTCAGACTTCTGTATAATCTGCCTCACTGTGTGAATGTGGTCTATGGTACCATATCCTCCGCGAAACCCGGCCTGTTCCGGTGGCTGGAACTCGTCGAGTCTCCTGGCGAGACGATTCGTGACCACTCGTGAGAAAAGCTTATAGACATGGCTCAGGAGCGAGATGGGTCTGTAATTTTTAAGCAGAGTTTTATCGCCCTTCTTAAAAAAGAGCACCACCAAGCTCCCGCTCCACGCCTTTGGAGTTCTCCCACTGTGAAGGACGGCGTTGAAGAGCTTCTGCAATTCCTGTATAACAGGGGCTCCTCCAGCTTTCAAAAGCTCTGATGTAATTCCGTCCTCACCGGGGGCTTTTCCATTATTAAGCTGTCTCAGAGCTAACACGATCTCGTCTTGACTGATGTCTGGCAGTTCGTCGGTGTAGTGGCGTGTCAAGGTGGCTCTGGAATCGTGGTCGTCTCGTCGGGGACGAGGGGCATGTGCAGCGTATAATCGGCCATAGAAATCCTCTATCTCGGCGGAGATCTCCGGCTTCGACAATACGGTCCTCCCGTCGTGCGTTTTAAGCTTCGTCAGGTGGCTCCTGCCAAGCTGCTGAGTGAATACTTTGGACCCTCGGTTTCGCTCTATCGCCTCTTCAATGAGGCGTGTGTTGGAGCTCCGAAGGTCGCGCCGTACCATCTTCGCAATTCGCTTGTTCAGGTCTGACCTCTCCGACGAAGTCGCTTGGGTGGTTTTCCGTCTTCTTGTCATCAGCCCGAGAGTCTCAGCCGAGAGTTTAGATTTCTTGCCAATACGCTGTTTTTTGCAAAACTGAATGCCCTCGTCCCTCAACGTTTCGACCAGATTGTGTAGGGTCTCGTTAGCGTCATCAGTGGGTTCCAAAGCAACAAATCTGTCCCCGAGAAGCTGCTGGAATTTCTCGGTGCCCGCCATGATTTGGATTGGGTTAGGACGGAGCGTGGACTTCATCAGACGGTTTCTTTCAAGCTTTAAGTTGATATTCAGAGAGCCTCGGAGGAGTCGGTGATCAGATCCGGTATTGAACCTGTTGATCACTGAGACATCTCTGAATATGTGCTTGCTATCCGTCATGATGAAGTCGATCTCATTTTTGGTCACAGTATCGGGACTTTGCCATGTCCACTTCCTTTGAGGCTGTTTTTTAAAGAAGGAGTTCATTAAGAACAGCCCCTCTTTCTCGAGGAAGTTGACAAGCATTTGCCCCCTGTGATTCCTAACTCCATAACCATGCGGTCCTATCCGGGATTCGTTGCCAGTCTGGGTTCCCACCTTGCCGTTAAAGTCTCCCATAACAACGTTGAAATGAGCCTTAGTGGTGTTATGCAAGGCTTTGGATATGTCTTCGTACATATCCTCCACTTCATCATCTGAGTGTGCCGAGGTCGGTGCGTATACCTGAATGACCTTCATGCTGTAACGCTTTGACAGCCGAATGATCAGGTACGCTACCCTGGTCGACACACTGGAGATTTCTTCGACGTTGTTAGAGAGGACCTTATTGACGAGGAAGCCTACGCCGCCCTGGGATGTTTTATCACCCTCGCGAAAGTAGAGAAGATGGCCCGAGTCTAGGGTTACGGTGTCCTCCCCCTCTCTACGAACTTCACATAACCCTAGAACATGCCATTTAATGTTCTCTAACTCAACTTCCAACTGCGCTAGATGGTGGTCAAGCCTCGGAGTGCGTCCGTTAAACGTTGCCAGGGTCAGTTGTTTGTGGCAGCCTGAGGTAGCCCGGTGATTGTTAGCACCCCCTGCCCCGCCGTTACCATGGCCGCTGCCATGGCCAGGAATAGCGAGGCGGCCGGGAACTAGGGGCCGTTTCCTTTTTCGTACGATTATCATAAGGGGGGTAGTGCCCATAATCCCCACGCTGGGCATGCGGGTTGGGGATCGCAGTTCAGTGTGTGGTGATGGAGTTGTTCTACGGGGGGCGCTGCTGCCCGCCCCCCGGTTTTGTCCCTTTGTCGCCTCTTACGACACCCACGGGAAGAGTTGGGGTGGTGCAATTCTAGGCCGGCACCACACGGCAAGTTTTCTAGATACACCAACTGAATAAATAACTTTGTAATCTCATATAAATAATAGGATTACAAAGTTACATTTGCAGTTAATGAATCATTGTACCTGTATATGTATAATTTAATGAAATAATAGGTATAGTTAGGTAGGTACCTAGATGGTACCGGAAAGGAAAAAAAGTAGGACTATCTACAAAAAGAAATGAGATGCCATCAAAAAAAAACCAAGTCTCTCAACCCAGGGTGGTAGTAGTGTGAGTTTTGTTAACTATCCGTATTCATTCGATTACGTTCGTACGATTACGCATTAAAGCAGCGCCTCCTGGCGACACGAGAAGAGTTAAAAAAATCCATACAAATTCTCGTTTTCGTTATCGTGATCGAATGGCGAATGAAACTCACACTAGGCACTTTGTTCTTCTACCTTAAAAAGTTGCGAGATCCATGTAATACCAAGTCTGTTAATTTATTCAGTCTCTACATAAGGGATCTTCTGTCTTAAGTTATTACGTAATTAGGCGCGTAATTAGTACGTAATTAGACGATGCGCCCGCCGCGTCGCGCCGCCGGGTCCCAAAAAAGATTATGTTACTCTTTCTCATTTTATGTTTCTTGCCCGATTACACTCTACATTTTCGACACTTGCATTGTGAAAATAAATAATTCAAATGAAATTAATCTCTACACATATACAAGATTAGACTATATGAACTAGATTCTTTTGCCTTCTCATAAGTGGGGAAATGAACAAAACTGAAACTGTGTCAATCAATGTCACCAAATGACGCATCAAGGAGGGTCCTCCTTTTTCAATACCTAGGTACTTCTGTTTAGTGAAATTTATTAATCTTTGCCCGTTTCTTATAAAATATTTTGTCACAGCGTAAAGCTCAATAAATCTTGATCATATTCTTAATAATTAACACGTCTAAATGTGCCCTGTTTAAAGTAAGTGAAAGTAATTGTGTACGTGTAAAATAAACCGGCTTGCTACTGAATTATTGTAAGGTAAACCTAATTTAACTATTTTCCTCAAAGTAACTCATGATAATATATTAAAGGTTCCAAATATAACTAACTACATTATTTCTTTAATTCTACTACAATATTATAAACACTTAGCGATTGTTCGATAATGTAAACAAAAAATGTGTTTGATCTTTGATCATTGTTTAGAAATTGAGTAGGTAGCGTGTTCGCTTTTAAGAAGTGCTATCTCTAAAACGTCAAGATAATTAACAAGGGGACAGTTTTGCTTCAATATCTACAGTAGATACAGGGCCAGAGCAAGTGATTCACAATTTTTATCTGTTGAGTGAAAAAATAGTGTACCTACATAGGTAAAATGTTGCATGATTATTTGATAAAAGTTAATCTACTTGTAAAATTAAATTTACACGCGATGTGGTCCTTGCATCTACTTTTACTACACAATCATACTAGCAATATCATCATGAGATAGGTAGAAAGTAAATAGTTAAAGAAACCCTAGGTAGGTACTAAATTTTGATGTGCAAAAATCATGTAATTAACTCACCAATATGTTTATTAATCTTAACATTTGTACCCAATATAAATTAAATGTATGTTCTTACACTTACAGAACAATACAACATGCCCAATGAAAAAAACTATTTTATAAGGAGTTTGTAATGAAACAACTTTTACGGATCTACTCACATTTATTTTATACATCAGTTTTATTCCTGATGTTTCAAACCCTTTGCAGGGTCCGTGGTCACAGAGAGACTTGAATTTGGAGGTTATTTTTTTTTATTATACAACAGAAATCTAGCTCCATACAAAAATACCTTTTTTTGTAGCTCTTGTTGGGGGGTTAAAATATTAATTTCTCTTTTGTTTTTTTTCGTTAGCTATAATTTTCGTCATTTTTGTGAAAAAAAGTCCTGCACCCCCTTTGCAACACAATGCGTGTAATCCAAAGTGGCCCAAGTGAAACTTTTAACAAGTCCAAACTCCCATACTAAATCTTTGAAAATTTTTCTAAACATCGGCTTTATACAAAAGCATCGGCAAATTTTATTCTAAAAATTCTCTCTCTTTTTAAAAGCTATGATTTTCGTCATTTTGTGAAAAAAAGTTAAAGAGTGTATTTTTGGTGCACCCCTTTGCGACACCCGGACCTTTCAATGTGTAGTGTTCGCATAAACTTTAAAAAACAATACTATTGTAATTTATTAGAAGAAACATACAATTGTAATTTTGTTTATAGCTATGAAAGAGCGAGGTCTATGGTATAGTTATTTTATTATATTTGAAAGAAATCCCCAAAAATGGTATTTGGGTCATTCCATATTGTATGCGAAAATATCAGATTTTTAAAAGTAACGATTATCTACTTAATTAATGGCTTAAATTAATCAACAAACATCAAATAATTAGATAAAACAACTTAAACTTAAAAAACTTTATTTCATTGTTATTTCTAAATGTGAAGTGACATCAAAACGCATTACCTCAATGGTAATTTTTGCCGCTAAATTGGCAACACTGGAAACTGCCTAAAAATTTTGAAATTGACACCTAGCGACTAACTATCGTAAGGAGAGATCTTTCAACTACTGTGAACTGCGAAAAGAAAAGGTAATTGCTACTTTTTACTTGTTTGTTTTTAATATTGATTGTGAGACATTACACACTGTAACACCCGTTACAGAAAAGGCAAATAAGTTTGCATTGCTCCTTATTTATAGTGATTATTTTAATATAACTCTAGGGAAGTAAGGTTATGATTGCAAACTAACAACTTTGACCTCTTGTTTGCTGCTAACCTTTATAAGTTAGATATTTTAGTGAATACATATCTGTAACACCCGTTACTGTAACGGGTGATGCATTTACGCAAACCTATCAATAAACTGTAACACCCGTTACACCCACTTAGGCTTGACTTTTCCAAACTTTTAATTTATATTTACATTTCGGTTAAGTTATTATGAAAATATATTCTGAAAGGTGTGTGTCACAACATTAAAAAACGTATGTTCTCATTCGAGATCAATGCTAAATTATCTCTTAAAAGTGTACGACCTGTAACACCCATTACATGGAATGACCCATTTGTAACTTAATTAAACATTTCAAGAAAACTAAAATGACCAACTTTGAACTATGATCTTATTTAAGTAATTTTTAACTGCATTACATACTATTAATTCCTGACAAACGGATAACGACAGTATGGAAGGCCTAGACGGAGATGGCGGGATGAGTTGGACTCCCACTTACGGAATTGGGATGAACCAGCTCAGGATATAGATAGGTGGAAAGAGGGTGGGGAGGCCTCTACCCTACAGTGGGAAAGTAGTGGCTGACAATAAAATTAATAATAATAATCCTACTAATATTATAATCGCGAAAGTTTGCAAGTATGGATGGATGTTTGTTACTCTTTCACGTAAAAACTACTGAATGGATTTGAATTAAATTCGGCATACAGATAGTTTATCTGGATTAACACATAGGATAGTTTTTATCCCGATATTCCCATGGGAACGGGAACCACGCGGGTGAAACAGCGAGCGGCCGCTAGTACTACATAATATAAACAATCTATCTTGTTAGCCTAACCCGCTGCAGGTACAAGTGTCCTACAAAAAGTAGTAAAAATAATAACACTGTTGGTAACAAAAACATTGAGTATAATAACAAACGTGTTTGATAATGACTGCATCTGTTTATAAAACGGTTTTACAGTCGCTAGCATACACCTCCAAAAAACAATTGAACTTTTATGATTTTTAAATCATAAGGTATATAAACATGATTATAGTAATTACAGTAATCACCAGGGTGACTAGTGTGACTTTCATTTGGCATTTTATCATGTTTATAAAAAAGAGAATTTGTTCAGCAAAATCTTAACTCTTCTCGCATGTCGCCAGAAGGCGCTGCTTCAATGCCATACTAATTTGCGTTTTCGTAAATGTAATCGAATGAATACAAATATAAACAAAACTCACACTAGTTACCCTGCTCAATTTATGTCCCTACTACTGGGGCACGAGCCTTCCCTATAGATATAGGATGGATAGGGAGAACAGGCCATAAATCTATACGCAAGCCCAGAGTGGATTCTTGGTTGTTAACAACTGCTAATATAGCCGGGATCAATGGCTTTACTCGGCATTAAAAGCACGGAGGAGCTCGGGTTGGTACATTTTTAGTCACCCATCCGATGACCGTCCTTTGCGAAAGTTGCTTAACCTTAGCAATCGTAGATCGAGTGCGTTAACCACTGCACCATCGAGCTCCTTCAATTAATTTAGTTAAATGAATTAATTACATCACAATATTAATTTCAACTACTTGTAGCCTAAATATGTCTGGTTTTATGTGACTTGAATGTGAATCATTATTTTAATATAACTTGATTGAATTAAATTGTAAACATGTATGTTCTGGACTGACTCATCACTTAACATCTGAAGTCACTAAAGCTGCACTGTTTATCAAACATGGTATCAGAAGCTTATTAATGCAATTGTGAACATCTAACTTTAGCAGCTAAGGCTTTCGAATCAATGTTCCTTAAAAATATACAATTTAATGTTAAGAATGTAGAAACAATATAATCTATATACATATAATGCATTGTCCTGACTGACTGATTCATCATCGCCAAGCCGAAACCGCTGAAGCTAATTAGATGAAAGAACAATGGCAAATATCCATACTAAAAATTGTCTGATATAAAATATGAGCGCACATAAACAAAAAATATGTCTTAAGATTCAGCGTTACTTGTTGATTCTGTATGTAAAGTTATTTTCATCTGAGAAAGCCGGAAAAAAAAGATATTGTGGTTTGATTTTTGGTTAGGTAGTTAGGTTAGTTTTTTTTCTTTATTATGACATCCAACAAGACACACTGATACGAATTTGTGTTCAGTCAGTGTCAAAAGTACCTAACTTATGTCTAAAGTCTAAAGGCCTTTTTCCTGTCATGCGTATTTTCACCCGGCGCGTGCGGATCTCGTCCGCATGTGGGTTATAATACGCTCCGGGCTTAGAGCATTAAACCAACCGGAGACGCCACTGACAGGCGTTCCCCTCTGCCAAAATTATATGACCGGCGGTCATATCGATTATATAAAACTAGTTGCCGCGCGTTCCGGCGTCATTTACAAATCGCGGTGCACGCGTTAGGACGTAAGCAAAAAATGTCGAATTGCAGCGTGTTTTCGTGTAAAGAGCGATCAGAAAAGTCGAATGTACAAAAATAACCTTACTTTCCATCTGTAAGTATTATTTTGTCTTATTATTGTTGATTAAAGCACTAAATTTGCAAAAAACTGAAAAAATATTGTCAATCAAAAAGTGTTGCCACTAAAACGTCAAGTTGCAACTTTGCGTAACTTTTAAAATTGAATGAGCCAACATTGAATTACAATTTATTCTTCACGTTCTTTATCGTTAAAACTGTATTTTAATACAAATGCCTATTTAATTAATAATAAATCACTATTTATAAATTGTTACTTATTTTCTTTTTCCAACGTTTTTTGCAACAAAATTGCTTTAAAAAATTTCAATACTATGAAACTGTATGTTTAGGATCGGTCTACTTCATTAATATAATAGTTTGACGTCCCGTCATTTATCCCGAAAATAGGAAATTTAAATTTAATTACATTAGCCACACTGCAACAAAGTTAGAGCTGCGACAGTACAAAAACAAAACATCGATATAGGCTTCATCATAATGTTTATTCTGGCTATATATTTTTCAGATTTCCAAAAGATGTATTTATTATACTTATATATTTGGATCACAGCTTGTGAAAATCATGTTTCGTGGACTCCTAAACGCACACGATTTGCTCACAGCATTTTCAAACTTTTTGTTTTATACTGCAGTCCAACAGCGTGTCGTGGCAACTTTGAAATTATTAAAATATGTGTTCTTTTTATTATTATAATAAAGTACTAATCATAACTTCTTTGAAATATTTACAATAAAAATAAAGATTATTGAATTGTTGTTAATTCTTTTTCGTTTAGAAAATAAAATAATGAGGTAAAAATTATTGATTACCATTTGTTTACGACGATGCCTAGTTTTAAGTAATACACCGAAGAAACAGTAAAATTCCTTTATTCGGAATAAAATATAAATAAAATAGGGACGCGCGTACGAGCTGAAATCTCGTTGATAGATATGATGTCATTGTCCGGCCGTCGCCGGTGTCGCTAGTCAGTGGTTTCACTGCGTCGTCCTTGCTCCCTCCCTCATTGCCGTTAGTATGCTTAACATCCTCCTCCCTCTTGGAAGCTGAGGTTCCAAGGACCTCATGAGAATCGCCTATGGGCAGAGCGCAAACATTGGTTAATGCTCTTTTTAAGATGTCCATGGACGTAGTAATGTCCACAACTCTGCAAACACCGTCAGTTCCATAGTATAGTTTGTTGATGCGTCCTAGGACCCATTTCATCGGTGGAAGGTGCTCCTCTTTAATAACAACTATGTCTCCAACCTTTAGGTATGTTTCCCTTACAATATTTTTGCCATTTCACGCGTTGTTGAAGTACACAGAGGAAAACTCGCAACCACTGCGCCCAGAAGTGCTGTCTCATGCGCTCCAGCTGCTTTTATCGGTTGATCGAAATCTTGGTCGAAGAAATGTTTTTTCAGACATGAAAAATCTTTATCCAAATACTTGGAAAATCTCCTGCCTGAATCGAGGCAGGAGATTTTCTAAAATTTCAAGATTCGGACCAGCCAAATGTGGAAAGTTCCTTTTTCATTTTGTTATTCTATTTTCAGTCTTCCTTTAAGATCCTACGTTACCCACATAAAAGATTGATCTGCGTTATAGAACCATGAAAATACATGTTGTTCAGTTTTTCTGTTCCTTCTGTTTGAGAGTCTGAGTTAGATAGCCAACTATTTTTACAAGCTTTTATTAAACTTGCAATGTATGTGTGTATGTATGTATGTTTGTTCAGTTGGAATCTTACACCTTAATTTTGAAGCAGATATCTTCAACCGATTGAGCTGTAATTTCATGATGAAGTTTTTGTTTGACATGCCAATACATTTTTTGCCTCACTTTGGATTCTAAGACTTTGCCCAATGCAGGAAGAAAGAATATTGTTGTTGTTATTGTTACATGCCTATAGTTGGAAACAACATTTGTATCACTACCTTTGTGAATGGGAGTCAGGTGTGCCGATTTCCACTGTGATGGAAATATACCATTTGAAGCGATTTGTTATAATAATATTTGTAATGGGGGCCATTACAAATATTATTATAACAAATCGCAAGTTTCTCGGCATACATTTTTAGTAATATGTTTGGTTACCATGCTGGTTTACCATCTAAACCAGCACGCTTATTATTAAAGCCTCCTCGATCTCCGGTACTAATAAATTCAATGAACCCAGACAAGACATGCAATCTCGAGCAGTTAATTCGTTCTGAGAAATTTTAGTCACTTGAGGATCCTTTACTTCATAAACCGACTGAAAGTACCTACTCTGAACTTTTAACGTCATTACACAATTATATAATATAAAAGCTTGTCGCGAGATATACTTGTGTAGATAAACAAGTAAATTAAATAACTTGATGTGATTGATTTTAACTATTAAAATTTTCGGGCTATGTCATTATTATTGGCATCGACAAATTTAATCGATAGTGTCAAGCCCTATCGACGTTTATATAAAGTTGACGTCAGACTCGTGCACGGACAGGCTATCCCTGTGTGTGAATATATTAGTGTGCGTCTAGTTTATGCTAGTGTTTAATAATTTTGTAGTTTGCGTGCGTAGCGACGTCATTGAAAAATGCATCAGTGCGTAATCATCGCGTAATAGGAAAAGCATGTATGAAATGACAGGATGCTGGCAGCCCGCATGCAGACCAGTAGGCCGATTCTACTAAATAACTGCAACTACACTGCAGCGTCGCGTGTGTCAAAATGAGCAAATTTTGACGTTTCGGTATTCTGTTATGCAGCGCTGCTGCCGTAGTGTTGCAGGGACGGAGAAGTAACGCAAATAGGTATTCCACTAACAAAACTGCACTACACCTGCACGCTTACTGCAAAATAATCGTATTCCATTAAAATATTTTGACATTTGTGTAGTAATGACAGCAGTATTGGTGCAGTTTTTGTGCAGGTTTATTGAAGTAGATCGTAAGCAACTTTTGCACAGCGTATTATAAGCATTTTACGTATTTAGCGAATTGTGACATTAGTTCTTTTAGTTTTATTGCAGGATTCGTGCAGCTGTAGTGTAGTAGACGCGCAGTTGTAGTGTAGTTGTGGTGCGGAGAATTTTAATAGAATACGTCTATTTCCACGGCACTACTCCTACACGCGACAAATGACAGGCGTAAACGTGCAGTTGCAGTTTTCTAATAGAATTGACCTCCTGGGGCCCGACCGCCTAACCGATCGCTTTGACTTCGTGTGTGGTTTATGACGTCATCTTGTCGTTTCGTGCCGCCTATGAAAGCAATATCGAAAGCTATAGCCTTTAGCTTTTGATATTGAACTCTATATTGCTTGCATAGGCGGTGCGAGGTAGCAAGATGACGTCATAAACTATACGCGTAGTCAAAGCGATCGGTTAGGCGGTCGGGGGGCAGACCCGCAAAGGCCCAAGTCATAAAGAAACTTGTTTAAACGGAAAGTCTAAGTGCTGTCTCAATTTTAAGATGCCACGGCATGCAATTTTGGACTTGTTGTAAAAATTAAAATAGTTTATATTATGTGTCGCATAGCGGTAAAGAATAATATTAACAAAACCGAAAAAACACATAAAACAACCAACTGAGAAAGAGTGCGGAGCAATCTGTCCGTTTGTTAACTGTCAGTGTGATAGGTAGATAGGGCAGGACTTCATTACAACTTGATTCGATACTTATAGTAATAACTCAATACAAATACGGTAGATGCTTGAATGGCATTAAAGCGGCTTCTTCAGACACCAATCACCATTAATATGGTGGGAACAAAAAACTTATTTACTGTTTCGAGGGTGGAAATCGACTTTCGTTTGATCAATAACGTTCAAAAGAATATTAAAGTCGATAAAAAATAATTTTATTCACTCACATCCCGATTTTCAACGTGGCTGATGGATTAAGATAAAAACACATCTTTGATATTCTTTTAAAAAACTTGATTTAACGCCGGTATTCAAGAAAATATCTTTGTAAAAACATGCGAAAAACAATAAATTCGTTTGGTGTAAATAACATTAATGGGCGCTTTCAAAAAGTCAGACAATTTTTTTGCCATTGTTCTTTGGACTGTAGGTTAATTGAGTGACGAAACCAGCCACTAACAAAGGATTTTACGGAAATCATATCCTAAGGGGTGAAAGTTTGTGTAAAAGTCCGTCAGGCTTTATGAAAAGAAAAAGAATGACGTGTCTCGGGAAGTTTGTTTATTTTCCTGTAAGGAGAAAATAGGGAAGAAGGTTTTTTGGGAAAATCGTTATTTTTATAGTAATAACTACGAGGGATGAAATAAGGGTGGAAAGTTTGTATGGAAATCTGTCATTCCTTCAATTTTGGTATTTGGCCTGTTTAGAAATTATAAATTGTTTCAGAATTTTTGGAAAATGAACCCTTAAGTTGGGGATGATAAGTTGTACAGGAGGTTTCAAAACGAACCAAAATTACTTGTACAGAGTGATCTTTATTATGTTGTTTTGTTGTTGTTGCTCGCATGTATGGGCTTTTAAATAATAAAAAATGAAAATCTTTATGTTGAAATGACGTGATATGTTTAGTTGTCTAACCCTTATTACAAATTTCATACTAAAATACAGTTTTAATCTAAATTGCTTCTAGTTTCTAAATCAATTTGCTGATGGATGCCCATGGCCTTTATAGTGCAACTGTTACATGTAGAGCGGGTTTAGTATAAAACCTAATTTCGAGAATTTAAGCTTGACTTAAGTTTTCTTATGGTCAACTGTTAGGTAACTTCAGTTCTTTTTCTTAAGAACAAAACTATGAGGTTTTACCTCCGCATATTTTAATTATACAGTAACTACTTAGTTAATTATACCCTCATGATATTTACCTTTAATAAGTTTGGTTTTTATTACAAATAAACACAAATCGTGTAGCCCACGGGAGCAAAGCCGCGGAAAAAAGCTAGTGAATTATGTAGGTATATCAGCGCAAAGGTTTTCCTTCTGTCTAAAGCTGCAGTCGGCCAATCTGGTTGATCACCCTTGCCACATAGTAAAACATAAATATAATTCCATGATGTTAAACTTGTTTACTAAAACTAAAAATACTTGTTTTCACATCTACCTAATAAATTGAAATATGTTGAGCATAGGGTTAGCACTATTTCATAATTATGTTACAAATTTTTTAGGTATTTATGTAAGTAAGCAATAGAATGTATAATTTAAACATCATGTTTCATCATTTCTGTCGATAGACATCCATTGCTGTACAAAGGCTTTCCCCAAGGATCTCCACAAAGACTAGCACTGCTGGCATAGTCATCGGTCTACCTTGTCGGAGGCCTGCCTACACTGCGTCTTCCGTTGCAGTTGCCTTTCGAAAACTGTTCTGATATCAGTTCTGGCGATGTGGTTAACGCACTCTAACTGCTTTTTTTTTGTAAGTGTTGCTGATTGCCGCTGACGGCATTTTTAGCTTCACTGGGCTTATTTGGGAGCGGCGAGAAACTAAAAGGGTTCCTCAAGCCGTGTGATACGAATAATTGTCGTCGTCAGTGGTTTTCTAGAGGGAACGGCATCACGCACTAGTGCGTGTCCCCGTGCCCTACTAGATTCTCCGAGGGGTTCGGATCGGATCGGCAATGAAAAAACTTTCGAAAGGGCTCATCTATGCCTCAGAAGGCTTCCTAAAGTCGTTGGTCCCGGCTTGTTTAGCTGGCGTTCTCTTAGTGGTGAACCCATACACAGAGAATGCTCATGCTTCAGCAGTGGGGACATAAAATGAACCGATGATGACGATGATATTTTTTATTTTTTTTCCTTGTTAAAAAAAACTTATTAAATTGGTCCAGATGTGGAAAGCATCGACTGACGTCGTGGCGCCGGCGCTGGCGGAGGCCGACGACTGGGAGACGGACCCCGACTTCATCAATGACGTCACCGAGCACGAGCAGCGCTGGGGGCCGGGCGGCAGGAACGTGGAGGCTATTGAGTAAGAATTTGTTATTTGTCTCTTTTGTTGCTTAGGGCGTCCGCTGAGTCAGTGGCAGCGGGCGCACGGCGCCGCTGAGGTGCTGTTTCATGTAAATTCATACAGCAGCAGCGCTACGTGAGGCGGGTCGCCCTCGCACGCGGCGGCGCGGTCAACGGGGCACGCTCGTCCGTTCGCGGATCACTGATATGCACTTTGATACATGACATCTTCAAAACCAACATATTTATCCGCGACGGAGCACAGCGCGGATCTCCTTGCCCGCTTGACGTAACGGACTTCCTTACGGGTAATTCATGGCCTTCGTCTCACCTGATGTTAAGTGATAAGGCCGAAAGTAGAAGCGCACTTCACTCGGTATCCTCGACCACTGATGAACTGGCTGTCATAACTCGAAACGGTCGGAACATAAGAATGCTACTAATATTGATGTTTTGGCGACATATTTAGATAAGTTGGTGATAGCTAGCCAGGTGTACTTAAAAAAACCCTAAGTACTAGCAACCAAACTGAGCACAAATATGTTAATAAAGCTGGGAATCGAACCCGGGACCTCTGTGTCTAAGACCGGTGGTTGGTCTTAACCACTAGACCACAGGGGCGACTTCCGCTAAAATAATGACAGGTGCGCTCGCGGCCTCGCGTGTATGTTTTGCGGTAGTGTATTCGACTTAATTTAATAACATATTTATCTTAACAATTTTTATTTTCCTAACCTTCGACTTTACTTTTAACCAGAACGAAACATCCAGAAATATCATCCATAACTAATAAATGGGACATAGAAACTGTAAGCAAACACTTTTACAACTGTGAATCTCGACGGGTCAATATCTCTTTAATTTATAAATAGCAGATAAAGAAGGGAAATGTGTGGGAACGAAGTGTTGTTAACCTTTTGCGGCTTGTTCCAGTATGGCGAAGTTGAGGGAAGAGGTATTTGAGGCTGACAAGGAAGACAAACAGAAGCAATACGAGAAAGGACCGAAACCTTCATTTGGGTAAATGTTCATCTGAGTTTTACCCTACTTGAGTGGCAGTTTGAAGCAGTTAGGATGCCACTGCTTCAAGCTGCGACTGCATAGTGAACTACAGTCTTTTATTTACAAACATACATGGAACCGCTCAAGCAGTTGCATAGTTCACTATGCAGTCGCAGCTTGAAGCAGTCGATCTTGACTGCTTTAAGCTGCCCGTGTATGGCCGTCCTAAGGTGTATGAAATGATCAACAAACATGATCAGCTGATCTTTTTAGCGGGAATGTGAAGTGCCAAGTCTGCGGTTTAGTTTTCATCATTATCATCATCATCATCTCTCCTAATTCTCAAAAGGACTGATGTAATGATGACTGTAAAAAGACTAATTCGCGAAATGGCCAACTTTTACCAACGCATGACTTATGGCACAATTTAGTTGGTTACTAGGCTATGTTAGGTTTTATATAATATCCAAACAAAAACTGAAATAATAGTATTTTTATTGAAATATGAAATAGCAATCACAGAACATAATTATTAACAAAAAATAAATAAAATCAAAATCTTTCATGATGTCAGAGAACAAAAAATCTTCATTATTTCGTGATATGAAATGAATTAAATGAATGAGTCTAGTCATATTTTACGAATCAGTTATTTAGAAATTCAGTCCTATAACGAGTTAGCCCTTTTGAGAAGTAGGCGTTTTATTGTTTAGTCCTTTTGAGAATTAGGTATTTTACTATTTAGTCCTTTTGAGAATTGGCCTTTTCGCGAATAAGTCCTTTTGAAAATTAGTCCGTTCGCGAATTAGCCCTTTCGAGACTCAGGTGCCATTTTGCGAATTAGGCATTATGCGACTAAACGTTTAATTTTAATGTGAAACAATGGTGGACTATTAACCTAGTATTCGTGAGCATGCATGAGTGTAGGCAACTGAAACAAAGCAGTACAACGTCACTTTTCAGTTTCTCTCAAGAAGTCCGCATGAGTTCTTAGTAAAGCCCCACATCTTTACTGGGATTCTTAAGGGGTTGGGGGGTATATCATTTCTGACTTCTCATTACTATTATCATTTATCATCATCATGTTAGTATATTAATAAATTAAATATTTTCTATTTATATACTTTCAAGAAAATTACTTTGACACTGGCTAAATGTGCTAACCGCACGAAGCCATCAACTTTATGTAAGAAAAAAGAAATATAATCAGCTGTCATCCTGAGTACATACAATCACAAACAATGTAATCTTAGGTGACACCAAATACTTACCATCATGGTTGATGCAACATAAGTTGTCCAAAATAGCTTGTCGTTAAAGGAAACAAACTTTACGTCAATGTTATTAGATTATGTTATTGTCTGACACTGTCAGCATTGTGATTCAAGCAAGAAGAGACTTAAAATCGTACATCATTAAACTTACTTTACTTATTCGATCATTAATTGTTGTATTTTTGATGTTTTTATTCTTGCAAGTTTATTAGACGTTGTATTTTACTACATAAAGGTCTTTGTTAAAGATAAAGATATAATTTATTTGCTTGCACACGTGCAATAATAATAATATCACACTTTATATTTGAGCATTTGATCTGATGATTGAAATATTTCAGTTACGGAGGCAAATTCGGCGTCCAACAGGATCGCATGGACAAATCGGCTGTTGGGCACGACTACGTCGGGAAGACTGAGAAACACGTCTCGCAGAAGGATTACGCGCAAGGTATCAGTTTACGTTGATACACATAGTGCCTTTTTCAAATAAACAAATAATAAGCTCCGATAGTTATTCCGTGTTTTGTTCGTGTCATGTAAACGGATGTCTTGCTATATAGGTGTTTCAATAGTTAGACGATTTGCTACTTAGAAGTATTGATCGTAAATCGAAATTTCATCAAAATTGGTCCAGCCTTTTAGAAGGTGTTAAATTACAAACATACGTACAGAAGATTTATATATATATATATATATATAAAGATAAGTACACACGCCTGCACATCAGACTACCATACACTTTTAAATTTCTTCAATAGGCTTTGAATCTTATTGTTAAAGCTTAAGGTTGAAAATGTATTAAATAAATGTGGCAGATTTCCCTACCGGCGTCTGTGTTCCCGAGTGCATATAACCCTAAAGTTTTTAAAGCCCGAGTGAATAGGCTATTACTGGGCAAGCTTGTTCCATCGTCGGCCTCTTCTTAGCCCTAGGGATTAGAATGAGGCCAAGAGCAAGCCCATCTCACAAAAAAAAAAAAAAAGATTTGGTTAGGTTGATGGCGTCTCTGTATAGTCGACCATGAAATTGCTTTATCACTTTTGACAAAAACTTCTATCACAATAAAATTTCGTTAAGGCTCATTGACAATGATGACAACGTATCTGTCACTTGGTGTTTTAAACAAAAATAGAACTTGTTGTTTTATTAAATGCAAACAAAATTCACTCTAAGGTGGTAAAGCAATTTCATTGTCGACTATACAATGAAAGTGGGTATAAGATGTTATGTTTGTTACAAACTTACCTTACCAAGGCACATAATCGATTAAAAGTTCGAATTCATTCTTATAATCGAAGAATTTAAAAAATCAATATAGATATTACTCAAAATGGAATCGAAATCAAAATATCCACTTTTCGTATTGGATTTAAATATTTTGACACCTTTATTATAAATACATACCTAACAAATTGTATTTTAGGTTTTCTTTAAATCAGAATAATCGATTTACAATAATACTATTATTCTACGGCAGCACGAGATGATTGGCATGTAAAAACGTTTTGTTTTTGCAAAGTAGACTATAAGATTAGCGTTTCGTTTCAGGGAAAAAAGAATATACTCGTGCAACAATCATGTTTTTCCAACTATTTCCAGCTTCCATAAAAACATTCTAAATTAAAAAATAACTACTCATTACGACCTTTAAATTTCATATAATTAGTCAGATTTGGGCATGATAACTTTATGAATTTGAATAGGTGGTTCCCAGTTTGCCATTCTCCTTTACTACCCTGGAGGTATTTGATGTAGTTTGGCAAATGGTTATACTTTAATGGCCATTAACACGATATTTTATAAAATATTGCATATTTACTTACATGAGGCTCAACTATAGTGTTGTGTGTAAGGTTTCGGCGGCAAGTTCGGCGTGCAAACCGACCGCATGGACTCATGCGCAGTGGGCCACGATTACGTAGGCAAGGTGGCGAAGCACGAGTCGCAAACCGACTACGCGCAGGGCTTCGGCGGCAAGTACGGCGTGCAGACCGACCGCGTCGACAAGGTCAGTTTTTTTTTTTAATTTTTTGGCCTTTGATATGCGCGAGTGATGATCAGCGCCGCCAAACAATTGTAGTTCTATTGTGTCTGTATTTACTTGGTACTGTTTGTGTACGCAGTGTCGAGTAGAAAAATATTTTCTTTGTTATATAACATTGTGATGAAAGATTAATGATAAATGATATTCCCCCTCTAACCTCTTGACAACCAGTGAAGATTTTGGCTTTACTGACATCTCACGGTTTTCTTCACTTGCCTGCCAAGAAGTCAAAGTTAATGAATGTCAAGGTTCATTACTATCGACATTATCGATACTATCTAATGTAGATATTTTTATTATATCGATATCGATCGATAGTGACCTATTGAGCGGCATCACTATCGTTTGATCAAGGCGGGACATTTGACGACGATTTTTAGTGATAACGATACACAGCTTAATAGCGGGGACATGGAGCGGGGCGTAGGTATAATGCCAATCCATCACTCCAAATTAATGAATTTTAGAATGTTTGAAATCTAATGTAGTTATAGTTAAATTCGAAAGTAATCGACATAGCCCATCGGATCAGCAAGCTGAAGTGGCAGTGGGCCGGTTATATTAGCCTCAGAACCGACAACCGTTGGGGTAAACGAGTTTTCGAGTGGAGACCGCGTATCGGCAAACGTAGTGTAGGACGCCCTCAGACTAGGTGGAGCGACGATCTTTGCAAGGTGGCTGGCAAGAGCTGGATGAGAGTAGCCGCGGATCGTGCTCGGTGGCGTGGACTTGGAGAGGCCTATGTCCAGCAGTGGACTAGTATAGACTGATGATGATGATATAATTAAATTCAGAGTGATGAAGATGGAGCGATGGAGTGGAGTGCCCGTGAAGGGGGTAATATCACATTGATAATGATTATTATTTATTATTTATCTGTCCTCTCGTACAGAGCGCCGCCGGCTGGGAGCACCGCGAAGAGGTGGTTAAGCACTCGTCCCAGAAGGACTACTCCGTGGGCTTCGGCGGCAAGTTCGGCGTGCAGGCCGACCGCCAGGACGCCGCCGCCCTCGGCTGGGACCACCGCGAGCAGGCCACCAAGCACGACTCGCAGAAGGGTAAGACACACTTTAAAATATGCTATAGTGTTTAGTCAGTGCCACCGAACACCACTCGCAGAAAGGTCAGCTACAAGGGAAGCCAAAATCTTCTTTTCTTGTGTAATGGCGTGTTGCGGATTGTATATTTAGCCAGTGTCACTGAACACCACTCGCAGAAGGGTCAGCCACAAGTGAAGCCAAACTCTTCTTTTCTTGTGTAATGGCCTGTTGCGGATTGTATATTTAGCCAGTGTCACTGAACACCACTCGCAGAAGGGTCAGCCACAAGTGAAGCCAAACTCTTCTTTTCTTGTGTAATGGCCTGTTGCGGATTGTATATTTAGCCAGTGCCATCAAGCACCACTCGTAGAAAGGCGAGCTACCATTTTTTTTTTCTTTTGGAATAGCTTGGTGCAATTTGTATATTTAGCCAGTGTCGCTAAGCACCATTCGCAGAAGGATCGAATACAAGGTCAGCCAAACTTTATTCTTTCTTAAAATAATGGCGCTGCGGATTGCATATTTAGCTAGTGCTACCAAACACCACTTGCAGAAAAGTCAGCCAAACGTTTTTTTTGTAGCTTGGTTGCGTTTTTGTTCATTTAGCCAATGCCACCAAACACAGTGGCGCTACAATTACGCAGAAAGGTCAACCATTTCTCTTTTTTTTTCTTTTTGAATGGCTTGGTGCGTCTTCGACATTTAGCCCAACATGACTCGCGGAAGGGGTGAGACACACTTTTGCTTTTTCTTTCTTTTTGAATAGGTTGGTGGGGTTGCAGTTTTAGCAGTGCACTAAACACGTTACGCGGAAAAGTCAGCCACGTTACTCGGTCGAAGGCTCTCCCAAATTTGAACTGGTGGCAGAATCAGTAGTTTAAATTTTTACTTTTTTATTTTCGAGTGCTAATTGCTGCACTGAAGCTAAATTAAATATTTATAAAATTTATAAAATGCAGTGATCAAAATTAAACGCCTACACGACCCAGCCAGGAATCGAACCTGGGTCTTCCGCAATCCGAGCGGCTGCTTACTATAGCGTTGTGTTATCAAATTTGTGGTATTTCATCTGCAAAGATGAATCTGCATGGCCATCGGTTGCAATTACCGTTGGATAGATGGCGCACTGTGCCGTTATTAGCACTCAAAAAAATTAAAAAAGCAGTGACAAAATTCAGCGCTTACGTCAGTCTTCCCGGTAGCATAGCGGTCAGTGCAGCCGTTCGGATTGCGGAAGACCCAGGTTCGATTCTTGGCTGGGTCGGGTAGGCGTTTCATTTTTTTCACTGTATTTTATAAATCATATAAATATTTAATTCAGTAGTTTAAATTAGTAGTAACAAAATTTGTTGTTTATTATTATTTGTATTTTTATTCATAGTTTTGACGTCAATAACCCTTTTGAGATGCTGCGGCAGCACACATACATTTTTGTATTTTAATACTTGTGTTATGAAATTTTGTTTGTTTTTAGTGTAATTGTTGTTTTTTTTTATTTACAATTGTATATTGTGTGTGTTTATAGTGTCCAAATAAAGATTTTATCTATCTATCTATCTATCTATCTATCAATAAGTGCCTGTGGAGCGGATGATAGTAGCTGCGGATCGTGCTGTCGCATGCACAGAGAGGTCTATGTCCAGCAGTAGACTATAGTAGGCTGATGATGATGACGATGAAGCGCCAGTAAAAGCTCATGTATAATAATATTACAAAGCTGAAAAGTTTGTTTGTTTGTTTGGTTGAACGCGCTAATCTCAGGAACTACTGGTTCGAATTGAAAAAAAATTTTTTTGTTGAATAGTCCATTTATTGAGGAAGGCTATAGGCTATATTACATTACGCTATGACTAATAGAACGCGGGTGAAACCGCGGGGCACAGCTAGTATTAAATAAACGATTTTATTTTTTTGCAGACTACTCGATCGGCTTCGGCGGCAAGTTCGGCGTGCAGACCGATCGACAGGACGCCTCGGCCCTCGGCTGGGACCACCAGGAAAAGGCAGCGCCACATGCCAGCCAGCTCGACCACAAGAAGGTATGCAATAATAATCATAGCTCGTCTTAATCAATTTAAACGCCTCTGTGGTCTATTAAGACCACCGCTCACAGACCCAGAGGTCCCGCGTTCGATTCCCAGCGGGGGGTACATGTTTGTGTACTCGGTTTGGTTGATGGTAGGGCTTGTTGGTCCGCCTGGCTATCTACCATCATCTTATCTAAATATGTCGCCATAACATCAATGTTTGTAGCATTGTTGTGTTCCGACAGCGAGAGATGAGATAGCCAGTGCCTCAGTTGAGGATTCTGGGTGAAGTGCCCTTCCTTTCAGTCTTATCATCACTTAACATCAGGTGAGATTAAGAGCGTTTACGCCGCACACTAGCGCCACTAATAAAAAAAAAACATATCTAGTAATTAGAGATGGAAAATTAAATTATGCTCAACAAACTATTTGAATGAAGTAATTTAGCATTTTTACGTCACCTAATGAACACCTGACATGTTATGGTTTAGTTAAATAAGACGTTACGGCCACTTTTAACTATAACGCCATATTTAACCAAACCATAACATGTCAGGTGTTCATTAGGTGACGTAAAAATGCTAAATTACTTCATTCAAATAGTTTGTTGAGCATAATTTGATTTTCTATCTCTAATTACTAGATATGTTTTTTTATCATTAGTGGCGCTAGTGTGCGGCGTAAACGCTTTTAAGTGAAGGGCTAAGTGCTAACCGGTGAGATAAAGAAAGTACTTTTATACGGTTATCATTTACATACTGGCATTAGGTGGAATTGTATCACACTTATGGTTGATTAGCTCGCTCACCTCATGTACCTACTATTAATAATCTTGATTTTTTTTATTATTAAGTTTTTTGTTTTTTAGCTTGTGTACAAGCTTTTGAAGTAATGAAAATTTTTGATTTGATTTTTTCCTTTTTAATTTTATCAAGGCGACACACTGAAAAAATTCACCAACTTTCGTCGATTATAAGACTATAATGACTAACGAAACTGTAATGTTGATATAGGTAATCATGTCTTTACCTTGAACTTACTAGCTCAAATACACGATGGTATAATTTGGACTCGATCATAATTATTTTCGAAAACATCACAAAAAATCACTATTGTTGAAATTAAAACGAAATTACTTCATTTATTTGCTTGGAATCCACTCAAATACATTGATAAAATCAATATTTGTAAATTAGTAGATGCATACCCAAGTAAGATTTTATTCTCTTTAAAAGGTGGTCTCTTAGCATTTATAGTGGTCACACTTGGTTCATCGGCTGCAATAAAGTGAACATGTCCACCTATACCTGTATAAGGCATGTATAGGGGTGTAAATGTAGCCTAATAAGTAACTATTGGCGTTTTGTCAGGACAACATTACTCTTCTAGTCAGCTTCCATTTTCAAAGCTGAACAAGAGCGTTTTAAGAGAAGTAAAATACGGCATAGGCTATTCAGAGGTTCACATATACGGTGTTAGATTGCTGGCATTATAATATAACACATGTGAACATTATTGCAGCCCAAAGCTGTTATATATAACCTTTTATGAAGCGAATTGAATTTGATTGAATTCACGTGAACTCTGAGGCAATGCATACCAGCCCAGGGCTGAATATGTGCCCAGCTCAGATTATGTTGTACAGAAATTGGCATTGTGATAGTACACATGTGAACCTTTCTAGAGCTGGCGTCATTATAATGGTACACGCGTGAAACTTTAAAGAGGTTACAACACTAATTTTGAGTTATAATGGTTCACTGTAGATTGTAGATTGTGGAGACAATGACCACCATTATCGTTTTCGTTATTGATTGTATGGTTGATGTTTAAATACAAAACCATACAACGATTTAAATGCCAATAAAACAAAAATATGAAATATTGCTTTGTTTGTATCTGCTTATTTCGATATATTTATTTGATAAAAAGGCATATAGCCGAGGCGCGTAAAAATTTTAACTATAAATATGTATGTACTTTACAATAAATTTACATTACCCCGTAATATTAACACAATATCTATATATAAACACAGTTTACCAGTAAAAATAAATCACATCAAAATGGCTGTTAGACACGATTCGACGATGGCCATGGCCGTAAGCTATCACAAATTAATATTTATTAAAAAATTTGGTACCAAAGTGATTATTTGAGGAAAAAGCGGCCTAATAGTTGGTTTTAGGTACACTTGTGGTTTGGGTTTTGGATAATCGGCTGTATAATTGTTCACTTGTTACTTATTATAACTCACTTGTCTGTATGAATAACCACACGGAATCTAATATAGTGCCGTTTATCAGCTTTAAAACCACAGTTCTCTCTTTAAACTACCATTAAAGATCTACTATACTGCTACCGTGTACCTTTTGTACACTCAAAGCTGAAAAATTTGTGCCCAAATGGGTGATACAAGGGCTGTATAGCATGCTATACAGCTCTTGTGCAGCTCACATAGACAGCTTAAAGAATAAATGTGTACCATAAGTCAACCGCTATAGAACCCCCAATGCTACTTGGGTATTTTGATAACTAAAACCAATATTTTTTAAAGAATATTTTTAGTTTCTGCTAATTTCTAAACGGTTTCAATCGTCGCGGGCGCTACGTACTTTGACCCTATGACAGCGCCTGTAAGGTACAGCCGTTTTGAACGTTCACAAATCGAGGTTCCCCGTCCGATCCTCTAAATGCCACTACACATTTACAGAATACACTAGCACTACACTAGCACTAACTTGCACACTAGTTTAGGCCCAAGAGACCGTACTCGTAGAACAAGGGTACCTAAAACCGGTTCACACGCGCTCTATACCAGGTACAGATTTGTACCTGGGCGCTTCTCTCCTCCACCACGGCCCGGTCAACCTGAGCCGAGGTCCGAGCCTTTAGAGGCTCCCTCGGGTTGTTCCGTTTCCCGATGCGATCCGAACCCCTCGGAGAATCTAGTAGGGATCTACTAGTGCGTGTTGCCGTTCCCTTTAGAAAACCTCCGAAGGTGATTCATTTTACATGACTCAAGAAACCTTTTTAAGTTTGTCGCCGGTAAAAAAGCCCGGTAAAGCTAAAAATGCCGGCGACGGAGGCAATCAGCAAACTCACTCCAAAAAAAAAAAAAATCGAGGTGTCGTCTTAATTAATATTGTTTCATGATCATCATCAGCTCCTTTTATGTCTCCACTGCTGGGGCACAAGCCTTCCCTATGCTATCCCTTCCATAAATCATGCGGGCCCAGTGCGGTGCGGTGGTTGTTAACGACTGCTTGTGCAACCGGGACCAACTGGTTTACGTGCCTTCCGAAGCACGGAGGACATACATTCTTCATCATTCATTAATTTCATACATTTTTCAAAAACTGCAAAATTGGAAGGGGAGCGGCCGATCTCTGTCGATATCCTGTCAATGCCAATCCAAACTCATATTGTATCTTTTTTTAATTTTCATTGCTCCTAATTAATTTTAATAAAAATTACGGGCGAACACCAGTTGTCATTATACCTAGTATAACTCGTGCGCAGGGCTTCGGCGGTAAGTTCGGCGTGGAGACGGACCGCGTGGACGCGTCGGCGCACCGGTTCGAGGCCGCCGAGCGCGCGCCCGCCTACGCCACGCCTAAGCCGGACGTCGGCGGCGCGCGCCCCGGCAACATCCGCGCCAAATTCGAGAACATGGCCAAGGAGAAGGAACAGGTATGCGTTTGAAACTTGAACGACCGGTATCTGCGCACGGATAAACTTTGTTATCAGTGTAAAGTGTACCTATATATTAATACGTGAAGCAAAAACTTTGTACCCCTTTTTACGAAATTTGCTGAAATTTTGCACACTCATAGTTTATGTAGAGGACGAATGCAGAATGCTAATATTTTTTAAAGTTATGCATTAAAAATACGTTAAATTAAATAAACATTGTTTCAGCCATTTTACAAAAATTTCAAAAATGGAAGATGAGCGGCCGAAATCTGTCAATGCCCAATCCGAACTCACATTCTATCTTTTTTAATTTTTCATTGCTTAGGATACAATCCGTGCAGCCTTAATAAAATATTGTTTAGTTAACAGCTATTTATAAAGATTGCGGAATCGAATTTCGACTACTGGGCGACCGCTAGCCCATATAAATAATCTATACTAATGCAAATATAATAAATCTGAAGACTTTGTGTTTTGTTTAAACGCGTTAATCTTAAAAAAATATTTTTACATTTGATAACCCAATTTTTGTGGACGGCTATACGCTATTTAACATCACGCTATAGGAAGATAAGCGCCTAGACGAGCTAAAATAAAGTCTAAAAAAAGGTTTAGCGAATACAAAATTGCATTAGAGCAACGCGTTGTGACGCGGTGGGTGGGGGAACAGCTAATATTTTTTTATGACAGCTTAGCCCTAAGCCGTAACAATTCCAAGATATGAGCGATTTTACACAGGAAGTTTTTGTATAATCTGAATCCGTAAATCCAAATCTATGAGAAATAACGAAAAATATTCAATGGAGTTTCAGGGTCGATTTTGATACAAATTAAAATACATCCTTAGATTTAGGAAAAAAAATATATTCTTGTACGAGAATAGAAATTATTTAAAAAAAAAACACTTCTGTATTACACCAGCCAATAGTGTCGCTTATAAGAACCAAATTCTCCGAAATAATGTCAAATGTCAAACTAAAGGAAAAGATGAATTTATAACTTTTTAATCAGTATAATCATTTATCTACTTAGAATACATCAAGAAGATATTCGCTCATATATCTCTGAAAGGTAACGGTTTCGAGCTAACTTGCCATAGCAATTATTGTTCGTAAGCGCTGAATTTTGTCACTGCTTTTTTTAATTTTTTGAGTGCTAATAACGGTTCAGTGCGCCATCTATCCAACGGTTATTGCAACCGATGGCTATTTTCGTATTTAGGTTTAGCTTTTTTTACTGTATTTTATAAATTTTATAAATATTTAATTTAGCTTCAGTGCAGCAATTAGCACTTGAAAATAAAAAGTAAAAAATTTATAAAACCTATATGTTTTTTGTCAGGAAGCGCTCCAGTCCGTACAGAGGATAAGAGAACAGCGAGAAAAATCGGATAAAGCCCTCAAACAGAAGGTATGATCAGCTGCTAGCATCAACCCGAGCGTCATAGCCCGCTCTTTATGTTACTTTGAACCCTATTATGACACTATTAAAGAATAAGTATCGTACGACAATAGCGCCAATTGATCTATGTAACTTAAGAAAAGCTAATATTATCTTATTACCGAAAAAAAATTACGTTAACTTTTAGTCTATTTGTTCTTGAATCAATAGTTTTGACAGAGTGAGTTTAAAAAATAGGTACTTTTAAAACATGACAGTAAGGTTTGCTTTTCTTTGTTCGCATGTTTCCAACTTTCTCAGGAGTCCAACTTACATCCATACAAGTCGTCGCATGAGCCCAAATTTTATTTTTTATGCGCTTTTATTATCATTATTCCAAGTGGACGGTACAGTAACGTACATAAAAAACTATTTGATAGAAACTCATTGTGGTTTTCAGAGAGGAATATAACAATTTCATGTTTTTTTGCTTTAAGAAAAATAATTATGAAGCTCATTGGTGTCATTTGAAAAAAAAAATACATATATATATACTTTTTATTATAATTTTTTTGTTTGTTTTTGTGTCGTTTGTGTCCTCTAAAGTCTTGGTCGTAAATTCATTACTAAAATTAAAATCCTTGTTTTATTTAAATTTTTATAAACCACAATAAGTATCTTTAAGTAACTGTACTTTTGGAATAATTATAATAAAAGCGCATAAAAAATCAAAATTGGACTCATGCGAAGACTTGTATGGATGTAAGAAAAGTTGGACTCCTGAGAAAGTTGGAAACATGCGAACAAAAGTTTCATTAAAAGTAAATATAGTTTAGATGAAGTTTTTAGTTGACAACAAATTAAAGTTTCTCAACAATTATGCTCACTTTTGCTCACCGTTAGCTTAAGCATTAACTAACTATGAACTATGAACCTACCCTTAACTTATAATTATGATCACTTATACTGCATCAATCAATATGATAATGTCCGTACATTATTTACTTATTCATAAAATAGTTCTTATAAGTTTAGAACTAACTATATATACGGTGCTATTTTAACCGTCTTAAAGCCGAAGCCCACTTAATGTATCCATTGACTACTTATCATTCGTTAATTAAAACTTGATAATAATTAAAATTTTAATTACTTAAAGTAGAAAATAATTTACGGACATAAATTCTAAAAACATCCTGTAACGCGCATGGTGAGAAAATAGCTACAAGCCAAGGTGGGGGCACCTGGAAAGGATAACGTAAACATTATAAGCAGGATGATTCATAACTGTCTTGCTTTATTAAAAATATTTACCCTATTATTTTAATAAGTGACAAAGAAAAAAATACTGTTTAAAGACAATTTATAAAGGGTACATAATGTGGTCTTCGGCTTTAAAACAGTTAAAATAGCATCTTGTATACATATTAGTTAGTTTAAAAGTACTTTGTAAAATTCTCATGTTGTCTGAAGTGTTCTATTGTAAAAGCAGTTCATAAATATTTTTTATTTATTTATTCTCGTATTCGCAGGAAACAGACCGTCAAGCCAAAGAGACAGAGATGGAGCCACCATCACCAGCGGCCCCGGTACCCCTGGTAGCCCCTGCAGTTGCAGTACCCCCAGCAGTGACAGCCCAAGTCGCTACTATAGTGCCCAAATCACCGGTGAAACACATAGAGCCGACTCCGGAACCGGTGGAAGTGGTGAAGTCTGCTCCAGTAAAGGTAGAATAGAATAGAGTAGGGTAGAAACACCAGTGTTCGACGCTTTAAGCCTAGTTTTAGACACGCTTTTCAGTGCCAAAAACTAACATAGATTTCAAATAATACCTTTTTACTAATGCGTCTAAACCATTATATAGTTTGCGTTAAGGGTGCGCCGACCAAAAAAAGACAAAAGTGTAGTCACGGTTGATATTTATGATGAAAAAACTATCGTATTACTTAAACAAAATATATATTTAGTATCAAAACCCATAAATTCATAATAACATATTATAATTTTTTCTACAATATCATTTTAAAGCTTGGCACAAATCATGAAAACGAGTGGCGGCGTTTAGTTGATATCTTATAGTTTATCTAAATGATTATACCTCTAATTATGTCTAAACAATCACTAATGTCTTAACTACAAATCGTCTGTCTCACATTTTCGATTTATCGAACGGTTTTTTAAATTATTATTTTTCAAATTAACACGTTATATTTCCCATACAAAATTAGTATGGCCGCGCGGCATCAAATAAATATAGACGAAGACATTTCAAATAAAATATATGACACTTGTTACTTACGGACGGCGCACTCTTAATCCCAGTTTAAATTCTTTGTTTAACTATGGAACGCGAAAGTTTAAAAGTGTATACAACGTTAGTCGGAACGGGGGTGCTTAGCCGAAAAAAGGGTAAAGTATACATGATAGTGAATAACTTTTTTTTACTTTTTTTTTATTATTAACATTTGATTGGTCTACAAAAATCTAGTAGGCTACGGTTTTGACGTAGGTTCTCAGCAAATAGGTTTACCTCTTATGTCAATGTACGGGTATTGTAAAGAGTCGAGTCTTCTCTCCATAATTGGATTAATGTATCCAATAATATTAACTTTTAATTTGTTTTTTTTTGTGACCACCAGGACTGCCACAGCGCAATTTCTTTTGAAATCTTAAAAAAGCTGTTAATTTAAAATTATCCATTTTTAAGGAAAAGTTCTTAGACAAAAGTTATTTACTATTATACTTTACCCTCGTTTCGGCTTAGTACCCCCGTTCTGACTAACGTTGTATAACAGATTTCCATTGAAACTTTACGGGATAGAAGCAGATTAAAGGAAAAAGTGTCTGTCACTGATGCTTAGCTGCTAGCTTTACCCTATTTTATAATTTGAAGAGAAACTCGATCGCGCAGTGGTTAACGCGCCCGGTCTGCGATTGCTAAGGTTTAGTTACTTTCGCAAAGGCCGGTCATCGGATGGGTGACCAAATATTTTCATCTCGAGCTCCTTCGTTCTTCTAAAGGCACGTAAAGCCGTTGGTCCCGGCTGCATTAGCAGTCGTTAACAACCACCAATTCCCATTGGAACCATGAGTGTTATGTCCCGTTCTGCCTGTGGTGTATCCATCCATAGGGAAGGCTCGTGCCCCAGCAGTGGGGACATAAAAGAATTGGTTATGGTGATGATGATGATGATGATGATGAATATTTTTTGAAACTATGGCTAACATAAAGTATATGGTAATACAAAGAAGAATCAACTAAATCAATGCGAAAATATATTTTCATGATGATGAGGATAGGTAATTGATATCAATTTTAAAATCAGCCATATCGGTCGGACAAAAACAAACAAAAATTATACAAACATAATTTTAAATAAACTTTATTCATTCATTCTTTCATTCACTCATTCATTCAGTCAAGTAATAATGTTAGAGTAACTTATCTGTTAAGTTTGCATTAACTGTATAATATGCTTTATCTTTTAAGGTTGGGCCCAAAGAAGAAGTGATACCGCAAGAACAAGAAATAAAGCAGGTCAACTTACCAGACGTCACGCTGGTGGGGGAACCCAAGGAAGAGAAAGAAGAGGTAAGGTAGCTGACAGACAGGGACGTAACGTTACAGGTGGTAAGGTTCTCGTACAGATTCTGTGTCTGGATGGCTTACTTACTTACTGACTTACTAACTAACTTACTTACTTACTTACTTACTTAATCCCTAGTAGCAGGGATCCAAAGTGAGTCTTGGCCGATACGAGGATATCTGGATGGGTACCACCATATTTCAAAATTCAACTGTTCCATATACATTTTGGTCGAATGAATATTGATGTTTTGGAATAGCTGAATTTTATTTTCGAGTTAGGGAGTTGGTCCAATAGTAAGAGTTGTTCGTTTGTATCACGGGACTCATCTCATAAGGTTTGAACGGTGATAAAAAAGTGACCCTGTATATTATGGCATAAGGAATAAGAAATAAGGAATTTGTCAGTTTTGGATAGTATGATGTACAGACGTCTGTATATAAGTTACTTTTGTTCCCGTTTATAGCAGATAACCCGTCAGCCCACGATCGTGGTGTCCCCCGTGGGCTGGGAGGAGGAGATGGCCGGCGAGGGCGACGCGGACGAGGACGGCTACACCGCGCGCGCGCTCTACGACTACCAGGCGGCCGCGCCCGACGAGATCTCCTTCGACCCCGACGACGTCATCACCAACATCGTCATGGTATGTAATAGACCAGAAAAAAAGTTTAAAAAATTTAAGGAAAAATCTAAAATCCTCGACATTACCATACTATGTATCAGTAGGACCCATGTCCTGATTATAGTTGTAAAAAACCCGTTAGCTACCGTTAATCCGTTAATAACCGCATTTTGTCGGTAGCTAACCATAAATTTGGTTAAGTAACCGCGCAACTCGCGATACGCATTTCAAGCTGCTAGCGGCATCTAGCGGTGGTATTTAATCGTAACAAGCATAAAATGCGGTTAATTAACCGTTAATGACGAACAATTCCTTTTTTAACCGCTTGGTTAAAATCGTTAATAACTGGCTTCGCATCTATAGTCCTGATATGTTTCTAACAATAGGACAAGGACATCGTCATAATAGGTGCTAATTAATAGGACAAGGGTATCGCCATGATACGTTTCTACCAATAGGACAAAGATATCTCTATGCTATGTTCCTACCAATAAAACGAGGACGGGTGCAAAGCGTGCTCTACGAAAACCAGGCCCCGCGCCCGAGGAGATCTCCTTCGACCCGAACGACAGACGTCATCACCAACATTGTCATGGTATGTAACAACCAAAAGTAAGTGTTGTAAGCGTTTTGGATATTAATATCTGTAAGCTTGTAAGAAAACATGAATAAAATTAAATAAACCAAATTAAAAAAATTATCATTATATGTACCAGTAGGACGAGGACATCGCCATGATGTGTGTTCGGGGTACCCCGAAACTACTGAGAAATAATACTGCTTGATAGTGGCAAAAGTAATATATTGGAATGCAAAGAACTTAGTAACAAATTAACAATGTTATAACTACTTACTTATAACTAAAATAATAAAGATAGTGAGTAAGCGCGGCGCTCTTGATGGCTACTTCCAAACTGATTTGATGAAATATGTAAAAGTATAATGCGCGTTAATGAGATCAACGCAAAAGTGTTGATTTAACAAAAATAAAATATAATGTACGCTTCATGGCCGTACAATATGTATATAACAATAGGACAAGGACATCGTCGTAATACGCGCTAATAGGACGAGGACATCGCCATAATATGTTTCTACCATCAAGACGCAAGTAAGAAGCTACAATTTTATCTTAAAAACCAAATGCTGTCTCAATAATAAGTCGCCACATCCATGGACTGTTGGGACGTATCAGAAAAAAAAACAATAATAAATATCTATAGGCGTGTAAGTATCTATAAATAATAAATATTTAATAAATATCTATACACAGGAAAACATTTATCTCAAATAGTGAATATCCTTATAAATTATACTTTATTAGGGTTTTTGTTTGTTTAATTAATTTTGTGTGTATGTATGTAAATGCATGTGTAAGTTAAATTATGTCCAATATATGAACCTGTGATGTTAAATGTGTAAATTGAGAAGATGTGTGTTTTTTATGTGTGATTTGTATGATTATGTGTTAGGTATGTGGTTTAAATTAATAGTATCTTATTTTATGATAAAAATGTAAGTCATATAAGTCAGATTGTAATTCTGATTACCTTAGAACACAACCTTATTACTTAATGTTGTCAAGTGATATTTGTTTTTCTTATATAATATGTAAGTACCTAGTTTATGATATAGACTAAGTTGCGAGCGCGGATTAATCGTTGTGGCCACAGTGGGCATGCCCACAACCTTAATTAAGATCGAAGATATTCTTTTTGTGCTATTTGTATTTTTAAAACTGGACGAGTTTTAATGTACATGTATGTATTATGTATCCGTTTTGTATGTTTTGCACAACACATAGGTAACAACCTATGTGTTGTGCAGGTCAATAAATGTTTCTTTTTCTTTATCTGCGGTTATATTCAATCCCTAAAAAAACTAGCAATGAACCGTGTGCGTGTGTGATTTTGAACGTAGAGCAGCCCACAACACACACACACATTCACAGCTAAAGCCTTACCAAATTCAGAAGTTAACATTTTGATTACGACTCGCACTTGGCCGATTTTTGGGTGGCCGTAACCCACAGCCGTTTTTGTGTGCTGGATCCGCGCTTGTTAAGTTGTGGATTTTTTGTAATAATGTTTTTGTAAAAAAGCTGTAGAGTTTCCTAATAAAAAAAAACAATAGAATGAGGACATCCATGGTATGTTCCTACAGTACAAAGATATCGCCATGGTTTTCCTTTTCTAACAATATTTGTTATTATTATGTCCTATGTAACGTGTATTTCAATGTATATTTTCTTTGTGTAATAAAAGATTAACAATATGTTCCTAATAATAACGTGTGAAGAAGAAAAGAAGAGAAGAAGCTTAGAATCCGAAGACTTTATCACCAACATCGCTGTGGTATGATCTCACCAGTGGGATAAGGGTATATTCCAGATATTCCTATTCCTAAATATACCTTTATCCTGCAGGTTGGCTCAATACACGTCGTACAGCTTACAGCCTGAAGAGACAAACTTGAACCCAGATGGCAAATGATGAAAATGATGCAGACGATGAAGACATCAACATGGTATAATGGTAATGCTCGTTGTAATAAGGTTTTGTTGGTTGAGCAATTCGACTTCTATGAATTCATCACCATCATCGTGTGTATATGTGTATGTAACACTAGGACGACGATATCGCCATGCTATGTTATCGGGGTTCGAAAGGATAATTTATTTATTTATTTATTTATTAGGTACACAAAACAGATAGAAATAAATAAATGACAAGAAAGCATGATAAATTGTATAAGAGCTAAATTCCTATCTAAAACATGTGTACACAACACGATTAATAATAAGCGTCCATGTTAAAGTTTACCTAATCTAAAACTATATCCAATTAAATATATCCAAAAAAAATATTGTCATGATAATAACACTTTTTATGGCAACAAACAGTCATCTATATATTATCTTTTATCTATTAATAAAATAATTTTTAACAAAAAAAACCGACTTCAAAAAACAAGAAACTAAAAAAAAGTAAAAACAGCTCTAAAAAGTAAGAAATAATATTGAAATCATATTATTAATTACCTAGATACGCATATTAGTTTTAAAGAAGGTGGTGGTGGTGGTGGTCGGCTGGGGGACAATTTTGTTAATCAAGCCCAAACACCATGTAATTGCTGTAAATCGTTGAGGAGTTCCCTCGACTGTCTTTCGGCTTCATCATCAGATCGACTCCAGACCTTCATTAAATAGTAATGCTTTAAAATACTTAATGAAAAAATTAACAAACGCACTAGTCGCCACTACGATTTTCGAAGGTTCTCCTTTTCTCTGGGATGATATCATGGTATCACCCTTGGGATATCTCCTTTCCAGCAAAAAAATAATTATCAAAATCGGTTTTTAAACGAAAAAGTTATCCGCTAACACACATAAAAATATATATATATATATATATATATATATATATATATATATATATATATATATATATACGGACGAGTTGAGAAACCTCCTTTTTTGAAGTCGGTTAATAAAGAGGTAACGTTTGTGACGTTTGTTTGTTTGTATTTCGGGGCTAATCTCTGGGACTACTGGTCCAATTCCAAAAATTCTTTCACTGATATAATGCTACATTTCTTCTTCACATTTTCTGCATTCTTTTATTTTAATTAAAAAGTGTTTCTTTTTAAATCTCAAATCTACGCGGGCGAAGTCGCGAGTTAAGTGCTAGTATACTGTAATTGTAATTGTGGACATTGCGCGCAGTGGCAACCTGTAATTAAGATGACACTTAGCTTTAAGTTTATGTATGTTTCTATGATTATTGCTTGTAACCAGTGTTTATCTTATTGGCTGTCTTAATCAATAAAATAAAAACTATGCAATTTACAAAACATTACAAAAAGAAAACCTACAGTGCCAATAATCAATTAATAATTACAAAACATTGCCCTAATGTTAACTATACTATAATCGAACAACAGAGATTTATTACCGCACCGATGCACGGAAAGACACGCACATGCGTGCGTGTCTTTCCGCTTCTCGCTAATGATTGGAAGATCGCTGTAGTTACTGACTTTTGTAGTACAAAATCCAAATTAGGTACTAATTATAGTCTTTATTTTGTTACAATCGCCCAAATTATTAAACATGTTCCTTTGTTTGTTTTAAAAAATACAATGGTTAATATGACTTTAATAATTATAAATCTTGATAATTTAGAACCCTGGTACAATTTCAATATGTTTCGACCCCGTTTTGTCATTACCTCGATATCAACGTCTTCATTGTAGTAAATTTTAATGTCCTTTTGGCTAGGGACATGAAATACAAAACATTGCGTTAATGGAGCCACTAGCGCACTCCATACACAGAAATACAAACAAAAAATTTAATTTTGAATATATTACCAATTTTGGATTAATATTGTTTATTAAAAGGTATTTGATAAACACTCAATTGACAAAACACAACAGTGACGTCATAGTTTCCATTGCCATAAAATTTCTATAAAAAAATGGTTTTGACAACCACAAACTATTAAGTATCTATGTTATATATATATTTTAAATATTGTTAAAATACTTAAAATAAATTAAATAGTTTTTTATTTCCCAGTAAAATACATAATGTGTAGTGAAGTAAGACAACCCCAGAGAGTAATGTAAATACTTGTGTTGGGATGCGTCGCTCTTAACCTTAATACTTACCTATTGTAAATAGGAAAATTGCAATACTCTAACAGGTTTCATAATAATAATAATATTCAGAAGACAGTTCTCCTCTCCTCCGAAATGTAAATTAATATGTAAAAAAATAAATAGAGAGATAATAATAATAATAATATATCACTCTGCAGCCCTGACCATCGGTAGTTTAGGCCCTGCCCCGCTGCTGGCGGTACTCTAGGATTAGGTTTTTATAATGTTTTATTGCTTTTATATTAAAATATTGTAAAAATCTAGTTTTAAGGAAAAAAATGAATAAAGAGTATAATAATAATAATAATTCGTTTATTTCCATGTTTAAGTTTTCAAAATATTCTTTGTACCACCTTTATACTACATGAATGCAATGAATGATTTGATTTATTCTGTTCGCCGTTCAGTTTTGCTGATTGCCTCCAAACTGAATACGTGTTTTACGCCTTCCGTAGCCAAGTGGCTTGCACGCCAGATTTTAGGCGGCGCTAACTCTTATGTCCCGGTTTCGATTTCCGGTTGGGTCAGTGTTGAAAACGAACTTTTCTATATTTTCGGGTCTGTGTGGTTGTGGTACCGTCGTTGATTCTGATTTCCATAATACGAGTGCTTTAGCTACTTAACTTGGGATCAGAACAATGTATGTGATGTTGTCTAATATACTTTTTAGCTGTATTATTAATCTGTGTTCGTAGATCGACGAAGGCTGGTGGCAAGGGCTTTGCAAAGGCTCCTACGGACTGTTCCCTGCCAACTACGTGCAGCTACAGGACAAGTAGACGCTGTATGTTATATACATTCCTTATATATTGTGTTATATTTATTAGGTACGTGTCATACTGTTATACAGCTTCTCAAAACAAAGTATAGCTCTTTTGCTGTTTAAAATGGCAGAAAGTTATTGTAAAGGTAGTATAGAAGGCAAAGCTGTAGTGGTTTACATATAAGATATATTAAATCATTGAATTAATGTGTTTTATGTAATATAGTGTCTGTATCTTGAAACAAACAAAATTATTTTTTCTACACTATAGCCTTACCACATTGAATACTACTACTTTACTATGTATATAAGTTTCAAAGTTATAAGGAGTTCGAAAGTATAGCACATACTTGATAATTATAATTACTTTTGTGTTAAGAACTAGATAAGTTTATAAATAAGTTATATTATTATAATAATGTATTATTTTTCAAAGACTTTTTTACCTTACGTATTGTTATTGTAAAGCTCTTTTTGAATGTTTTGACGACTACCTAAAGGGTAGATGTAAATAATTTTTCGAATTTTTTAACTGTTCGTTAATAGATGTCTCGCAGTTTTATTACATCATAAACATAGAAAGATGGACTGGACGCTATCGATGTATCAATTAAATAGCCGCCTCTGTGGTCTAGAGGTTAAGACCAACGGTCTCAAACCCAGAGATCCCGGGTTTGATTCCTAGCGGGATTTGGTTTGGATGGTGGTAGGGCTTGTTTGTATACAGGGTTATTTGAAAAAAACATCAACAACCTCGCAAGAATAGATAGCTCACATCATAGACAACAACATTTGTTCTTCGAGTTTTATCATAACTCAATACATTAATTAAAAATAATTTTCCAAGCTTTTATTGTACTGTCGTGACATTTGTAAGTCTATGTTCCATTTCCATACGAAAAGGCGACGCACGCGACGCTCGCGAAGCGATGCGCACAGGGATAAGAACATTCAGACTTAAAATTAAATTGATATTAATTTTTGTAGGAAAGTAAAATGTGTCAAATTATCAAAAGTTGTAGAACAAATGTTGTTGTTTATGATGTTAGATACCTAGTCTTGCGAAGTTGTTGATGTTTTACAAATAACCCTGTATATACTGGCATACTGGCTATCTTATCTCTAGGGCTTGTTTGTCTGCCTGGCTAGCTACCACCATCTTATCTAAATATGTCGCCATAACAGCAATGTTTGTAGCACTGTTGTGTTCCGGCAGCTAGAGATAAAATAGCCAGTGCCTCAGTAGTTGAGGTTTTCGGGTAAAGTGCGCATCCACCATTGGCCTTATCATCACTTAACATCAGGTGATATTAAGGCACCGTAAAAAAATACGAACGGAAAGCTGTGTCCGATTGACATATTATTATCACTTTAATTCTGCATTATGTGTACATTGAGACCGGTATTAACCACTTAATCGCTTTTTCTGTTTCTAAAGGGCGATTTCTCATTTCATCTATCTATGTCTATGTATTACCAATAGAAGTTAATAATGAAACTTTTTAATGCCTTGGACAGTGTTTTTAATGTCTTGATGCGGTTCGCATATAGCCTATGTAATAGTTGAGGAAAGGTTATTTTGCTCTTTATGTGGAACTTAACTGAAACGAAAACTTTTAAAAGAAATTGAAAAGTGCGTTGAAGAGTTTGTTTCATTTTTTATACTCACACACGTTAACTCATAAAGGGTTATATAAATCCACTATTATTTTATATTAATATTATAAAACTGAAAACATGACTTCATTTTCCGCGCATTTATTTTGCAAGTTGTCTATATTGGTATTTTTTTCTGAACTCTACTTTTTTAAGGAGTTTTGTTTTATTTAATTAAAAAGTTATGAAATAATAAAACATATTTATCGCAAAAAACATAGGCTGCCTGTCTAAGGTATACAAAAGTTCCCTCTTTTTAAGTGACGTACTTATGATATGAAATAATAATAAAATTATGATGATATCTAACCTAATGGTTATGGAATTTAAAAAGATAATTAGGGTATAATATATTCACTGTAGTGAAAAGCCTAATAAATCTTGATATTAAAAAATATTGAAAGCTAAAGTATATGAGGAAGTATTAGTTATCGGTCTCTTTACAGCTATTTTACATTTCGGGATCACACAAACACTTCAATGTTCTATTCTGTCAAACCAAAAAGCCAATTTTAATAAAACTTACTATCTATTTTTTACATATCTGTACCAAATATATTTATCTATATCTATACTTCTATATCTATACCAATATTATAAAGAGGAAAAATTTGTATGTTTGTTTGTTTGTTTGTAATGAATAAACTCAGAAACTACTTAACCGATTTAAAGAAAAATTTCACCTATAGAAAGCTACATTATCAGCGTGTAACACAGGCTACATTTTATCCCGAAATTTAACGTGGTCCTCGCGGGAACGGGTCCGAAAAGTTACCTATAAGTAACCGAATTTTACGCGGACGAAGTCGCGGGCAGAGAGCTAGTAGCTAAATATACAAATAAAATTTTAAGTAACAACCTAACGAAAGCTTAACATTAAGCACGCAAGCTTACCACGTAAATCATCTTCAATGTTATCGGTAGTTTCATTCTCAGTTGCACTCATTGTAGCTTCAGCTGGATCTGGCCCAAACAAAAACTGACAATAAAAATACAGTACAAAAAATAAATCGTAATAAATTAACGAAAACTTAACGTTAAAAACGAAGGCTTACCAAGTAAGTCATCTTCAATGCAGTGCCGCCGGTCCATGCGGCATATTTTCAGGAAAAAACTAACTCCAGCATTCAAGCTCCGACTGTGCCGACCTTGCTACTGGGCTAACTCCAGGTGTTTGGCGGATGATGTTTTCAGACCGAGTACGAACTTGTTGTGGAGGAGAATTTTTAGACCATTGAGTCCCATCTTTGCCAATATAAAACGAAATCGTTACCTGGCTATCCGATTCTTCTTCTTCTAGCAGGTATTGCTTCCGAGTTCGCAATTCTAACAGCGGTATCTCATCCTCGCTGTCGTATTCACTGCTTACGTTCTGCTCAGTATCACTGCCTTGACCGCGTGATCCTCAATTTCGCTAACGTCGGACAAGTCGTCTTCACTGTCTGGTTGTAACAAAATCTTACGTATGCGCTCATCCTGACTCCTGGTTATTCATTGCGGTCAGAAACACCTGAAAACATAATTATATTCAATAAAAAAATACTTCCGGAACATTGCACAAAAGTGCTACGTCGCGGTTGTAGTAGGGGTCATATTTACCCTTCTTGACTTCGCGCACGTGCGACTGCCGTCGCATGCGGCGGCTGACTGTGTAGCGGTGTGCGAAGTGTCCTTAGTAACAGCTACTAAGACGTTCAAAATCCTTCGGCAGCGGGAAAAAAAACTACACTTGATTAAAAATTGACAGGGTCAAAATGACCCCTCCACATCCTCGCCGGGAATTTCGAACCCTGCTACCACTAAGCATAGAAAGTTAAATCGAAATTTGGTTATTGGTTTGATGGAATTAGAACATTGAGGTTTCTATGAAGAAATGTAAATTGGCTCTTATGTCAATAGGGGAAGAGAACTGTCAAGTAGAAAACGCTGTTACTTTGTATTTTTTTATTTTTATTTATCTGTATAAATAAATTCGATATATAGATACATTAAATTTTATTGTTAACACACTAAATGAAGTATAGTGACACGTAATCTTAAAGCTAGAAGAAGAAGGCGGTCATATCGCTACAAGCCATCGCTTCAAGGTAACCTTTGGTTTAAGAAGGAGATAGAGGAAGTGCGCATAATAAATAATAGACAAATGTATTATATTATTTCTAGCATTAGGCATTACTTTCATAAATCTGTAATTTTAAGTGTTTAAACTATCATGGTCACATCCTGTTAATAATTACTATAATGTAATTTTAAGGTTAAATTAATCGGTAGATTTAGTGCCTTACAAATAAACAAAGAATAAGGTCCGAATATTTATTCCGTCTTTTGTCTCTTTTACTTTTAATTTGAAATAACGTTTACATGACAAGAACAAAACACGGATTAACTATTCGGACCTTATTCTTTGTTTATTTGTAAGTTTGACCTTACCTTTGTTAAATAAAAGCATTTAAATTTATTGACAGTTCGTTTCCCCTTTGTTTGGACAAATACATTGACGATCAAAAGAAGGATTTGAAGGTTGAGAGTTTATAGTCATTTCTAATCTAATGATATATACCTATAAGCGTACAAATATATCTTTAGTATTTTTTTTCGGCGTTCATACCAAAAATTTGTATTTATAAATTATTTCCTTCTCTTCTGTATTGTTTTAGCGTACACGTGACTGAAAGTTTATAGTTAGTTGAAAATCATTGTCATATACCTAATTTATTCCAAGATTTCATATCACGTTATACGTACGTATTCACGACAGTAGGGACACTTTGTAGAATATCACAATTTCAAGTTATTAGCAGCCCTAATAGATAACAATTATTATGAATTGCAAATTTTTTCATTAATTTTAAATTTGAAGTGTAAATAATATTTGCTGTTTAAGCTTATGTAAGTATACTATGGACCAAATAAATCGAGCCACCCCAGAAGTTTGTAAATATAAAGTTACAATTTTGTGGTGTTATCGCTTTAAAGTTTAAAGCTGTTACTTCCAGACAACCCGTTTAGTTATGGTTACATTAAGAACTCATGCATTTTTTTAGCTTTAAAAATAGATATTGTACCCTACGATGTCCACATCAAAGTGATACGAGATACTTACACATAAACTGGATTTAATCTCTTAAAAATTGAAAGGGCAGTGGTGTCTCGATTTATATGCATCCAAGTGTAATATGTAAATCAATATATGCTCAATTTTCTATATTTTTATAATGTTTTCATTGCTGCTTTGGTTTAGATTTCGCAGCCACCGAGGATACAATTATTATACAATTACAAACATGTTGTCGCCGACCAATTTATAACTTGTTAATGGACGATAACATTTCTAGAAATTTCGGCGTAATTTTTACTTTAAGAGTGATTATTTTCAAGCTGTAAAAAAAAAATGTTTTGACGATATGAAAACTTTTAATATTATGTGTAGCTGTTTTCAATCGAGATTTTTACAAATGTTACAGTTTGAAATTGGAGCGTTTTCACATTACGCCATATTATAAAAGTGTCAGCTGCGTCCGCGCGGAAGCACGGCGCGATAGACGGGCACACTCGTCCGCTCGTGGGACGGTTAGGGCATGCAATTATCCGCTCATTTTAGTATTCGGATAACTCGGATACTTGGATAACGTTATTCGGATAAATCCGGATAATACGGATAATTTGGATAGGATAATGATAAAAATAAAATTGAACCATATCATCAATCATCATTTATATTCAGTAATAAAATTAGTCTAACGTGCCATGGCATAAATAAAATAAAGTAAAATTATCAACAATACCAGGCATATCAAACAAGTAGGCAACGAAACAAGTAATAAAATTTAACACTACAACACCATGTAACATCTTGTAACAATCCTTGTAACAATTTAAAGGGATACAATAAAATCTTAAAATCAAAACTATGAAAATAATATAATAAACCTCTACTTAACCTCTACTTAAGTGTGTTAAAAAGTAATATTTTAAGGTTACCAAACAGTAACCTATTTTTTTATATAAGACAAAGTCATACTTATGCAACATAAACCATTAAATATTACTTTTTCAGTCTTTGATAATGAGATCTAAGGAAACTCAAGCTAAGTCCCCAATTTAGTGCACAGGTAGCCCGTTGACGAAAACGCCCTTTCAGACTCCACACTGGTTGGAGGAATAGTCATAAGAAAGTCGTATATTTGACTAAGATGACGGCTTCTTGGACCTCCTCTATCGAAGAGTGCTATTTGTACTCGGCATAAAGTTTCTAAGTTTTCATTTTGCTTTGGAATTACAGTGGATGTTGATGGTGTGTTTGACAAGGAATTTTGGATCTCTTTGCTTAATTGTTCATTAATTGACAAAGATTGCTCAGACGTTCTTTGCTGTTGTAAATGTATTAGTGAGATGTCATCATCATCATCATCAGTGTCCGTCGTGGTTTCCGTAGACGTAGGTAGGTAAGTGTTTTTTTAATAGTTCAACAACGAACACACACAACGAAGCACTTTTTAAAAAGCAATTCTAAATGCGTCACAAGACTTTTCTTCATAGAATTTCGTAGGGTTGTGCAAGTGTTTTAATGTACTAACCAGTTCCGTTTGTCGACGTTGAATAACGCGTGTTTTAAAGGTTCTGCTAGCTGTTGACTTATTGTGCTGTCTCTCAGTAAGTTTTGAAATCATAAATTTCAGGGCAGTCTCTCCAGTAAGCAAATTAGCATCTTCCCTGCAGATTGCTTCTGCGGTTGCTTTTGTAACATTCAAAGAAATAGACAGATCTTTAAAATATTTCTATTTCAAAGATAGAAAAATTAGTGTCGTTTTTTAAGTCAATCAGTGCTTTCATTATTCCGTCTTTCAATCGAAGAAACCTTGTAATCATGTCCGCGAGGCTACTCCAGCGAGTTTTACAGTCCAAAATGACTTGCAAGTTTTCATTGTCTAAGTGAGTGTTTAAAAGATCCGTTCTAGTGGGTGAATTGTTGAAGTACTAGTAGTAGTAGTTATAATTTGTCCGACTTTGTATATTAAATCCTTATAGACAATCAACGGAACGTTTGTAGTATTTTCTAATCCTTCTTCGAAATCTTCGTTTTCATTCTCTGAATCATCACTATCGTCTGCGGGCTCTGCTGATTGGATCGTTGCAGATGGACCAGTCTCACTACTATCTTTTTTGTACAGTACATCCAATACTGCGCATTGAATGCCATGTGCTAGGCAAAGCTGACTCTGTGCGGATGTTCTTTGTCCTAAAGCCCGCATGACACTTGCACCGTCCGTAACAATGTAGACTATGTCATCTTCAACCGAAAGCCCGAATTGTATTGTAAGAGCTTTTCCTTTAAAATATTGTAGCAGTTCTCTGATGTCCCTCTGCTCCTTTCCTTATTCTTGACAAGCCTAAGTTACGGAAAGTCTTTGCTCTTGAGCCTCGGAGAATGAATGTTGACGTTCATGTAACGTCTATTTTTTGCAGATGTCCAATCATCAAGCGTTACTGAAAATTTATGGCCTTTCGATGTCAATTCATTTATTTATTTTTTTAAGTATTTTTTCAGCTGGCTATATTTAGCTATTACCATATCCTTTATGGCGTTAGGGGATTGAGGCAAATCGTAGACACTCTTTTTAAAAAGCTTTCTAAGTTTCCGAAGTACGAAATACCCTAAAAGGTAACCCATCCAACGCTGCCATCTTAGACACAGCAGTTTGACCATCATCGACATCAGCTTTAAAAAATATATTTTTTATTTTTTTATTTTTTGGTTCACATCCACGTTCGGCGTTTGGTGTCAATAAATCTAAATTTTTGTTGTCTTTCGTAGTTTGTTGAAGTCCTTTTTCTGTTTTTAAGTTTATGGAATGTACCAATTTTAGATTTATGAAGCGGGGATGTAGAACCAGAGTGTTTTAGAATTTTATTGCATTTTTGGCATTCAGCATACAACCCGTCAGTGGAACGACGAAGATAATGCCATACAGATGCCGTGTCACCACAGCTGCGGTTATTTTTTTCGAATACTAAATTATTTCGCAAGGCCTTTGCCGTTTTACAAATGGCAAAGTGTTGCTATACAATGTAGGACTACCTGTAAAGAAAAATTGTAAGTTAGTCTATTTGTTAACGATCAATATTTAAATTGAAATGAATTAGTAAAGCAGCCTAGCAGGTTACAGACGCAGACAATCATACATGCATATACATAGTAAATAGAATTAGTAAATAAATATTAATTACAGTACAATATAATCATGAAAATATATACCTGAACTAACTGTGTGGTTGACCGTATACCTACATAAGGAGTAATTAAGTAACATAACCTAAAATACGCACTGAGGTTTTTTATAATATTGTCTGTCCTTATTTATGTAACACCGGCCACCGGTATGTGACCTATAACTTATCTCAGTATGGCTTATTGATGCAAATAATCTACATTACTAAACTAGAAAAGGTATTTTGAACATTTTAGCTTAAATCTGCAGTATTATTTGCAATTATCAAAATTTTTAAACAATAACATATAAATAAAACACACTAGTTTTTAATGCAAAAAGTATTCAAAGTACATACTTGCCGTGTCTCTTTCAAAATCCAGCACATACACCACTACAGCAAACCACAAAAGTACACACAACACAAACTGACACGTCCGCACAAAAGAGACGGAATAAAAATCCCCTAAGAAGCAGCTGGCATAATGAGACTTGTAATCGATAAAGCTTTTAAAACATAATGTCCTTACGTTATTATTTAAATTCTAAAGCTAGCCCTTTTTTTGTATTTAATTTTCAAAAAAATACAAAATTACTCCTAGTTGCGTTAGAGAACGCAGCTATTCTTGGTTTGAAGATGAGAACATACCCGATTTAAAAAAAGTATTTGACTGTTAATTATTGTCATTGTCAAATTGACAATGTCAATGCATGACATAACTATTTGTTAGAGATGAGCCAAATATATCCATATTAGGTAGGTACTGAGTTGAGTATCGATTCATTACCAACCGATATGCAGTGACATTATATTAATTCGCGTTAAAAATCATGCTCTTAGCTTAGTTTTAATAACTCAACAAAATCTATAATATTAAGGCATTGTTTTTAATCTCGTAACGAAATATCGAATGAAATACAAAGCTGTTGCAAAATATAAAAAATCGATATAATTGCCCGCGATACATATCGATACTGTATATCAAATTGATACACTGTTACTGATTGACTCTATCTCTTCTCTACTGCTTGTGCTAGTGCTGCCATAAAATTTAAACAACATGATGGCCGTGTAAAAAATGAAAAAACATTTAATTTTTAATAAGTAATTGTGAAAAATTGGCTAGACTAAGATTTTTTTTTTCAACTCATACGAGTTCTACATATTGCATTCTCCCGATTTTCATTCATTTTGGTCCAGCTGCATTCTCTCTCAGTCTCCTTTCACTCAGTCAGAGCCGCACGCAACTAATGGCGGACAAAGCGTCTAAAAGTCTACAACATGGCGGGCGGCGCGGCAGCGGGGTTCAGTGCAGTGTTGCCATTTGCGAAAACTACCCCAATCATTGTGCAAAAAATATATTTAATGTTCAAATACGTAAAAGTAATAAACCAATAATTATCCGTTTTATTCGAATAGTAATGAAATTGATATCCGGATGTTTTATACGGCTTATATCCGGATAGTATGCCTTAGGGACGGATCACTGATATGCTCTTTGACGGAACACAGTGCGGGTCCCAGCGGCGGGTGCCCCGCTTGACGCAGCGGACGCCCCAAGAGTATTTTTCAATTTAATAAAACTTAACAGCCGCACTCAGCTACTTTATTTAATATAAAGCTATTCACATACATGCTCATTATTAGCACGGAAGCCTGAGCATGAGCATTACTGAGCAATTACTACTTAGTGTATGTTTCTATGAGGAAACATTGCTAATATAATATGAGGAGGGGCTGGAAAAGGTACGCCTGTGTTATTTTGGTTCTAGTCTTTTTATCTTTACTATGTAAGATACTTCAATCAGAAAGCAGTTTTTGAGATACTGATTGCAGTCCCGCCATCGCTTAAGCATGGATAAATCTACCGAACCAAATGCTTCAAAGGCTAACAAGGTGTCATGTAAAATATTAAAAAAAAAAACTAACAACATAAACAGATTCAAGTTTGTTTTTAAAATTAGGCATAAAAAAAGATGTGCTAACATTGCACCAACAAACGAACCATGGCCATTGAGTAATAGGGATTTCTACCACTAAGCTAGGCCTGTCCCGGTAGAAATATTTTTACACATGTTGCCAGGGATCGAAATACGCTACTTTCGTTATTAAAAACTAATAATATAATGAATGGACACAAATAAAAAATATAAAAAATGTAGGTAATTTGACGTATCTGAGTGCGGCAGTCAATGTTATAATATTGAAATACAGTTAATAAAGTCATGACAAAGTCAAACCATAGGTTGTAATCAAGAACTAGTAATTTAGTAGAAGAGAATGAAATATTTCCGATGCTTAATGGCGTAGTGTGAATTGCACTAACTACAATAATGAATGTATTAAACGGTATGTGATGCCGAACTATGTTTTATATAAAGTGATTTATTAATTATAAATAAATAAATATTTTCTAGCTAAATGTTTTGTATTATTTTGTCCTAATGTGTTGGAACGACGAACATTATTTATCGCCATCACAATAACTTACTTTGTTGTAGGCTACAGACTTATATAAGATGGTGGTCGCTAGCCAGGCAGGCTTAGAACAAGCCATACTACCAACCAAGGTGGACCGACGATCTGAAGGTCGCGGGCAGACGCTGGATGCGAGCAGCACAAAACAGGTCGTGGTTATCCTTGGGGGATGCCTTTGTTTGGACGTCGTGGTATACTAACCAGACATTAGGTATACCAAATGGTATACCTAATGGTACCACCAACCTAACACATCTAGTGCCACCGCTGAAAATCAGTATTTGTGTATAAAACCAATGTACTGGTCAAAGCATTGTATACAGGATCACTTTTTATCATCGTCCAAACCTTCTGAGATTACTCCCGTAATACGACCGAACAAATCTTACTATTGAGCCAACTCCATAATTCGAAAATAAAATGCAGCTGTTCCATACAAAACATCAATATTCATTCGACCAAAATGTATGGAACGGCTGAATTTTATTTTCGAGTTATGAATTTGGTCCAATAGTAAGATTTGTTCGGTCGTATCACGGGAGTAATCTCAGAAGTTTTGGACGGGTTTAGACGCATAATGACCATTACATATTGAAAAAATAACGCAAAAGGACCAAAACGCGTAATGCTAATAAGTAAAATGGACCATATGCGAATTGACCAATATCTAATTGGCATACTGACCAATCTTCTTATTACGCATATTGATCTATATCAATGACGCAAAATGGCCCATACGCGAATTGACCAATCTCTAATTCGGTGATAAAAAAGTCAACCTGTATAATTCAATGTCTATGTAGATAGTTGCTCATGTGGCTCAACCTCTTAAGGGCTCAACCATCAACCCATCATAAGGTTTAATAGAAACACTGTTGGTTTTACTTATAAAGAGTGAGTAAAGTCCGAAACTACATATATGAGGGCATCTTCAGATAAGTAGCAATGAGCTGGACCAATCATCAGCCTTTACTAGTCTACTGCTGGATATAGGCCTCTCCAAGTGCACGCCTCAGCACGATCCGCGGCTACTCTCATTCAGCTCTAAGCAAGCTGAAGCTGCTTGCTAAAAACCGGGATGCAAGGGCGGCTGCTTTGCTGGAAATTTGCAAAGAAATAATTCCAAATTACGAAAACTTGAACTGAGGATGAACAGAAAGATTTTGGTGAAGATTTATTTATTTACTTTCACTCCTTAAACACTTGACAGCGGATCATATCACGACCCTCGTTGCATTAAAATATATAACGATCTTGCCACGGGACTTAAAATGATAGAAGCGATAATTACTTTTTTAACGTTGATCTCTGTGCACAAGTATAATCACTAGCGACACCCACAACACTGCAGCGGTGAACGAAATCATGGTCCTGCGTGTGACCAGGAGCGTGCTTCACCCGCATGCGGACCAGATCCGCACGCGGGTGAAAAGACGAATAACAGGAAAAGGGCCCAGAGTGCTTACCCGTAAGATATTAAAGAAAACTAGTGGTCGCCCAGTGGTCGAAATTCGACCGTAATTTTATTAAGACTGCACGGATAGTATCCTAAGCAATGAAAAATTTAAAAAGATAGAATGTGAGTTTGGATTGGCATTGACAGATACGGCTGCAGCTCTTCTTCCATTTTTGAAAACAGTATACCTATATACGTGTGTGTCAAATACATATGCGTGTGTGTTAAATACATGGTAGTGTGTGTGTGTAATGTTTGTTTTATTGATTTATTGTAGTTTTATGAATAATTAAAAAAAAATAACATTCGGATAACCTTCTTTAAATAAACTATAGGTGTGCGAATTTTCATATTCTCAATTTTCGTCCGCGCAATTTTCGTAAAAAGGAGTCAAAAGTTTTTGCTTCACGTATTAGGTAATATATAGATATAAGTAGTAGGTAAATACCTAAATAAAACTCCATACACAAGCTTTCAACAAAATAAAGGTAACACACATAGGTACAAAAACCACAAAGCGTAGTTTATTGATAGAGAGACGATTGACAATTCGGTTCTGCGCGCATAGTTCTTGTCGATCCATTTAGAGTACTCGGACACGCGCGTAAAAAGTGGCGTTTTGTCAAAGTTCTTCCCGCTGACAACTCCCACCAACAGCTCTTTCCTCTCCGTCTCCAGCTCCGTAGGGTCCACAGTCCCTTTACAGGTCAAAGGCCCGCCCGTGTCCCCCCGGGTAGCATCACTCAAAAATGAATTACTACATATAAAATTGTCCATGACCATCTCCCACATCAAGGTGCAGTTCAAACTCGGCATAAGAAACATTTTTGCAACCAAAATAACTGGAGAAATGACCTGCTTCCCATACTTTAATTTGCCGAAGCTAGACGCCAAGCATTGCGGGGGATACTCTGTCGTCCTCCTAGCCGGTACGATATAGCCAACATTTTCAGTATACCTCCAAGGCTGGGTGACAAACACAAGGGCGATGTCGTTATCGGGGAAATGAAATTTGTGGTGGAGCACAATCCTCTCTATCGTCCGCCACTGGCATTTTTCTGTGGTGTCAGTGTGGCCAGTATGAATTAACTCTGTTTCAAAGTCGCCAGCTACGACGCGCAGTTTCGTAGGATGTTTTTTGTAGTAGAACTTTTTGCTTTCGAAGCAGTGTGCGGCTGTGAGAACTTTCATATAACCAATGATGCTTCCGCCGCAAATGTTGACCCACATTGTTTTAATATTTGAGACTCTCAGCAATGGCTCTTTCAAAGAGACAAGGTAGGGTATTTGCCCCCACTTTGCTGGTACTCCGTTGACGATAGAAGGTTTAACATAGTGTTTGGACTGCTTCAGTGTGGTAATCACGCGTTTGTCCGCTTCATTTGCCACGTAATTAACGCAAATTATCAAAATCAGAATCGGTGTTGTAGACATTTAATTTAACAGCACTGAATGGTTTGTGAGTTTACTTTATCTATAGGTGACTTTCTTAGATAAATTATCGGTCTCGCGCGCTCGACTAGATACCGCGCTTCTTAAACAATAGCTCCGTGAATGCGGCAACTCAATATTGTAGTGTGTGTAAGAACAGTGTCCTTCTTATTTCTTGTAGTAAGTATTATTTTTACACAGTTTAACTACGCAAACTGGCATTTTACTTCGGTCTGGCATTTTATTTCGGTTTATGACCAAAATTTAATAAAACATTCGGTACGCGCACCTCACACACAGTTTGCAACGCGACTGACAGCAGGCGATTGACTCGGGTACGCCGATTTCGGCGTATTATTTTTTGCCGCATTTAACAAGTACGCCGGCGGTATCCAGTCGAGCGCGCGAGACCATTCATTTATCTAAGGTGACTTTGTTTCTTAATTCAAAAACTTCGTATTATTATTATTGTTATTATAGTTCTGTCAAAATTAGCGTAATAGTACAATCATGAAGAGCCTCAGAACAATAACCACAGAATAATTTACAGTAACTAAAGCTTTATTATTTTGAGTGAAGAGCACACTTACATTACTTGTCATTTAAACATACGTCTGTCACGCACGACACGAGAAAAAAGCTATGTCTATGGTTAGTAATGCTGTTTTTCCTCTCAGATTATTTTATGAGTAGGAGCACAAAGGACAATTATATTTATATGTCGTAGGATTGGCAAGTATCGAAAGTTTGCGAAAATCGTAGGACGTTTGCAAAAAACCGATTGATTGGAAAATAACAACTTTTGTAATCATCCGAACTATTTTCAGGATCTCTGCAAAAATCCGTTTTCATTTAGGACGATTGGATATTTCAACGGTGATTAGCTAATCTATTGGTACTTTGTGAGTTTATAATTTACCTATTTATTCAGATTGGTCAGAACATGGTTCTTCATAAAAAACTAAACGAAGGAACGAAAGTAGTTGTTAGCAAATCTGGGTGCCTAGCGTGAGTTTTGTTTACTATATGTATTCATTCGATTACGTTTACGAAAACAAATATTAGTATGGCATTGAAGCAGCGCCACCTGGCGGCATACGAGGAGAGTTAACATTTTGCCATACTAATTCTCGAATGGCGAATGAAACTCGCACTATGCACCCAGTGTTTTGGCGACCTCGTTGGTCGAGTGGTTTGTACACCGGTTTTCATGGTGTCCATCTCTGAGGTAATATGTGACCGGTTGCAAGCGTTTGAGATGTGAACTTTACGCAAGATGTTCAAGATACCATGGACTAGTTTCACCTCAAACGCCAAGGTACTTGAGAAGGCCAACTGCAGAAGAGAACTGGTATCTACAGTCATGAGACGCAGGGTCGCCTTTTTCGGACACATGCAGAGAGGATTCATATACGAGTTCCCACGGCTAATCCTCGAAGGCAAAATTCCGGGAAAGAGAGCTCCGGGACGTCCGCGACGCAAATGGCTGGACGACATCAAAACGTGGACTGGACTTAGTTATCGCCAATTAAAACAAGCTATATGGGATCGCAGTTAATTTTGTATACTGATCTCCAAACTTCAGTATGAAGATGGCACTAAATGATGATGATGATGATCTCTGAGGTCCCGGGCTCGATCCCCGGTCAGGTCAATTTAGAAATTATTGTTTTTCTAAATTGTCTCGGGTCTGGGTGTTTCCTATGTATAATAAGTATGTATTTAAGTATTTTAAGTATGTTTATCCGTTGTCTAGTAACCATTTAACGAGTTTCATAACGAAGCTTCTCTTGGGCTAGATAATCGGTGTAAGTGTAGGAAAGTTTATTTTATTTTATTTAGATTATTAGTGTATCGGTCAGTGCGTAACTAAGCGCTCATGACTTGCGAAACGTGAGCCGTTTTTCGCTATTATCCTAAAACAATTCGGATTTTTGCAAAGGTCTTAAAAGAAGCAGCTCGGAATGATTACGAAAGGAGGACGGGCATTATAGCCTAGGAACCAATAACAACATGATTGTGATATATCATTGGAAAGGATTTTTTATGTACTTTAATTGGAACGAAGTTCCTTATCACGCGTTGTGAAAGGGGGCTGGACGGAAAAAATTCTTACGAAAAAAGTTGTCACGACACTTTTTTTATCAATAGAAGTGTACGTTAATTTCGCCATTGTTATCACAAGACCGTGTGGCCTAATGGATAAGGCGTCGGACTTCGGATCCGGAGATTGCAGGTTCGAGTCCTGTGACGGTCGAAATATTATTTTGTTAATTTTATTTGTAAATTATTTATTTATTTATATTTTTTTCGTTGATTTAATATTTTGTAATAATAATATACAGTATTTTCAAAATGAGTTTCATTTTTGCTATAGTAAGCTATTGTAAGCTGTGCGGCGTCGCCGCACAGCTTACAATAGCTTGCAAGGGTTTCAGTGTAAACTGTTTCTTTGTCTGTCAAAATGTTTCTCTGTCTGTCTCTCTCTCTCTTATAGAAAGCAAGCCAGATATTTTCATTTCTATTTCGACGATTATTTTTGTTGAGTGTATACAGGTTTTTTGTAAATAATAAATAATAAAAAATAATAATAATAATGAATCCTGACAGTGTTTCTGCACAAGTTCCGGATATTGCTGATGGAGTTAGGTAAGTAGAGATTATATACAGATAATAATAAATGCTTTTGTATTTTTAGCAAGTACGCACTATAACCTAAAAAAAAAAAAAAAAAAAACAAAAAAAAACCTACTGATAAAGTTTATATAACATTATATTTGTTAATAATAAAAAAAATATCATTATAACTTAAAAAAAATAAAATTTTATTACAATTCCTTCACTAATTAATCGAAAGGAACTTCGTTCCATCCGGGTGTCCCTTGACACCTCTCAAGTTATTTTATTGTTATGGCGGGAAGTACCAAATCACTGTGTGGAAAAAGTTATGACACAATAAAGCAGACTTAAACAACAATTTTTTTTTTTTCAGAATTTCATTTTAAAGTGGTTTAACATGCATTACGTCATTTTAATTAGGTACTAAAACTCAAGTAGTCTGTGCAGACAAATACTAGTCGAATAAGCTTTATCAATATTAGTGTAAAATTACGAATACATTATAGAAAACTAAAACCGATAAGTATTAATCGATCGTCAACAGATCGATTAAAGTTAATTAGTCGGCCATATTGAACAGAAGTGTCACTTGTAAAAAAAAGTGGGTATGCATGTTTTGCTAATGGTAATAAATAAATAATACTTTGGCTTTGTTTATCGGACTGTGATTTTTGCTATATTATTATGTTATCGACCTTTGGCTTTGTTTATCGGATTCTGTGATTTTTGCTATATGTTATTATGTTATATAATGTTGTTTTACAAAAAAAACCAAGACATTGATGATAAACATAAAAATAAACACTTAATATTTTTAAGAAAAAGATTGGCTTTGTTGCGTCTTAACTTTTTTTACACAGCAGCTTGAGACTTCCCACCATAACAATAACTAAAGTACATTAAAAAATCTTTCCAATGATATATCGCATGTTGTTATTGGTTTCTAGGTATGCTTCCATATATTTTTGCCCGTCCTCCTTTAGATAGATTTTTCCAATTATCCTGCAACATACGGGTATACAACGTGTAACAGAAAGGTGTAAAAATGAAAAGATCCAAAGTGTATCCCCGATCTAGATATTGTACGCGTAAAGTGACCAAACCACGCTCTGCTACCATTTTATGTTCGTAGATCCAGTCAGGGAAACTATGGTAGGATAAGATATATTAGATTTGTTTATTTGTTTTGTTTTTTTACATGTTGTAGTTGTCTTCTATATTTTTTGTGTTTATTTGTAATGGAAAGTGTCCTGCTATGATAGGGCATTTTCCAATTTTTATTTTTTTTGACGCTGTAAGGGAGAAAAGAGCTGGACACTTGCTGAGTTTCTTGCCGGTTCTTCTCAGTGCAAGATCTCCCGCCCAGAGCAGACTTACGAACCGATGGCATAGCGACATTCATAAGAGCTACTTGTAGCCTAAACTGAATAAATGATTTTTGAATTTGAATTTGAATTTGAATTTGATACCGATGAAAAGAAATAGACAATATTAAACAGTATTCGCTTTGTTAATTTTTTAATCAAACAACACCATGGCAACCAGTACAGACTCCGAATAATAACTAAAGCTATAGAAACGGACTAAAATAGCAAAGGTGTCACCAGATTTGTGACGTCATATTTGAGATAATGTAGTGAGTGACTTTTTATAGGACTCAAGATTTTTTTTGATCACCGATTAACTGATGACTGTTTGACATAACAATACAAAAATAAAAACTAAGTGTCAACCATTTGTTGCACTCCAACCTCCTTTCCTAGCCATAAGATAGAACGGAACTAAACATAGTTGCACGACTTTTATTTTAGCCATCCTTCTATAGCTTTAGTTATTGTTCTGATAGTACAGACGTTCCATAGAGACGTGCCTAATCTCGATTCCTTTCAGTATGCAGAGTTACTGAGACATATTTACCTACTTTAATTTAAACATTTATAAAATACAGTGATAAAATTAAACGCCTACTCGACCCAGCCAGGAATCGAACCTGGGTCTTCCGCAATCCGGGCGGCTGCACTGCAAAGATGAATCTGCATAGCCATCCGTTGCAATAACCGTTGGATAGATGGCGCACTGTGCCTGCAATAGCAGTCAAAAAATTTAAAAAAGCAGTGATTTAATTCAGCGCTTACGTCATCCTTCCCGGTAGCATAGCGGTCAATGCAGCCGCCCGGATTGCGGAAGACCCAGGTATACTATTAAAAAAAAAAAACAAAATTCAAAATCATTTATTCAGTTTAGGCTACAAATAGCTCTTATGAACGTCATTTATGCCATCGGTTCGTAAGTCTATCTACTCTGGGCGGGAGATCTTGTACTGAGAAGAACCGGCAAGAAACTCAGCAAGTGTCCAGTTCGATTCCTGGCTGGGACGGGTAGGCGTTTAATTTTTTCACTGTATTTTATAAATATTTAATTTAGCTTCAGTGCAGCAATTAGCACTTGAAAATAAAAAGTAAAAATTTACTAGGTACTTTAATTTGTTCTGCAATTTTTTAATAAATATTTCTTTTGTGATTTTACATCAAAATAAAAAAGAAAACATTAATGAACACTGCTGCTTGCTTATGCACGCCTGACGCGCATGACTTCACTTAGATACATATTTAATTTACAATTGCGTGACAAATTAAAGTTAATTATGTCTTAGTAACAACACAAGCTCTAGATCGGATACACTTTGGATCTTGTAATTTTTACCACAACTTTCTGTTACACATTGTATAATAGAACGTAGGTATACAATTCAATACAATTTCAGGAGCTCGATGCGTCTGCGAGTGCTGAGGTTAAGCTACTTTCGCAAAAGCCGGTTATCGGATAGGTGACCAAAAATTTATCATCTCGAGCTCCTCCGTGCTTCGGAAGGTACGTAAAGCCGTTGGTCCCGGCTGCATTAGCAGTCGTAAACAACCACTAATCTGCACTGGGCGCGAGTGGTGGTTAATGGCCCGTTCTCCCTATCCATCCATAGGGAAGGCTCGTGCCCCAGCAGTGGGGACATAAAAAGAGCTGATGATGATGATGATGATGATACAATTCAAGTTAGCGCTTAGAAGTTCACTCCGGTAATTGTTTAAAACGGCTCCGGGTCATCCTGGCGGCATGTGTCGGTAAGTGGAAGATGCAGTTTGCAAGATTTTTTAGTGGGTATGCTCTTCCCCCTTAAAGGGGTCGTCGATGGGAGAGTCTCGCATAATCGTCTGCGTCTGCTCGGGCCCAGTGGTAGATGCCTAATGCGTTTAACATACAGCTCAAAACGGGCTTAAGAACAGGTTAGAAGTTCCTCGGAGCGCGGGCTTGCAGGTAATATCTAGAACGTTAAGTACTCCGATGTACGGAAATCCTAGATTTAATTCTTAGGTCAGGCAAAGTATGTCTCGTATTTTTCGATGCATAGCACGGGATTGTGATCCGCATTTAGGAATTGTGGTGATTAAGCTAAACCCATCTATTTATTTATTCGAGTAGGGCGACCAACAAGACATACTTTAAAAATAGGTAAACAGCACGTAGCATTTTAGTTATATTTGTTTCCTTTTAAAAATCTTATTTTCGAGCTTGAAATGCGAAATTGCACTGCAAATATAGTTTTTATCGCTTGTAACCGCAAATTGGCTAAGTATAATCCAATATAATAAAGGAGGTTTGCCTCTATAATTACAAGGTTCTTTATCTGTCGTTCGTCTTAATTTTCTTTGAGACACCCCATTTGTTTGCGGAGCTCATCCAGCGGCGGGGAGCCGCGACTTTCGTCATTTGTCCCTTTAAATTTTAATATAAGAGCGGCACGCTGTGGTGAATTGCTTTAAAAATATCCTGCTGGTAGGTAATTAGCATTGAATTAACGTCTGTTAATAGATGCGGTTCCCATCAGACTTTATACATTTAAGGTTAGTTGGTTAAAACTATTTTGTAATGTAATCTGAAGTGTGAGAAAATTTTACTAAAAATCAGACGAAAGTATACCTAACTTAGTTTTAAAATTGGTACATAGAAGTGTCCAAAACATACAAAAAATCCTTGTGGGTAGGGGTGCGCCGTGTGCCCATGTGTGGCAGGCGGTATAAGGTGTGAGGTCACCTTCATCAACAAAACAGAATCATCATCATCATCATCATCATCATAATCAGCTTATATCAGTCCACTGCTGGACATAGGCCTCTCCCAATGCATGCCACTGAGCCCGATCTTCGTCTAATCTCATCCAATAGCTGTGCTGCCAGCCACTTCGCGTAAAACAGAATGTAGGTCCTGAGTTATTGATGGTGCTGTAAAATTAATAACTGAATTTGTACTGAATAGGTATACTGAGAAGACGATATTAGTAGGTACGTAACATAGATTGACGACATGAGATTTGACGACCTCCTTGGTCGAGTGGTTTGTACACCGGTTTTCATGGTGTCGCCATCTCTGAGGTCCCGGGTTCGAACCCCGGTCGGGTCAATTTAGAAATAATTGTTTTTCTAAATTGTCTCGGGTCTGGGTGTTTTCTATGTATAATAAGTATTTATTTAAGTATGTTAAGTATGTTTATCCGTTGTCTAGTAACCATATAACGAGTTTCATAACGAAGCTTCTCTTGGGCTAGATAATCGGTGTGAGTGTAGGAAAATTTATTTATTTATTTTATTTATAGATTATGATTTTCTGATAGGTAGGTATGACAAAAACGCTGCAAAAAGCTTTAATTGATCGAAGGCATAAGGGACCTTTCATCCCACCGATGAACGCCTCACAGAAAAACTGAACCCATTTTTAAAAAAGCACAAATATTTCAGAAAGAAGATAAAGTACCCTCAGAATAATAACTAAAGCTATATAAGGATGGCTAAAATAAAAAACGTGCAACTATGTTTAATTCCGTTCTATGTTATGTCTAGAAAAGGAGATTGGAGTGCGACAAATGGTTGACACAAAGTTTTTATTTTTTGTATTGTTATGTCATTCGGTCATCAGAAAAATAAAATCTCGAGTCCTTTTGCCCGGCCAAAATCATTGATTTAAAAGCTGACAGTTCGTTCCACAAATCTGATGACACCTTCGAAATAACGAAAGAAAAGGGACAATCGATCTCTTAGTTAGATTAGTTAAAATAGTGCGAACTGATAAATTTGTGTTGCTATTTTAATCCGGTTTCTATAGCTTTAGTTATTATTCTGAGATAGTACCTACCTACTTAGAAATTGTTTCTTCAGAACAATAGTTATTTATTGTTCTGATATTGTGTCAGTTGGTCCATCCGTCAATATGACAGAACAATTATGACTGTCTGGATACTAGCTAACTAAGCCACCAAACAAGAAATTCATTTAATCTAAAACACCTAAATAAATTACTAAATACATGAGTGTTGTAATTCTCTTCACAATTTTGGTACACACGATGGCGATAGAGGATCAACGGGTCATAACCACCCTAAAATACAGCAGATATCGCGTAAAACCGACCGTCGTCAACGGTGAGCCCGTGGACAACATGCGAGTGCCGTACATAGTTTCTATCAAAAACTGGAGTTACAGAATTAACCGCACTAAAGTGTTGTGGAGTAACTTGTGCGGCGGAAGTATTATAAGCGAGTACAGGGTGTTAACGGCGGCTCACTGTTTCGACAACAACGGTTACTACTTCGCACGTCACCCTGAACTGCTGAGGGCCACGGCGGGGAACACAAACACCAACCTGGTCCATTCTGGCGACGAGGAGACCACACGCAACGGCCAATGGAGAAAAATTGTCAAAATAATCTTTCATAATGATTTCGATTTCCCAACCAACGACATATCTTTAGTGTGTATTGATTTAGCGTGGAATTACAATGAGTTCGTTGATTATATCATACCGGCCGTCAGAAATACGGATTACCCGCGCTCTTGTTTCTCATCTGGTTATGGCAGGATCAGCCATCACAGGCCTGATATATCACCGAAGCTACTTATGGCGCAAATTTACGTGTTGGACAGGTGGAAATGCTCTAGGTTGTGGGAGATGAATATGAACAAGTTCGTCTGCTCGGACAGTGTCGTTACTGACGTGGCTATCGGTGATTCTGGTGGCCCTCTGGCTTGCTACGACACCTTAGATCCAGCAGAGATACCGGGAAGAGAAATCTTAGTGGGCATTGTGAGCGGAAAGAATTTTGACAAAACCACGCTCTACACAAGAGTTTCAGCATACCACGACTGGATTTTAAAAGATTGTGTCGTCAAGATAGCACCTTCCGTCCAAATGACAATTATATTCCTACTTTTAATATATCTTTTGTTTCAGTTCAATAAATTGTGTAATATCAGTATTATGGAAGCGAGGAAAAAATTAATGACTTTGCTCGATATAAAGAGTCACTGAAAGGTTGTTATTCTATGTAAAAGAGGCTGTTAACTTACTGTTGAATTGAAATTTATGAACTACGGAAGTAATTTAAACGATATACCTATCTTAAAGTGTTAAATACATAATATTTATATTGTTCAACAATATTTGGACACGTTTTGAATTGGTTGTCATGGGTATATTTTATACCCATTTACACATAACATATCAGATTAATAGAAGAAAACAAGCAAGGCATTAGTATGTTTTTGGAAGTGTAGGTACCTAACTAAGTACATGAATCTTTTGGAAAATCCTATGATGTTGATGCCATGACTAATTTCTGACGCAGCATTTGGTCGGTGCCCGTCGAGCACACGGAAGGTGAATGGATGAGTGTTGTCAGGGAGGCGTGGGAACCTATCGAGACCATGCAGGCTATAAATATTAGTACAGCTGACGTAAGTTGTGCGATCCGTACGGCCCAAAATTGGAAATGTCCCGGACCGGACGGATTGCACAACTTTTGGATCAAATGGTTTCGATGTTCACACGAGTTTCTGGCAACGCAATTCCAAGAAGCCATAGAGCTCGACTCACTCCCAAGTTTGTTGACTACTGGTGTCACTTTTCTGCTCCATAAATCAGGTAGTACCGAGAAACTGAAAAATTATAGACCCATCACGTGCTTACCAACTTTATATAAGCTCCTTTCATCCATTCTGAGAACAAAAATTAACTCGCACATTGTTGCAAAATGGTTGCAAACAGTATTTTGGACATGACTCAGAATGGATGTAGGGTAGGGTCTCATGGTACTAAGGAGCTTCTACTCATTGACATGACCATATGCCAGAAGATTCGGCGTGGTAGAGGGACTCTTTCCACAGCCTGGATTGACTATAAGAACACCTATGATTCGGTGCCGCATTCATGGTTGGTAAGGATTTTAGAGCTATATAAAATTAATATAACTTTAATATCATTTTTGATGTCATGTATGCGGCAGTAGACCATGGTCTTGTGTCAACCAGGAAGTTGAGATAGTGTTTCTGCCACGCAGGATTTTATGAGGATAGAGTGTGGCATATTCCAGGGTGACAGTCTGAGCCCTTTATGGTTTTGTCTAGCTTTGAATTCTCTCAGTACTTTGTTGATAAATTCAAGGTTAGGTTGTCGATTGCGAAGAGGGGGTAAAGTTATGTCGCATTTGTTGTACATGGATGACCTCAAGCCGGCTTCTTACAACACCACTATGAGTTGCCGCTGCTTAGGAGTTAGTTGTGGCGCCATTATCACAACAATCACCAACTCTGCCGATAGAGCCTCGCGCTTCGCAAAATCATAATATATAAATACTAAAGTTAATGTAAAAGCTCTAAAATACAGTAAAATAAAAGAGGCGCTCTTAGGCCTCAGTCATAGTCTATTAAGTTAATATACCTTTTTTCAGTCATTTTCCTCACAGGACAGTCGGCATCGCCAGTCTTGTGATTGTAGGGCTCTTTAAAGTGTAAACATGTAGCGCAGTTTGCTGGCTCGTCCTTCTTCGTGCAATCTTTTAGTGCGTGACCTACTACGCCACAATGACCGCAGGTGATGGCCTCTCCTCCTCTCGGCGTGACTTGGCCGCATGACCATACTGCTGACACTTGATACACCTGGTTACCAAAGTGAAGTCTCTTACAGGGCACGATGACCAATTTATAAAACTCTATCCTTCGCAATATTAAGGTCTTCCGAATATGAGCCGGGACTTCGATGATATTGTTGCAGGTCTCGGCGTCCATCTTACCCGACTTATGGCTTAACTTGATGAGGCCAGAAAAGTTTCAAGTGTTGTATCTTGGAGCTTGTCGGCCAAGTTTTGTTAAATGCAGTTAAAAACTTCGTTTTCCTGTATACTCGAGGGCACACCAATCACAATGATTCTGGGCTTACGTTTTAGCGGCTCACCCATAGTCAGACCAGATGTCTTCAGTTGCGCCGACTGCCTTAGCTTCTCGATGTCGTCTTTTGTATCAGTGCTGATTATAAATATGATTTCTTCTTCAAAATGCTACTTAAATAATATATCGCCATAACATCAATGTTTGTAGCATTGTTTTGTTCCGGCGCAGCTAGAGATAAGATAGCCAGTGCCTCAGTAGTTGAGGATTCCGGGTGAAGTGCGCTTCCACCTTCCAAGGTCGAAGCCTTACCATCACTTAGCACCAGGTGAGATGAGGGCCGAGTGCTTACCCGTAACATACTTATATATAAAAAATAATGTAGACAGTAAATGGTATTTAATTTTTTTATTTTATTATTATTATTATTATTTTTATTTATTTAATTATTTAATGGTATTTTATTTTCTGGATACGAGCAGCACAAAACTGGTCGTTGTGGAGATCCTTGGGGGAGGCCTTTGTCCAGCAGTGGACGTCTTTTGGCTGAGATGATGATGATGATGAAATGGTATTTTCACAAAGTGATCATCTCATTTAGAACATAACAATTATTGCATTTGACAAGCGTAATGTCGTACGGCATTTTACTGTGGGGCAATGCTGCCGATATTCAAACTATCTTTGTGCTGCAGAAGCGGGCTATTCGAGCAATTTATAATCTAAAAGCTGGTAATTCTCTTAGGGAGAGATTTAAAGATATTAATATAATGACAGTTGCATCACAATATATTTACGAGAACCTAATATATGTATATAAAAATATTGAATCTTTTCTAAAAAAAGTGATATTCACAATGTAAACACTAGAAATAAAAACAAACTAGCAGTACCTAATACTAGGCTCCACAAAGTAAATAATTCATTTAGAGGCCTGTGTGTACGTTTTTACAATAAAGTTCCAAGTAATATCCAAAAACTAGATATTAATAAATTTAAAATCGTTATTAAAGAAAAGCTTTATAAAAAAGCTTATTATAAAGTGTCTGATTACATTGAAGACAAAACAGCATGGGTTTAAAATGCTCCAATCTATTTCTAATCCAATATATTGTTAAGGTTTTTTAAACTTGTATAACTTGGTAACGTAACGGCATATAATTTTGTAAATGTCGTTACATATTGAATTAAAGCTGTGGAGTTTCTTGCGCCCATTCTTCTCCACAGCTAAAAAATAGACGTCCTGAATGGGTAGTAGGTAAAAATATTATGGACGATTCAAAAGCACCTTTCTAAAGTTTATTTGAATAAAGAATATTTGACTTTGACTTTGACTTTGACATAATTAAGTATAGTAGCGGTCGCGCAGTGGTCGAAATTCGACCGTAATTTTATTATGGCTGCACGGATTGTATCATATGTAATGAAAAATTAAAAAAGATAGAATGTGAGTTTGGTTTGGCATTGACAGATTACGGCCGCTCCTCTTGCATTTTTGAAATTTTTGAAAAGAGTTCTATGCGTGTGTGTCAAATACATGGTGGTGTGTGTGATGTTTGTTTTATTCATTTTATGTATTTTTATGCATAATTTTAAAAAAATATTGAGATTCGGATATCCTTCTTTATATAAACTATCATCATCATCATCATCATCGGCCTATACTAGTCCACTGCTGGACATAGGCCTCTCCTCTATAAACTATAAGTGTGCTAAATTTGATACTCCTCCGTCCGCGCAATTTTCGTAAAAAAGGGGTACAAAGTTTTTGCTTCACGTATTAATAGATAGATAGATATAGATTTTATTTAAAAACTCACATAGAAATGAAACAACTTTGGCGTCTCTGTGACCACGGACCCTGCAAAGGGTTCGAAACATCAGGCTAAATATTAAATAAAGGAGATGTTTCAATTTGGGCCAAAATTATGTACAGTACTTCAAAAAATAGGAAAAATACAAGGATTCTCAGAAAAATAAAAAATAAATTAACTAACTCTAGTAATTTTTTGGTTCATAAATGTTGTTGTGATGAATTTAGACCATATTTAAAACATAACACGTTCAAACACAGAAATAAAGCACAAATGTTGAAAAAATTTCCACGAGCAGGGTTTGAACCTGCACCCTTCTGACATACCGGGTCAGGTGCTCTTCCAATTGAGCTATCGTGGTTCTAACCAGCCCGCCGAAATTATTCAACACTATTTACTTTTTACTTTGAAAGCCAAAGGCGCCCATTCAATGTTAACAACTACCGTCATTAACATCCGATCATAATATTTTTACAAATACTAAAGATCAGTTAAGAAGTAGGCAAGCTATTTATAAATGTTTATATAATTTTTAACGCAAATTTTGTTGCGAACAAATTACAAAAACACAAATGTTGAAAAAATTTCCACGAGCAGGGTTTGAACCTGCACCCTTCTGACATACCGGGTCAGGTGCTCTTCCAATTGAGCTATCGTGGTTCTAACCAGCCCGCCGAAATTATTCAACACTATTTACTTTTTACTTTGAAAGCCAAAGGCGCCCATTCAATGTTAACAACTACCGTCATTAACATCCGATCATAATATTTTTACAAATACTAAAGATCAGTTAAGAAGTAGGCAAGCTATTTATAAATGTTTATATAATTTTTAACGCAAATTTTGTTGCGAACAAATTACAAAAACACAAATGTTGAAAAAATTTCCACGAGCAGGGTTTGAACCTGCACCCTTCTGACATACCGGGTCAGGTGCTCTTCCAATTGAGCTATCGTGGTTCTAACCAGCCCGCCGAAATTATTCAACACTATTTACTTTTTACTTTGAAAGCCAAAGGCGCCCATTCAATGTTAACAACTACCGTCATTAACATCCGATCATAATATTTTTACAAATACTAAAGATCAGTTAAGAAGTAGGCAAGCTATTTATAAATGTTTATATAATTTTTAACGCAAATTTTGTTGCGAACAAATTACAAAAACACAAATGTTGAAAAAAATTTCACGAGCAGGGTTTGAACCTGCACCCTTCTGACATACCGGGTCAGGTGCTCTTCCAATTGAGCTATCGTGGTTCTAACCAGCCCGCCGAAATTATTCAACACTATTTACTTTTTACTTTGAAAGCCAAAGGCGCCCATTCAATGTTAACAACTACCGTCATTAACATCCGATCATAATATTTTTACAAATACTAAAGATCAGTTAAGAAGTAGGCAAGCTATTTATAAATGTTTATATAATTTTTAACGCAAATTTTGTTGCGAACAAATTACAAAAACACAAATGTTGAAAAAATTTCCACGAGCAGGGTTTGAACCTGCACCCTTCTGACATACCGGGTCAGGTGCTCTTCCAATTGAGCTATCGTGGTTCTAACCAGCCCGCCGAAATTATTCAACACTATTTACTTTTTACTTTGAAAGCCAAAGGCGCCCATTCAATGTTAACAACTACCGTCATTAACATCCGATCATAATATTTTTACAAATACTAAAGATCAGTTAAGAAGTAGGCAAGCTATTTATAAATGTTTATATAATTTTTAACGCAAATTTTGTTGCGAACAAATTACAAAAACACAAATGTTGAAAAAATTTCCACGAGCAGGGTTTGAACCTGCACCCTTCTGACATACCGGGTCAGGTGCTCTTCCAATTGAGCTATCGTGGTTCTAACCAGCCCGCCGAAATTATTCAACACTATTTACTTTTTACTTTGAAATCCAAAGGCGCCCATTCAATGTTAACAACTACCGTCATTAACATCCGATCATAATATTTTTACAAATACTAAAGATCAGTTAAGAAGTAGGCAAGCTATTTATAAATGTTTATATAATTTTTAACGCAAATTTTGTTGCGAACAAATTACAAAAACACAAATGTTGAAAAAAATTTCACGAGCAGGGTTTGAACCTGCACCCTTCTGACATACCGGGTCAGGTGCTCTTCCAATTGAGCTATCGTGGTTCTAACCAGCCCGCCGAAATTATTCAACACTATTTACTTTTTACTTTGAAAGCCAAAGGCGCCCATTCAATGTTAACAACTACCGTCATTAACATCCGATCATAATATTTTTACAAATACTAAAGATCAGTTAAGAAGTAGGCAAGCTATTTATAAATGTTTATATAATTTTTAACGCAAATTTTGTTGCGAACAAATTACAAAAACACAAATGTTGAAAAAATTTCCACGAGCAGGGTTTGAACCTGCACCCTTCTGACATACCGGGTCAGGTGCTCTTCCAATTGAGCTATCGTGGTTCTAACCAGCCCGCCGAAATTATTCAACACTATTTACTTTTTACTTTGAAAGCCAAAGGCGCCCATTCAATGTTAACAACTACCGTCATTAACATCCGATCATAATATTTTTACAAATACTAAAGATCAGTTAAGAAGTAGGCAAGCTATTTATAAATGTTTATATAAAAACGCAACAAAATTTGCGTTAAAAATTATATAAACATTTACAGAAATAAAGATTAACCAGCGTTAATAAACGAAAAGAAGAGTATTTTTATTTGCAAAATTCTAAAGAATTTTTAACCTTTTAGGTTCTAAGAGATCGAATCCGATCGCGGGCGAATTTCCGTCAAACCCCAAGCGATCGAATTCGATCGCGCTCGCCACTCGACATTAGAACTTAAATATCGTCTATTTAGAGCCTACTTTTTAACACGTTCACTGCGGGAGCCTTAAAACACGTCCTAAATTTAAGTGCGTTACGGGACTTATTGCACCCCGTTAGGAACTACTTCATTGTGCGTAACGGGTGTAGAAACACCCCGTACACCTATGTTGCTTAAAACACCTGTAACTCTCTGAAATTTTATGATTTTTTTTTTATTTCTTTATCTGATACATTATTAAATCTGCTGTGTTAATATCTTTTCGCCAGTATATTTGGCAAGAACTGATAAAATTACAAGGAAAACAAATGTCCGGGGTTTATTTATCCCCGTTACGCATTAGAAATAAAAAAATACGGGGTCTTTACTGCCCCGTAAAGCACAGAATTATTTTATATCGATGAAGTTATAGTGATGGGAAATAAAAGAAACGATAATATAAATTATTAATCTTTATTTCCGAAGAATACACATTAACTTTTAGGAACATTAAATTAGGTTAAACAAATCAAATTCTAAGAATAATAAAATATTTTTATGTAGAAACTATCAAAACGAATCAAAACAATATGGGCCAATACTTATTCGTTGGAAGATGCATTGTCGTACCGCCAGAACGGACTATTATATACTAAAACATTGAACCATGTACACATTCGACGAATTAATGTAATACCAATGAAACGTGTATGACTGAGTATTTTTAGTATTTACTAGTCTATTTTGGTCGACGATATGCAAAGCATCTTCCGTCAAATATGTATCAACCCAAAGAATTATTTAACTCTATTAATTTAAAAAAATCAGTCAGTGTTTATACGACAGTTCCAACATACGTCGGGAACGCTTCATTATTGAATAATTTTACGATACAACATGCGATATTAACTGCACTAATGCAAATGAGCTCAAAACCCCGTACGGGCATACAATAATTTATACGGGGTTTTACGGACCCCGTATCGCACTGAAAGGTAACTTTTACTACCTGGTCGTAACGGGGTTTATAAAACCCCGTATATTTTGAAATAACCAACTGTTTCCGTGTTCAATAAGCTTCACAAAAATATAGTTATCTCTCCTACAAATCTCAAAGATATAGCTCCCGCACCAGCGGGTAGACACGACTTTTTGCTCCCGCACTGAATGAAAGCAACGTACGGGGCAAAAAAACCCTTGACGCAGTGAACGTGTTAACCGACTTCAAAAAAGGAGGAGGTTGCTCAATTCGACTCGTATTTATATATTTTTTATGTGTATTCGCGGATAGCTTCGACGTTTATGAACCGATTTTGATGATTCTTTTTTTGTTGAAAAGGAGATATCTCAAGAGTGGTACCATGATAAGGAAACCAGGATTTGATGATGGCATCCCAGAGAAGTCGAGGGGAACCTTCGAAAATCGTAGGGGCAACTAGTGCGTTTGTTAATGTTTTCATAAAGTATTTTAAAGCAATACTATTTAATGAAAGTCAGGAGTCAATCTGATGATGGAGCCGAAAGACAGTGGAGGGAACTCCTCAACGATTTACAGCAATTACATGGTATTTGGGCTTGATTAATTTGTATTGATGAAAACTTTACACCTAGATGAGTTGTGACTGCCATTAGGGGTCTGATGATGAAGACGAAGGACAGTCAACGGAACTCCTCAACGTTCTACAGTAGCTACCTTGTGTTTTGTCTTAATTAATTTCTATTGATAAGAACTTTGCACCCATACGAGTTATAAGTGCCATTACAGGTCTGATGATGGAGACCATAGACAGTCGAGGGAATTCCTCAACGATTTACAGCAGTTACCTTTTGTTGGGCTTACTTCATACGGTTCAATATGCCAAAATGTTTAGTTCGTACAAAAATAATACCTAATTAAGATTGAAGTTTTACATAGGAATACCACTACCTACTAGGCCGTCGTTTCCTCATCCGAGAAGCATCCTTGTTCGTCTACCCATCACTAAAAATCGTAAAATAAAATATTTTTTAACAAAAAAAACCGACTTGAAAAAACAGGAAACAAAGTAAAAACAAGTCAATATTATTTCTTGCTTTTTAGAGCTGTTTTTACTTTATGTTTCCTGTTTTTTGAAGTCGGTTTTTTTGTATGAACAAGTTTAGCCATAAACAAACTAGGAGAGGAGAGTTTGAGTTATTGAGACAAAACATGAAAATAAGCTGTGATTAGGGCGTCAAACTCATATGGTCAAAATGACATTGATTGGCGTTCGCCATTGTTGAATTTGAAATGTCACATAATATTTTAAAATGCTTTGAACCACAAAATAAATATTTATAAAATTTACAAGCTTCAGTGCAGCAATTAGCACTTGAAAATAAAAAGTAAAAATTCACAAAATAAAGCTAAATTATGAAAAAATTATGTTTGTAATTGATTATTTATTTTATTTCTTTGATTTATTTTACCTGTACAAAAACTTAACCCAGTGTCCATACAAACTTGAAACATATTCTTTATGTGTAAAATAAACGCGAGTAGATCCGTAAAAGTTGTTTTCATTTCAAAGTGTAGTGTTCGCGTAAACTTTAGAAAACAATATGAAAACTCACTATTCTAACAACCTGAGCATGACAGAACCACTGCTAAATCCTTTTTCTTTAGAAATAAGTTTTATCTTTGTCTATGATTTGTTGTGTCTTTTTTGTTTTATGTTATTGACACTGTCAGAAAATGGGTGTCCTAACGTAGTTTCGAATGCCGCTGTTGCGACACAAATTATAATCTGTGAAAGTAAAACAAGATATTTTTATTCCGTCTAAAATCCATATAATCTTCGAGTTTTTATAACTACAATGCTATTGTACCTACACTTGTACAATAATCACAGTTGTACACAGGCAACTGTGTGCCAATGTAGGTAATTACTGTAATGAAATGAAATACTTAGGTAAATGTTTATTCGAATAAACTCGGTAAATAAGCACGAGTAGTGGAAAAAGAACACATTTTATACATAAAATATACTTTGACTATATACATGTCTAGACGGAGCGTCGTACAAACGCTTCCCTCAAAGCGGCCGGTTTTTGTATCGAAGTGTGTGTGACAGCCGCGTTTGACACTAGCGCTGAACGGGTGTCAGTGTGCGCGAAAGGTTGCCAGTGAATATGTAATTCCCGATAAAGTAGGGAAAAATATTTATGCACAATCACAGAACAACTAATGGCACAATACAATTTTAAAATGAAAATAGTAGTTTTAAAATGGCTTCGTTGATAGATTTTATTTGTGTTTACGGTGATTGGAGTTGGTAATTGTTACCGACAACTACTAGGAAAGTATGTACCTACCAACTCAACTCAGCAAATTATTCATCATAATTCATAACATAACATAACTTTTAAATCAGGTATTTGTAGGTATAACGCATCAAAGTAGCTGGTGTGTTTAGAATTGATGGATGATTGAAAGCGAGAGCGAGTACAATAAAATTATGCGTTAATGGAAGCCTGCGTGCTTGTGATGTATAGTATATATAATAAGGATGAAAGAGGAACGACAGGCAGGATGATTTACATTTAATAATCAAAATCGTTTTTTAAAATTAGTTTTTTTTTAATTATAAGCAAAACAATTAATGGCCTTCTCTTTGTATTTATTTTTTAAATAACTTTTGTTTTGACGTTACATCATTTTCCATGTTTTCTAATTTCATAATATTTTATAAATATTTTTCCACCACCAGCCTTATTAGGTGCACTTGATGTAGAAGACCGCATTCATGATCAGCTGGTACCTGGGATTGGATGTAGGTCACCTTACAGCCAACAAAATTGCTCATTATTTTTGACAGGATTTTTTGATATGTCGTTGAAGATATTCGCGGTCTTTTTAAAAAAAAAATAACTACTTCAGCGCTTCTGCAGACTGAATGTGAGGCATAAATTAGACCTCCTTCATCCCACAAATCGACCAATTTGTGGAACCTTAATTATTCATTTGATTTCATGGATTCGATGCAGGCAATGCACTTTCATTCGTCTGCGTATACATCTGACTACGCAACCTGCTATGTAACCAATTATTTGTTCCTTGTATTCACACAATTCTATCTCATCCATAAGTCGACTCATATTTAGATAATGGTTAGAAATCTCTATGTAGGTAACAAAAAATATAAATCATAAAGTACGCAACGTACTATTAGTACAAAATAGTAAATTCGTTATAAAATAGTCAAAAAGCACTTTTCCGCTTAAATGCACAAAAAATCAAAATTATTTCTACATGATTTCAACTGTCTTAAATTTTTGACAAGTTTTTGAACGAAGAATTGTCTCATCTATGTAATCTATAAATGTCAATACGTCAAAATCGTATGTATTGTGATTATTCAAAAAGATTTTTTTAAAAGGCTAGAAAACTGTATGTTTCCTCACAAAATTAATATGTGCAATAGAATCTCTGATTTTTTGACAATAACGTAGCCCCCTCGTTTTATACACATTCGCGCATAAAAACTCTAAATCCAAGCCCACATACATGTACCTTCTTACATAAATACTTACGTACTTAAATTAAAAAAATAAATTATTTTACTCATTTCGAATATCGATACCATACCACAATAACAGTTAATATTAATAGTACAATATTATAAAATATAACAGTATTATATTTTTATATTCTGCCACCAATAATGGGATTGGGAATTCTACATTCCGATACTAGCAACATGGCCGGCTTGCTTACGTAATGAAATCGATTATTGTTAAAATTATAATTATCATTAAATTTTATCTATAAGTACAGATGGAACGTGACTTTCCTTTTCGAAAAGATCTTTCCTTTGTAGTTTCGACAAAATTTCATTGAGCAAACGGTAATTTTGCGAAGAAATTCACCAAAAAGCGAGACTTTATCACTGCTTGACGGCACAAATGACACTGACAGCCGGAGGAGCGCGTCAAGCCAATGCTGGCCCGTTAATTTTTGTACGTTTTCTGACGGCCAGGCTCTATCTAGACAGGTTATATACCTGTCAAAGAAAATATATGGCTACCTATATTATATTTCCACAAAAAAAAACTCTGCCAAGTATATGGTTAACGTTATCGCGAATTTGTATGGCATTGAAACAGCGTCACCTGGTGACAATGACGAGGAGAGTTAAAATGTTGCTGTGCAAATTACTCTACAATTTCTTGGAATTTTTTTCAACAAATTTTCTTCTTGGAATTCTTTATTCAGAATTCTCCCCTCACCTCGGAGAATTTAGTAGTGTCTATGCATTTTCAGTGACATCGGAGTTGTTTGGGGGCGGCGATAAACTTAAATGGCTCCTCAATCCGTGTAAAACGGAACACCGTCAAATGTTTCCTAGAGGAAATGACATCACTCACTAGTGCGTCTCCCCGACTCCCCGTCCCATACTAGATTCTCCGAGGGTATTTGAGTGTGTACATTTGAGTAGTCAAATGTACACACTCAAATATTCTGGGAGCTATTCAGGGAGTGACAAAGAAAACTGTTTCTTTTACACTGGTGGAACTGGATATGGCACTTCGTCTAACGGGCACAATGCCGCCCGCCAACTGCATGGTAAGTAATTTATGGTGATATGTAGTCAAGCGGCGAGTGCGTTACCATTTATATTAAGCCATGAATATCTAGCGGCATTAGATTTAGATTCGATGACGCATCACGCGGAACCAGGGGAAGCAATAAATAAGTCGTTTATAATCATGGAGTTTATTATTAAACATGACCCAACAAACATTTCAGTTCTATAAATGAAAATTATGCGAACCAAAGTTCTGTAAACATCGCATTGAAGTCTCTTCAGCATTTAGAATGACTTACAGCCTCTTATTTTTATACAACATGTAGCCCCAATTTAAAGTCATATAGTAGTAATAGTAACTACTATATGATTATCTTTTATTACTATTACACAACTTTGTGTAGAAACAGCGACATTCAGTGGTATAACCAGAGTTATAGTCTTACTAACTTCTATATGACTTTTACACCAACATCAATCGTATTTGAGTCGTGAGAACTACCTTTAAGAGACCGCTGTTTAAGAGTGATAAAATGCACTCTTATTCGATCTTAAGCCAATTTTAAAACGTTTATACCATCGTTAAATGACTGAGTGTCGTATTACACTATTTAAACTTGAGTAGTATTCACGTAGTATTACAATCATAGCTTCGATTTTTTATTGTTGAAAAAAGTAACGCATATGCTTCAAAATGAACAGATATACCTGGGCAAAAGTAAAAAGAAGTGGTGCTTTTAAAAGGAAAGTCAAAAATAACTATACTAAGCTTCTCACATCCAGTTCTGTTACATTAAATATTTCTCTACGTCCAGACAACCAATGTTCAATCTGGAATTGGTTCCGTACAAGATTTTTTTATTAATACAAGAGAATTGAGTTCGGCACAGAGTGAGTCTGTACAAAATAATGAAACGTTAAACACAGAAAGTGTTACTCCTGCTTCAATAAGCATAGAACCAAAAGAATACAAAATAGAGGAAATATTTGGTAATCTTAGTCTCAGCGATAGCTCTGATTGTGAAAGCTCCAAAGTCGATAAAAATGATGTACTTCGTGACAATTTGAAGAATTGAGCAATTAATTTCAATGTTACACAAGTCGCATTGAGAGAGCTAAATAAAATTCTGAACGACAGATTCCCTTATTCAGTTCCATTAGATCAACGGACACTTAGACAGTAATAATACGAAAATATCCACTATTCCAGTTGATTCCGGTCATTATTGGCATAATGGCCTTATTAAAATGTTAAAAATGACTTTTATAAATTTAAACAATACACCACAGTGCATATCTCTTAATGTAAATATTGACGGATAACCACTATTTAAAAGCTCGAAGCACCAAGTATGGCCAATATTGTGCAGCATTAATGAATACCCCAATATTCCACCACTGATTGTGGGAGTATATGAGAGCACAAATAAACCAATAGATTTAGACGCATATTTACAACCAATTATCAATGAATTACTCGATCTTTACCGCAACAATTTAAAACTAACTTCACGACAAGGAATTGAAATATCAATTAGAGAAAATTTGAGGGCTATAATATGCGATTCGCCTGCAAGAGCATTAATTAAAGGTACCAATTTAATCTATTTGTATGACTATAGTTCAATATTTTGTTTGATATAAGTAATTTTATTGTGTTCTAAATATTTGAGTTCTAATATATTTAAACATGTTATAATGATATACTGTTCTACACTTACACAAACTAATTATTACTGCGCCATTTGATTTTTCAGGTGTAAGTAATTTTAATTCAAAGCATGGACAGAGTGAACGAGAGTGCAGCAACAGTGCCGTGATCTTGAATTGACGTACGAGCTGTAGCTACCGGCTAGGGTTGAGTGAGCCACACATAGTTAATTTATTATTGTGTGCATTTGGGTGTCTTATATATTATAAATGAAACACACAATTTAGGTGTACACTTAAGTGTACACTATAAAATACTTACATCATCATAAAGTACAATCGTAATCAAATATTAATTTACAAATTGGACACAGCAAAATATTTACGCCTCGCTCGGCCAGTTTTGAAAGCTGCGTTATTAAATTTAATAACGTAATATATCCGCATGCGAATGTATATTTTTTTTAAATATATTATTGGAAAGCATTTACATGGAGGTACATTTTTAAGGTCGGACATATTATCAAAAATAGTTTTGGCTAGTTTTGAATATGTAATAAAATTTTCTATTTCCAATAAAGAAACAAGGTTTAAATAAGATCGGCAGCGCTCAGTGACATACTTGTTATTTTCCGTTACTACAGCAACATACGCTGCCCGATCCGCGTTTGCGATGACAGCCGCGTCATCGGGTTCTCCTTTCCCATGCTTTTTTCCGTGTGATAATGTAGGTGAACTACGAGCTTGTGTGCGTGCGTTTCGGAGCGCTTGTGTGAAGTTGCCGCACTCTAGTTCACTCTGGCATGGATGTCTAAAATGTCAAGTTGTTGGTGAATACTCCCATGTATCTCATACCGTTACATTTCAAGGGACAAATAGTCCAATGAGGAACGACGCAGACTTTCGAAGCAAAAAATATGGCAACCACCATAAACGTGATTCTCCTTTCCTCCAATTACCAATAGACATGGTTGAAGATTTTCCGGTTGGAGATTCACTTCATTTGCTTGATTTAGGTATAATGAAGCGGTTGCTGTTTGGATGGAGGGATGGTAGTCTAGGGAGACTAATTACCAAATGGTCAACTAGAGATATAGCAAAAGTGACACAATTTATACTGAACTGACAAGTGCCAAAAGAAATTCACAGGAGTTTAAGAGACCTACAAGATTTATCTAATCTATCTCGGTATATGGCTCTTTTATTTATTTTGTGCCACTGATTCATACTCTGAAGTAAAAGGTATAAATAAAACAGAAATATTGTAGTGGTTTGTTTTATTTTTTTATCTAATAATGTGATATAATCTTTATAATCCCAAGTTCAACATACATAATTATATCACATATCATTTTTTATAATATCCGGGTCCACCTATAAATAAACACCCGTTTAATTATGTAAGTAGGTACTTAGTAAAATCTTTTCAATTCACTTCATTATATAAAACTATTGTTAGAAAATTAGTTTTTAAGCATGAGCTTCTCTTTAAAGGAACCCTATTTTGTTTAATATGGCTGACAATATTGAATAAAGAAACGAACTGCCCAGTAATTAATCGTGTAGACGTTGTACTATGGTTATAGTTTTAACTACAAGTCATAAGAAGGTAACTGTTACAACGTTCATTTAAAAAGTGTTTAAATTACTGCTTAATTTAAGGAATTTAGGTGGCGCGTTAGTTAAATTGTGAGAACTAGCTCATATTACCCGATAACACTAATTTCCCAACAGATTGAATGGACCAGACACGAGTTCAAGACATAACACATAAGAAATTTCTGTACTCACTTTTCAATGACCAAATTTCTGACACAAATAAAATAATGTCTGTCATAAATTGTGAGTTTTAGTTTACAACATTTATTTCATCACTTCACAATAAAATCCTGTTTAAAAATGGTAAACACGACTCATATTCAACAAAATGCCGTAAAGGAATGGTAATAAACACCATTACTCGATGAAACATGGGTTTCACAACGACTACACGACCACTACATGACTAACTAGTGGTTTACACGACCGTTACATCACTCTTTTAAGACACTGATCCGTATAAAATGGGCCTTTTCTCGGTCGTTTCGACGTTATAGAGACGTTCTTACGGCAAGCTTATGGGACCAAAAGTAGAAATCAGCACGTCGTGGCGACCTGTCAAATGTTTGTTGGGGAGTTTTCACATCACTATTGAATCAACTGTAGAAGTTAGTTCTAGATGTTTTTATTTATTTAAGAATTGCAATAACCGCTTCTGTGGTCTAGAACCGCCTCTGCGGTCTAGTTATGGTTGCAAACTATGTTTCAGGAAATTAAAGTAAATCTATCACTAACTAGTATAAAAAAAGGATTTGAATAAAAAATGAAGTATTTTCCAAATTTATTTATTTAAATATTAAACATATTAAGCATATCGACGGTTAAAAGGATATAGGGGATAAGCGCCAAAAACCTAATTGGTCAGGAGGGCTGTTTAAGTTTGAGATTTCACAAAAACTAACAACTTTTTTGTTCCAATGTATAAAATCTGTATGGTTAAGAGAGTTAAGTTACATTTCGCTACGCTACACAGGAGGTAATAGGGTATAACCGACACATAGGTACTATTATGGATACCGTGAGATTAAGAGGTATAACTGACAGCACAAATTCTTTATCTTAAAGGCAAAAAGCTATAACGGACTTCGTTTCTTTTTACAACAAGAATTAAAAGAGGTTATCCGGAACATCACATAATTGAGAGATATGGAAAAAGGTAATAAAAGTCAAGACATATACCTATTATTGAGAGGATAATGCCCGTTTTCACTATTGACCCCTAAGTTTTAGGTGACCCCTAAGCCATTTTAGGTGACAGTTTTGCTCCAACAATTGTCACGTAACATGGCTTAGGGGTCACCTAAAACTTAATTTATGACTAAAACTTATTTCAATGGTGAAATCAGGCATAATACTCACAACCGACACTATATACTGCCATCAATAACCATGTGTATTTAAGGAACAAAATGTTTATTCTTTTTTTTTTCTTTTCTTTTCTTTTCTTTTGATTGCACAATACTGGGAAGTGTGAAAAAGTAAGAGAAACAGTTTTCGATGTTAACAATTTACTATCATTATCGTATAAGCGACTATACAGACTGTAGTAGCAAATGGTAATAGGGTATAAGCGACAGCGTACTCTTAAATTTACTAAAGGTAGTAGGATATAAGCGACAACTTATAATTTATAAGATAAAATGGAAATAGGCTATAACCGTCACTAAAGTATTTAAAGGACAAAAGATAAGAAGCTCCAAAACTCAACAAACAAAGAATGAACCAACTAAGAACCATAAGTTGAACGGTTTTTACACAGGCATAAGTGCCATACTAAATAAAAAGACCCCAAATCTTGTTGCTTACATCAAATGAAACTTCTGGTAAAGAGCTGTCGTCTAGGGCGTCAGCGACTATAAAACTCATAGTAGAGGCTTGGGGGTAGGTTAGCGCATCGAAATCGAAAGAGCGGAAAATTCAAACTAAGATGGCATTCATAACTTATTTTAGACCCAAGTGTCGCTGTGTGTTCCCTGTGTGGTGCCGGGGATAAAGAATTACACCACCCCATCTCTTTCCGTGGGTGTCGTAAAAGCCGACTAAGGGACCATTCCAGAAGATGGGCAGCAGCATCTCTCTGAGGTTAAGTTTCAACTTACTGCGATCGCCAACCCGCCTGCCAAGCGTGGCGATTATGGCAAATCCCCTCATGTATCCTTGGGGGAGGCCTTTGTCCAGCAGTGGACGTCTTTTGGCTGAGATGAAGTGTCGCTTATCCCCTATATCCTTTATCGTCGCTATTTATGATGTTCGTAACATTTGACATCTCACCTTTTAAAATCAATATTACAATAGATTTTTTTTTTATACAAATCATAAAGAGAATGCAGAAAATACTTATTAGAAGACATTTGACATATCAAAACGATGATACGATATGTCACCTAAAATAATAATATGCCTTGATCTTATTATCGATTTTAAAACAAACGCAACAGCTCGCAACCAAAAAATAAGGAGACTGTTGAAGGTAAGCTTCTCACGCTGTTACTGTTACTGTTACTTTTTCTACGAAGTCACTCCCACAAATTGTAACACACTGTTACGACCTACTTCCGTCACATGCTACGCTTCTTCCGTCACATGCTTCGCTACTTCCATCACATTTCTACGAAATCACTCCCACAAATTGTATAAATAGAAGGCCGAGGGGAAAGATGTTACACATCAAAAAACGGGTATGTACCCAGCATTGGGACGTTTATAGAGGGCTGATGATGCTAAAGCTGCTGTTAGTGTATGGCAGGAGGAGTCAGATGAGGAGGATGAGGATGAGGAGTAGTACAAGAGAAATAGGAAGGATACATGTAATTTTTGATGTGTAACATCTTTCCGCTCGCCTTCTATATATACAATTTGTGGGAGTGATTTCGTAGAAAAGGGACGGAAGTAGAGTGGTAACAGTGTGATCCGTAAGAGTGAGATCGGCTCGCCTTCTATATATTACAATAATTTGTGGGAGTGATTTCGTAGAAATGTGATCGTAACAGTGTGATACTGCCACACAATTTATGAACGCAGTTAGTACAGCTTACTATGTTTGTGATTGTGATATTTGAGGTGCTGACATTATCTGTTCTCTCGAAACTGGCGCAGCAGGATAGGATTACAGTGACATGTCTTTTTATGAGTATTTACTGCATTCTCTTTATGACTTGTAAAAAATATACGGAGCCGGAAGCGCGCGCAAATTCAAAATCTATAATAAGAACAAGACATATTATTATTTTAAGTGACATTGTGTGTCATCTCATCATTTTGATATGGCAAATGTCTTCTAATGAGTATTTACTGCATTCTCTTTAAGATTTGTTAAAAAATATATTGTATTTTTTTCGTAGCGAGAGTCATATTTCAAGAAATTGATTGATATTGTATTTTATATTGTAATATAGATTTCAACCAGTTCGTGAGTAATAGACTTTTAAACTATATTATTAAATATTTACTGATGATATGCCTCAACAACGTGCAGATCATTGATAATTTTCAGGATATGTTAAGCTTGCTTAGGTGAGATGTCAAATGTTACACACCATTAGTGACTACTGTAAGGTTCGTTCATTTTTTTCTTTAGTTTCATTAGTTATAGTTTTTACTGAGGTTATAATATGAAATATGTTGGCGTCTTGTTGTGTCGGAGGCCAAGATCCACTACACTATACGGGTCGCTGAGCCAGCGGAGTAAATAGTAAGTATATTATATGTGCTCGTTGTGTTTGTGTCTAATAGATTGTACAATTAGATCATAATTTATGGCCTCTGTGGTATAGTGGTTAAGACCACCGGATAAGACCCAGAGGTCCCGGGTTCGACTCCCAGCGGGGGGTACATGTTTGTGTACTCGGTTTGGTTGGTGGTAGGGCTTGTTTGTCCGCCTGGCTAGCTACCACCATCTTGTCTAAATATGTCGCATTAACATCAATGTTTGTAGCATTGTTGTGTTCCGGCAGCTAGAGGTAAGATAGCCAGTGCCTCAGTAGTTGAGGATCCCGGGTGAAGTGCGCTTCCATCATTGACCTTATCATCACTTACCATCAGGTGAGATCAAGGCACTATGCTTACCTGTAAAATATATTTAAAATAAAAATATTTTTTAGAAAGTAAGCATTAATTGTAACAATTGTTAAAAACCATTAAATAAAAAAATAAAAAGTACCTCCCTACTACAGTTAGTTTAGTACTATTTCCTTATCCTAACTCTCAAATAAGTCATGGTAATATACATCATCATCATTAAGTTAAGTTGTTCTTAGCAAATAAAATATTCTATTCTATTTTAGAATATGTTATAGAACCTCATAATATAATAGCTTAGGTACCTATATAAGATCTGTGGTGCGAGCACGGATCTTACCGGTCGATAAATTTGACGGTCGACAAAACCGTTTACTTATCGAATTTTATCTCCATGCTGCCGATGTTAATTTGTCGACTTGAACTGTCAAATTTTATCGTCTAATGTCACTTTATCGACCGATAAAAGATCCGTGCTCACGGTACTGTAGTGATAATCAATGGTGAAATAACATTTTATTTATGTATAAGTAGGCAACTGCTTTCGTTCCACCTGATTTAAAGCTTAGCACTTCCCCCGATCCGATCTGAACCCCTCGACTCCTCGACCTCGACGGGAATCTACTAGGGCACGGGGACACGCCCTAGTGCGTGATGCCGTTCCCTCTAGAAAACCTCTGACAGTGTTTCGTTTCACACGGCCTGAGGAACCCTTTAAGTTTCTCGCCGCCCCCAAAAAAGCCTAGTGAAGCTGAAAACGCCGCCTGAAGCAATCAACTCAAAACTCTCTCAAAAAAAATTTACACATTTGCATTCAACATTAATTACCTACTTATAAGTTATCTAAATAATTTCTGCGAACTCGGCACCTTTGAGGAATGCATATTTCACTGCCACTACACCAGTCGGGTGTCAATTCAGAACTAACTTACAACTTGATCAAACATTTCTCACATTCCCATTCGATGTTGCGAGCATATTTACCAATTCCGATGCGAGTATGTGAATATTAGCCGATATTGCAAGTTATTTCGAATTGCATCTAATATTAGTGACGATTCTGCGAATTCTCATATGTGTCGAATCGAGTAAATTCGCAGAGAAATAAGTTTTCAAATGTTTGCAATACCTTAGCGATACTAAGTTATGAATTCTATTTTGTTGTAACACCTTTTATATCACTTAGAGGGAAATAAATAGTTTTTAACAAAAAAAACCGACTTCTAAAACCAGGAAACTAAAAAAAGTAAAAACTGCTCTTAAAATCAAGAAATATATTGAAATCATATTATTAATTACCTAGGTACGCATATCAGAAAACCTTCTTTAAAATAATTAGTAATAATTAATAATATGATTTCAATATTATTTCTTGCTATTTAGAGCTGTTTTTACTTTCCTGTTTTTTGAAGTAAGTTTTTTTGTAAAAAATTAACAAACGCACTAGTCGCCACTACAATTTTCGAAGATTCCCCTCGATTTCTCTGGGATGCCATCATCAGATCCTGGTTTCCTTATCATGGTACTATCCTTGGGATATCTCCTTTCCAACAAAAAATTGCTTCATAAATGACGAAGTTATCAGCGAACACAAATAAAAAATAATTATATACAGGGTGTCTCACTGAAATGGGTCAGTATGGGAAAGTCTGAAACTATAAGACATACGAAGATCTGTTCTTAGGAACCATGTCATCGATTTTAATAAGAAGAAAAACTGCATTCATACATTTAAAAAAACCTGTACTCAGCTCGGGAATCGAACCCGGTTGTTTTGAAAAAATATTTTTCCTAATGCCAACAGTATCCTGGGACACGAGTATTTTTAACGCAGGTAAAGTCGTGGGCGGTCGCTAGTTTCACACCAAAACAACCTTGCATAACAGGAAGTAAAGATAATATCGGTAATCGCCACTCCGATAACAGCCCGTGTCAGTAGTGCATTAATGGTTTATCTACCGTCACAGCTAAATCACTTACCCAGATAATTACGAATATGACACGTTGGAGAGTACCTAAAATCAATATTATAATTAATGTAACGTACATCGACATTGACAGTTACGATATACTGACTTGTAGATAGATATTTACTTACTTTTTCAACATTTATCGTTATCATCATCACCAACTCATTTTATGTCCCCACTGCTGGGGCACGAGCCTTCCCTATGGATGGATAGGGAGAACGGGCCATAAACCACCACGCGGGCCCAGAGCGGATTGGTGGTTGTTAAAGACTGCTAATGCAGCCGGGACCAATGGTTTTACGTGCCTTCCGAAACACGGAGAAGCTCGAGATGATAAATTTTTGGTCACCCATCCAATGACCGGCCTTTGCGAAAGTTTAACCTCAGCACACGCAGACCGGGCGCGTTAACCACTGCGCCATAGAGCTCTTCAGTTAGTATATATAATATATTAAATAGATCGAAAAGATGCTTAAAAACATTTAAAAAATATACAGTATTTCTAAAAAGTTAACATAGTTTTTATAGTAACCTAACTATAAAAGAAATAACCTATCTGGCTTTAGCCATTACATTAATGTCAAAAGCTCTCAAGACACTTTGAATACTTTTAAAAACTTAAGTCACGAAACAAATACAAGAAAATCTAAGCTCATTACAGCTGGATAACAAATTCAAGTCGCACGCCCAACCCCCACCCACGGAAACTTCTTGTTTTTCTCATTGCGATACTTTTCAACTGTCTCTGTGGGATCCGATCCGATCCGAGCCCCTCGGAGAATCTAGTAGGGATCGGGGACATGCACTACTGCATCATACTGTTCCCTCTACGGTGCTTTATATATTATTACACGGCTTCAGGAATCCTATAAGTTCATCGCTGTGTTGGAAATGTAAATTAAACACAATAATTTATTGTCTGTGACAAAGATATCTACGTAACACTTATTATATACTCTGCTTATTTGTAATGTCATAACTGACATTACAGAACTGTCATTCATTGTTCTCTGCTAATGTACGCTGCCTGCTGCCCGTTGTTGCCTGAAAATTAAACTCCTTTTGATCCGTGTAATCTTTTCTTTTTCTCGCCTATTCCAACAGGTTATGGGCCCAGGGTGCTTCCATGCACTCTATAGTGAATTTAGTTTCGCGAGTCAGATAGATTATCACAGTTTTTTTTATATAAAATAGATAGATATCAATCTGCGCCCAAAAAATGCCGCCTGAAACAATCGCAAACTCTAAAAAAAAATATTTGCGGGTTAGTGGTTAGACCTTCAATCTGAGACTCTGAGGTCCCGGGTTCAAAGTCAAAGTCAAAGTCAAATATTCTTTATTCAAATAAACTTTAGAAAAGTGCTTTTGAATCGTCCATAATATTTTTACCTACTACCCATTCAGGACGTTTATTTTTTAGCTGTGGAGAAGAATGGTTCGATTCCCCGAGTTACTTACGTAAGTTATGTTTGGTGGTAGCTTGTTTTAAATCCGCCGCCGCCATGTTATTAAAGGCAAATGCCCGTTTCTACCACCAATATTTAGATTATAAAACTTAGAAGCTGTCGTTAGTCAAAATGGGCACGCTTAGTTTAGTATGACCATTGACTTTAATTAACTACTCAGTTGTTCAACCAGACACAATAGAAATTCAATTGTTCTAAAAATTTCTTTATTTTCCACCAGAATATAAAAGAGAAAATTGGAGTAGGAAAAACATATAATATTTGGTAGGACTGGAGCCCAAGATAGGATAAACCTGAATTTCAGGTCTCCAGGATCCCCGCCCGAACTATAACTACGTCTAACAATATAACTTAGATAATAATGTAAAAGAAAAAGAAAAAACGAAAAATAATAGTAATAATAACAAGAAATAGAAATTGAATGTGAGTTTGTCTATGCGTACGTGTGTACATATATGGTGTGACTGCGTGGGCGTGTGTGTGCGCATGTACATGTATGGTATGTGCGAGTGAGCGTGTGTGTGCGCGTGTACATGATGGTGTGTGTGAGTGAACGTGTGTGTGCGTGTCGTGTGAGTGAGCATACGTATGTAAACGCGTGTATCTGTGTGCGAATATGTGCAGGTGCCTTTATGTGTGTGTATTTCAGTTAATATATTTTCTATGGCACTGTGGTTACATTGGGCGTCCAAGTATTTAAGAAAAGTCTGTCGCCGTACAAGCGATGTTGGTATAGCACTGTTGTTCCGCCTAGAGAGGTAAGATAGCCAGTGCCTCAGAGTGCATAGTGCGAGTTTCATCCGCCATTCGATCACGTTAACGAAAACGAGAATTTGTTTGGCAAAATGTTAACTCCTCTCGTATGCCGCCAGGAGGCGCTGGCTGCTTCAATGCCATACTAATTTTTGTTTTCAGAAACGTAATCGAATGAATACGGATAGTAAACAAAACTCATTCTAGGCACACAGAGTTAGAGATTCCGAGCTATACATGTGCTTACAAGTTGATTGACTAAATGAAAATTTTTGTAGTCAAAAATATAAAAAAAATATATTTTATTTTATTTTTAATTTCTTTAAATATTTTATATAATTATATGTGTGATGTATCAAATAAAGATTTATTCTATTTTATAGTATTCTTTGAATTTTGTTAGTATTAATATTGTGTATTATCTTATTTATATGTATAAATCTTCTGTGCGTGTGTATGCTATTGAACACCTTCTAAACGGCTGGACCGATTTAGATAAAAAAATGGATGTGTTCAAGTGGATTAGAGAATGGTTTAGATTTACAATTGGATCCGGTAGGTGGCGCTGCTATAGGGGTCCATCATGGGATACGGGTGTTCTTAAGCGAATGAATGATTTGTTTGTTTGGTTGTCATGGAAACTGTCAAAGTGGTACGAAGTCCGCCGGTCAGCTACTTAGTTTCTATAAAACGCGAACACTACACATTGTAATGAAATAACTTTTACGGATCTACTCTCATTTATTTTATACACTTGATTTTATCCTGACGCTCCGAACTCAACACAACGGGGTCCGATGGTCACAGGAATATTCGAAAGCCAATAGATATGCATTTCGGAACAGTTAATTTTGTTCGTTTAACTGTAAGTTCATCATCATCATCATCATCAGCCTACACACGTCCACTGCTGGACATAGGCCTCTCCAAGTGCACGCCACTGAGCACGATCCGCGGCCACTCTCATCCAGCTCTTGCCAGCCACCTTGCGAAGATCGTCGTTCCACCTAGTCTGAGGGCGTCCCACACTACGTTTGCCGATACGCGGTCTCCACTCAAGAACACGTTTACCCCATCGGTTATCGGTTCTGCGGCTAATATGGCCAGTCCACTGCCACTTCAGCTTGCTAATCCTGTGGGCTATGTCGACGACTTTGGTTCTCTGTCGGATCACCTCGTTTCGGATCCGGTCCCTCAGAGAAACTCCAAGCATAGCCCTCTCCATAGCTCGCTGCAGCGACTTTAAATTTGTAAAACTTATTGTTAACTGTAAGTTACGTGCACTTAATATGCATAACCGCGGCAGTGCACCAAACTTGCTATAATGTTAATCATAATTCGTGGCGGGTGTGAGATCAAACAGCGGCACCAATTAGTAGGAGGCTGCGGTACCGACTACAGCAAACAGAGCTTTATTACACGCCAAGTTAGCGGACGAAGAAACTGACAATTTTCACAATGTATTTAAAAGCCATTTTACATTTCAGTATCGTACACTTTAACTTACCCCCTTATTCATAAAAACTATTTAAGCATTATTTAGTTAAATAATGTTTTGTCTCTTTTTCTCAAATACAAAATGACGTTTGTGTGACGTTGACAAAACAATATTTAACTAAAAATGCTTAAATAGTTTTTATGAATAAGGGGGTTATTCTTTAAAACCAATTAGCAATTTGAATGAGACTTTCTATCATCGCCTGCTTGTTATGTCCCCCACTACTGGGGCACCACAGGGAGAATAAAACAATAAAAGCAATAAAACTTTCCAGAGATTTACCTACAGCAACATAAAAAACGTATTTTGGCTTATTCGCCACACTTGTCAAATGTGAGTTATTGTTTACAAATCAAGACTGTATCGACCATCCTGAAACACATTTATTCATTTATTTATTTATTAACAAAAAAGCTACAAAACAGATTACAATCAAAGAGAGTAACACAATAAAATTTACTGGCTTAAAACTAGATTGTAAACCTAAACATGTAGCCATATCATGATTATAAGGTTTAGTATAGGTTACCTATTATAGAGATTTTCAAATCTAACAATATAAATTAGGTTAACATTTCTGAAAAACTATACTAACAACAGACCGCACAAAAATACGACGACTACCATTCATTACATCCAAAAATTCATGATTTTGCCCAACTTGGGATATGAACCCAGGACTTCCAGATATCGGAACGAGCGCTTTACCACTAAGCCACCGGGGCGTTAAAATAAACTGAGATTCACAACCAGTTGCCAAAGAAGAACTAACATTCTTGCTACTCAATCAGTTGCCAAAGACGATAAATTTTTATTTTCTCGCATCTACCTCACAGTTTCTTCACCTACTTCACCTACCTTACCTTCAGTTCAGTACCTTCAGTTGCCACAGAAGAACTAACTTTCTTGCTACACAACCCTAATTGCCAATCTAAAACAATAAATTATGTTACTGTAGTCATGCAAGGATTGTAATATGTTTGCTATAGAAATAAATAAATAAATAAAATATACAAACTTTTTAAACACAATTGAACTTAATATTAAACACTAGGTCACATGACTTTTGTTCATGAAATGAAATATAAACGGTTACGTTACTTTGGGTATCTACATTTCGGAAAAAATATTTTAAAAAATCCAGCACGTCAGTTTTCGAAATATTTATTAAAAGGCCGGCGGTCGATCAGCTAAAATGAGCCTCCCATACTAACGGAATATCAAAACTTTTTAATGCCAACCTACATAAATTGTTAATGTCCGAATTTTAACATCACAAGTACAGCAAATAATGCTCTAATTACAAATCATTTTGGTATTCCGTTAGTATGTAGCTGACCGACCTCTTAAGAATATTTTTACAAAAAACTACATCTAAATAAACAATATACGAGTTTCTCGCGGCTCGTTCTTGGTACAAGGTCTTCACCGTGGGGCTTACATAGCTTTGGATTGACGTTCAAAAAACACTTGCAAAAGTTAATTGAATTTGAATGTTCAATTGAATTTTTTACGTATATATTTACTAGTGGTCAGCCAGTGGTCTAAATTCGACCGTAATTCACAAACAAGACAATGTACAATGTAATGTCACACATAATATTATTCATATATTAATTTAAGCTTTCTGCACTTTTTCCCCGTATGTACTTTAGCCAAATATCACACCATCGTGTGCGAAATGTGCTGCAAAAAGAGAACATACCTTGAAAAATATACATACAAATTTCGTTGCTATAATATTATATATTGGACTGTATAAAAACGTTCTACAAGTGAGAACTATTTAAGGCATGTCCTATAACACATGCTACTAAATTACTTACATATAAAAGCTGTTAGTTTTTCTAAAATGAATAAATAAATAAAAAAATAAAGATAAACAAGGAAACTAAATCAAACACAAAATAATAAAACTCTTTAAATTTTACTCTTTGACGACCTCCTTAGTCGAGTGGTTTGTATACCGGTTTTCATGGTGTCGCCATCTCTGTGGTCCCGGGTTCGATCCCCGGTCGGGTCAATTTAGAAATTATTGTTTTTCTAAATTGTCTCGGGTCTGGGTGTTTTCTATGTTTAATAAGTATGTATTTTAGTATTTTACGTATGTTTATCTTTTCACAACGAAGCTTCCCTTGGGCTGAATAATTGGTGTGGGTGTAGGAAAGTTTAAGTTTAAAAGTGACAAACACCATCGTTAACTATGACCATACCTACTTTTTTACTTACTTCTTACTGATAGTAATCGACTATAGATTTATATAACAATAAATGATTAACCCATCACTGGGCCCACACCCCGCTATTATCACAGTGCCAGTTTCGGACGATGCGAATTATTGGAGCCCGCAGCGTTTTTTTAATAGGCTCCTTAAGGGCTGTTAATGGACTGGCAGAAGGTTGTTTTTGTAGCCTCAATTGCGGTTTCCATCGGACTTAGAAATTTTGCTCTTGATGGAATAATTTTAAGTTCAGTTAAGCTTTTTGTCTTATACTCGTATAAGTATTAGATGACCGGGCGAACTTCGTCCGGACCGCTATGACAGTTTCTATGACAACAAAAAAATAATCGTTAAATAGTTTACGCGGGAAAGCGTATCAAACAAACAAACAAGCGAACTCATTTTTTTTGTAATAATTATTATCCTATGTCTTTGATTATACTCTTGAGACTGTGTACAAAATCTCATGATGATCGGTTGATAAGTTTTCTCCGAACACGATCGGATCCGAACCCTTCGGAGAATCTAGTAGGGCACGGGGACACGCACTTTTAAGTGTGTGATGCCGTTCTCTAGAAAACCTCCGAAGGTGATTAATTTCACACGGCTTGAGGTACCCTTTACGTACCTTGCCGCCCCCAAAAAAGCCCGGTGAAGCTGAAAATAGCATTAGAGGCAATCAACAATCTTTCCAAAAAAAAGAAGAAAAGATTAGTATACGTATGAAAGCGTATCAAACAACCAAACTCACTTTCGTATTTATAATATTAGTTAGGATATCATCATCATCATTATCAGCTCATTTTACGTCCCCACTCCTGGGGCACGAGCCCAGGATGGATAGGGAGAACGGGCCGTAAACCATTACGCGGGCCCAGTGCGGATTGGTGGTTGTTAACGACTGCTAACGCAGCCGGGACCAACGGCTTTACGTGCCTTCCGAAGCAAGGAGGAACTCGAGACGATACATTTTTGGTCACCCATCCGATGACCGGCCTTTGCGAAAGTTGCTTAACCTCAGCACTCGTAGACCGGGCGCGTTAACCACTGCGCCATCGAGCTCCTCAGTTAGTATTTATAATATATTAAATAGATGGAAAGCACTAACATAGAGATCAGCTGAAAAACTGAGAGTTGTGCAGAGAGCAATGGAAAGAGCAATGCACCCAGCATTCTTCTTTTTAACTCTGCTACATCGAAGACGAAACGAGAGGAAAGATAAAGTTGTGAGATGTTGTAGACCTGATAGACACCCGAAGGTGGAGATGAGCGGGACATATTCGCAGATGGAATACCACAGATGGGCTAGAAGGATACTGGAGTGGAGACCGTGGCCAAACACACGAGGCCGGGGCTGCCCACCGCTCAGATGGGTGGATGATATAAGACATCTAGCTGGCCACATCTGGATGAGAGTGGCTGGCGACAGAAAGAATTGGAGGCGTTTGGAGGAGGCCTATGTCCGAAGGTGGACTGAATGAAGGCTGATGATGATGATGATGACTAAATGGATGAATGTAGGTTTTTTTTACTTAATATATTTTTGTATAAGTATTCGAACGAACACTACCTGATACACCATTTGAATATACTCGTATTCATTGCCATACGTCAGGAATGTGAAATGAATTAAACTAATAAACTAAATAAAGTTTCCTACACTCACACCAATTATCTAGCCCAAGAGAAGCTTTGTTATGAAACTCGTTAAATGGTTACTAGACAACGGATAAACATACTTAAAATACTTAAATACACTTATTATACATAGAAAACACCCAGACCCGAGACAATTTAGAAAAACAATAATTTCTAAATTGACCCGACCGGGGATCGAACCCGGAACCTCAGAGATGGCGACACCATTCAAACCGGTGTACAAACCACTCGACCAAGGAGGTCGTCAAGTGTTTTATTGTAAAGCAAACAATAAATTTATTTACATTGTAAAATGTATACGGATATTAGGATGCCGCTTTCATCTATAATGACGTTTATACTCTTAGTGCCTTACAAATAAATTAGGAATAAGGTCCAAATAGTTATTCCGTGTTTTGTTCCTGTCATGTAAACGTCATTTCAAATTAGAGTAAAAGAGACAAAACACGGAATAATTATTCCAAACTTATTTTTTGTTTATTTGTAAGGCCCATAACCAAAAACATGCTTTATATTATTATTAATTAGATAACTATTATTTTTTTCTATTCTACTTATTCTTCAAAAAATATATTATTTATTCCAGGAATCTTTCTGAATCAGTGATTTTTAGGGTTCCGTACCTCAAAGGAAAAACGGAACCCTTATAGGATCACTTTGTTGTCCGTCTGTCTGTCTGTCTGTCAAGACCCTTTATCTCGGGAACGCGTAAAGGTATCGAGTTGAAATTAAAACCATACTTTAAAGCTGTGAAAAAATCAAACTTCTAAGTTAACGAAAAAAAAAGATACAGCCGTTTATGTCGCAAAAAACTTATATTTCGACACTCTCAAGGGAATCAAAATTCGTAGGGTACTTGCCGTTGACCTAGAACTATGAAGTTTGGCAAGTAATATCGTCTTATACAAGTACAGGGAAAAATCTGAAAACTATACATATTTAATTAAAACACAAAAAAAACAGAGTCTTTACGCAAAGAACAGGGATCCAAATTTTGAAGTAAGCTCACCGTGTCATGTGGGGTATCGTATAAAAGGGCTTCATTTGCACAAGCTTAAACAGATTTTTTATTATTTTTATGATGTATAGTTTTCGATTTATGGCGAAAAATTAAAAAAGAAATACCTTTTCCCTCTTTTATATTTATAGGTATTTACCTAATAACCTTGTTGTATGTAGTGTGTTTGGTCTAAGTAGGTACGCAACAAACAGTACATAACAGTGGAAATTATGCATACCTACTTTGTCCTTTTTTTAAAGTTTGTAATTAAACACAATCCTAAATAGGTACCTACCTACTTAAATGTCTTGTGCCTAGTATTATACATATTATATTTTAATAGGAAATTAAATAAACATAGGTCACATTCAGTTCACGTAGAAAGCAGACAAAAATCGTTAATACAGCCCTAGATTCAATTACTTTGTATGTTAAGCATCTAACAATAAATTACAAATTAGTACATAGGTAGGTACATTATACACTAGCAGCGTAAATATTTAAAATCGGTTGAGTATCTATATGTTTAGAGTTAAATCATTACAAATAAAAACAAATCTTCCCTCTTTATAATAATAATCATCATCATCATCATCATCTCAGCCAAAAGACGTCCACTGCTGGACAAAGGCCTCCCCCAAGGATATGATGGGTATAAAAAAAAAAGAAATACAAATACTAATGATTTATTAGTAAAAAATAAAAATAATAGAAAATAATAAATAAGTAATATATAAGTAATTGTAGGTTTTGGAAACTGAATTTCTGAAAAAGTTCGAGACTCGATTCCTGAACTATATAATATGTACCCATAAATTTGTACGGAACCCTCGGTGGGCGAGTCCGACTCGCACTTGTCCGGTTTTTTATAATAAGGATATCTGAGACAGCTACGTCTCAAATTCACCGCTAGTCATATTTGTACATGTCGCTCATTCTTATATTTCCTGAAATTCGAGAAAGATTATTTCGTTTCTCATACGATAGGTAACATTTTTTCTCTTCTTGCCATTTAAAAACAGCAAATTTAAACACAAATCAAGTCTAAATAAACCTTTATATTTCCATTGTTTGGTTTATTTATGTCTGTAGTATTGTAGGGCGATAAATTTCATTATCAGCACATAAAACACTTACTGTCTCCATTTTCCCCACACATGTCACCAAATTGAAAATGGCCACGCAAAACTATCGCCGAAATCGTCTAAAATCACCGTAGCACCGATTAATATCAATCAGCACTGCATGCGTGCAGCGGGCGGCGTAGCAGAGCCGCGCGAGATCAGATATAAAGCGAGCACGGCCGCCGCTACGGCACTTGTAGCACTAAGCAGCTTCGTAGCGGCCCTCAACTACGAACCAGCCATGATGAAGAGGTAAGTTTTTATTACGTTTTATTTTTTTTGTCGACTTACCACAGTTTGTTAATGCAGTAGGAGTGTGTAATAAGTTTTTATTTACAGGTTAAAAAAACAGTTAACTTATTTTTGAGATTTAATAATAAAGTATGTACATATAATATTTATGATTGAGTTTCTAAACAGAAGGATTTCTTTATTTGTTAGTGTATCAACAATTCAAAAAGTATTTGAATAACTTATAAATCGCGGGGTTTTTATCTCTTTTAAACAATAAACTCCTTATTATAATAACTGGAACCAGTAATTAATATTATTCGTTTTTGTGACACAAACTATACTTAAATATCATAGTATGTATTACTTTTTATTAATATTACTTTATTAGTATGTACAGCATTAAAATACGTAATAAGATGAATTTTCCCGGGTTTAATTCTTAACGGTTAACAAAAGTTGTCCGTTGTAAGCATTTGCTTTCAATGTCACTTAAAAACTAATCGAAATAAATTTTAATTTAGGTTATAATATAAACTAGCAACAGGAGTCGACCGCTTTTAATTACAACTCTCTCTTTGTATTAACGGCGTGTGTATTTTAATCGCTTTTTAACCGACTTCAAAAAAGGAGGAGGTTCTATGTTCGACGTGTAGAAATATACACGTCATTTGTAAACTGATTTAAAAAAATTCTTTTTTTATTTGAAAGAGCATACTTTCGAGGTAGTCCCATTGCTACCAATTCTGAATGTGATTATAGAATCCCAAGGAAATCGAGGGAAACCCTCAAATTTTATAGGCACTACCTCATCGTATTTCATATAATTTCTATTAATAATCATATATTTGCTTCTTGTTGTCATCATCTGATGACATTGCTGATCTGATGATGATGAGAGACACAACTCCTCAACGATTAGGAGTTAGGGTATTAGTCTTTAAATATTATAGGAACGTACAGAAGGCTAGTTGTGTACTATCAAGTTATTTCATTAAGTATTTTAAAGCACTACTATTTGATGAAGGTCTGGAGTCGATCTGATGATGAAGGCGAAGGACAGTCAAGGGAACTCCTCAACGTTTTACAGTAGCTACCTTGTGTTTGGTCTGAATTCGTTTCTATTGATGAGAACTTTGCACCTATTTGAGTCATAAGTGACATTACAGGTCTGATGATGGAGACAATAGACAGTCGAGGGAATTTTTCAACGATTTACAGCAGTTATCTTTTGTTGGGCTTACTTTATACGGTTCAATATGCCAAAATGTTCAGTTTTACATAGGAATACCATTACCCACTAGGCCGTCGTTTCCTCATCCGAGAAGCATCCTTGTTAGGTTTACCCATCGCTAAAACTCGTAAAACAAAATAATTTTTAACAAAAAAAAAACCGACTTCTAAAAACAAGAAACTAAAAAAAGTAAAAACAGCTCTAAAAAGCAAGAAATAATATTGAAAACAAATTATTCATTACCTACCTAGATACGCGTATCAGTTTTAAAGAAGGTCTATTAAAGTCGGGTGGGGCGATTACAATAAAAAAGTGGAGATAATGGAACAACTATAAAAGTTTAAATGAAACAAAATTGTCCCCCAGCCGACCACCAACCACCCGACTTCAAAAGACCTTCTTTAAAACTGATATGCGTACCTATCTAATAATCTAAATTAATAATATGATTTCAATATTATTTCTTGCTTTTTAGAGCTGCTTTTACTTTTTTTAGTTTCCTGTTTTTGAAGACGGTTTTTTTTGTTCGTGTTCTCCGTCAAAGGGAAAATAGTAACTTTAAAATGGGTAGAGTCTAGAGTTACAGAGCGGGTAGAGGTGCAGAGCGCGCGAGCCCATTGCGGATTGGTATTTAGTTAGAACAATCTCCGTAGAAGGGAAAGTACCAACTATTAAAATGAGTAGTCTGGTGAGCGAAAGTACGGTTTCCTTACGGAACTTGTCCAGATGTTTAGGTTCTAACTAAAAATCCAACGGGCTTAACCCGTTGGATTTTTGGTCAGAACCTATGCATTACACAAGCAAATTACTTTTCTGGGTTAACAGAACTAATAAACCTATTTATTGCGATGTCTTGCCTTCAGGTGGTCTGGTCGCTTCTGCTCGTTAGCCGACAAAAAAAAATAAAAAAAAAATCAATAAAGGCAGATAGAGTCAGTATCAGATTTAAAATTTAAAATTAAGCTAACGATAGTCCTCTTCCAAACGAGACTTGTTAAAAGAGAACTTAAAAAAAGAGGTGTTAAAAACTTTTGTTTATTGAGATGATGGGTTAGCATTGGAGTCTCATGTAAACGGTCTAATTAATTAATAGAATCAGGCGTTACTTTGCGGAAATCACTGGCACACAAAAGTGCAGTAGTTATCATCTCAGCCAAAAGACGTCCACAGCTGGACAAAGGCCTCCCCTAAGGATATGAGGGGTATTTGCCGTAATCGCCACGCTTGGCAGGCGGGTTGGCGATCGCAGTAAGTTGAGGGTAACCTCAGAGAGATGCTGCTGCCCATCCTCTGTAATGGTCCCTTAGTCGGCTTTTACGACACCCACGGGAAGAGATGGGGTGGTGCAACTCTTTATCCCCGGCACCACACAGGGAAGTAGTAGGGAAAGGGAAGCAGTAGTTATAGTTCTGCTAAATCATTCAGCGGATTTAAAACTACATCTTAGAACGGTCTAAATGTTTAGTAAAATGAAAACAGGACGCGAAACTGGGAGCTAACACCTGAATTAACACTGTCAAAATAAATAAACGCGCTTTGAAATGGTCGCCAGTGTTTGTCGCCCGTGTTTTGGCAAAATAAAAATACAGCTCTAACTTTTACTAACATAAGAGAAGGTTTTTTCAACCCTTTTCAGTAATTTTAAAAGTCTTAGCACATTCTATAAAACGAACACTTTATTACTAAACTTATAACGTATTAAAATAAAACAACTGTTCCGAATCTAATCGCGGTTACTCATTTGAATTTTAATTTTATCGTGACTTTTCGAACTCTTTACGTGGTCAGTCACAGGGAGACTGTCCCAGTACTAAGTGTTTTTTAACGTATAATTGAAAAAAAATAGGTTTCGTGTATCAACCATACAGTTTATCAAAGTAACGTTAGGATAGAAAATAAATATACCATATTTTATCATCATTCGATCTTCTTTCGCTCAAAGTCGCATTTCAAATTGGAATAAATGTGTTTTGGTAGGACACACCACACATCCTATTAATATTATAAACGCGAAAGTTTGTTTGGATGTTTGTTAATCTTTCATGTAAAAACTACTGAATGGATTTGGATTAAATTCGGCATACAGATAGTTTATAACCGGGAATAACATATAGGATACTTTTTATCCAGATATTCCCACGGGAACGGGAACTACGCGGGTGAACCGAGAACCACGCGGGTGAAACCGCGAGCGGCCACTAATAAAATATATATATATTAGAGATAAATTGCGGCTACACGCGAAATCATTTAAATGAATACGGTATCGACGTGAAAGCCCTTATGCCTTCACATTTAAATTGTTAATAGTCTACTGAAAACCAAATAAGGGCCACTTGAAAAGTTGTTCACAAAACCAAACGTTTGCGATTTACAAAGAGTTTTTATTATCAAATATTAAAAATAAACATCTAAACATACATCTGTATAATGACTTGTCCTGACTGACTGATTCATCATCGCCGAGCCTAAACCGCTGATGCTAATTAGATGAAATTTGTACTGTAGGTTAAATGAGTGACGTAACCAGCCACTAAAAAAGGATTTTACGAAAGTAATACATGAAAATTGGTATTAGGGTTTTTGAAAAAAAATAAAGAATGACATGTCTCAGGAATTTTGTTTATTTTCTTTTAGAGAAGTAACAAAAGGGAAGAAGGTTTTTTTGGGGTAATCGTTATTTTTTAAGTAAGAACTATCAAAATGTATTTTTTAAATCGATATTTAGATAATTTAATAAAAATAAAGAATGACGTAATTTAGCATTTTTCGAAAAACGTCCCCTAAGAAGATGAAATAGGGGAGGAAAGTTTGTACGGAAATCTGTCATTTTTAACGTTTAATCTATGAGTTTCAGTATTTGGCCTGGTAAGAAATAATGAAGTGTTTCAGGATTATCCCACCGATACTTACCTTTATTGAGTTTGGCTGTTGTTAAAAACAATCACAAGTCGTGTATCCCTTGTGAGCAAAGCCGCGAGCAAAAGCTAGTTTTTAATAGATACTTATTTCGGTTAAAACACATTCATGTAAGTAAGTTCTTTATTGTTTAACGAGTGTCCCTAAAAATCAATACTAAAATTAAATCAAAAACTTAAAAAAATCAATCATAAGTCAAAAACACGTAAAGGACATGTCAAATGTAATCTTATCCTGACACGAGCTTATGGTTCTATTTGTAATAAAGCACTTAATACTATATCCAAGGCAGCTGCCACTCGCTCAAACTCTCAGTTGATAGAGACAGCTTAAACCCCAAACTTATATTCTTTTAGCTCGAATAGGAAATACTTAAGGCTTCGTCCTTAATAGTAACGAATGTTTCAGTATTAAATATATTATTATGTAACAGACGAGTACTACAGTGCTATCTTCTATCATCTCTATCATCGCATTTCCGAATGCAACCGAAAATAAATTTTCATGTCCGTTTATTATTAGATTGATCATGTCCGTTTATTAGCTTGAATTCAGAACAACGTACTTTATTGTTGTTTTGTTTTTGATTTTCGAATGAGCGATATAGAGCGTAAAACTATAAATATTATAATACGTACCTATGCCACAATAGTATTTCCCTTCATTCTAAAATAAATTAATACTAAGTAAAAGGGATAGTAGCAACTCTATAAACTCTATCACAGATAGAAATCCGACGACAGCCGAAACACGAAGTTTGCAGAGAGACAATAAGAAAATAGATGCACTGTACTTTAGCGTGTATACTCTCAAAGCAGCTCCTGCGCGTTTTAACGGCGTAGAAATTCAAAAAACGATTGGTGAATGAAACTTGCACTCAGCACTCTTTAAGTCAGAGTATTGCGGTCTCGCTATGGCTGGATGCTACTTACTTAGTACAGCAAATAAACATGATACAAAGAATATTTTTCATTTAATTACAATTAAATCATTAAAAGGGTTTCCAGCACTTGTACCTAGGACATTTTATGAAAATACTTATTTTCTTAAATACGAGCGTAGTACAGTCAACAGCAAAGTAGATGATGTTTACTAGATTTCAAAATTTGGTTTCGATAGTGTAAGTCGGTATTTTTTATATAACTACAGTCAAAGTCTGCAGGTACTAGTAGACACTCGAAGGTTTTCGATATGCGTTTAAAAAGTTTTGATTTTCATACTGATTTCATATTTTGAAACTTGACCAATCATCAGTTACCTTTGCTGTTGACTGTACTAGCTACTTAAAAAAGTATTTTTTTAAATTCAATTCAATATGAAAAGCGTTGCCGCGTATGCCTGAAAGAAGGCAGAGTTCGTTGCCGTGTGTTTTTCTCTAATTTCTCCTATAGGAAGAATACTAAATGTCTCTAATAAAGGAATATCCCCTGTGTGGTGCCGGGAATAAAGAATTGCACCACCCCCTCTCTTCCCGTGGGTGTCGTAAAAGCCGACTAAGGGACTATTCCAGAAGATGGGCAGTAGCATCCCTCTGAGGTTACCCTCAACCTACTGCGATCGCCAACCCGCCTGCCAAGCGTGGCGATTACGGCAAATACCCCTCATATCCTTGGGGGAGGCCTTTGTCCAGCAGTGGACGTCTTTTGGCTGAGATGATGAAAGGAATAAAAACCAATAAAAATAATCAATCAAATAATTAAAAGGGTTCAAAGCGTGGCAGGAGGAGTTCGTCCACGTACTTACTTTGCACATTTTGTGGTCTTCTCCTACGGGAAGAAATACTATTTTCCACTGACTTCATTTAACACGGAAATATTAACAAGCATGGTTTTTTAAATATTTAACCAATCATTCAATCATTTTACTAAAGTTTTTAAGGCTTTCAAGTGATTCAGGTAGAGCTCTTAGCCGATTAAGAGTATACTCTGCACATTTTATACTTTTCTCTATAGTTCTCTCCTTCAAGAAGAAATTAAAATCCGGTGACGCTGAAAGTGCCTAGTCATCAACAAACTCTCTAAAAAAAGGAAAAAAATAAGTAGTTCTAAAAATTAAGTAATTTTTAAATCAAATAACAACATATTATATTTAGTATTATTTCATTTATTCTTATTTACTTGTTTTATATTTTTTTCCTTACTTTAAGACGGGAATGAGACGCGTTATGTTTTTAATTTTAATCAAATAATTAAAAAGTTTCCTAATAGAGCTCCTCATCGCTTTGTGGTGTGCTTTACACATTTTGTGATCCCATAATCCTCTCCTACAGGAAGAGATGGGGTATCGGTACTTGTCGATATGATCTTTTTACAGAGTGAAACAACCAAGGCTAAAGCAGCTGGTGTCACAAACATAGCTTATAGCAAAGCCTTAATGTGATTAACATCGCGACGAAGCTTTAGGCTATATACCCATCCGCTTACCGACCACCTCCAAAGTAGCTTAACATTTGCAATGGTTGCAAGAAAGTGACACCTAAATAATGTAAATTCGTATGCCGTTATGACGAGCCACTTCACAGCACATCTTCGACAAGGGCAGTTCCCTCCATAAATGAAAATTATTGACAAGTATTTTTTCACAAGAACAGTTTTCCTTAACATTAATCTTTATCGGCGGCGGGCAGGGTCACAACGCTACCCTAATTTTCGATCTTCGTTGAATATTACGATATTTCGCGAGTATTTTCGTTGGACCTCCGGTGATATGAGTAAATCAGGCGAAAGTAGAGGGCTCAAAAGAATAAATAAATAATAAAAAAATGTTTCCCACACTCACACCAATTATCTAGCCCCAAGAAAAGCTTCCTTAAGAAACTCGAGAAATGGTTAACTAGACAACGGATAAACATACTTAATATACTTAAATACATACTTATTATACATAGGAAACACCCAGACCTGAAACAATTTAGAAAAACAGGTATTTCTAAATTGATCCGACCGGGGATCGAACCCGGGACCTCAGAGATGGCGACACCATGAAAACCGGTGTGTAAGCCACTCGACCAAGTAGGTCGTCAAATACCCACAGATAAGGGTTGACGATTGTCTTGTCGCTTATTTTAGAAGAGTAGCTTATGATATTATTATTATTATATGTACATATATTATTATTCGCTGAAATTTCAAATTCTTTATTCGCAACAAAGTTTGCGTAAAATTATTATACCTATCCATAATTTGAATTGCTAAGGGTTACGATCGTGAAAGTTAAGCATCTTTCGCAAAAGCGTGCCACCGGGTGGGTGACCAAGAACTTAAAACATAACTGAGCGTTTTTTAACGTCAAAGTAGTCAAAACCTATGGTATGGCTTCTTCTACTTCAAAGGTCAAGATTGTACAGAGAAGAAGTTGCAAGAAACACGTCAATTTTTATCTTCTACTATTTCTATTTTTTATGTTATATTTAATTCATAACTCGAACTTGATTTGTATTTGCGAAAAAACACTTTTAACTTTTACTTATAACTTTACGAAAAAACAAACAAAAAAGGGTTTTAACTGGCTGAAAGTATTGTCACCGCACAAAAAGGGTTTACATCTTCAATCTCCTCCGATGATTCTAGGTCGTATTTACACTTAGAGCATTAAACGCTCTAAGAATTTACAAGACCTCTGCTTTAAAATGCTCCAAAGAGTAACGAAAAGCTTTGATTACGCTTCGCTTAGAAAGAGGTTGTTGTGATTAAAAACTTTTTGTCTGTAGCTCTTTGTTTTACACGAAGCTGTAATATTGGTTAACGTATAAATTCGACAAAGGAACCGGTATCTTGGTTGACGCTGTTGTTGATTTCAAGAGCTACTATATTATGTTAAAATGTTTTGATGTGTAACATCTTTCCGCTCGCCATCTATATATACAATTTATGGGAGTGATTTTGTGAAATAGAATAGAATAGAATCATTTAATTCATGCAACAAATTATGTACAGATGGTAAGTTACATAGACGCCCATATTATAAATACCTTACAGACTAACATACATACAATATATATATAAAACTAAAACTATGCTATTCGTAAGGACGGCGACGTGTGACGCAGCGTGGTGTCCGGTAGCCGACCTCGGAACCGCCGGAACATGACACCCTTAGGCCAAAACTCTTCTTTTATGAACGTCGACAGATGTTCGGTCGGTACTCTCACCACAAATGAATTAAAATTCACATTGTGGCGGGAGTGAATTTGGTTTTGATCCGCACATACTCTGCGATCTCCTCTGCCTTCGTAGAGTAGTGGAGAAATGTGACGGAAGTTGGACGTAACAGTGTGGCAGGATTGTAAATTTAAAATCGGTATTATTTATGAACAAGACATATTATTATTATAAGTTACATATTGTGTCATTTGACAAATGTCTTCTAATGAGTATTTACTGCATTCTCTTTATGATTTGTAAAAAATATACGTAATTGTTAATTCTATATTCTATGTTCTATTAATAATGTAACATTGATTTCAACCATTTCGTGTGTAATATACTTTTAAACTATTTAACAAATATTTACTGATGATAATATAAGTCTCAATAAAGTGCAGTTCATTGATATAAAATCCAAGTAAGTAATAAGAAAGAAGGAAGAAAAAACATTTATTGACTCTTACATATGATTAAAAATAATAATGAATAATTATTCGAATAAAATATTTCAGTAAGTATAAAGCTTTTTTATATTTTGAGGTTAATTTCTGTCACTGCTTAATGGAATAGTTTCCGTATTTTATGTTACATCATATGCGACTTACTGTAAGGCTCGCTCGTTTTTATTTTTACTTTTATTGACTAAGTAGTTTTTGAGCAAACTAATTCAGACTTTAACCCCCCTTACATAAAAACTATTTACGCATTATTTAGTTAAATATTGTTTTGTCAACGTCACACAAACGTCATTTTGAATTTGAGAAAAAGAGACAAAACAGTGATTAACTAAATAAAGCTTAAATAGTTTTTATGAATAAGGGTCAGTTTGAATATACTTAGGCCATACTAAAAGTTTTTGGATTCTGATAAATAAAACTAGCTATAAGACTGACGATACATTTTATTGTTTTTCAAAGTATATTCCCTCGAGTGTATTTTTGCATTCGCTGAAACCACTGTACAAAGCAGTTGGACCAGTCTTCCATAAGGACCTTTTCAATGACTTCATGAAACGCATTCACCGCCGATTCAGGGCTCGTAAAACGTGTGCCTCTAAGTTTGTCTTTAATTTTTGAAACAAAAAGAAGTCGCAGGGTGCGAGGTCCTGGCTGTAAGGCGGATGCGTCATCAGTTCCACATTTGAAGTTTTCAAATAGGTTTCTGTTACTATAGCGGAAAGTGAGGATGCGTTATCGTGTTGAAGGACAACATTGCTTCGAGGACGCTTTTCGCGAACTTTTTCTTAGACTCTGGGCAAGCAAGTGTTGACGTACAAATCTGCAGTCACTGTCCTTTGATCCTTAAGCGATACTGTAGTGTAATGTCCTGATTTTCAAAAAAAGAAGCAACCATTTTTTTAATAATGCTTCGACTTTTCTTAACTTTCGTCGGCAAATCTTCAAAAGGAAAGACCCACTCTGCCGACTGGCTTTTTCTTTCGGGTTCAAAGCAATACACCCAGGTGTCGTCACCTGTCACGATATTATAGACAGCCAATGACTGTCCTCCGTTAAACTTTTTTATCATTTTTGGCACCACTGGACACGCAGTCGTTTCTGGTCCTCTATTAAGTCATGCGGTATCCATCGAGTGCAAAGCTTACGAACCTTCAGATGCACATGTAAAATGTTATTGCACTGGGCTCATTCCGATACCTAACAATGCACGAATTATTTGGCAAGTAATTTTTTTGTAAGTTTCAATAAGTTGTCGTACGGTGTCAATATTAGAGTCTGTAACCGCAGTCGCCGGCCGACCTTCACGTACCTCGTCATGTAGATGATCTCGTCCTCGTTTAAATTCTCCAAACTACGAATACACAGAGCTGTGACATGGTGCTTTATCACCAAATGCCAATTGAAGTCTCTGGCAACTCTCTTGTACACTTAAGCCACAACGTGAATCATAAAAAATAGTTGAACGAAAATGTTCACGAGTTAATTTCATTTTGATAGCGACACACAATTTTCGAAGGGACGTCACGATTGAAAAACAAATGATAGTCTCGCAAAATAAAAAGTAACATTTTCCCAAAGAGTTCCATTTTCGAATTCATAATTGTTTTTTCATTCTTTTATTGTAAGTGGCCAGATCCAGAAACAACCCTTTCGAAAGATAAAAAATATTAAAAATATTTTTTTTATATAGATTTATGTTAGAAATATTACTGAAAAGGTTATCAAAGGTGTATGTTTATAGATTGTCGTTATTAATATGTATGTACTTTACTTGAAATTATACGGTTTTATAGATTATTCATAAAGCACTTCATAAAATGTTACGACTTTTTTAAAACATGGTCACTTTGTAGGTATTTTCTGAGGCTCTGTTGTATAATAATGATACATCATCATCAGCCTACATATTTATAAACGTCCCACAGTTGGGCTCAAGGCCTTCCCACATCAACAACAGCACATGAGGAAATATGGCCATAACTTCGCCATTCTTGCCTAATAAGTTTTTAAAAACTTATTGTTATGAATGCTAAATCTGTGGCGTTAAGTCTATGTATAAACTTTGCAACATTTATGACCCCTTATACATTATAAACAATGAAGAAAAACACCTATTTATTAAAACAAATGATTTGGCACAACTTTCACGTGTGAAGGCATAGAATAAATCTTCAACCAGCTGTGTTCTGGATTCATGTGAGAATGTATCGTCAACAAATTACTTTTATGTTTTGCATGCCTACGTTGTTAGGCCGCGTTCACACCGAACGTACGGACAGTCGCGGAATGTGAAAAGGCTTAGGCATTGTGAGTTATAGTTTAGATTTAAATTCAGATTCCGCTTTCGTGCACATTAGTGAAAATGGTACTTTATAATGTATTATCATAATGATAATACACATATGTGGGACCATCCGTTCCGTTCAGCTTATCAGTATACGAATCGAATTTAATCGCCTCTGTGGTCTTGTTAAACTATCGGTCTAACCCCCTTATTCATAAAAACTATTTGACCATTAATTAGTTAAATATTGTTATGTCAACGTCACACAAATGTCATTTTGAATTTGAGAAAAAGAGACAAAACAATGATTAACTAAATAATGCTTAAATAGTTTTTATGAATAAGGGGGTTAGACTCAGAGCTCCTGGGTTCATTACTCAGCCTCGCATTATCATCCTAAAGTGTGGTTATGAATTTTTGTTTGATGGCAAATTTGCAATAACAGTAATGTCTGGGAAAGGACTTTGATGCCTTAATACGCGAAGAAAAACTTTAAGTAGAAATAAACAAAAAAATTAAAACATTTTTAGTCAACAGTTACGAAAAGAGTTTTTTTTAGCACAATGCAAGCGTGGAGAAGTACACTCCTATGTATCCTATACTATGCCAAACCTCACAAGGTTTGGCATAGTTGAAGTTCATATATGGATAAGGAGTGCAGAAAAATAAAATTATTGTTAATTAAGTTACAATTAAATTTTCAAAGAATTAAAAAAGCAGTGACAAAATTCAGCGCTTGCGTCAGCCTTCCCGGTAGCATAGCGGTCAGTGCAGCCAGGTCGTGCAGTCCCGGATTGCCGAAGACCCAGGTTCGATTCCTAGCTGGGTCGGGTAGGCGTTTAATTTTGTCATTGTATTTTATAAATTTTATAAATATTTAATTTAGCTTCAGTGCAGCAATTAGCACTTGAAAATAAAAAGTTTAAATTTACAATTAAATATTTTGAAACTACAATGTACTGTGTAACTGCTCCCATTCACAATCGGCAGCTGACTGAACGTTCACTGTGAACGTGCCTTTAGTACAGTGTTCCTTTATCCCTCAGCTTAAGCTAGCCGACACGCTTGAGTGAAATAAATCACTAACTTTGAGAAAGAAGCAACAGGTGCTATGCCTGACTACCGAAGAGCTATATACTCGTACTGGGTTGATACGTTGTGAGTTACCGCTTTTGCGGTTAAACCATCTTTATAGATGTTTCCAGTTCGGGTAGGAGAATGGGCAAAATATATGAACTTTGGTTACTTACTCAGCACTAACGCCATCTATGCTAATAAAATGATTACATGTTAATAAACTAATAACGATTAGCGTAAAAGTACTAGGGGCTGGCATAGTTTAGAAAAAAAGAAAATAAAAATAAAAAATCGGTGATTTATTATATAATATTATAATTGCGGTGTCACATGATGCTAGTATCCACAATAACATTATTCAGATGGGCACACTTCACCCGCGAACCTCGACTAATGAGGCACTGGCTATTTTATCACTAGCTGCCGGAACACAACAATGCTACAAACATTGATGTTATGGCGACATTTAGATAAGATGGTAGTAGCTAGCCAGGCGGACAAACAAGCCCTACCCCCTAACCAAACCGAGTACACAAACATGTACCTCCCGCTGGCAATCGAACCGGGGACCTCTGGGTCTAAACCGGTCGTCTTAACCACTAGACCACAGAGGCGGTTAAATACATAACAACAAGCGAAGATTAACTGTAATTTGTAAGGAGCGAGCGAGACGTGCGAATGAAGACAAATCAAGCAGCTATATGGGCTGCGCTTGCGTTACGAATTTGAACCCTACACCACTCCTTGTCCTCTCTTTCGCAAAACCCTTTCGTAATATAGAACAGTAAATGTAAAATCTGCTCTAAAAATATAACGAAGGAGAAACTACACTCTGCATTTATTTTTGACATTTTTACAAAGAACTTATAATATTAAAAGTTCTGCCTATTCAACCATTAACAATATGGCATGCAAATATTATAATAAATTAAAATCAACAAGTGGTTTTTTTTTTTCATGATGATGATGATGATAATCAAATGATATAGTTTTGTTTAATATAAAACTTATTTAATATAATGATGGAATGATTATCATTTTAAAATACATAATTTTGAAACGTATAGCTAACGATTAAGCTAATCTCATATAATATAACAGCCGTTTAATATAACATTTACATGATATAATAATTAAAACACATAACATTTATCTAGTACAAGAATATTCGATATGAACGTTATACTAAATGGTACTTTATAAAATTAACATTATGTAAAGTAAACGTTATGATAAATAGTGTTGGTATAACAAATGATTATTATGTAAAATGAACGTTATTAAGTTCAATTATATCAAATGTTGGTATATCAAGTGAGACGCACCGGCAAGCCAATGCGTTGTTGAGCTCTGTTAAAAATCAATACAAAGGATAATTGTTATTTAAACATTTCCCCTAGTTTTTCTGTTGTTTTTTAATCAACTTATTTTCTTATTAGTTAGGCTAGGCAAAGGTGTCGTTGATTTCACTTTAAAGAGATCGCTTATCTACAAAACTTCGCCCTAAATACGGGGAAATTACCCTATTACCACATGGCAGCAACAATTTTGTAGGCACACCGTTCTGAAATTCGAGTTGAAGCGAACTCCTTTTGAAGGCAAATTGGTCGTTACCATAATATAACATTATGAGAGTGGCAACATGGAGCGGCGTTGCCGTCTAAACTCCACCAGTGGTTTATATAGCAATCTTTCCTTATTTGTAACGGACTTAAAGGTCAATTTAAAATGGTGTGACAAGCTTAAGTTGTTACTTTAATTAAGTAAGTCTGTCGTGTAAACAACAATTTGGACAGCATTGAATAGACAGTAGAGAATTTCGAAAGGTTTTATTTACTATTCTGCCACTGCCACTGTCACTTGAGCTTAGTAACTCTTCGGTCTATGTCTGGTTGGCGATCACAATCCCTATACATCGAAAAATTCGAAACACACTTGCCCGACACAGGACCTGTACCAGTAGCGTTCCGTTCTCTACCGAGACGTTTAATTAAATAAATGAACGGTTAACAGTACCCAATTATAATAGTACACGGTTAATTAAAACATGGGCGTGTATAATTTGTGTTTTAAATCGTTAATTGGCGGGCTGTCCGTGCCTGGTCGGCCGGGTGACGCCGTCACTTGCAAAGTCGATGACAAACGAAACTATTTCACCGCGCAACGAGTTCATTGGGCATTAATAAAATGGACTGGCATTATCAGTGGTTAATATTTATTTAGTATTTCTAAAGGTTTTAACATTGAAATGCACGATCCTGGAGAACTGCACCCTTCCAGGGCCCTTCTGCTATTTTATCACATCCATCCACAACTGAAATTGAAGCGTTGGGTAGCCGATTATGGATATATGCTCAGTTGACTGCGAGAAATCGTGTTTTTTTTAAATGTATATTAACGGGTAAGCACAGTGCCTTGATATCACCCGATGTTAGGTAATGATAAGGCCAATGATGGAAGCGCACTTCACCCGGGATCCTCAACTAGTGAGGCAATGGCTGTCTTATATCTCTCTCTAGCTGACGGAACACAACAATGCTACAAACAATGATGTTATTGCGACATATTTAGATAAGATGGTGGTAGCTAGCCAGGCGGACAAACAAGCCTTACCACCAACCAAACCGAGTACACAAACATGTACCCCCGCTGGGAATCGAATCCGTGACCTCTGTGTCTAAACCGGTGGTCTTAGCCACTAGACCACAGAGGCGGTTAAAATAGGTAGTTTAATTCCCCATAGCTCCTTAGACTACTGATGTGATCTTAGACCCATGCCTAACACGAGCATATTATAAAATGCTTGTGTTTTGTTTATATAATGGCCTGATTTTTCATCATCATCATCATCTCAGCCAAAAGACGTCCACAGCTGGACAAAGGCCTCCCCCAAGGGTATGAGGGGTATTTGCCGTAATCGCCACGCTTGGCAGGCGGGTTGGCGATCGCAGTAGGTTGAGGGTAACCTCAGAGAGATGCTGGTTCCCATCCTCTGGAATGGTCCCTAGTCGGTTTTTACGACACCCACGGGAGGAGAGGGGTGGTGCAATTCTTTATCCCCGACACCACACAGGGTCTGATTTTTACATTTTCCTAATTTTCAAATGGCTAAATAGACTGTGATGACTATGTAGTCTCACACGATTTATATGTAAGCACAAGTTTGGATAGGCTAACTGAAACTGGGCGTCTCAAGCCCCATATAACGTTGTTTTTTTTATTATCTAATGTCAACAATAGACTGGTTATTTCGCTTAACTTGGATGCACCGTTAAAAATTCGCTTTATACAGATCTACCCTCGAATATTTATATATATTTTATAGTTTTATCAAAATTTAAATGACTTAGATCTTAGTTTCCCTATGTCTAATTAACTAATTAACTGCGACACTGAAAAGGCTTTCTTAGCACGCAGTAGCTCGAGACATTTAATTTAGTCACCTATTGATACTACGATCCGGATCCATTGGCTACGAAACGCTACGGCTTACTCGTAGCTAGCACACGGTTTTGCTTAGAGAACTGTAACGTTTATCGTATCTTCTTGTCCCATTATTTTTGTTAAAATTTGTTCCAAATAACGGCCACGAGTACAAAATCTCACAAACCACAAAGCCTAGGAATTCAAATAAAAAAAATTGTATAGCGTGAGGCAGATTGTCCAGTCACTTCTACCCCTTGGAGAAAGTATCAAAAACTCCTTTGGAATTAGGAGGTGAACTTCCTTACGAGGACAAATACTCAATACTCAATACTTTATTGCATTCCATAATGTTTACACAATAAGATGGTAGGTTTTTACAATGGATCAATTATGGACCCTGTCGGGCACAGCACAGCTTTAGTAGGAGAGAGAAAGAGAGATCATTATTATTTTAATTATTATTCAAGTCAAAGTAGCAAGTGAGTCGCTATATGTAAAAAAAAAAAACAAACACACACACACACACACACACAAATATATATATATAAATATTTCTTTATCATATTTTTATATTATGAAAATCAAAGTACTAGAACCTAAGTATTGCGGCTACTCAACAAATTGTTAAGTATTATTATGTTAAATGAGAGCGATTCTCTCCTGTCACAAGTGTTCTCACACTCCAAAGGAGAGAATCAACCTCTGAAATTGTTAAAACTGATTTGTTTTTTTTTTTCATTTATGTAATGTGATTGTTAATTATGTAACCAAGCACATAATTAGTTTATCATGAACTTGTTTCTGAGTATTTATATATCAAGCAATAGCAAAAAAACCGTACACTCATTAGTTTACGCTACGATCCGGATCCATTCGCTACGGAAAGCTACGACTTAGCTAGCACACGGTTTTGCTGGGAGGACTGTAATGTTTTTCGTCTTTTCTTGTCTCATTTTTTTGTTAGAATTCGTTCTAACTAACGGCCACGACCACGAGTACAAAATCTTAAAACTACAAAGTCTACGAATTCAAATAAAAAAAATTTAAACTTAATAAAAAACTGTATAGCGTGAGGCAGATTGTCTAGTTACTCCTGCACCCCTTGGAAGAAGTATTAAACGCTCCTTCGGAATTACGACGTGAACTTCCTTACGTAGACGAAGTAGCAAGCGAGTTGTTATATGTAATTACTAGCTTTTGTTCGCGGCTTTGCTCACGTAGGCTACACGAGTAACATGTCACGTTATTTCAACATTAATATTTTAATTTTTATCAATAAAAAGCCCATCCATGTGAGCTAGAATTAGCAAAAATTTTCTAACGCAAAACAACGTAACAGATCATCTGTATAAGTAATTTTGGTCCGTTTTGGAACCTCCTGTACTAAATCCTCACGCGGACTTCTTAAGAGAATTTGAAAAGTGACGTTGCACTGTTTTGTTTCATTTGCCAACACTGATGCACGCTCACGAACACTTAACGGTTAATAATCGACATAACACAGAAAATAATCAAAACCGCAGACACATGACTCTTCACTTTCCCGACATCCAAGTGAAAAAAACTTTTTTTAATTTTCAATCTTAGGTAGCCGTAGGGTAGGGCTGCCATCCGTCCGGGTTTCCCCGGATTTGTCCTAGTTTGGAGGGCGGCCGGGGAGCGTCCGGGCGGGGTTTCTAAAAAGTGTCCGGGGAAATCCGATTTATCTTGATAGAATGGAATGATTAGCAATAAATTACAGCATTTCATTGTTATTCGGTGCGGCAAATATATCCGCGCACTCGTGAGTCTCGTGACGTGACCTCCCTAATCGATTAAGTTGATTTTCTATAAATAAATAAAAATTTTACCCGTATGTAACATACAATTTTTGAAAGAAGTGGTAATATTTGCGGTGTCTAAAGACGTGACGTCAAACAGCCTCATTAATTGTTTGCACTGGCACAATCAAAGGGTGCCTCCCCGAGGAAATATGAGTCCGGATTGGTTTCACTCCAATATTTAATATCATGCCTGCAAGCTCTCAGCGAAATGTGTTTCAACCAATTGTACTTACGTGGGCTGGAAAACAATTTGTTTAAAGTCATCGATTCTTTAATACAAAGCTCGTTGGAGTGTGACCGTTTGTGACCTCTGGGTCCTGTGTAAGGTTCGAAATGAAATGAAAATATTCTTATTGTACACCATTACCCTATAAGACTTTCCCGCGACATTGTCCACGTTGATTTCTTTAAACACGTTTTTTATCACCATAAAATATAGCTTATAATATTAGGACCCGCACTTTTTAATTTGTATGTTAACGACCTGATCGCCGCTCTTAGCAGCACCCGTGTTGGCTGTCACATTCGCCTGATGGAAAGCTACCAGACCGCAGTCTATCGACGCATGTAACAACAAGTGTATCACGTGTGCGAATAGTTATTTTATTTTATTAAAACGCAAATTTCTTTTAGGCAACTAGGTGTGTATTGAGGTGGACATAGATAAGTAAGGCATGGGCAGTTCATGGCATTTTTCGAACCGAACCGAGAGTGCGTATACGCAAAGCTTATTCACACGTTTTTAATTAGCGATTGTGTGGTTTCATCATAATCATCATCATCATCATCTCAGCCAAAAGACGTCCACTGCTGGACAAAGGCCTCCCCCAAGGATCTCCACAGCGACCAGTTTTGTGCTGCTCGCATCCAGCGGCATTGTGTGGAATTACATTAACGTGCGAAATAAACGTGAAGAATGTGGCGGCCTGCGGTCGCCACATAATTTCTTATCTCCACGTATGGTTAAAGAGTTAGTAAAAGCATTCCTAATCGCGTGTAGATCTGATTAAGATAAGACACGGCATCCTCCCTCCAACATCTACACAGTTTATATTGTATAAATAGTCTTGTAAGGTTTAGATAATAAGTCAGTCAGTCACAATGTAGTCACTGTAAATATACAACATCACTTAGAGAGACGCAGCCGTTATTTCTCATCGCCATGGACCACTCCACCACCTCGACCTACGGAACAAAGAGCATCTTAACCTCTTTAAAGTGTTTTATTTTGGTATAATGACGTTCATAAGAGCTATTCGTAGCCTAATTGGTTACTTAACCGGGTTTTTATGTGTCGAGTCCCCGGATGGGTTATAGAAGCTAGCAGAGTTACAAAATGAGTTACAAAGGCTCACCTGTCGTGCCTCTATATACCTCTGCCTAATTGACACCATCATCAGCTCATTTTATGCCCCTGCACTGCTGGGCAAGAACTTTCCCTATGGATGGATCTGGAGAACGCCACACGGGCCCAGTGCGGATTGGAGGTTGTTAACGACTGTTAATGCAGCCGGGACCAACGTCTTTACATGCCTTCCGAAGCACGGAGAAGCTAGGGATGATAGATTTTTTGGTCACCCATCCGATGACCGGCCTTTGCGAAAGTAGCTTAGCATTCCTCCTCCTCCTCCTCAGCACTCGCAGACCGGGCGCGTTAACCACTGTGCCATTGAGCTACTCCTGCCACCTTAAAAGTACAATAAAATATACAACAAGAATGATTAAATATCTCGAGTTCCTCCATGCTTCGGGAGGCATGTTAAGCAGTATGATAAGGTTACATTTGTGAAAACCCACCAAGCCGCATGAGGCAAGCTTGGGCTACCAACGTGGACATGCGGAAAACGGTTCATTAAGACAAAATCAAAGTCAAAAAATTTATACAAATAAACTTAATAGCTAGGGCGAGCGGGGCCACCGGGGACTAGGGGCCGGTGTTTCGTGGTGTGCTTGCTTGCTCCAACAAGGTGGACCGACGATCTGGTGAAGGTCGCGGGAAGCCGCTGGATGCAAGCAGCACAAAAGCGGTCGTTGTGGAGATCCTTGGGGGAGGCCTTTGTCCAGCAGTGGACGTCTTTTGGCTGAGATGATGATGATGATAAATCGAAAGAAGAAAAGAGCTTTTGAATCGTCCAAAAATTTTTTACCTACTACCCATTCATATATATTCCCATTGCATAGGCAACATTGCAGAGGCAATAAGGTACTATAGGCAGATTATGAAAGGAATGCGTCATGAAGAGATTTTAGTAGCGTTGCTTGTTGCATTGCATCTTGTGTATTACTTGCGCTTTTCCTGTTGTTAGACCTAGGTCGTTCTTGATTAGTTTTACGGCCACACACCAATAAAACTCTTTTAAAATTGTTAACTGTTTCCCGTTTAAGAAAGAATGGCTGTTCAGGCTCCATCTACTCTTTACAATGGAAACAATTTGTGTCCGTAATTAACCGCGGGCGGCGCGCGTGTCGGCGCATAAACTGCCCAGAGACAATCCATCATGGCGTCAACTGTCAGTTTTTGGCGCGCTCCGACTTTTAATCAGATTTGAGGATTGACTGTGCAAGTTGGAACGCAAGTTTGCCAGTCAAATAATGTTGGGAGAAACTAACAATTGAATTATTAATTATTAAAATTTTTACTTTTTGTTTTCAAATGCTAATTGCTGCACTGAAGCTAAATTAAATATTTATAAAATTTATAAAATACAGTGACAAAATTAAACGCCTACCCGGCCCAGCCAGGAATCGAACCTGGGTCTTCCGCATTCCGGGGGGCTGCACTGACCGCTATGCTACCGGGAAGGCTGACGTAAGCGTTGAATTATGTCACTGCTTTTTATTTTTTTTTGGGGTAGGCGTTTAATTTTTTCACTGTACTTTATATAAGTATTTAATTCAGCTGCAGTGCAGCAATTAGCACTTAAAATAAAAAAAAGTAAAATTTTGATAAATATAGTTGAATCTCAGAATAATAACCATAGCTTTAGTTATTGTTCTGAGGGTCGAATATTTATTGAAGGTATTTGACAGTTTAGATTGATACAATGTTAAGTACCAACATAAGTATTGCATTGTGTTATATAAGCATTGTGTTATATAATCTCGAATAATCTAGATTATAACTCTTAGGATGCGTGCACAATATTTAACCATAGACTTATAGTTCAATTACTTTTGAAGGGCAATTTGACAGTTAGTGGTGGTGTACAGGCGTATGTGTGTGTACTCTGTACCATTTCAATTTCATTAGCGTCACATGTTTCCCACCACATTTCGGCTCAGAGCGTGCTACGGCAATGGGCATTACGCGATTGGGTTAGGGTCAGTTGCAATTGGGCTGCATTAGCGTCATAGCTGCTGGAACCCGAACCGGCGGTAATTAGGCAGTGGGATGGAGGACTGTCACGCTGTTCCCGGCTCTCTAATTTGCATACATGACATGACATATTAGGTGCTATTTGGCAAATTTATGTTAAACTAGCGGCTGCTCGCGGTTTCACCCGCGTGGTTCCCGTGGGAATATCTGGATAAAAAGTATTCTATGTATTATTCCAGGTTATAAACTATCTGTATGCCGAATTTCATCCAAATCCATCTATCCGTTGCAGCGTGAAGAAGCAATAAATATACGAACATATATACCTACACACAAACTTTGGCATTTATAATATTAGTAGGATTCTTGTCCACAGCTATTGTTGGAAATGTTTGGACGATTCGAAAAGTACTCAAAGTCAAAGTCAAAGTATTTTTATTCAAATAAACTTACGAAAAGTGCTTTTGAATCGTCCATACATTTTTTACCTACTACCCATTCAGGGCGTCTATTTTTTAGTTGTGGAGAGGAATGGGCGCAAGAAACTCAAACTAAACGACATTTACAAAAAAAGTATGTCTTTACCAAATTATACAATATTTAATTTAATACATTTACAATTAAAAACTTTTTAAGAGCCCAGAGTTACAAATAATGCTTGCCTCTATACATTTATTTAAAAAGTAAAGTACTAATTTCAAAATTTTTTTTTAAACTTTCCTACACTCTCACCAATTATCTAGCCCAAGAAAAGCTTCGATAAGAAACTCGTTAAATGGTTACTAGACAACGGATAAACATACTTAAAATACTTAAATAAATACTTATTATACATAGAAAACACCCAGACCCGAGACAATTTAGAAAAACAATAATTTCTAAATTGACCCGACCGGGGATCGAACCCGGGACCTCAGAGATGGCGACACCATGAAAACCGGTGTACAAACCACTCAACCAAGGAGGTCGTCAAATTTGATTAAAAAAATATTTTAAATTCGAATTATGGGAATAAATTTAAAGCATACTGCGTTGCAAACTAATTACGATTACAAAAGTGTTGAAAAAAAAATCCTGGAGTGGCATTTGAAGCGGCTTCCATAAGACATTGACATGACACATTGACATTTGACATAATGGCTCCGGTGCATCACTAATTAATAGGGTTAATGGACAAAGAAGAGTCTTATGGAATCACCATTCATCAATAGAAGAATATACAATTTTGTGAAGGTAAATGTCTTGATGGGTTTGTGAAGGAATGGCGTGATGTTGCAGGGGACCGGAAGGTGTGGAAAAGGTGTGGAAAAAGTGTGGGGAGCCCTTTGCCCATCAGTGGGCCAGCTATGGCTGATATAATAATTATAATAAAATGTCTTTTGTAGCGTTTTCTATTTTATCTAAATATCTTTTGTGGAAACATTGAAATCATACCGAATTAAGACAGTCTCTCACTAAAGCTATTCGACCAACTAGTTGTAAAGTTTTTTTATTCAAAGAGATTGAAGAGAGCTGTTGGCCGCTGATGGCTTTTACAGCAAAACTGGGCGTTTTAAATTTCCATGAGCGTGTCGCCATCCCCTGCTAAATTCCCGACGCGTTCGGATCGAGACCGGGTTCGGATCGAGACCGGGTTCGGATCGGAATCGTTTTTAAAGATATACCCAAAGGCACCACTTGCATCGGACAAATGTTGTTTTATGATACCTATCACCATTTTATGTTCCGTTTTATGTTCGAATATGTCATAACAGCGGCATAATGTGGTATGAATAGACAGTATCTAATATTGCTATACGAGTTGCAAATTGCAATTCAGCCTTAGCCTTATCCAGCTAGAATATTTTATTATATGTTGAAACATGTGAAATTGTGAAATGCCTATAAATAATTGTCAAAAAATATGTAACAGATTATAATTAAAATTTCTATGCTTAAGCAAAAACACAAATACACCGTGACAGGTTAGACGACGGACGCGTTTAAAGAGGTAAACTAGTAACTTATCTACATCCCTTTTAGTTAAAAAAGGTTATAGCAAATTTCAAAAACCAAAGGTGTTATTACGCGTTTTAAAAAAAGTGACCTATCGGCATTTCGCATGTACTACACGCACAACCCACGAATTGTATTTGCTTCGTGGGGTCAACCACACGCGCGGACAACGCCTCGCTAGTCGCTTCGCTCGCCCGCGTAGTAAATTGTAAAAAAGCAGAAAATCCATTTCAGTTAGGAAATAAATAGAAAATTAAGGTGGTGTTTTTTCATTTTTAATGGAACAGGTATCGGCTTCTTAAACACCTCCTACAACGCGTCCGTCGTTTAGCCAGCCACGGTGTATAGTGATAAACATTTTAGAAGAAAAAAACTTGTTATAAAAAAGGCCACTATGGGAAGTTCAATTATGGCTGTAGCAGTATGCTGAGCAAAGTACATAAGCCAATTTTAAAGAAACTTTCAATGCCTAAGGAAAATACACAGATCAGTATTTAAATATTGTTTTCTAAAGTTTACGCGAACACTACACATTGAAATAAAACAACTTTTACGGACCTACTCGCGTTTATTTTACACATTACTTTTAATTAATGTTTATCCTGACGTTTCGAACCCTTTGCATGGTCCGTGGTCACAGGTAGACTGAGGTGTTGGTCGTCTCTTAATGAGTTATTAGCTTGTATACCCTCATTTAAATTTAATCAGGCGCGTTCCGTTTTACGCAGAAAGAGGATAAACATTAATTAAAAGTAATGTGTAAAATAAACGCGAGTAGATCCGTAAAAGTTGTTTCATTTCAATCAGTATTTAATGTTTTAAATTTCATAAATCCAGTAACTAGACTCTTAAAATATTTTTTGTGTTCAAGTTTCACATATGAGGAAAGTCGCCTTTTTCGAGTGTATCTTTCACTAAGGCCAAAGAGTTGTTAATTCTCTAATGTAAATAAGCCATCATTAACACTCAAAAGGTGACATTAATCAGATATGCGTAGTCAAACCGAAAGCTGGCCACGTTTGCGATGCAAATCTGAGAACGGCAATTACGCGCCGCTGACCGCATCAACTTTAATTTACACTTTAATTAAAATGCAGATTATTTGAAACAAACTTAATTATGAAAGCATAACTGTTTATTTTATAATATTTATTTTATTTGGGACAACAAACGGTATCACAACGTTTGTTACTTAATGTTAGGGTAGACACAAAACGGATAAATTATTACAAAACCAGCCTTACTTATCCACGGCTTACATGATCTGTAACTATACATCACATTTGTTTGTAAATAACTATCTACGTATGTAACAATCTTAACAATAGTTTAAGTATATTAAATGTATTCAGTTATTCTAGAGCCATCTGTGTAGAGCCCAAGCAGATATTATTGATCATTAAAGGACAATTCCAGTCGAGACTGCAAACCATGAACCATGCCATCATTCTATATAGTCTATATAGAACCTGCATTTGTATTAACCTTTTTGAGAAGGAACTTTTTATTTTATTTTTTTATTGTGGCACGCTAAATGGCCTCACCCTGCCTGATGAAAAGCAGCCAGTGAAGCCTAAGTAGTAGTTTTTTAGGGTAGATTGCACGAATGCGTTGGGAATTACTATGAGTTTGGTAGTAGACAGCATTGGTTAAGTCGCAGCAGTCAAAATTATTATTAATAATTTAGAAAAGGAAAACCAGTTCCAGCGAAGTTCTTCGGCTTTCTATAGTAGATATATCTACTATAGAAAGATATATCTCTATCTGTAGATATATCTCTATAGAGAACTTGGATAAAAGTTGTTCAATACGATGACTTGGGATGTCGACATTTATAGCATACCCTCCTCAGGAACTTTCGTTGCACAGATTCGATTAAAGTATTATATTTAATATAATAAGGGTTCCAAATAACAGTGGCGTATTCTAGCTGGGATCTGATTAGGCTTTTATACAGGTACAGATATGTGCCTGGTCGTTTAATAGCATACCTAATTACATAGAAATATTCGCAATAAAATTGCTTTGTTTACACTCGTATATTATGGTGGTGGATTTTGTGTAGAATCAGTATGGCGACCAGCCTAAGGCACTCTGTAGACAAAGCAACTTTGATCTCCGTGTTGCGGCAACAGGCAACTCGCAACTAGCTGTTTCCATATAACCTAAACAAACTGCGCAGACATAGCAACTCTAGTTGCAAGTTTCGATATTCGAAAACAGTTTTCAGTTGCTGCACTAGCAATTATTGTTAAATTTGTATTTACTAGTTGTGTCAAGATGCTAGTTTCCCCATCTGGGAAACAATGGCTGTTGACAATGGATTTATAGTAGTTTATGCAACTGTCATATAATGAAGGGTATTAAAACACGAGTGTGAGTTTATAAAACGAGCGCAGCGAGTTTCATAATAGTAACGAGTGTTTTAATACCCGTGTTATATGCAGTTGCATACACTACTTTATCTTCACTAATGCAATTAGTCAAACAACAAGAGTAAAAGCTGACAATAGTTTATTTATAATAATTGTTCAAATTTTGGATGGTACAATTTTGAAAGTTAATGTTAATTATTGATCCAGCAGCTGTAGCGGTCGCGGGGCAAGCAGTAGAGCTCGTAGACGGAGTTGGAATATTTATAATTACTTCATTCGTCTCGTTTTCTATACTGTTCAAGATCGTATTTGAGACTTGAATTTTATTCATTAAAGACTCATCAATGTAGCTTTCAGCCACAGTAGAAGACTTCCACCCCCCGTGTCGTTTCAGTGCGGTCAAATCACCACCGCTATCTATGAGAAGGGTCGCCGAGGTGCGCCGGAAGCAATGCCCCGTGTACAACGCTGGGTTAGGCAGATTCAAAAAACTTGCGATAGTTTTTCCCAGAGCACCAAATTTATTAATACCAATTCTTTGATCGACGCACTTCCCCGATCTATAGCTCAAGAAAAAGGCAGGGTTTCGACAGGGGGTGGGTCGAAGTTCCATGTAATTTTTTACATACGGCATAGCAGTTGCCCGTCACAACAAAAGAACGATCTATTTTCGTTTTTGTTTTCGAAACTTTCACCATAATTGTACTGTCGTCTATGTTAGAGACTTCATCGAACTGGATGTTTATAGCTCTTGCCTTCGGCATGCCCCCATTATGCCGAAGATTAGTGCAACCTGTAACAATAAACGATATAATAAGCTTGAGGTACATAGCCAAGGCAAAAACTATGATTTATGAAGTAGTAAAGTGTAGGTACCTACTACCTAATTTATACACAAAGCGCTTAAACGGAGTGTCTAGATAACTTGCGTGTGTAGTACGTAAGTACTAGGTAGATTAAATAACAGAACTAAAATACGCTTACCTTTTCAAAAAGATACAAAATATCTGGTGATTCTTTCAGGAACATCTTTATTTGACCTGATGTAAACGTCAATGACTTTTTTTCCTTGTGTCCTTCTGAACTGCGTTTCAGGAACGCTATGACTTTTGAATACTTCGTGATATCAATATTGTTGTAGATACTCAGTGTGGACTTGAGCATAGAATATTTAGCCCACATAGAAGATGGCTTGAATTTGTCGGAGAGGTCTTTGAGATACACAAGAATGACATTTTCAGAAAATGATGTAGCTTTCTTTTCGATCTTCCATGCCAAAAAGTAGTTGTTGACATTGAATGGGCGCCTTTGGCTTTCAAAGTAAAAAGTAAATAGTGTTGAATAATTTCGGCGAGCTGGTTGGAACCTCGATAGCTCAATTGGGAGAGCACCTGACCCGGTGTGTAAGAAGGGTGCGGGTTCAAATCCTGCTCGTGGAAATTTTTTCAACATTTGTGTTTTTGTGATTTGTTTCGCAAAAAAAATTGCGTTATAAACAAAACAAAAACATTTTATAAATAATTGTGAAAATTTCAAGATCACATGTTAATGATATAAAATGTTGAAATGATGTCTCCCTGTGACCACGAACCCTGTAAAGGGCTCGAAACGTCAAAATTAAATAATACTTAATATGAAAGCGAGTGAATTCGTAAAAAGTGTTTAATTTCAATGTGTAGTGTTAGCTTTAGAAAACAATGGAATATTAACTGAATAACAGAAGATATTTGTTCAACTGAGAATTCAAATCGAGTCTGCTCGTGAAAAAATCTACACGTTTTTGTGTCTTTCTTTATAAAAGCTCGTAGACAAACTACCTAGCAAAAGTTAGTTATGTGGGTGATGATAATAATAACGTTGCATTTCTATGAATACTATATTAGGTTGCCACTGTTGTTGGTAAAAACTTTTTGTTTCTAGTTAAACTTAAGAGTTTCTAATTAAAACCTTGTCAGGGATTTCTTTACGAAATTGTAAAACGGTATTTTTTTTTACGAAAGTAATCTGTTTCTAAGATCAGAAGGGCGACGGAGTAAAAGGCTATAAAGCTTGTCTGGCGCATAGACCGATATTTTTTTTTGGAAGATCGTTGGGGTTCTTTGCTAGTTTTCTCATAATAATACGTAAATATACAAACTTCGCATCCAGCGGCTTCCCGCGACCTTTACCAGATCGTCGGCCCACCTTGTTGGAGGCCTGCCCACACTGCGCTTCCCGGTACGCGGTCGCTACTCGAGGACTGTTCCGCCCCAGCAAACATAGTTCTGTGAGGGATGTGCCCTGCCCAAAGCTCAAGTGGCAGTGCACTTGAGCTTAGCAACTCTTTAAAATCGGTCGTTGTGGAGATCCTTGGGGGAGGCCTTTGTCCAGCAGTGGACGTCTTTTGATGATAATGATATTGATGCATACACACACAGTCACGCATGTCTCCCACAGGGGTAGGCACGGCAGAGATCACTTCCTGCCACTTGCTAAGATTTTTACATAGGTAATTTTCGCATTATCTACTCCAATTAATTTTGACCTGAAGTTTATTTAAAATACCTATTTTGCAATAGGCACCCTGAAACACTCTGCTGGATCAGAGAATCGACAGCAACGACAGCACTCACTCTTTGCCACTTGGTCCTCGAGGATTTAGTGTAATGTTGTAGACGAAAACCAACCAGCTCATTTTTCGAGTTTGCTGGAGCACGAGCCTTCCCTATATCTATAGGGAAGGCTCGCTAATCCATCTGGATTAGGAGAACGAGCCATAAATCATCACGCGGGCCCAGTGCGGGGTGGTTGTTGATGACTGCTAATGCAGCCGGGTCCAATAGCTTTACGTGCTATCCGAAGTACGGAGGAGCTCGAGATGATGCATTTTTGGTCTCCCATCCGATGACCGAACTTTGCGAAAGCTACTTAACTTTAGCAACTCCAGACCGGGCGCGTTAACCACTGCGCCATCGAGCTTCTGTATAAATGTTTTAATTTATATTATATTCACCCGCGTTCTATTAGTCGTAGCGCGATGTAATATAGCCTTCCTCAATAAATAGACTAGGTATTCAACACAAAAATATTTTTTCAATTCGAACCAGTAGTTCTTAAGATTAGCGCGTTCAACCAAACAAACAAACTCTTCAGCTTTATAATATTAGGTCCTTACCTATGAAATTGACGTTTTGTATGAAGAATTTTAAAAAAAATATTTTTCATACTAACGTTTTTTTTAGCATCTATTTATGTTAACGCTATACAAATTGTAGTGCGTTTGTTCACTAGCTAAATATAGCAGCATTAAAAAGAAAATAAAACAAGATCCTTCAAAGCTACAATGAAATAAAAGGTCCATTTCGCGAACAAAAAAAGAAGTCAATAAAAAAAAAAATTTGCGATAAAGACACAAAATTAATAATCATTGTTATTACTGAAGCCTAAGAACCATAGGCCTAATAAAAAGTGTATAATAATATTAACAGCCGGTATTAACTTTTAGAAGTAATATGCCTATTGATAAGTGAGAAAAAATCGACAATTTCATAGGTACGGACCAAATATTAAGTATAGACCTAATTGTAGTAGAGTATATAACTAAAAGATCCTATAACCGGTGCTCATCGGCAGGCTACAAATCTCGTGGCCACCTGTCCCCGTAATTGGTACAAATCGCCCCACGATCGCCCCAAAGTTGCAACAATAAGACGTTCGGGAAACTAAACGAACGTTCACTTTATATTTAGATTAAGTGTGGAGCAAATGATGGAGCTTCAACTGTTTATTTGTTTTGGTACAGTACAGCGGAATAGAGAACTTCACGTTTAAAGCGACGCTTGGAAATTTACGTGGCGGGGATCTTGATTTTTCCCAACAATTACAACACATATGAAAGTGATATTTGATGACATGATTTTTTATTTAATTGACGACATTTTGCTAGTTGCAGAAACACGATATGTCAACTTTTATAACAGAGAAAAAAATATCAAAGTAACCTCTTTGAAAACATAGATTTGCATTTTACAGGCAAACCAGACCGATTTAAGCATCTAAATTTTCTTAGTAGATTAGTCTTAACACACACTTCAATATGCTAGTTAATTTTTTTTAAATAATTTGTAGTTTTAATTTGAAGGAAAAAGAACAGTTTTTCTTATGGTACCTACGGGGCAAACGCTCCGTATTAGATTAATTGTTTAGCGATGCGTCGCCTTAAGTAAAATAAAGTTGAATCGTGAAACCACAGTTTTCAGTATTTATAGTTTTAATTTGTATTTTTCTTTCGCTGGTAACATTCGATTCTTGTACAATATACTTAATTACGAATTTTAATAGCTATTTTTATAATGTAAAAAGATTTTGTATTCTCTAGGTGCTAAAAATACAAATAACATCGTTTAGTCAAGAAATTAAAATGCAAGTAAATTAAAAAGTTTTTATACGTAAGACATTTAGTTACATTAAAAAAAAAACATTATCATCGTTTATTATTCTTGCAACTTTATATCTACTTTTAATTACATTTTCAATCTAAGCGAATTTTTTAACAGTAATCTTCGCTCTAACTGTAAATCCAGTGTCTTAACCGCTACTTCCAACCGGTTACAAAAGATAGTTTAATTTCAGTCACACTTAAGTGAGTTGAGAATTAAGAGTTTTCAGTTAAATTTAAGAAAACATTATCACAGAAACCTATATAAAAAAAGAAAATTCTTATATTTCAGACCATCGATCCATAATGCGCATGTTGGTCATAATGAGACTGAAAAACGTCTATGTTAGTAATAAACATAAAAAGAAAGAATATATACATTATTTAATTCATATGCCTTTGACGTCATTCCGATTCACTAGGTATATGTGCATGAACACCCAATTACACCCAGTTACGTAAGAACGTAACATAAAAGTTACAAATTTAATAAAGCTTGTATCTACAACTCAGTACCGCTTAACTGACACCCTCGCGTGGGACAGTCTTCCCACATAGGCAGAGGTAGTAAGGCTTTCAAATCTTCCTATTTTTATTCTTGGCTATTTATAACTCCGTCCGTTGCGACAAACAGACGCAGGTACATTAGTTTGTCTTCGTACAGCTGTCAATAAAAGTACTGTAAGGTGAAATTGAAAGGTGAATGAAATACATTTGTCACGAGTGTCTTTTGTAATTATTTTGGGTCAGGAAGTGGACGAATACATCTCCATTTGCGGTCACGTTTGGGTTACCTTTTGACCTTGCTCAGACTATTTGATATTGGAACGATAACCATCAATCTAACTGAGCTTAGGTGTGAAGAATTTCAAGAGCCAGGTAAATAAATAGAATAGGTAATGTATTTTCCTGACGTTGACAACCCTTTGCTGGGGCCGTGGTCACGAAGACTCGGTCTTCGTGACCACGGTGTGGGTAATTAATTATTATTTTTTTAATTTTCGGAAATTAATTTGTAGCTGCTTGCTACCGTCAACTAGTTTAAATCTAGACGTAGGCTTTATTTATTTTATTTATTAATTTACTTAGGTACAAATCGAAATTATTGAACTGAGATGCAACCCCACACAATTTGACCAAATTCGACAATTAAATAAAGAAAAAAACATTAATTAATTTAAAATATATACATTACATAATTATCACAAAAAAGGAGACACTACATGGAAGTAAAATTGAATTGAAATTCCATGTAATTATAATTAAATTTGATTTGATTTATAAATTTAATACTTTGAACGAGTAGTCTCTCGCACTCGCAGCTCAAAATATCAAATCTGATAAATCTTTTATATGATAGGTGTTGTTGCCCAAAAATGTCAATCTCCGGGCATTTAGCAACCGTCTCAACGTAGACCCTGTACATCGCACGTTGGCGTTGTAGTATGAGGTGTTGTTTTTGTACACATTGATTGCAAAAACCTTATGATGACGGCTTCTTGTGCTTATGCTAATGGCTGACAGTAAATTGTGAGAGTTAATCTGAGAATTTATAATTTTATAGAGATACAGAAGGATGCAGACGTCGCAGACGAAGAATAGATTATTTGAACTTCTGTAGTAGATCACTATAATTATGGCAACTGGCGGACAAAAGTTCCAGATCGATAACAAGCCAACTTGAGGCACCTTTTTTTTTCTTTAGAAAACAAATCAATCAATCAACAATGAAGTTTATGTTTTTTTGTAGTTATTCCTGACTTTATACTGTCAACAAAAGTAGTCGATGTGTAACATTTTGTAAAGCAGTATAGTTTTTTTTGTACTTTGTTATGTCTGTAATTATCTGTCATACTTTGGTACAGACTAAAAAATGTCTTAATAAAACATTGGTCTTACTTACACCTAATCACTGAAATTATTTTTGATAAAACTTAAAAAGATTTTGAAAATAATTAAGCATTTGCTTTACTGTCCCCTCTGTTTCAAGATAGATAATGGCGTTAGTATATAAAATTAAGAAAAGCTATCCTCCTTATTATCACCATTAGATATTTGAATAACGGCGGTATTTTTTTATAATTACATAAGGATTATTAATGGGAGACCTTTGAAATTGGTAAGACATTATAATGCCAACAATTAAGTTAGTTAATCGTTGACGAAAACCAAAGCTTTATTGACTTAGTTTTTTGATTTACGAAGTGTGGTTGTTGTGGTTCCATTTTGAAATTGTTTTAACTATTTATTAATTTTCTTCTTCATATAATATCATGGTTTTATTAAAAAATATAAAATAATGAAAACAAACAATAATTTTTACAGTTGCACATTTATAAAAAAAATTGAACAACTGCCCAATGCCCAAAAAAAAGAGTGTTATGTTTTCAGGGTCCATGTATGTATAATAATGAGTTTCTTTATTCCCTTAAAACTTCTAAACACGTAGGTAACACACCTAAACACGGCAAGATATAAGGCCATTGGGCACGACTAGAAGAAGGTGAAGAAGAAGTCAAAGAAAACCTTTGTACCGCGTGTTTTCTTTAAAACGTCACGTAATGGCTACAAATTAGCACTTGCTTCTTGTTAGCGCAACAATGAGTTCGCTTTGGCCATTTGCTCGATAGTGTCCTGTGTCTCAGTAATAAGCAGGGGTCGAACGGACCGCGCGACGCAATTAAAGGATTCAGTTACTAATTACGTAGTAAGGGTTCAATGGACTGCGTTTGTTGCGATTTGTTGGGTTGGCTTTTATCGTTATCAGCCTTTGGCGTCCCATTGCTGGGCGTCAACACCACCACGCTAGACCAATGCGGGATCGACGGATTTCAACAAATGCCATCTTTTTAATTTTATTATTTAATTATTTAGGAAAATAAATTACACATCTTTATTTCTATTTATTTTATCAGGTTTTTTTATTCTATTCTTTAATAAATAGTTATTTTCTGTGACAACATTAATTATATTTATTTAATGATTTATTCCTTAGTTTTTATGAATGATTGCGTGTGCACATCTATAGTGGCAACAGTATATTGTTACGATAAATGTAAGTAGTATTAAGTTAATAAAATAGTGTGTTTATTTGACATAATAGAATAAATAAATTTATTTATTATTTATTTATTACTAAGGCTTACCAACAAAATACATATGATTCATTTCAGAAAACATAGTTTGACAAACAGATGTTCTTATATGTATTTAAATTATAGGTATGCACAACATTTACATTCTTATCCATAAGCATATTTAAAAAAATAAAAATAACATAAATGGAGAAAAACCGAAAAAACTGTTTCTAATCTATTATCTAATAAATAGTTTAGAAACAGTTTTTTCAGTTTTTAATTAATTTTAATTTTGATGTTATATAAATATGTGGGTATACAAATAAAGAGAAGTTAAAAAATATATATATATATAGAAATTTACACATAATTATTACAAATAAAAAAGGGACTCCAAATCGCTGGAGGCTGGCTGGCTGGCTCGTGACGATGGAAAGAGGCCCGATGGAATGACGCTCGTTGCCTGGTCGCAGGGTCGATCCCTGGTGTGGGATGCGACATGCGTGGACACCCTGGCTCCATCCCACATTAGGGCAACCTCGGTTAGTGCTGGCGCGGCAGCTTCAGCGGCTGAGGACCTCAAACGGCGCAAATATAGTTCTCTAAGCCTTGGGCACATATTTGCGCCGTTTGGGGTTAAAATTTTGGGACCATGGGGACCGGCAGCTCGAAAACTTTACCAACAAATTTCCGCTCGATTTATAGAGACCACTGGTGACCCTCGAGCTGGCGCGTATTTTGGCCAACGCCTAAGTTTGGTCATCCAAAGAGGAAACGCCGCTAGCGTCCTATATACAAATTAATTTTTTTCTTGTACTTTTGAGTAAGCAAAAACAACAGGCACGTTTATAAATAAACCCATAGTTTTGGAGAAAATATCCAAATCACAGTTCCGGAATATAGTGTTATAAAGTTTCTGCATATATGATAGCAGTACATTACTTCCATATTTATTCGTGCTGTGACTACTCACAATGAATGGGTTGTAAAGAAAACATATATCCTATACAATAGGCACCAATGCCTACCAACTGCGTGAGAGCGAAAGCTCATATTTTTACTTGGGCACCTATCCGATGACCCGATTGTAACCTGAACACGCTCTCCGCGTAACGGAGCTTTTCAATTAAAGGATTAAGTTACTTAATAATTTGGGGAAGGTTCAATGAACTGCGTTTGTACAGCATTTTGTTGGCAATTAACTGTTACATTTTATCGGCTCTCGAAGGTACTGGTATAATTGCATACAGCCTACATTTCAAAAGGTAGGGAGTTTAATTAATAAGTCTTTTTATGGCGTGAAATTGAATGATATAAAGTTCCCCTGGTATTCGCCATAAAACCTTATGAGTTTTCACGGGTTTATACAACCAGTTTACGCATTCAGCATTTTTTTATTACGGCATAAATGTCATGCTCGTTTTTCTTTCTTATAGTAGGAGAAGTAGTAAAAAAATATTCTTTTATTATAAAAAGAACTAACAAAAAGTGTTCACACTCGTCCTATGTAAAATAAATAAAATACTATTCCAAATGAGCGATGCCACGAGTTACTATTTAAACTGCAACTCCAATCGGGAGAGAGAGAGAGAAATACCTAAAGATGCGATAAAATTTGAAAAGTTTAATATTGATGAATTGATTTACTGATATTATTTTCGGTTTGTTATGATTTTTGTTCGATTTCAACTATAAAATATAATTTACCAGCAATCCTATTTCACGTGTATTTCACTATATTTTATAATTAGACTTAAACAGTAAATTGTTATCAGTCACATACGTAGGTATTGAAATAAAAAACACAAAACGAACAAAAAAATTAACACTTGTTTTTCAAATTACTTTTAGGAAAAAAATACAATAGTTATGATTACATTTTTTTTTTCAGAATTCTAATACCAAAAATTGTATATTAAAGTGATTTATACTACAATTGATTTCGAACTACTGACAAATAAAAATGGCATGGCAAAAAAGCACTCCTCAATTGAGCTATACATAAAATGCTCAATACTATGTGCTCCTGTATTTTGAGTACTTAGTTAACCTGTTGTTTTCTGATCTGGTGTAAGAATAGGTATAAGAATACTGCTGGTCGCTGGTCTTGCATGCGACAATGCGATTTTGCACTTATGCATCATGGCGAGGGATGGGATATCAGTAGTCAGTTACCTATCGATAAATCATATGATAATTATGCCAATGTTTTTTTAATTGACATAGTGAGATATGGTTGACTTTCAAAACGGCTATACATATCTAGATTGTATACTTCAGATTTTTGTTTAAAGTTATGCCTTGGATAGTACAAACTTATTTAATAAATAACTAACTACCTAATATTATTTATGATAATTAGAAATAATCGCTTCCTAAATGGTAGAGATAATTGGATTAATCCTATCACACTACAGAAATCACTTAGCCTTCTCACATCAAAGAAGATAAAGCTCAAGGTTGAATTGCTCTGTCTGAACACAACAATGCAACTATATTGATATTTTGATGACGGCTGACGTTTTTTTTTGATTGCCTTGATATCACATGATGTTAAGTGATGATAAGGCCAAAGATCAGCGCACTTCACCCGGAATCCTCAAATAGTGAGGCACTGGCTATCTTATCTCTAGCTGCCGGAACACAATTCAATGCTACAAACATTGATGTTATGACGACATATTTAGATAAGATGGTGGTAGCTAGCCAGGCGGACTAACAAGCCCTACCACCAACCAAACCAAGTACATAAACATGTACCCCCCACTGGGAATCGAACCCGGGACCTCTGGGTCTAAACCGGTGGTCTTAGCCACTAGACCACAGAGGCGGTTGAAAACTGACTTAGCCTGAACCCTGAACCCTACCTTAATAAAGTCTTTTATTATTATTATTACTATTACCGCAAACCAAATCTAGTACGTTGTAAGTACTGAGGAACTCTAGGTCTGAGGTAGGTGATAAATTTTCATGATTTCGATTTAATTCTCGCAAACGCTACAAAGCTTTCTCAGCACTAAATTATGTCAACTTGACGTCACCAGATACATTGACTCGCCAAATCGTATCCCGAGCGAATAGTCCCGATGCATCGCAACGACTGCGCCCGCGCGTCCGACAATGCGCGCGTGCCATTGAACTATCGACATCTATGATTAGCCGCACTATTTTTAACGCCTTATTTTTATACAATGCCACAAAAACTATTGGATTATCAACCGTGTGTGAACAGGAATGAGATAGAAAATTACACAATTTTAATACGTCTCGAAATGTGATGAAGATAATGTAAGTAAATTGTTGTTTTTTTATAGGAAAATATGTTGGTTGTTAAATAACAAAATTATCGTAACTTCGATTTATTTATTAAATAAACAAATGTGACGAGTTTTAAGTGTGTAGGTAAGAAGCGAAAACTTTATTATGAGTACTATAACAAATAAATCATGTAAATTGAATTAGTTAATTAATACTAACACAATTGAGTCTTGGTCACTTTCATAAATAAATATTCTATTATATTCTATAACAACATAAATAAGATCTCTAAACGTGTTACTTTAATTTTCAATATAAAAATATCAAAGTGCCTTTAGATATATTTTAACCATTATCCGGTGGGTGTAGGTATGGCATTAAAGCAACCGATCCTATTGACAAACGAGCAGAGCTTTCAAACGGGCTTTCAAAGTAAAAAAATAAATAGTGTTGAATAATTTCGGCGGGCTGGTTAGAACCACGATAGCTCAATTGGGAGAGCACCTGACCCGGTACGTCAGAAGGGTGCGGGTTCAAATCCTGCTCGTGGAAATTTTTTCAACATTTGTGTTTTTGTAATTTGTTCGCAACAAAATTTGCGTTAAAAATTATATAAAACAAAACAAAAACATTTTAAGGAGCAGAGTTAAAACTTTGCCATATAAATTCTTGTTTTCTTTAACGTGATCGAATGACAAATAAAACTCGCACCTAGGCACCCTGAACCCAGTTGTGCGACATTATTATTTCATTCATCCACGGAGAATAGTTTACTCAGCATCTCACCAGCGATGCACTCTGAGTAGGAATACGAGTTTTATTAACGAGTTATATACATATAGGTAATAGATTTTATTAAAGGCGACGCATCGCTAAACAATAAATCTCATACGTTTTGATACGAGCGTTTGCGCCCCGTACCATAAGAAAAACTGTTTTTTTTCCTTCAAATTAAAACTACAAATTATTTAAAAAAAATGAACTACAATTTTAAAGTGTGTGTTAAGACTAATCTACTAAGAAAATTATGATACTTAAATCGGTCTGATTAGCCTGTAAAATGTGAATCTGTTTTAAAAGAGGCTACTTTGATATTTTTTTCTCTGTTATAAAAGTTGAAAAATCGTGTTTCTGCAACTAACAAAATGAAGTCAATTAAATGAAAAATCATGTCATCAAATATCACTTTCATATGTTTTGTAATTGTTGAGAAAAATCAAGATCCCCGCCACGTAAATTACCAATGCGTCGTCTTAAGTAAGCTCCACTCTCAGATATATTATCATCGTCATCATCATCATCAGCCTATACTAGTCCACTGCTGGACATAGGCCTCTCCAAGTGCACGCCACCGAGCACGATCCGCGGCTAATCCCATCCAGCTCTCTATTCTTCTCCACAGCTAAAAAATAGACGTCCTGAATGGGTAGTAGGTAAAAAAATTATGGACGATTCAAAAGCACTTTTCTAAAGTTTATTTGAATAAAGAATATTTGACTTTGACTTTGACTTTGACTTTATTCAGATATATATCGTTAACAAATTCTTGTAACGTGATGATCGAATAGTAATAGAACTCGCACTAAGCCTGAGTGCGAGTTTTATTACACCTTTTTTTCTTATAATATACTAGAAAATAGAAAATGCTTTAGGCATACCACTGCGCCCGGGGAGACGCAGTTGGTTATGTGGGACTCTTTCCCCGAACCTCTCAAGAGGGAAAGAGGGCGGACCAAACGGGACCGTTTAATCAAATAAACAAAATTTTAAAAACGAAGTCAAATGAATGAAAATTATAATGTATTAAAATTATGATATAGTGTCACACAGACATAAAACAAAAATAAAATAAAATTAAGAAATACAAAGTGACACAGAAAAGGTATCCACTCAGCATTTGTCAGAACACCAAAGGTGTCCCGACGCTGATCTTCCGTGGAAACCTAAAAACACCAGAAAACAACAAGCAGGAAAAAGCTTGCGAACAAAAGGTACTACAAGTATAATGATACTACCACGATTCTGCAACCCTGCTTATAATTTGAAGTAGGTAGTTAGCAACCCGATGCAGACAATCTAAATCTTTTACGGCTCTTTCAATGAAGACGTTTCATGTTGGACCGCTACCGTGCGGTTTTATATTAATCTATCTACTCGTAAATTGAAAGAGCCCTTATTCTCCTGCTAGATATAGATGACATAAACTGCATGAAGATATGAAACATAACACAATCGCGGGTTGCATTTGTTACAAGGAAGTTCTTTAATGGCTTGTTTGAAGCTTATCGTTTTATCGTTTTATCGTTGACTAAAAGCAAAGTCCCGCGTGGCGTGCGATAGGACGTCAAATGGATAGCGCGAGTGTGCTTGTTAGGAGCCGTGGGCCACACAAAGGAATACGGTGTCAAAGGGTCTGTGACTCGGGTGACAGTGGGGTGCGAACGAATGTGATCATTCAGTTATAATGGATCTACTACTTACTAGACCAACTTATGTGCATTGTTGTAATGGCGAGCTCGGAAAATGTTGTATCTTGCCAAAGTTTTTTTAATATATTTCATTTTAACAATATAATTTTTATATTGGAGACCACATAAAATTAAAATTTTACGAAAAATAATCAATAACGAGACTATTTAAATGATTAAACCACATAAAATTAAAATTTTACGAAAAATAATCAATAACGAGACTATTTAAATGATTAAAATAAATTCTCGCACTCTTCTACCACTTTAAAAACTCAACATTATATTTTATTTTACCGACTAATCTTTACCGACTTTAATCTGGAAAATTGCAATGGAAGTGGCAATGGGTTTTCGTATTCCAACCGTAACATTAAAGATGGAGTATCTATCTGAAATGTTTTTTAGACTTTGACCACCGTGAAACTATTGATTCTGTTAATCTAAATTGTCGGTAACTAACCGATGATAAGACTGATCATAGAAACTATCGTCCTGAAATCCGAACCTGCCTGAGGAGCTGGCTATCCCTCTAATTGTTGGACAAGAACGCTACTAACATGGTCATACATACCCTATGGGTCCCGATCCGATCCGAACCCTTCGGAGAATCTAGTAGGGCACGGGGACACGCACTAGTGCGTGATGTCGTTCCCTCTAGAAAACCTCCGAAGGTGTTTCGTTTCACTTGGGGGACCTTTGGGAACCTTTTAAGTTTCTCGCCGCCTCCAAAAAGGTCCGGTGAAGCTGAAAACGTCGTTTGAGGCGTTCAGCAAACTCTCTCTAAAAAAAAAAACTTATGGCAAATAAACCCGAAATCTCTGGGTCCGAAACCGGTGGAGTAACCTCTAAAATAGCGTAGGATTCCATAGATATTCTTAATGTATTTTAAGTATCGCATGTTCACTGACGTACTCGTACCTAGTTAACAAAAATATAAAAGCCGAGTAATGAGCCTTTAATTTCACAAAATTACTAACGATATAAAGAGGAATACAGTCAAAAATAGTTGTATTCTATTGAAAGTAATGGTCGAGCAATTTGCTCTTTCTATTTGATTCAATTACGACGTTATTGATATGTAATCACCGAGTATTTAATATTATTCTTTATTTCGAGAAAATAGTGTAGCAGTCTAGCTGTCCTAATTATTTTATGCGGCAAATGGCAAATCCAGATGTTTTACAAATGTAATATTGAGCTTACTAAAATACAATATTTTTTTATTATTTTGCTACGTAAACACAATCGAGGTGAGTAGCAATTTTGGTATTCGAATTTTCGTATGCGTCGAATAGTGAATCTCGCAGTTAGCACTCGTTTGAGAAAACCATCATTAAATAGGCCACAAAACTTAAAAGTAAACACTGAATTTTATTAAATTGTTGTTTATTCAAGACTCAAGCAATAAGTTTATTTCAATACTCAAGCAATAAGTGTTGTTTATTGTAGAATAGTGTTGCCAGAGATACCCGCCATCTTGCTAATTGTGCCGCCCACACATCATTCGCGCTGTTTATTGTCGCATAAATGCATATGGAGGCAACTTCACATCTTATGCAGTTGTCCGAGATGTTTATTTGTGCGAGAGAAATGCTTGTTGAAAGCAGTTACTTCTGTTTGTTTATTTGTTTACTTTGTTAGCCATTGCTTGGTATAGTCGATTGCCGACTGTTCAATATGTAACTGATAAAAATCTATTAATTCGCTATTTTAAAATTAGTTTGGTATTTTTTCTCGCTGATTCCATTATATTACATACAAGATTTGTTCATGAACTGAACTGATTAAGTGTAAAATTATTTTGATTTCAACGATTCCTTTTTCATTATCTAACTACGAACCTACTCATAATATCTTAAGGACCTGAAATCAATAAAAAATATAATTGTAGGTTTCCTTTTAATCAGGAAAACCCACATATTTCTTTTAAATGTTAAAGGAAAATTGATAATTATTGGAAATTGGTAATTTCTCGAAAATATTATTTTTCTCTTTTTGGGAATCCGTTTGAATGATATTGCTTAGTAATTACATATTATAATTCAATTCAACTGCCTAATAATTATACTAATAGGATTTATTCAGACTTAATTAGCTGTCACCCTTTTGAAGTATTTTTTGCGTGCTTCTACTTGGGAATTTTGGGATCAGGCCCCACGGGGAGAACCCGTAAAAGTAGTAATTAGATTTCATATCTATAAATATAAAGTTTGTCTATTTTAATAATTTGTGTTTTTAATTATTTTTTTACTAAGAACTTTAGTTACCAACATTGTAACTATGTCAGTCCTAATAAACCTAAGGAACCAAGTAAATAACAATCGAAAAAATACATCAAACAGAATTATATCTGTGTAAACAAGATTTGGCGAGCTACTTAGATCAAGATAAAACGATGTAGCTAGCCAAGCCATGGACTTAAGCAAGCCACAACCAAACCGAGTTCAATAAATAAGTATGTAGATACCCTTCGGTGGAAAAACTAAGATTCTGAGTTTGAAACTGGTGATGAACCATTAAAGATGAGATCATAGAATCGGTTAGTTATTATGTTAACATCACATAACTTAGGTATAATCTATACTTATTCTAGTGCTAGTAGCGTAGACAATATCAGTTTGCAATACGACAAGAACTTGTACCTAGTTTGTGTGTAAAAGGTTTGTGGTAAAAAACCAAATTCGAATTGAATTGTCTATGATTTAGGTTACATTTAAGCTATGTTAGGTGAAGATTTCCCTTCGGCAACTATCACTTCAAATGGTTTAGAAAGTGAAGGTGTTTGGTATATGGTATAAGTGTTGGTTGACACTAAATAAGGGCCGTCGTCGGTAAAAAAAGAGCTGAGTTATTAAATGCAATTGTTCACATCAGTTGTGAAGTTCATAGCATAGATCTCTCGTAAATTTCCATGTAATCTTGTTAATTGTATTAGCAGGGAGTCTGCAACACCCCATACATTGCATAGTTGATTGCACATTGGACATAGTGAAATATATTGTGAACATTGTGTGCACCAAGGATGCACAGATAAAGAACTCTTTGTCGCGCAAAACCTTTTTACTAATCAAAGCTTTTTGCGTTGGTGTTTTGTTTTGATATATAAGCTGCTGTTTTTATTTCATTTTGCGAAAAGCAAAGTAAGTAGTTTTTAAAATCATATTTATATACCTACTAACCTTCACAGACCGTATGGTAGATAGATTTATGTCCCATACTCCTTGTCTCATTAGAGATCCTGTGGCAGTGCAGGACTGAGGCTTATTTTTAACTGCGTTATTGGGAAAACTGTCCAAAGCTGCTCTGGGGCCATCGTTTGAAATTGATTTTTTGTTTGGGCTTTTTTCAGCAATGTCTTAATGCTTTTTTGACCTTAATGCAGTCCTTTTTTATAATACACAACCTGGAGTTGGAGGAGTAGTTGTATCGAGGACTTGATTTCAATGCCTTTGGCTAGCAGTGGGCAGTACAAAGGCTTGCTTTTATTTTTCTTTAAGAGCGTTTACGCCGCACACTAGCGCCGCCAATTAAAAAAAAACATATCTAGTAATTAGAGATAGAAAATCAAATTATGCTCAACAAACTATCTGAATGAAGTAATTTAGCATTTTTACGTCATATAATGAACACCTGACATGTTATGGTTTAGTTAAATATGGCGTTATAGTTAAAAGTGGCCGTAACGTCTTATTTAACTAAACCATAACATGTGAGGTGTTCATTAGGTGACGTAAAAATCCTAAATTACTTCATTCAAATAGTTTGTTGAGCATAATTTGATTTTCTATCTCTAATTACTAGATATGTTTTTTTTTCATTAGTGGCGCTAGTGTGCGTCGTAAACGCTCTTAATATTACTTACAACTCGAGACACTATATTTAGGTAGGAGATACTTGGTATTTTAGTTGACATTTAAAATACTATCACAATAAGTATGAACATCTCGTTTTTCCCCGATTCGCGAATGTTCGCAGCGTGTCCAATTGACCCTTATCCCATTGTTTTTTTTTACCAAACCAATAAGTTTTGCGTTACAAACACACTGGTATTCCAATAAGTGACGCACTTTGCGGCCGAATTCCTCACGCTTCTTCCTTTATTGTTACAAGATCAAGGTTCCTACCTAGGTAATATTTTTTGTCTTATACGAGTATACCTATATTTTAAAATTAGAATTTGTGCTTTTTATTAACGTTCTCCTTTACTACGAATAATAGATTTAAAGTTTGATCTTCAAATTTATTGAAGGCCAGTATCAAGTGATAGTTATTCTACTCAAAAAAGACTAGGTTTTAAACACTTTAAGTACGATAAACGATGACGTGGTTTAATTATTTAAAGAAAAAGTTCATAAAACCCCCAAAATCCAACAAGAATTCCTGCTCTCTTCCCCAATGCGGTAGAGTAGAGGATGTATAAATGGACCCTTATCAAGAAATCGAAATCATAGCTAATCTACACCACCGCATGAAGTGTACGTCTCCACCTTCAAAAAAAACAAAAAACAAGTAGTATCTAAGCTTTGATTTTTACTTCAGCTTAGGGTACCTAAACATAGCATATTAATCCAATAAATAGGTATTTAAAGTTTTTTTTGTGTGTTCCTTTTACTAACATAACTTTTAAGTTTACTAACAACATGGTCTGAGAATAAAGATAATTTTTATTATATTTTTATATATTTATTTATATATATTTTATTTATTTATTATTATAATATACCTAGTTACTTGGCCAATTATATATTTCGTATTAGTATTGCGTTGGATGGTAAAACGCGTCGTCCGAAACTTTCTTTTGTCACAGATTCCCTTTGATATAAAGTAATAACACATATTTTGTTGTCCGCGTTAGCGACAGTACATAAATGGCTTTATTGGATAATTTAGCAAGACTGGAGGACTCCACAAACAACAGTAATCCGCTGTGTAAGCCGTAATTTCACTGAAGTAAGAGCGAACGCAAACTTTTTTGCGCGCCTGCTTTGCGTGAATAATGTACTTACTGTTTTATTTATAGTTGACGACGTTTAATATTAAAGTTGGCAATGGGACATGCGTGGGATATATAAGTTGCTTTTTTTGAAGATCAAATCATAGAAAGCTCGTTTTGACTTTACACAGTCGATAGGGTAACGTTGGTCCCGGTTGCGTTAGCAGTCGTTAACAACCATCAATCCGCACTTGGCCGTTCTCCTTATCCATCCATAAGGAAGGCTCATGCCCCAGGGTTGGGACATAAAATGAGCTGATGATGATGATGAGGATAGCAGTTGCAAATGAAGAAATCAAAAATACTTACGCTATAACTCAAATTAAATAAAAAGTTTATCAAAGAGATTGACAGAAATACTTTTATGATAGGTAAGATTATAATATGAATGAACTGCAGCTACGATGCAGCTATTAATGCCCAATGCTGATTGATGGACCTGTTCATATAATGTAACTTAAATAATACCGACTGGCTGGAAATCTTTTTGTATGGCCTTGAGCTAAAAAATCATCTTCGATTTAGTGGTTACAGGTCCCAAGTTTGATTCAAAACAGGGACATATATTATTATATATAACACTAGGTTTGGTTAGTAGTAGGACTCGTTTAAGTCCGTCTGTCTGGCAACACCACCTTAGTATGCATAGCATGTTACAATGGGTTTCTATGTGACTGTGAAACACTGTTCTGCGAATATTATTACATCGGCATCAACTAAGTATGTGTCGATGTCTTCGTTAAGCGACGCCTTGTTTCTGACGTCTGCAATGTTTTTAACATTGTAGTATGATGTTAGGTCTTCGTGAGCAGAAGCAAACGAGTAGTTTACATAACGGAGTCCGTTTATTGAGTGACTAAAATACAATATGTGAAACGCTTAACTAAATCTGCAACTAAGCTGTTTTACGCTAATACATTATTTCGTATGATTGCGACATGACCTAATTACAGTTCGTTAGGTATAGGTAGGTATCACACTACAACTCCCCTGAAAAAGTCCTGTTCATCCTCCCCTTCTGAAGGAAGAAGCAAAAAAAAAACCTTTTTTGTACGTTACGTTATAACAATAATCTTAGTGAGATTGTTGTGCTCCGAGAAATTAAAGTAACTACAGCGAAAATATATTTGTAGTTAGTAGATGACGAATGAGGTACCTACGCTATCACCGCACTTACCTACAGATGAGATAAAACCGAGCCCGTGTCTATGTTCACCTTTACAGAATAAAAGAATACACTTTAAAAAGTTTCAATACGACAAAATAAAAATAATAAATAAAATTAACAGCTTTTTTATGTTATCATCACCAGTTCATACTTATGTCTCCACTGCCACTGTGGGGGCACCAGCCAGCCAGCTTCCTATGGATGGATAGGGAGAAGGGAACAGGTCATAAACCTAGCAGGCCTAGTATGGATTGGTGGTTGTTGACGACTGCTATTGCAGCCGGAACCGACGGCTTTACGTGTCTTCCGAAGCACGAAAGAGCTCGAAATGATAATTTTTGATACCCATCCGATGTCCGGCCTTAGCGATAGCTATGATAATAATAATATAATATTATAATAATATTAATATTATCCCCTGTGTGGTGCCGGGGATAAAGAATTGCACCACCCCCTCTCTTCCCGTGGGTGTCGTAAAACCCGACTAAGAGATTATTCCAGAGGATGGGCAGCAGCATCCCTCTGAGGTTACCCTCAACTTACTGCGATCGCCAACCCGCCTGCCAAGCGTGGCGATTACGGCAAATACCCCTCATATCCTTAGGGGAGGCCTTTGTCCAGCAGTGGACGTCTCTTGGCTGAGATGATGATATTAAAACTCGTTAACCGTTTGTTCGCAGTACCGAGACCCGTGTAGCAGCAGCGCTTTGCGTGCTCCTTTGTTGCGTGGCGCGCGCCGCGAGTGCGCCGGCGCCACTGTGCGCGGGCGCGGCTGAAGACGACCCGCGCGCTGCGAGGTACTACAGCGCTTTCTTTTTAGCTTTTGGTTTATTGTTGTGTGTTGGATGTCAGTGACCCGATTATGTACCAACCCTTTGTATAGAGGCGCACGTACTATTAGCATTGCCTACGACTTACATTCTTATACGGGAACCACACTACTGCTCTTCCACCAAAGCTCTGTGACAATAAAGAAATGCTATTGGTGGATTTTTTCCTTACGCAATACTTGGCTACCTCACAGTGCTCCAGGTGGAAATGCCTCTGTGGTCTAGTGGTTAAGACCACCGGTTTAGACCCAGAGGTCCCGGGGTCGATTCCCAGCGGGGGGTACATGTTTGTGTACTCGGTTTGGTTAGTCGTGGGGAAGGTTCTACAGCGCAAGGTTCTCATCAAAAGAGGTGGTCATAATACTCAGCTGTAGGTATAACGTGGGCCGAAGACATATTATTATAAACGTAACTTAAAAAAACATATACTTAGCTATAGATAGAATAGAATATTGCCCTTGCCCATTGCCCAGTATCTTATTTTTAATTGGTTAAAATCCAATGCCACTCTGATGCGGATTTGATGTCGATATGAACTTATCCTGCAGGTTTTGCCAAGCATTGAACACCTTCCTGGAGCTGTACGCTGAAGCGGCGGGCGAGCAGGTTCCTGAGTACCAAGGTACTTAACACTATTTAATTAACAATCAATCGAGAGGTTACCTTTGGTGACAGTAAATCGTATCGGGCGCCTATAAGGCATCTTGTATGGTCGCAGCAAGAATCGCCGCGCCACCGACCCCGACAATCTACTTTGCTATAACCAGCCATATCATCCAGTTGAAGTAAACTGGATGTTAAGTAAAGTAACTTAGATAAGCTAGATAGACCATTGCAACTGTTCCAATGCTCCGTTATGTATATTTTATTACAACTAGTAAAGACGACAGCAGATCAGCCTACAACAAAATGTCAATTTCTTTAATAAATTTTGAACCTTAATGTTTGGGTATTAAGATCAAAATCGATTAGAGAAATTGGACAGTTTTGGATAGGTTGATGTGCAGGCGTGTGTATAGTCGACAATGAAATTGCTTTACCACCTTAGAAGTGAATTTTGTTTGCTTAAAATAAAACAACAAGTTCTATTTTTGTCTAAAAGATCAAGTGACAGATACGTTGTCATTATTGACAATGGGCCTTAGCGAAATTTTATTGTAATGGAAGTTTTTGTCAAAAGTGATAAAGCAATTCCATGGTCGACTATACCTATTTCCTAATGTAGGTAAGCGAATATTGTATTCTGTTATTGAGATATAAAAAACTTAAATGATTGTATGAAAAAAAATAAAAAATCATCATTATCGCCAGCTCATATTATGTGCCCACTGTTGGGGTACGAGAATTCCCTATAGATGGAAACACTAACCCCCTTACAAATAAACAAAGAATAAGGTCCAAACAGTTATTCCGTGTTTTGTTCCCGTCATGTAAACGTCATTTCAAATTAGTGTAAAAGAGACAAAACACGGACTATTCGGACCTTATTCTTTGTTTATTTGTAAGACTCTCTAAGGGGCTTATTAATAAAAAAAGGGAAGCTTGGAGTAGTTACTCCGTGTTTTGTCTCTTTTAATCTAATATTAAATGAAGTTTACATGACGGGAACAAAACACGGAGTAACTACTCCAAGCTTACACTTTGTTTATTAATACGAGGGTAAGGGGCTAAAAATATAACCCTTCAACTAGAAGGATTACATATCGTCATGATGTGATAACAATGGTTTGCACCGTTCCCCCAGCCCTCGTCCGCGACTACCCCCAGCTCTTGGACACCGGCATGAAGCGGCAGGACGTGGTGCACTCGTTCCTGCGCTTCGGCCGCCGCCGCTGACGCGAGCGCCGACACACCGACACCGAACGCGGCAACGTGGCTTGAATATGTTCCCAAATCACTTCTAACACTTCGTTTTCGTCCAAAACATTAATGTTTAAAGTTCCTTTAGGCCAATCGCGTTTAACAATAAATTAAACGTTATTAATTGTAAGTTATTATGGTATCCCGACACACTGCGACATGTCAGTCTACTCTCTAACGTCTAACGGAGTGGACGTCGAAACCTCTCTCTCCAAAATTTAATAGATAACGAATAAGTATTAGGCTATGTGTACTTATTGCTAAAAGTATTAATAGTTGTAAGATGTAATTAACGATCTTGTTGTCAACATTTTTGTGGCGTTTCATTTGATAAGCAAGTAAGACTATTAAAATGTTTTAAATAAATAAATTCCATATTTATGACGATCGCTCATGTTTTCTTTCTGTGTGTATTATTCCGTGTGTGTCTGTCATGATCATGAATTAAGTCAGAACCTCTAAACAAGTCAGTTTAACGGGTCATCCTATAGACCAGGGATGGGCAAACTACGGCCCAAGAGCCAATTCCGGCCCGTGAATGATCGAAGTAGGTACGGCCCGTGACCATCAAACAAAATTTTAAGTGCGTGTGTGTTTCAGAAAATGCATACCTATCAATATTTTTAATACAAAAAAAAATATTTATTTAAAAAATAAAGCAAAAAATTCAATAGCCTGGCCCGCCATAGATTTTGTTAGTAAATATTGTCACGCGGATGAAAAAGTTTGCCAATCCCTGCTATAGACAGTTCATCTTTCTTAGATGTTTAATTATTTAATATTATAATAAAGATATAGGGAGAATGCAACTCCTCTTTAGAACCAATATTAATTTGTTATAACTAAATTATACACATCATCATCATCATCATCATCTCAGCCATAAGACGTCCACTGCTGGACAAAGGCCTCCCCCAAGGATCTCCACAACGACCGGTTTTGTGCTGCTCGCATCCAGCGGCTTCTCGCGACCTTCACCAGATCGTCGGTCCACCTTGTTGGAGGCCTGCCCACACTGCGCTTTCCGGTACGCGGTCGCCACTCCAGGACTATCCCGCCCCAGCGGCCATCAGTCCTGCGAGCAATGTGCCCTGCCCACTGCCACTTAAGTTTTGCAACTCTTCGGGCTATGTCGGTTACCTTAGTTTTTCTGCGGATCTCCTCATTTCTGATTCGATCACGCAGAGAAACCCCGAGCATAGCCCTCTCCATTGCTCTTTGAGTGACCTTGAGCTTTTTTATGAGGCCCATAGTGAGCGACCACGTCTCGGTCCCGTATGTCATCACTGGCAACACACACTGGTCAAAGACTTTCGTCTTGAGACACTGCGGTATATTGGACGTAAAGATATTTCGTAGCTTACCGAACGCTGCCCAGCCTAATTGGATTCGACGATTGACCTCTTTGCTGAAGTTGGACCTACCTAGCTGGACCGTTTGTCCCAGGTAAAAATAATCGTCCACAACTTCAAGGGCAGAGTCCCCAACTTTCAGAGGAGTGGGTACTACACGTGAGTTCGACATAACTTTCGTCTTCTCCATGTTCATTTTAAGACCCACTTGTTGAGAGACTCTGTTGAGGTCACCGAGCATTGTGCCGAGGTCTTCCAGGGTCTCAGCCATGACCACTATATCGTCAGCAAATCGAAGGTGAGTGATGTATACGCCGTTGACGTTGATGCCGAGTCCTTTCCAGTCCAGAAGCTTGAAAACATCTTCCAGTGCAGCAGTGAACAGTTTCGGAGATATCACATCTCCCTGTCTCACTCCTCGCTGCAACTGGATAGGTTTCGAGTTCTGGTCCTGAAGACGGACTGACATAGTGGCGCTTTCATACAAACACTTCAACACTTCGATGTACCGATAGTCAATTTGGCACCGCTGGAGAGATTGTAGCACGGCCCATGTTTCAATCGAATCGAAGGCTTTTTCATAGTCCACAAACGCTAAGCAAAGAGGCTGGTTATACTCCTCGGTCTTCTGTATAACCTGCCGCAGCGTATGTATGTAGTCTATGGTGCTGAAGCCTTTTCGGAAACCGGCTTGTTCGATAGGCTGGAAGTCATCAAACCTACGTGCGAGACGATTCGTTATGACTCTCGAAAACAGCTTGTAGACGTGGCTCAGAAGTGAGATGGGCCTGTAGTTCTTCAGCAGGGTTTTGTCGCCCTTTTTGAAGAACAGTACCACCATACCTTCGTGCCACGTCTCTGGCGTTCTGCCCAAAATTATACACAAACATCCACAACTATATTAGCACGATGCAGTTGCTATACTAGTTCCAAATGATATTCGTAGCCTCTAAAACAATGTTGGTATTCTAACAATGTTTCCACATTGCAAGTTTTACTAGTTTCACTTGTTTTCAACATGTGAGCAAAGTTTTGCGATCAACCGGCCGTTAAACTATGATTTCAGTATCAGAATGAGTCGTAAATCGTTCTAGATTAGTTTTAAAATAATATTGTCTTTATATGTATGTTAATTGTTTTAGTAATGCTACGGTTAGGGTTGGCAAAGTAAATTTGAATAATGACCTGCTTCGATGTTTTCCTGACTTTACACCAAAGTTAATAAATTTTAAATATTACTTTTAAAGCGCCTTCTAAGCACGTTTTCATCAATAAACGTCGCCACGTTTTAAAATGACAAAATGATGAATACATTATTTTAATGTTTGCTTTAACAATGTCGAGACGTGGTCGCTCACTATGGGCCTTATCAGAAGGCCCATAGTGAGCGACAAAGCGAACGAGAAAGCGAAAAAGTGAGCGAAAGAGCAATGGAGAGGGCTATGCTCGGGGTTTCTTTGCATGATCGAATCAGAAATGAGGAGATCCGCAGAAGAACAAAGGTAACCGACATAGCCCAAAAAGTTGCTAAGCTCAAGTGGCAGTGGGCAGGGCACATTGCTCGCAGGACTGATGGCCTCTGGGGCCGGCTAGTCCTCGAGTGGCAACCGCGTACCGGAAAGCGCAGTGTGGGCAGGCCTCCAACAAGGTGGACCGACGATCTCGTGAAGGTCGCGGTTTGCCGCTGGATGCGAACAGCACAAAACCGGTCGTTGTGGAAATCCTTGAGGGAGGCCTTTGTTCAGCAGTGGACGTCTTTTGGCTGAGATGACGATGATGATGATTAACAAAGCCGTAAATAAGTATGTAGATACAAGATAAAAATTTACTAGAAAAAAAGTTAAACCTGTGGGTAAATAATAAGTAAATAAAGGGTTTTTCATTAAGAGCGCTCGAACTTTGAAATTAAATAAAACAACCTGTGTAAGTGATATTGCCACAACTTTTATTTTATTTTAAAGGATTAATTTCAGCCAAATGGCCGCCGAGACTCCGCCGTAGATGGTGTATCCTGGCGGACCAATTTTGAATGAAATCTTCGGATAAATGTGGCTCAATTTCACGAAGGACGCGAGCTATGTTGTTGTTGGCCTTCAGGGCGGCAATTGACTGTGGTTTGTCTGCAATCTGTATAAACCAGAGATTTTACGTAGCCCCACAGAAAGCAGTCGAGCGGAGTTAAGTTACACGATCTCGGTGGCCAGTTGATGTCGCCACGACGCGAGATGACGAAGCCCTCGAACTTCTCATTCAATAAATTGATTGATTGAATAATTAAATAAATTTAAATTTAAAACATTTTAACAATTTCTACGCGTTGTTGACCAAGATGGCCGCTGTACGCTGTCAAAGATTGAGCGTCCCTATTGAAAAACCCTTTAAAAGTCCATAAATAAGTAATAAGTAGATACAACATAAAAATTTACTAGAAAAAAGGGTGGGTTCGATTCCCTTCGAACTTCATGAGACTTTTTGATTTTTTCTAGTAAAATTTTATCTTGTACCTAACATCACTTTTCGTTCTGTAGTTGGTATCAAAGTTCATAAATAAAAGTCAAAGTAAAATTTTCCAGAGTATTTTTTTTTTTTACCATAGAAAAGATAAAGACGTCCAAATGGCAGCTACTAAATACGATTTTAAAAATATTTACAAAAAGAAATAGAGACAATTTCGATTACATTAGGTATTTTAGGTTTCAATCAGGTTACATTATATTTACCAATGAATATCTGTGTATATCGACAAAATTTAATTTTGACATCGATAGGCCTATATTTTTATATGACAAAACAAAACACTTCATATTATTATTTAGATCAGAATACAGAACTTATCAAAAGTTTTCTTTAAGCTTGATGTAGCACCACATTAGAATTATAGATGAAAACATACAACATTGCTAATTACTGTGAATTGAAAAATAGGCACATACATAATCTGGATCTGTAGATTAGTTTGTCAATAACTTGTGCAGACATTAAACCAACTAAAAGTATTTATGATGTAAGATGGCTTTCGCTAAAAGCTTCAATCTAAAATAAAGTTTTCTATCAGATACTTTCATTTAAAAACAAAGTAACGTATAACATTTCAACACTTTCTATGAGTTGATATAGTTATAGTCAGCGCTGGCTCTACTCCTTGATCAGGGTAGAGCGAGAAACAAAATAAAATATGATATCAGTCATTCATCTCAAAAGGCGGCAATTTTATTTCTTGCTTGAAATTGCTCGGGCCGGAGCTGGTTATACTTATAACCAGAGGTCGGAACTACTTGCATCGAAATGTTGAAATTAATATGGATCTTCCCGGGATTTCTAATTGCATTTTCGCTATTGTTTTCTTTTGTTCTCACAAGCTATGTTGTGCGAACTACAAATGTGGCATCATCGCGCGTGTGCGCATCAGAATTTTGCAACTTCGTATATCCGATGTCGTTGATGTAAATTTGGCAACGTCGCGCGTGCAGTGACTTAAATTGTGTAAAAGTAAATAACTTTTTTATTAACTAAATCACGGGATTTTTCTGCTCTTTTAAATTAATCTCGGGATTTGAGGCATATCCACTTTATTCTTTCGCTGTATGAAATCAGTGTAAGTACTTATATAACTTTACCTAATTCCGACCTCTGCTTCTAACTCATAGAAAGTGTTGAACTCGAAGTGTGATATATTTTTAGTTCAGTTTCCTTTTTGTATACTTTTATATAACACCAGCGAAGTAATTTTTATTTTCAGAGATTTATTATGTTACTCGTATTAACTATATATAATAGTGGCAAGATCATTACAACCCGTAAATATAAAACTATATAAAGGTCTGATAATCGGCCTAATAGAAGAGCATTGGATTTGGTATCGTATTTAACGTAGTTTTATAGTATATTATAAGAGGCCTGAGCCCAATTTAAATACAAATATTATACAGTACAAACACCAATTTGTCATGAACATTACAGAGCATAGCAACAATCGAATACACAAACGTTAAAAGACGCCTTAAAGGCTAAGAAGCTCTCTCATATCAAAAAGTTAAGTGGCCTTACATGTCCCACAGCTGGGCAAAGGCCTTCATCATTGAAATCAACATCACTTTAATTGATGGGTACTGGTTTAATCGCCGCACTTAGTAAATGGGGATCGGCGATCACCTGGGAATTGAACTCAGGACCTCCCTCAGGTATCGAGGTATCGAGCTGAGCGCCACTTGACCATCGAGGCGTTTATATTTTGAGGTAATTTAAAAAGCAATTTGAGTATTCGATCGTTAAAAAATACATTTAAATAAAACATATTATCTGCCGCACTAAGAGATTTAATGATTACTTAGTACCTAGCATTAGTTATTGAAATTAAGTGCTTACTACATGAATATTAGAGACTTTTTTACAATGACAAATCCATAGGTACTAAGTAACCAATTATATTAATTTACGTTACTGAGTGCAGCGTTATAAATCCATTCAAACAAATAAGAAAACACAACTTAGGGTGCCCGATTTAATACAAAACCCTTAGGACAAAAAAAACGTCTTACCTAATTACAAAATAAATAACAATTATATATCAATGAAAATAGACAATTACTAACATTTTCATACCAAACAATAAACATTTACACTATTCTACATTCCATCTCATCCATTTTAATATTTTATTTATCAGGCATCTCATTTTTGAGACAGTGTTACGGCAAGAGTTAGTTCAAGTATCAAGAACAATGTGATAATTAAAATAAAACATAAAAACTCAGTGCAAACGTTATCGCTTATTACACAAATGACTTTTAATTTCTCAAAAAATCTAGAGTAACATTGACTTCGGCAGTTTATAAAATATTCTGCAAAAATATATCACAAAACATATTAACCCAGATGTTATTAACGTTTGATATACGGATCATAGATATAGGGTTTTTCAATAGGGACGCTCGAACTTTGACAGCGTACAGCGGCCATCTTGGTAAAGCGATACTTGTCAAATTTGACATGAATATATTATATTCAGTGGTGACAATTCACCATGGAACGCTACACGCTTCAACTACTCGTAGAAATTGTTAAAATGTATTATTATGTATTTAAATTTAAATTTATTTATTTAATAAACATTCAATTGATTGAATAAGAAGTTCGAGGGCTTCGTCATCTCGCGTCGTGGCGACATCAACTGGCTACCGATATCGTGTAACTTGACTCCGCTCGACTACTTTCTGTGGGGCTACGTAAAATCTCTGGTTTATGCAGACAGACCACAGTCAATTGCCGCCCTGAAGGCCAACATAACGCGCGTCCTTCGTGAAATTGAGCCACATTTATGCGAAGATGTCATTCAAAATTGGTCCGCCAGGATACATCACCTACGGCGGAGTCTTGGTGGCCATTTGGTTGAAATTATATTCCATACATAATGTCATCGAATATCCTTTAAAATAAAATAAAAATTGTGGCAATATTACTTACACAGGTTGTTTTATTTCATTTCAAAGTTTGAGCGCTCCTAATGAAAAACTCTTTAGAACAAAATAAAATTTTACACAAAATGTAAGTAATTTTGAGTAATATTTTATTTTGTATAGTCGACAATGAAATTGCTTTACCACCTTAAAAGTGAATTTTGTTTGCATTTAATAAAACAACAAGTTCTATTTTTGTATAACCAACCAAGTGACAGATACGTTGTCATCATTGGCAATGAGCCTTAGCGAAATTTTATTGTAATGGAAGTTTTTGTCAAAAGTGATAAAGCAATTTCATGGTCGACTATACAATGATCCGTATATCAAACGTTAGTAACATCTGGGTAAGCAAGAAAGTAGTAACTATTATAAGGAACACATGTTTATGGGACATCCATTTTACATAGCTGTGTTAAATGACAGTACCTGGATGACCGAGCTTTGCTCGTTATTTTATTTTATAATGTTTTCTAAAAATGAAACCTAGCTAGATCGATTTATCGCCCCCGAAACCCCCTGCATACTAAAGTTCATGAAAATCGTTGGAGCCGTTTGCGAGATTCAGATTATAATATAAGGTCACTTTTTATCAACTGCAAATATTTTAACAAAACATCTAATTATATCAGAGAAATAAATAGCATTTAAAAAAAATCAGGCTAGTTTTTTTTACTTTTCCCGACACAAAAATTGAAATATTTTTGGGAGCGGCCTCTATCGGCTCCTTTGAATGAAACTACGGTCACGTGTAAGCGGTGAAGACATTGCGGCCTCTCTGTTTCGGCTCCTTTAATTGAAACTACCGAAAGTGCTTTATTTTACTTTTTAATCGAAATGTCGTTTGGCGGTTTCCTTGAAAACTAGCGTAAAAATTTAAGGTTTTTTCATAAAAATAGTTTATATATTATGTTGTTGAATTTATCCTAATTTATATTTGCAGTTGACAAAATGTGACCTTATATATACAAGAATTGCTCATTTAAAGGTATTCGATTAGATTAGATAAGGGCGCATAATCAACTGCTGTTTCCATGGTAACCGCTCGTAACCACTGTAGTAGCCACGCGTACTCAAACCTGCACTTCAAACTACCACAGACTGTCAAATGTCCTCAATAGATTTTGAACTTTATTTCTACGGCATATGATTGAACATTTATTGAAGAAATTTGACAGTATTCGATAGTCTGATGTGCAACCGTCTGTACCTCTGCGGGGCGATTTCATCATCATCATCAGCTTTTTTTTTGATGTCCTCACTGCTGGGGCACGAGCCTTCTCTATGGATGGATAGGGAGAACGGGCCAAACCACCACGCGGACCCAGTGCTGATTGGTGGTTGTTAACGACTGCTAATGCAGCCGGGACCAACGGCTTTACCAACGGGCGATTTCAACCAGTGACTAATTCTTACGCTATGATATAAATTAAGAGTGTCCCCTTTTTTCTCTCATTCAAAGTCACTGGTAGCTTATTTCTGACACCGAAAATTCAACAAACAAAAATAAATTATATACAAAAGTGTAATAAGTGTATACCAGCAAATATTTACTATATGTATGCTTTGATAACATTTATTATCGTATTTTCTTCAAACATCGCAAAGTATGTGTGTACAAGTTTTTTATTACGATACACAGTTTACTGACGAAAAACAAACAATATGGTATTCTAAATTGTATCTAGGTACGTAAACAGTCTTTGAATCAAAGCCTCACACAAGCTACCATTAATAGCTGATATGTATCTATTATTTAGTATGTAATATGTACGACGTCACCTCCCACTGACAGAAGGCATTGACCCTGCAAAAGAAATAGTTCATTTTAGTCTATCATAATACTGAACTAACTCTACTCGTCTTATAACAGAATGATAAAACCAACCAGCTCTGTGGTCCAAGAAGTCATATTTGTCTGTGGGGTTTCAGACAAATAATGTTGACAATTTTAATTCAAATAGCCTGATCAGTTAGAAACGGAAGTGGACTGTTTCTAACTTATCAAACTATTTGAATTAAAATTGTCAACATTTTTTGTAATAAATAATTAAATATTTCTTTTAATCTATATCTATACTAATATAGTAAAGCTGAAGAGTTTGGTTTTTGTTTGAACGCGCTAGTCTCTGGAACTACAAGTCGGATTTGAGAAATTCTTTTTGCATTTAGAATAGAATAGATTTATTTATTTCAGGCAACAAAACTGTGTACAAGATGGTAATATACAAAGAGGCTCATAGAATATAGATGCCTTACAGACAAACATACATACAAATAATATATATAAATTAAAAACTATGCTACACGTAAAGACGGCGACGTGCGACGCAGCGTGGTGTCCGGTAGCCGACCTCGGAACCGCCGGAACATGACACTCTTCGGCCAATAGTCCTCTTTCATGAAAATCGACAGATGGTCGGATGGTAGCCCAACTTTTGTGGAAGGCTATAGGCTATTTAACATCACGCCATAACTCTTAAAAGTCAGAAAAAACGCTAAACGGATACGAAGTACTAGCGCCTTCAGGCGACGCAATGCGACGCAGTGGGTCGGGGAATAGCATAAATGTATACCGTTTTATTATTTTTAATACGTTGGTTAATACGTTCCTACTAAATAATTGTAAATATTCTTAAGTCTAATACAATTTTCTTAATCTATTTACATACAATTGCTTACTTAAATTTAAAACTTCTTTTATATTTTAACACACATACCTATTTATACACATTTTATACACTTACATACCTTACTTTTGTCCCGTTGATTTGCACCTAACAACAGCGTCCATATTAATGCCTGATTTCACCGACGACTGCTAAGTTTACGATAACCCCTAAGCCATGCTAGGTGACAGTTGTTGGAGCAAAACCGTCACCTAAAACTTAGGGGCCAATGGTGAAATCAGGTATTCATCATCATCAGCTCATTTTATGTCCCCACCTGCTGGGGCACAAGCCTTCCCTATGGAAGGATTGGGAGAACGGGCCATAAACCACCACGCGGGCCCAGTGCGGATTGGAGGTTGTTAATGACTGCTAATGCAGCCGGGACCAACGGCTTTACGTGCCTTCCGAAGCACGGAGGAGCTCGAGATGATAAATTTTTGGTCACCCATTCGAAGACCGGCCTTTGCAAAAGTTGCTTAACCTCAGCACTCGCAGACCGGGCGCGTTAACCACTGCGCCACCGAGCTGCTCAATCAGGCATTAGTGCCTTACAAATAAACAAAGAATAAGCTCCGAATAGTTATTCCGTGTTTTGTTCCTGTCATGTAAACGTCATTTCAAACTAGAGTAAAAGAGACAAAACACGGAATAACTCTTCAAAGCTTATGCTTTGTTTATTTGTAAGACCCTTATTGTATCAATGTCCACGAGACCATCTATTTTCAATTCGAATTCATATTTCGCTTTTGCGTTTATTGGGCAGTCTAACATTCGGTGTTAGATTTGAATGGGAATGGCTGAAATGGGAACAGTTAGTTAGTAGCAAGGTTATACCAGTAAGTACCTGGTTCTTGTGCGCGTTGTCCTGCAGCATGAGCTGCGTGATGTAGAAGGAGGTGAGCGCGTTGCCGCCCAGAGCCGCCGTGTACGCGCGCACGATGGCCAGCACCTTGTGAAGACAACTATGTAAATTGTCCTACTTATAAACTTAAAATATAAATAAATTTTAAGTTAAACGCAACTATATTAAATTATTCATTAATTAATTTTAATTGTTGCAATTAAATTATAAATTACTAGCTGACGCGGCGGACTTCGTACAGGTCTGTTAACTAAAGCTGGCATGTTCAAAGACACACACTAATGCAAATTCACTATACAGCATGTTTAGAAATTAAACTACATTAATTAAATTAACTTGATTGAAAAAGCCAATTTATAAAAAAATTGTCTGATTTAATAAGCTAATTTCACGAGATTGTCCTTTTAATGTTTTGCCGGAACCAATTCTTTGAGAAGACATTTTTATCTAACCTTAAAATAGGTAAACAAACATGACATAATAATCTTCGTCGATTTAAACGTGATTGACGCTAATGGACGAATGTCAAAAAGTACCACCCTGTATTTATAAACAGTAGCAAAAGTAAAACAATAACTGCTTCCTTCATACTCATAAGCTTCACCGAGCGCGAGAGGGACGGATAGACTTTTCATGATACGTATGCAGTGCGACGTCACGCCGCAGCTTATTCACACACTACACATGCGCAACGTGTAAATGTGTTGAACGTGCCAGCTTTAGTGACACACCGTGACACGAGAATTTTATATATTAGAATGTACACAACAAAAAGAAACATTACTTACTTAACTTAACTTAACTTAAAAAAAAAAACAGAAAATAATTAGAAAATTAAAAACTAAAGACCTACAAATAAAAGATGTCCTCCAACTGTGGGCTCATGGGAACGGTCCCAAGAATCCTGGCAACATTGCACCTTTGGATTGCCAAACTAATACGCTGGCAGAGGTAGCTGCCAGCCTTCTTGTCACTTAACTCCTTAACAAGCTGCTTTGCCTCCGGCCCCTCTGGACCCATTTACCTGTTTACTTAATAAATATACTATTAAGAAAAAAATATTTTCTTTCTGTAATTAATAATGGATCGCTACAAAAGAGATTTGTGTGTCTACACGACATTTCGCAAAGTTGCTCTAAATAGTCTCATGAGGTGTCACTTTCTCGAGAATCTTAGTCATAATAATGTGTAGGATGAATAGACTCGCGGCAACATGAACATGGATATAGACATATACAATAAAAGGTTTTCTCAGTTTAAAAAAATTGTTTCTGACATTATGAAAGCCAAATGGTCCTTCTACTCAGCTAAATTTAATCAAATGTTTTTTTCTTCTTTTACAGTCTGTGTCATTTCATAGATTTGCTTTTGTTTTTTACTTATTTTCTGTTTGTTTCTTTAGATTATCTATTTAAAATTTCATTATGCTGTGTACACTATATAAGGATAACTGTCTAGACTAGGTTCATAAGCAATAACTATTGAAACATATATTGACTGTAATCTGTCAGTGTAGGTACCCCAAAATAAATAAATAAAAAGACAGTGGACTCAGTACTGCCCTAGGTATAGCACTAACCTCGCTAGTGAAGGTGTGCAGGAACCCGCTGAGCCCGCCCAGTTCCCGGACGGTGGTGGTCTCCCGCACGAACAGCAGCCGCAGCGCGCACACGCGCCGGACCACGCGCGCGCCGCTAATGTAGCACAGCGATGTCAGGGATACCGCGGTCGGCGCCTGTCGGCAATACTATTCATTTATTTATACATAATGCCTTTATTTCCCTGTGTGGTGCCGGGGATAAAGAATTGCACCACCCCATCTCTTCCCGTGGGTGTCGTAAAAGCCGACTAAGGGACCATTCCAGAGGATGGGCAGCAGCATCTCTCTGAGGTTACCCTCAACCTACTGCGATCGCCAACCCGCCTGCCAAGCGTGGCGATTACGGCAAATACCCCCCATGATTATTTGGGGGAGGCCTTTGTCCAGCAGTGGACGTCTTTTGGCTGAGATGATGATGATGATGATGATGATTTATACATAAAACACTGGTTTATTAGAAACTCGGAAGTTCACGAACATCTGAACATTAGCACCGTAAAGAAGGAAATACGAAGCTATGCTAAAATCTACAAATCTCGACTTCAGAACCATCCAAATCAGCTTGCAATGCAGCTTCTTATCCCGGACACAATAAGACGTCTAAAAAGACGCAATATTATAGACCTGGAATCTATTCTATGAATTTATGCCCATGGAGAGGTTCACGCTGGGGAACTGACTCTACTTGCCAAAAGCCACTCAACACATCTGCTCATAGCCTAAGGGCTGATCGCAAGATAAAAACAGGAGAAAAAATAAATAAATACATAAAACACAATAACACTAATAACATTTAAGAAAAGAAAAAAGTTCATGCCTGTACTTAATTAGAATTGTGCACTACGTTTACCAAAATGGTAATTAAATATTGTTTTATTAAAATATAATTATAATATAATATAATAAAACAAAGATGCTAATAATGTTTTTATAAAAAACTATTACAGCTTATAATACTTTTTGAGTTGCATTGCAAGATGAAATAAATATCACTGCAAATCACGAGTTCAAATTTTGTTAAATTAGGTATACATACGAGTACAAATATGTAGGGAGAATATTTTTAACTAGCTGTGCTCGCGACTTCGTCCGCGTGGAATAGTGACTTTCGGCAGCATTTTTAATTTTTAGGCTCTTGTTCCCATTTTTGCAACATTTTTCACTGATGCTTCGCTCCTATTGGTGGCAGCGTAATGTTATATAGCCTAAAACCTTCCTCAATAAATAGACTATCCAACACAAAAAGAATTATTCAATTCGAACCAGTAGTTCCTGAGATTAGCGCGTTCAAACAAACAAACAAACAAACAAACAAACAAACAAACAAACAAACAAACTCTTCAGCTTTATAATATTAGTATAGATTAAATGGTTTTTAGAATAATTTTTTGAATGTATGAAATTATTATTTGTTTAAAATTTTTGTAACGCACAAATAAAGTTTTCTTTTGAACACTTTTCCATCCAACTGTCGTAGATTATCAGGCATAGCATAAAATTTATTTAATAAGTTTTTAAATGAAAAAAAAAGCAAAGAAAAAACAAATATCCAAAAAAATTACCACTCCATTGACAACCGCCTTCTCCTCCGGCTCCGAGGGCTTGGCCAGCTGCTCCTCGTCCAGCGTGAAGATGTCGTCGTCAGCGTCGCCGGTGCCGTTGCTGCGGCCGGGCGGCGGGCTGGAGCGCGCGTCGGCGGCGGCGGCCGGGTCGCGGAGTCGGATCGCGGCGCCTGACACTACTAGCTGGATCTCATCCTGAGACGGGAACAAAACAATTACTCGATTGATTTATTTTTGTTGAATAAATATCGAATATGGTAGTGATCCACATTAAGTTGGCATGAACATAAATGACACATGTTTCATGGAAAACGACAACAACAACGATTTTTTTTTATATTGTAATATTAGGTTCTTACCTATGAAATTGACGTTTTTTATGAAGATTTATCATAAAATAATATTTTTCATACTAACGTTTTTTTAATGTTCTTAGCATCTATTTATGTTCACACTATAAAAATTGTAGAGTAGTGTGTTTGTTTCACTAGCTAAATATAGCTGACATTCAAAAGAAAAAAAAATGAAGACTACAAAACTACAATGAAACAAAAGGTCAATTCCGCGAACAAAAAACGATGTCAATTAAAAGAAAAAGTTGGGCGATAAAGACACAAAATGAATAATCATTGTTATCACTGAAGCCTAAGTAACATAGTCCTAATTAAAGGTGTATAATAATATTAACAACCGGTATTGACTTTTAAGAGTATTACACCGATTATTAAGTGAGAAGAAAACGTCAATTTTATAGGTAAGGACCTATTATTAATATATTGAAAGATAATTAAATTCGAAAGTGCGTTTTAAACATAATGGGGTATTTGACTACAATGAAAATATTGATCAAACTGTTGTTAACTTAATAGTAAACATGTTTTTAAACTAATTTAGCCAGCACATAATTTTAAAATAAGTATGATTTTTATATAAAATCATTAATAACATAATAAAATTTTTATGATTGATGATGACGCTGAATCTGGAGTGACGTCACCAGCTTGTTTACAGTAAATGTCAATCAAAGTGTTGTACGTTTAATTTGACAGCTAAAAGTTTGCTTACAAGCAGGTGACGTCACGACATCACGTGGCCTGTATGCATGGCGTCTTCAGCGTTTTGGCGGCTATTTTATTAATTTGAATTTTAATGGCGATTTACATAAAAAATAAAGAAATTATAACGAATTAATCAAATTGCAAATATATTATGCTATAATGAACCATTAGACATATTTTTCTAAAACTTGTCAAATACCCCATTCTCTATTTAATAAATGGCAACGCCGGCGCTGATAGCACGCATACCTCAGGCAGGTCTAGTCGGAAGCTAGCGGCTAACAGAGCAGCTGGTTGTAACCGCCGCAGCTTGTACGCGAGCGCGTCCAACGCTTTCCCGACTTGCCGCTCGCCCGCGCCGCGAACGCCGCCGCCGCTAGTCGAGATCTTACCACGCCACACCTAAGCGAGAAACAAAGGGAAAATCTTTTTATTTACAATTTTAAATTATATAGGTACTAAATAAACACGAGTATTACAGTCTGCGTCTGTTTTAGTGTTTATTGTGAAAGACAATTTATTAATGACCTCAGTAATAACTAAACATTGTTTTGACCTTTACACACACTCACACAATAATATATACTTAATATTATTGTGTGAGTGTGTTTGAGTGTGTTATAGGTGCGAGAGTGTGTGTTTATGTGTGCAAGTAATAGTTGATTATAAATCATCATCATCATCGAAATAAATATGACCAACAAAAACTTTTTTTTTTATTCGATTAGTACATCAACTACAGATTAAGCTCTATAATTATTTCAAGTGAATAAATCGGCATCCTGTACAACACAAACTAAAATCATAATATCGCACGTTTAGTTCTTAAAAGACATAAATGTCAAAAAATCAAAAATTGAGTTAACAATGCCAGAACTTTCCTTTTAAATGAACGCATCAAATGCTTAATGAACTTTTATTTTATTCAACAACTGTGCTTTTGAGAGCGCTACTGTTATTACAGCATTGGCATGACAAAAAAAAAGACATTTGACTCTAAAGAACTAGATGTGCGATGTGTTATACATATTTTTGTTTCCAGCCTAGTAGTTTTAACTAGTTTTTTTTTGTATTTTATGTTATACATTTTAGTGCAACCTGTTGTGTTTACGAGTATTATGAGTAGAGGATTTGATGAGCTTCGGGAGCCCGGGACCCCGGTGAATATGTTGGTATAAAAATTTTCGGAATTAGATTGAACTAATTCCGGGATTTTTGGGATCAACAATTTTTTTACAAATTAATAAAAGTGTGATATTTTTCTATGAAACGAAACGCACTTACCTACTAATTGACATTTTATCAGCCATTTTGTTGATTTAATATTTAAAACTGATTTAACTTTAAAAGAAAAAACATTAACTCCTGAAGCATTTAAGGAAATAGATTATTCTAAAATATTAAGCAGTTGCGCTGGTTCCACCCGAGATCTCAACTTGGAAAAAAATCTATTACTTAATATTTACTGACGATTTCTCCAACTTCCATAGCCCGAACACATTTTTTCAGCTTCTGCATATATGTATGTTTATGTGAAAAAAAAAACTAAAAAGCAGACATGGAGATGAAACGCATTATTGTTTCTTACATTTTGATTTCGCAACACAAATAAATAACAATATCTGGTCATTTTAAAATACAATATCTTATCGATTTTGATCTCACTAGAATAAGAAATGATCGTTAACTTTGTTAATTATGATGAGTCTAAGTGAGTCTGAGTTGATTTTAATTCTTTTTTTTTTAATTTAGGTAGGTACTTTTTTTAAACTTAAATCTTTTAAACTAGATGCATATTACCTAAATATAAATAAAATAGTTAATTTTTTTTTACGGGTTTACAATGTCACTACAATCCCAAATCGATCCCGGGATTCCAATCTGATCCGAACCCTTCGGAGGATCTAGTAGCGCACGGGGACGCGCACATTTAAGTGTGCGATGCCGTTCCCTCTAGAAAACCTCCGAAGGTGATTCGTTTCAACACAGCTTTACGTACCTCGCCGCCCTCAAAAATGCCCGGTGACGCTGAAAACACCGTTTGAGACAATCAGCAATCTCTCTCAAAAAGATCCCGGGATCCCGATATTACCTTATACATAATCCTGAAATCCCGAGATCAGAAAAAAGAGCCGGGGTCGTATTCTCTAATCATGAGTGCGTGAAGGCGTAGGGCGGCGCGGCACGCAGCGGCTGCAGCGCGTCGGTGTACACCTGCAGCCGCGTGTGCGGGTGAGTACCTACCTGCGTGAAGGCGTAGGGCGGCGCGGCACGCAGCGGCTGCAGCGCGTCGGTGTACACCTGCAGCCGCGTGTGCGGGTGAGTACCTACCTGCGTGAAGGCGTAGGGCGGCGCGGCATGCAGCGGCTGCAGCGCGTCGGTGTACACCTGCAGCCGCGTGTGCGGGTGAGTACCTACCTGCGTGAAGGCGTAGGGCGGCGCGGCACGCAGCGGCTGCAGCGCGTCGGTGTACACCTGCAGCCGCGTGTGCGGGTGAGTACCTACCTGCGTGAAGGCGTAGGGCGGCGCGGCACGCAGCGGCTGCAGCGCGTCGGTGTACACCTGCAGCCGCGTGTGCGGGTGAGTACCTACCTGCGTGAAGGCGTAGGGCGGCGCGGCACGCAGCGGCTGCAGCGCGTCGGTGTACACCTGCAGCCGCGTGTGCGGGTGAGTACCTACCTGCGTGAAGGCGTAGGGCGGCGCGGCACGCAGCGGCTGCAGCGCGTCGGTGTACACCTGCAGCCGCGTGTGCGGGTGAGTACCTACCTGCGTGAAGGCGTAGGGCGGCGCGGCACGCAGCGGCTGCAGCGCGTCGGTGTACACCTGCAGCCGCGTGTGCGGGTGAGTACCTACCTGCGTGAAGGCGTAGGGCGGCGCGGCACGCAGCGGCTGCAGCGCGTCGGTGTACACCTGCAGCCGCGTGTGCGGGTGAGTACCTACCTGCGTGAAGGCGTAGGGCGGCGCGGCACGCAGCGGCTGCAGCGCGTCGGTGTACACCTGCAGCCGCGTGTGCGGGTGAGTACCTACCTGCGTGAAGGCGTAGGGCGGCGCGGCACGCAGCGGCTGCAGCGCGTCGGTGTACACCTGCAGCCGCGTGTGCGGGTGAGTACCTACCTGCGTGAAGGCGTAGGGCGGCGCGGCACGCAGCGGCTGCAGCGCGTCGGTGTACACCTGCAGCCGCGTGTGCGGGTGAGTACCTACCTGCGTGAAGGCGTAGGGCGGCGCGGCACGCAGCGGCTGCAGCGCGTCGGTGTACACCTGCAGCCGCGTGTGCGGGTGAGTACCTACCTGCGTGAAGGCGTAGGGCGGCGCGGCACGCAGCGGCTGCAGCGCGTCGGTGTACACCTGCAGCCGCGTGTGCGGGTGAGTACCTACCTGCGTGAAGGCGTAGGGCGGCGCGGCACGCAGCGGCTGCAGCGCGTCGGTGTACACCTGCAGCCGCGTGTGCGGGTGAGTACCTACCTGCGTGAAGGCGTAGGGCGGCGCGGCACGCAGCGGCTGCAGCGCGTCGGTGTACACCTGCAGCCGCGTGTGCGGGTGAGTACCTACCTGCGTGAAGGCGTAGGGCGGCGCGGCACGCAGCGGCTGCAGCGCGTCGGTGTACACCTGCAGCCGCGTGTGCGGGTGAGTACCTACCTGCGTGAAGGCGTAGGGCGGCGCGGCACGCAGCGGCTGCAGCGCGTCGGTGTACACCTGCAGCCGCGTGTGCGGGTGAGTACCTACCTGCGTGAAGGCGTAGGGCGGCGCGGCACGCAGCGGCTGCAGCGCGTCGGTGTACACCTGCAGCCGCGTGTGCGGGTGAGTACCTACCTGCGTGAAGGCGTAGGGCGGCGCGGCACGCAGCGGCTGCAGCGCGTCGGTGTACACCTGCAGCCGCGTGTGCGGGTGAGTACCTACCTGCGTGAAGGCGTAGGGCGGCGCGGCACGCAGCGGCTGCAGCGCGTCGGTGTACACCTGCAGCCGCGTGTGCGGGTGAGTACCTACCTGCGTGAAGGCGTAGGGCGGCGCGGCACGCAGCGGCTGCAGCGCGTCGGTGTACACCTGCAGCCGCGTGTGCGGGTGAGTACCTACCTGCGTGAAGGCGTAGGGCGGCGCGGCACGCAGCGGCTGCAGCGCGTCGGTGTACACCTGCAGCCGCGTGTGCGGGTGAGTACCTACCTGCGTGAAGGCGTAGGGCGGCGCGGCACGCAGCGGCTGCAGCGCGTCGGTGTACACCTGCAGCCGCGTGTGCGGGTGAGTACCTACCTGCGTGAAGGCGTAGGGCGGCGCGGCACGCAGCGGCTGCAGCGCGTCGGTGTACACCTGCAGCCGCGTGTGCGGGTGAGTACCTACCTGCGTGAAGGCGTAGGGCGGCGCGGCACGCAGCGGCTGCAGCGCGTCGGTGTACACCTGCAGCCGCGTGTGCGGGTGAGTACCTACCTGCGTGAAGGCGTAGGGCGGCGCGGCACGCAGCGGCTGCAGCGCGTCGGTGTACACCTGCAGCCGCGTGTGCGGGTGAGTACCTACCTGCGTGAAGGCGTAGGGCGGCGCGGCACGCAGCGGCTGCAGCGCGTCGGTGTACACCTGCAGCCGCGTGTGCGGGTGAGTACCTACCTGCGTGAAGGCGTAGGGCGGCGCGGCACGCAGCGGCTGCAGCGCGTCGGTGTACACCTGCAGCCGCGTGTGCGGGTGAGTACCTACCTGCGTGAAGGCGTAGGGCGGCGCGGCACGCAGCGGCTGCAGCGCGTCGGTGTACACCTGCAGCCGCGTGTGCGGGTGAGTACCTACCTGCGTGAAGGCGTAGGGCGGCGCGGCACGCAGCGGCTGCAGCGCGTCGGTGTACACCTGCAGCCGCGTGTGCGGGTGAGTACCTACCTGCGTGAAGGCGTAGGGCGGCGCGGCACGCAGCGGCTGCAGCGCGTCGGTGTACACCTGCAGCCGCGTGTGCGGGTGAGTACCTACCTGCGTGAAGGCGTAGGGCGGCGCGGCACGCAGCGGCTGCAGCGCGTCGGTGTACACCTGCAGCCGCGTGTGCGGGTGAGTACCTACCTGCGTGAAGGCGTAGGGCGGCGCGGCACGCAGCGGCTGCAGCGCGTCGGTGTACACCTGCAGCCGCGTGTGCGGGTGAGTACCTACCTGCGTGAAGGCGTAGGGCGGCGCGGCACGCAGCGGCTGCAGCGCGTCGGTGTACACCTGCAGCCGCGTGTGCGGGTGAGTACCTACCTGCGTGAAGGCGTAGGGCGGCGCGGCACGCAGCGGCTGCAGCGCGTCGGTGTACACCTGCAGCCGCGTGTGCGGGTGAGTACCTACCTGCGTGAAGGCGTAGGGCGGCGCGGCACGCAGCGGCTGCAGCGCGTCGGTGTACACCTGCAGCCGCGTGTGCGGGTGAGTACCTACCTGCGTGAAGGCGTAGGGCGGCGCGGCACGCAGCGGCTGCAGCGCGTCGGTGTACACCTGCAGCCGCGTGTGCGGGTGAGTACCTACCTGCGTGAAGGCGTAGGGCGGCGCGGCACGCAGCGGCTGCAGCGCGTCGGTGTACACCTGCAGCCGCGTGTGCGGGTGAGTACCTACCTGCGTGAAGGCGTAGGGCGGCGCGGCACGCAGCGGCTGCAGCGCGTCGGTGTACACCTGCAGCCGCGTGTGCGGGTGAGTACCTACCTGCGTGAAGGCGTAGGGCGGCGCGGCACGCAGCGGCTGCAGCGCGTCGGTGTACACCTGCAGCCGCGTGTGCGGGTGAGTACCTACCTGCGTGAAGGCGTAGGGCGGCGCGGCACGCAGCGGCTGCAGCGCGTCGGTGTACACCTGCAGCCGCGTGTGCGGGTGAGTACCTACCTGCGTGAAGGCGTAGGGCGGCGCGGCACGCAGCGGCTGCAGCGCGTCGGTGTACACCTGCAGCCGCGTGTGCGGGTGAGTACCTACCTGCGTGAAGGCGTAGGGCGGCGCGGCACGCAGCGGCTGCAGCGCGTCGGTGTACACCTGCAGCCGCGTGTGCGGGTGAGTACCTACCTGCGTGAAGGCGTAGGGCGGCGCGGCACGCAGCGGCTGCAGCGCGTCGGTGTACACCTGCAGCCGCGTGTGCGGGTGAGTACCTACCTGCGTGAAGGCGTAGGGCGGCGCGGCACGCAGCGGCTGCAGCGCGTCGGTGTACACCTGCAGCCGCGTGTGCGGACGCCGCGCCGCCAGCGTGCGCGCCGTCTCCACCTGCCGAACGATCACCGTACACTTCATCATACTAACATTATAAAGAGGAAAGCTTTGTATTTTTGTATGTATGTTTGTAACAAATAAACTCAAAAACTACTGGACCGATTTAAAAAATTCTTTTACCGTTACAATGCTACATTAGCGCTGAGTAACATAGGCTATATTCAAAAAGAAATGTCACCCGTGCGAAGCCAGGACGGGCCACTAGCACAAAATAAATTGATAAGATGATGATACTGATATGATCGGGGATGATAAATTGAACTGCCCAAGTCGAATGCTGTGATTGCACTGAATTTATTACACAAATAATTTACATGAATGAACGCGGTACTTTTGCAGCGTAAGCATTACGCCAATTGATCTAATAATCAAAATAATTATGTGCGGTTCCGTACAATCACTATTACATTCTTTGTTATAGATACAGTTAGAAAATAAGTAACTATACTATAAAATTAAGAATAGGTAATCTTGTAATGATAGTTATAAGTTTATAAATAAATAAATGTTTATGGTATTTTTTAACAAAGAAATTTAAATGCAGATTAAAGCAGACTAATTAGGTTTCATACCTTCTTTATAGACGTTTTGACCGAGTTACTACGGCCGGCCGTGGTCACGGGCTGACTCGTTAATTCCCGTTTAAATTTCTTTGTTAACTATAGAACGCGAAAGTTTAAAAAGTATTTTTTTATTTATTTATTTATCTTTATTGCAAAAATACAGCAAAAGGCGGACTTAATACCCTGAGGCATTATCTACCAATCGACCAGTAAAAAGTATCATCATCATCATCTCAGCCAAAAGACGTCCACTGCTGGACAAAGGCCTCCCCCAAGGATATGAGGGGTATTTGCCGTAATCGCCACGCTTGGCAGGCGGGTTGGCGATAGCAGTAAGTTGAGGGTAACCTCAGAGAGATGCTGCTGCCCATCCTCTGGAATGGTCCCTTAGTCGGCTTTTACGACACCCACGGGAAGAGATGGGGTGGTGCAATTCTTTATCCCCGGCACCACACAGGGAAAAAGTATCAAGAGCATAAAATAAGGTAAAAGAAACGCAACTGATAGCGTACTTGGTAGTGCACCTGATCCGGTATGTCATGGGGAGCGGGTTCAATTCCCGCCCGTGGAATCTTTTCAACACTTTGTCTTTTTTCAAATCATAATTTGCTCGCAACAAAATTTTCGTAAAATTATATTACTAAACTAAACTAAACTTTCCTACATTCACACCAATTATCTAGCCCAAGAGAAGCTTCGTTATGAAACTCGTTATATGGTTACTAGACTACGGATACTTAAAAGACTTAAATACATACTTATTATACACCCAGACCCAAAACAATTTAGAAAAACAATAATTACTAAATTCACCCGACCGGGGATCGAACCTGGGCCCTCAAGAGATGGCGACACCATGAAAACCGGTGTACAAACCACTCGACCAAGGAGGTCGTCATATATTATAACCATAACCACAACACATTATAAATATTTAATGTCCCCATAGGCTTACGTCCTCGGCCTCGTCCAGTTCCAGCACGCAGGCATCCTTGTCCGCACAAAGGTCAAGCGCGGGCGGTTCCTCGCCTTCAATCTCGGGCAACGCACCGTTATGTTCTGGACCGCCTGCAGAATTCAAAATTTATTACTCAAAATGAACTCAAAAAAGTGTTTTTTGAACATCAATTCCAAGCTATGATTTCGGCAAACCCTACGGTGGAGTTCTTGTACCGAGAAGAAGCCGCAAGAAACTCGGCAAGGGCTATTTCTTTCTACGGTAGTGTTACAAGCTAAACAAGTTTATTTAAAAAAAAAGACAATAATAATATCACATTCATAACAGTAAATTTACACTATTGTGTTATGTACAACTGTATCCATATATAGTTTTGTCAGAAAACAGTATACATACATAATAATGTAACATAATCAGTGATCAGAATATTTACACTCACACCATCAGCTCATTTATATGTCCCCACTGCTGGGGCACGAGCCTTCGCTATGGACGGAATCACCACAGGGAGATCTCAACTTAACTAAATGCCTACGCATATAGTTGAGTTAACCAAACAAACTCAACTTATTGAGGAGCATGCCTTACCGATAATTAAATCTTAAGTTTTTACGATTACTTTATGATATCAAAATTTATGTTGTTAGCTTGTTAGGAATAGTCTCTCTTGTCAGCCAAAAGACGTCCACTGCTGGACAAAGGCCTCCCCCAAAGATCTCTATCCACAACGAACGGTTTTGTGCTGCTCGCATTCAGCGGCAAACCGCGACTTTCACCAGATCGCCGTTCCACCTTACCGAGTGTCAAATGTATACTTACCTGTATTTATTCAACACCACTGAATTGCAATGTGAAAAAAAAACGAGCGAGCCTTTATAGTAGCCGCATATGATGTGTAACATTTGACATCTCACCTTAGCAATAAGCAATTTTAACATTATATTCTGAAAAAAATGGGTCAGGTATTATTTGAAATTATTTTTCATAACAAAGAATAATTATTTTTAATGAAAATTTTATTTTATTTAATTGACACTAAGAGTAATGCAATACCGCGCGCTCATTCGTCAAATCAAATGGCGCGCGCTTCCCCGATTGGTTGGTACTATCCGACGGCCAACTCTACCACCGCGCGCTCATTCGTCAAATCAAATGGCGCGCGCTTGCGCGCTTCCCCGACTTCCTGTTACACACTTCCGTCCCATTTCACGAAATCACTCCCACAAATTGCAAGAAAGCGAGAGGAAAGATGTTACGAATCAAAAACAATTTTCGATGAGAACTCACCAACGTCGTATCCGTTGGCAGCTTTGTTCGCTGTAAAAGAGTCCCACAGCGCTTTCTGTATTTCTAATGCCTCTTTATCGTTTTCTGTGGCCTGCAATGAATGAACAATGAAAAATCTTTATTACAACAGTTTCCAATTGAAGTAAGCACTCGCTAGTAACACGGTATGGTGCGTGATAGTTTGGCTGATCACATGGTGATGTTACTTGTTGTTTGTGGTGTTGTTAGGGTTTGTGCATGGTTACGATACATGGTTGTAGTGGATGATTGTAGCGCATGTATAAAGTGCATGTTTGTAGAATATTTTTATTGTTGCATTGTCATAGTGTAGTGTATAGTTGTAGTAAATGTTGCGATGCATGTTTTACAGTATGTTTGAAGAACATGATTGTAGGGTATACTTGTGGTGTACGGTTGCGGTGCTTGGTTGTAGCGCATGTTTGTAGTGCATCACAACATAGTGTATCATAGTGTATCACAACATGTACTATAAACATACCCTATAAATATAGGGCATGTTTATAGTACATGTTGTGATTCATGGCCGTGCGTAGTGGTGTATGGTTGTGCGCTAGTTGTGTATAGTGTGTGGTGGGTTTTCCTTGATCCTGAGCGGTGCGGGCGGCGGTAGCACCATGGTGTGTAGTGTATGGTTGTGTGGTGATGGTGTATGACTGTATAGTGGTAGTGTACGGTAGTGTAGTAGTGGAACATATTGGTGAGTGGTAGCCATGATCCTGAACGGTGCGGCGTGGGCATCGGCAGCGCCATTGGTGTGTAGTGTATAGTTGTGTGGTGGTAGTGTATGGCTGTAGAGTGGTAGAGTATGTAATGTATTAGTGTGGTAATGGTGTATAGTGCATAGTCTTGCTTTAATTCTAGGCGGTGCGGGCGGCAGTAGCACTATGGTGAGTAGTGTTCCCGTTGTTGACGTATGGGAGGTTGTGATGTGATGATGGAGGGTTCCATGGCGATGGTAAATAACGAATTTATGTGACGTTGTATATTTACAGTGACTACTTTGTGACTAACTTACAAGACCTTACAAGATAATACCTCACAAGACTATTCATACAATATAAACTATGTAGATGTTGGAGGGAGGATGCCGTGTCTTATCTTTATCAGATCTACACGCGATTAGAAATGCGTTTACAAACTCTTTAACAATACGTGAGGACAAGAAATTATGTGCCGCCACATTAAAGGTGCGCCGTCCGTAAGTGACAAGTGTCATATGTTTTATTTGAAATGTCGTCGTCCATATTTATTTGATGCCGCGCGGCCATACTAATTTTGTATGGGGAATTTAAGGTGCTTAATAAAAAAATATTATTTAAATAACTACTTGATGAATCAAAAATGTAGTCTAGCAATTTGTAGTTTATCCATTGATGATTGTTTAGACAAAATCAGAGGTACAATAATTTAGATAAACTATAAGAAATCTACTAAACGCCGCCACTCGTTTTCATGATCTTTGCCCAACTTTAAATGATATTGTAGAAAAAACTATATCGTGTTATGAATTTATGGTTCTGACAAATTGTAAACACGTTCCCTATGATACTAAATATATTTTGTTCATTTAATACGATAGTATTTTCAATTATATTTACTTAACCGTAACTGCATTTTTGGCATTTTTTGGTCGGCCCACCCTTAACGAAAACGAGGGGGCGCTGCTTCCGATGCGCTGGCAATGGTAAATACGACTGTCTCTTGTCGCCTATATGTGGCTCAATTTTTTTTTGGAAAGAGATTGCTGTTTGCTTTTTGCCTTTACTACGTATTTGGACTTCAAGTGTACTTTAAGGGTTCCCGGTAGTCGTATATGGTTGTGTGGTGGCGGTGTGTGGGTGTATAGTGGTGGGTGCGGTGGCGCTCGCCTTGATCCGTGGCGGCGCGGGCGGCGGCAGCGCCACGAGGCGCACGGCGGTGCCGCTGGCCAGAGCCATCACGCAGCGCTCGCCGATCGTGATCTGGGTTTGCAGGTTGAATAGCGCATTGGCTCCCTGGAAAATATAACACTTTCTAACTAATTTTTTCATTGATACTCGACCTTATGCCGAGGGGATAAAGTATAAATTATAGCGTCCAATATTTTGTTGCGAGAGCCCTATGAAGGGTTAAGACAGTTATTTCATACACGCGGTATGAGTGCATCATCAAATTTATGGAAGTCGAATGATTTGTAACGGCAGAAAGACTTTTAAGGAAATAAAGTCTTTTTTGAAAGGTGATAAAAGGCTCGTTTCTAATTTCGTCTCTTTTTTCATCAATCATAAAATGTTGCCAGTGAAAGTTCCAACTCTTAGTCTAATCATTAAAGAATACTGTTTGTTTTCATTTTGCCTTTTATGTCACCTAAATCAGTCATACGATACAGTATTGTGACCAAAATTTAATTAAATTCGAGTAGGTAATTACTTAGAATCAAAAATTATCGATATATTAATACGTGAAGCAAAAACTTTGTACCCTTTTTTTACGAAAATTGCGCGGACGGAGGAGTATGAAATTTCGCACACTTATAGTATATATAGAGAAAGTTATCCGAATGTTAATTTTTTTTTAATTATGCATAAAAATACATTACATCAATAAAACCAACATTACACACACTGCCATGTATTTGACATACACGCATAGGTATGCATTTTACACACACGCATTTAAACTCTTTTCAAAAATTTCAAATAAGGAAGAGGAGCGGCCGAAATCTGTCAGTGCCCAATCCAAACTCACATTCTATCTTTTTTAATTTTTCATTGCTTTGGATACAATCCGTGCAGCCTTAATAAAATTACGGTCGAATTTCGACCACTGGGGGACCACTAGTAATATTAAAAGTATGATTGTCTATTTGTCTTACTTATTTGTGAACGTAAATAAATGAAGTATGAACATCACCTGCATCCTCAGCTTGGCCAGCAGCAGCTTGTGCAGCTCGTACTCCAGGAAGGGCAGCTGGTCGGAGATGTCGCGCGCACCCGGCTCCGAAGCGGGGGGCGCACGACGCGTCCTGGCGGCTGCGTAACGGAAAATGAGACAATTTAAAAGCCATTTCAAGGAGCTCAATGGCGCTCTCGATCCGATCCGAACCCTTCGGAGAATCCAGTAGGGCACGGGGACGCGCACTTTTAAGTGTACGATGCCGTTCCCTCTAGAAAACCACAGAAGGTGATTCGTTTCGCACGGCTTGAGGTACCCTTTACGTACCTCGCCGCCCCCAAAAAAGCCCGACGACACTGAAAATGCCGTTTGAGGTAATCAGCGATCTCATTATATATATATTTTTGTGTGTATATGTAGTTTAATGTGTGGTTGTGTTTATGTTATATAAATATCATATTTTCTTAATAGTTCTGTGCGCAGTTTGTCTATCTAACTAGCTACTTTCATACTAACCTGCCACCATGGTCTGCTGGAAGAAATCTCTTTTTGAGATAAGCTTACCTGTATAGTCGACCATGAAATTGCTTTATCACTTTTGACAAAAACTTTCATAACAATAAAATTTCGCTAAGGCTCATTGTCAATGGTGACAACATATCTGTCACTTGGTGTTTTAAACAAAAATAGAACTTGCTGTTTTATTATATGCAAACAAAATTCACTTCTAAGGTGATAAAGCAATTTCATTGTCGACTATACTATTGCGATCCAAAATGTTAACCATTGTAAATGTTTATTTGTGTACGAACTAATAAATAAATAAGATAAATAAATAAATAATGATGATAAATACTCACCGACGGCAGTTAGTGTGACAGCTTTTGAAAACGACAAAAGTCGATTTGGTTTGGAGCACGTCGCTAAGAGCACGTTGGGGACACGAGCGCGTCTGTAACAAATATAATAGGGATGTTGAGAACGATAACTAGATATTTAAAAACATCAATGCAAGGAAAATAAATACATCAATATTAGGACGCCCTCATACTAGGTGGAGTGACGATCATCACAAGGTGGCTGGCAAGAGCTGGATGAGAGTGGCCGCGGATCGTGCTCGGTGGCGTGCACTTGGAGAGGCCTATGGCCAGCAGTGGACTAGTGTAGGCTGATGATGTTGATGATAATCAATCCAAATGACACACAATTGATAGAACATAATAGTGACGTCGTAATTCATTATTCCTAATAAATTTCTATAAAAGTTTGACTGTCCTGTTTTGACAGATGCTTAACCTTTTCACCGCCCAACTATCCTGCACGCGATGTCCCGCTGTACGCCAACGTATAAATGTATTTTAATAAAGTAGGTACAAAGAAGAACTTCTATAGAAGTGCTGGCGTGGGCGGCACGAAAATCTCGAACTTCTATAGAAGTTGTTGGCGGTAAAAAGGTTAAACTTTATCTGACTTGTCTAACCATTTACTCTGTTTAACTATTTCAAGCAAACAAAGCTAAACATGAAATGTATTAGGTTTAGGTTTAAAGAGTTTGTTCTCTAAAAAGACAAATGCCACTTACATGAGAACAAAAATAAAATAATCAAAAAGAATAATCTCAATAATGATCACCGAGAACATTCATTTGACAACTTAGTAAATAATTAGTATTATGTGGGTATGTTAAAAAAACTAAATTTAAGTCTTAAATAGTGCATAGTTTTCAATAACATATTTGGATAGTTTTGACTTAAAACTGTTAAATGAGCTGACAACTTTTAAACAGGAAGGAAGGTTATTGTAAAGTTGTGGCCCCTCAAAATTGATACTTTTTTTTTAATAGTTATTACGTGCTTTAGGTAAAACAAGTAAGCTTGGCCGACGAAGACTGCGTTTACTTGAGACTTTTTGGTAAAAGATAAGTTGGTATGGATGGTTCTATCAATAATTTTTCTAATTAAAATACATGTGTTATAAACGTAGAGTTGCTTAATGTTCATTATTTTTTGTTTCATTAAAAATTTTGTAAGTTGGTGTTAAATTTGGAAAGCGAAAAAGGGTATTCGAATTTCAATATGTATATTTTCGCAACAAACATAACACTTTATTAGCGTTTCGGCCCGTGACTTCGCACGTGTGATATCAGGTATTTGGATCACCGAACTACTTTTTTGTGTTGAAATTTGAGTACTAGTGAGTGAGTGAGTACTAGTAATCAAAAGTGATTTTTTTACTGTCAAACTATTTTAAACTTTATCTCTATTCGATAACGCATAGTATCGCTTGAAAGAGTCGGGTTGGACTATAAGATGCCTATCAAAGCGATGGCAGGCGCCTGCTACCTTAAACTTAAAATTGACAGGTTAAACTGCTGGCCGCTATACCGCCGACCGCTGCCACTTCGGTGTGAGTTAACCCTAAGCGGATATGCCCCCCCCCCCCTCGAGAGGGCCGGGGGGCCGGGGGAAAGTCCCACATAACCATCTGCGTCTCTCTGGCCGCAGTGGTATGCCTAAAGTATTTTCTCCAGTATTAAAAGAAAAAAAAGAGACGAGGTCTTAGTAAAGCCCCACATTTTTACTGAGATACTCAAGGGGTTAGGGGGTATATATAATTAATCACTTTCATTTCTACTATCATTCATCATCATCATACAGAAAGGAAATTTAGTTTGTTTATACCTATAACTTGTAAGAAAAATTACTTTGACATTGGCCAAATGTGTTAATCGCACGAAGCCATCAACTAAAGGAAAAACAAATCCAACAGGAGCGCGTCGCTATCAGCATCCGTACCTGCAGCCGCCGCAGCTGGCCAGCTCGGCGCGGTAGGGCCCGGCGCCCGGCGAGTACGGCACGTGCGCGATGGAGCACTCGGTTTCCACCTCCTCGATCACGCCCTTTGGTCCATTCGCAGCTAAAGAACCACAGACAACATGAGTTAATAAACATGTGTAACATAATAACATAATAATCGCACTCCCTCAGAGAAATTGGTTGAGAATCAGCTACAGAATCGTTTTCAGCAGTTTTATTAAAAGTATTTTTTGCTGTGTCCACCAACCGGTCGCCGCTACAATACCACAAAACATGGTATAATATCTCATGTTCTCATGATACCACATGTGTAACAGAAGGGTTTTTTTCGGGGTTTCATCCTGATCTTACTGTAGTTAATTAGGAAAGTCCTTAGCAGCCAGCCAAGCCAAGCAGTGGGATGTTTATAAGCTGACGATAGTAATACCAGCTGATGATGGTAATTAGTGCGTATTTTATTTTAAATTGTATACTTATACACACACTTAACACACACACACTTAACACTTGTTCTTTGAAGTAAATAAATTAATACATACCTAAAACGGCAGCGTCAATTTCGGCGTTGAAGTCGCAGTCCAGATTGATGACAGCGGCCGTCCCCGACGCAGAGAGCACGCAAACGTCCTCACTGAGAACAAACGAATACAATAACAACATAATTATGATTATTTACATATACAATATCAAAAAAGACAAAGTGCTGAAAAAATTCCACAAGCGTGATTCGAACCCGCACCCCATGGCAAGCCGGGTCAGGGGCCCGACCGCCTAACCAATCGCTTTGACTTCGTGTGTGGTTTATGACGTCATCTTGTCGTTTCGTGCCGCCTATGAAAGCAATATCGAAAGCTATAGCCTTTAACTTTTGATATTGCTTTCATAGGCGGTGCGAGGGTGGCAAGATGACGTCATAAACTATACGCGTAGTCAAAGCGTTCGGTTAGGCGGTCGGGGGGCAGGTGCACTCCTAACTATGCTGTCGTGGCTCAAATCCCGCTCGTGGAATTTTTTCAACACTTTGTCTTTTTTCAAACATAATTATGTCATTGATTTGTATTTATTTTATTTTATTTTGATTTTATTTTTGATTATGATTTATTATTTTTTGATTTCATTTTATTTTATTTTTGTATTGATTTCATTTTATTATTATTGATTTTATTTGATGTTGATGTATTATAATAATCTTACTAACATAGTTTAAGAAACATTGTTACTCTATGGACCATGTGTCTGAAATAAATAGTTTATTATTTGTTTAATAACACCAGAACTTAGCTGAGCGGAAACCAATTTGGTATATGCATAAGTGATGTTCTTGTGTTTTGAATTTATATGTGTGATGTTAAGATTAACGCAGCAACCAAAACTCATAGGTGATTGATGGCATAAACATGATCGGCGCCTCTCTTGACCAACTTCACTGACTTTTATTTGCCATCCGGCCATGTTAAGGGTGCGCCGACCAAAAAATGCCAAAAATGCAGTTACGGTTAAGTAAATATAATTGAAAATACTATCGTATTAAATGAACAAAATATATATTTAGTATCATAGGGAACGTGTTTAAAATTTGAAGAAAATTTAAAGTTGGGCAAAAATCATGAAAACGAGTGGCGGCGTTTAGTAGATTTCTTATAGTTTATCTAAATTATTGTACCTCTGATTTTGTCTAAACAATCATCAATGGATAAACTACAAATTGCTAGACTACATTTTCGATTCATCAAGTGGTTATTTAAATAATTATTTTTTATTAAGCACCTTAAATTCCCCATACAAAATCAGTATGGCCGCGCAACATCAAATAAATATGGACGACGACATTTCAAATAAAACATATGACACTTGTCACTTACGGACGGCGCACCCTTAAGAAAACGAGAACCCGTATAACACAATTTAACTCGCTTTAGCCAGGAGGCGCTGCTTCAATGACTAATACGCGTTTTGACACATACAAATGTGTCTCTGGTGTCTAGTCGCATATACGTAGCCCATTTTTTTCAGCGCCGGGCGCTCTCACCGCCACCGCCTACCAACCTACGAACTTCACTGACCTTGGGCAGTCCATGCGTCCTGTGACCAGTATAAATGTGTCTCGCCGGTATTGGGCTCACCATATATCCGCGGTGTCAGTGTACGCGATCACCGCGTTGCAACGCAGCTCCGGCCAGCACGCTCGTACGCTGCACTTTTACCAACTTCACTGCCCTTGACTATGCGACCAACATACACTGACATCTTTCGCCTTACTGGACGAGCCTTAATATATCATCATCATCATCTCAGCCAAAAGACGTCCACTGCTGGACAAAGGCCTCCCCCAGGGATATGAGGGGTATTTGCCGTAATCGCCACGCTTGGCAGGCGGGTTGGCGATCGCAGTAGGTTGAGGGTAACCTCAGAGAGATGCTGCTGCGCATCCTCTGGAATGGTCCCTTAGTCGGCTTTTACGACACCCACAGGAAGAGATGGGGTGGTGCAATTCTTTATCCCCGGCACCACACAGGGGCCTTAATATATGGACTTACTGTATAGCAGTGGTGTCTGCACTCTCCGCCTCCTCTGTCAACTAACTTCACTAACCTTGGGCATACGATGCGTCCTGTGAGTATCCGCCTGTGGTCTAGTGGTTAAGACCCAGTAGCCCTGGTTTTCCAACGGGGGGTACATGTACTGTTTGGTTAGTAGCAGGGCATGTTCTAAAATCCGCCTGGGTAGCTATCACCGTTTTATCTAAACTAGTGGTCGCCCAGTGGTCGAAATTCGACCGTAATTTTATTAAGGCTGCACGGATTGTATCCTAAGCAATGAAAAATTAAAAAAGATAGAATGTGAGTTTGGATTGGCATTGACAGATTTCGGCCGCTTCTCTTCTATTTGTGTAATTTTTGAAGAGTATATACGTGTGTGTCAAATACATATGCGTGTGTCAAACACATGGTAGTGTGTGCAATGTTTGTTTTATTGATTTAATGTATTTTTATGCATACTTTAAAAAATATATTAACATTCGGAAAACCTTCTCTAATAAACTATAATTGTGCGAAATTTCAAAAAAAAGGGGTACAAAGTTTTTGCTTTACGTATTAATATATAGATATATCACCATAACATCAATGTTAGTAGCGGCGATGTGTCAGACAATTATAGATAAGACAGCCAGTACAGTAGTTAAAGATTTCAGATTAAAATCGCTACCTTCGGCTTTATCATCACTTAACACACCACTCACCATATCGCGGCGGTGTCGGTGTACGCGATGACCGCGTTGCACCGCAGCGCCCGCGCATGCGCGCGCAGCTCCGTCCTGAGCTCCGCCCACCACGCCGCGCGCGCTGCGCTCTCTCCGCCGCCGTCCACTAACTTCACGGATCTGGCGCACACTGTTCCGCCTGTATTCGAAACAAAACACGCAGATACTAATCACAATCAGCTTTTAACCTTTGCACCGCCCAACTATCCTGCACGCGATGTCCCGCTGTACGCCAACGTATAAATGTATTTTAATAAAGTAGGTACAAAGAAGAACTTCTATAGAACTGCTGGCGTGGACGGCACGAAAATCTCGAACTTGTTGGCGGTAAAAAGGTTAATGAATGAACTAAATATTATATTGACAGCCCATGGCCGCGGCCGGTGCAACTCCGTCGAAACGTCGGGTATAAAAGTATGCCTACGATAAAAGGTAAATATGTAACAAACATAACAATTTTTATTGTACTTATTGTTATAAATTTATGGTGAATAAATTAATCTTTATTAATATTATAAAGCTGAAGAGTTTGTTTGAACGCGCTAATCTCAGGAACTACTGGTTCGAATTGAAAAATTCTTTTTGTGTTGGATAGTCCATTTATCGAGGAAGGCTTTAGGCTATATAATATCACGCTGCGACCAATAGGAGCGAAGCATCAGTGAAAAATGTTGCAAAACCGGGAAGAGCCTAAAAAATTAAAAATGCTGCCGAAAGTCACTATTCCACGCGGACGAAGTCGCGAACACAGCTAATAGTGCAAGTTTTACATAACAATAAAACTTGTATTATTGAGCAGAGACGATGCACAGCATCTGTGAGAGTGCGTCTACTTCCGTTCTACCAACTTCCTGTCTATAACTTCCGCCATATTGTTTTTATTGCTGCTAAATAGTAGCTCAACTGACTTACTTCTGTTTGGCGCCATTTTGTAGTCACCTTAGGAGCTCCTAGAGCGCAGCGTGCTCATAGAAGTCTCTTACCAGGAGCCCTTAAATGGATGCTGTGCATCGTCTCTGCTCAATAATACAAGTTTTATTGTTATGTAAAACTTGCACTATTATTGGCATGTGACGATGCACAGCATCTGTGAGAGACGTGTTTATACCTCCTGGTGACTGCCAACGACGCTATGTGATGCAGATAAAGGCATGAACAACTTGAAGGAACAGAAAAACATTCAAATAATTAAACCAGTGTATATTATAATATTATAATACTCACCGAAACAATCATCAAAAATTTACTTTTTTATATAATTAATTATAATTTAATATCAATTTTAATTTTAATCATAAACATTCACACACTTATGATCTTACTTATGATAAGTACTAAATAGGTTCAAAATTTACTGAAAGATTATTTTGTGATTGTGTTCTTCCGATAATTTGTTTGCAATAAAATTTAGCAAAAGTGTTTTCACTTTGCCAATTACCTCTACTTAGGATATCTTCGATAGGAAAATTTTCGTGCCAGTTTAGAGAGGCCACTGCCGAGCGTACAGAACCCGCAGACGCAGATATCCTTGCGTCTTTTAACACTGTTTTAATCCAGTTTCCAATGACGGTACGTGAGGCGGCCTGTGGGGCGCCTCTTATTGTGACAAATAGGGCACTGTTACATTCGGGTGTTCGCCGCTGTGCACTAAGTTCTAAAACTTTTCTTAACCAAAATACGGGACAGATATTATTATTACTATGTTTTAACAATTTCCAACCTGATTGTCTATATGAAGCTGTGTCTGTCTTGGAACCAAAAACTGGGCTTAGGATGATGTGGTCGCCGGCATCGGTGTAGTGACTTGTGGAAACTCTTAGCAAGGTGAGGTCATGTACCCGTCGGCCCGACGCTAGAAGTAGTAGACACGCTAACCTGCGTGAAGCTTCGAACAATGTGTCATTACATGGTGAATTACCTTGTAGCCAAGCGACCAGGTCACTCGGATCCCAGACAGGTGGTTTCTCTGCTCTCGGTCTCTGAAGAGAGATGGCTTTTAAAATATGTTTTACTAAGAAATGCGAATTTAAATTTTCATTACTTAATGTTTTTCCGAATGACAATACAACCGATTTATGAAGTAAAATTGTTGGATAAGCTAATCCTTCTTCAAGATACAGATATGCCAAGAATCTAGACAAACCTACACACACCTTCAGGATGTTTATGGTCCAGATTATTGTCTCCACACCATTTTACCCACCTGGCCCACGCAGGCTTATAAGACCTTAAAGTAGAATCTCTCCAGCTCGATTCTAGCAAGGTTCGCTCTGCTTTAGTCCAGGTTCCTGTGACGTCACCCCACCCCCAATTTTCCAAATGTACAGTTCCATGTTTCGAACCTGAGGCGGTGGAAGCCCTGTGCTCTGATCTATCAGAACCGATGCTAAGTTCTGGACTTTGAACGGTTCGCACATTGCACGCCGGCGAAGATCTGGCAGCCAAAACGCATTCTCCCACATCGGTGCCACCACCAAGTACACTCCTTGCGCAGAGTTCAGGTGGTGCAGCACCCGGGGCAGAAGGCTCGGTGGTGGGAATACCCACGCCAGCTGAAACTGCCACTATTTGCTGAATGCGTTGCAAAACTGTGCTGAGCCATCCCGACAATCTTTTGTTACATACCTTTCCACAACTCTGGTTTGTTTGGTTGCAAACAGATCGATCTGAGGAACTTCGAAGTTGTGAAATGCTGCTCGCACAGCTGGTCGCAGCAGGTGCCACTCGGCTGGTTGTCTTCCCCGGGACAGTCTGTCTGCTACGTCGTTGTACCTGCCCGGGAGGTACTCCGCTGTCATCATGATCTTCCACCGGTCTAGGAGATTTAGCAAGCGGTACGTCATGTTGAGCAGAGGCGTTGATCGTGTTCCGCCTTCCTTGCGGATGTATGCTACAACGGTTCGATTGTCGGCCTGTAAAATTACATGTCGTCTCTGAAGATGGGATCTGAAGTGGCTTACCGCTGCTATGATGGCAAACATCTCTTTGCGATTGCAATGCCATCGACTCTGGCTGGAGGTCCATCCGCCCGATACTATTTGGTCGTCCATCTGAGCCCCCCAGCCGTAGTCTGCTGCATCTGTTGTAAGGAAGTGTTGTATGAGTGTTGGATGTAAGCTGCTCGTTACCTGATGATCTTTCAAGGTAGCTATCCACCACTCTAAGTCGCTTACAACTGGTGCCGGTATGCTGTGTTGACTGTGCGGAGTCTCCCTCAGCAACCGTCGGGAGTGCAGCTGCAGTTGACGACAATGCAATCTCCCCCTGGGAATAACAAAGTTGGCGAAGTTGAGAGTGCCTAGGACTACTTGTGTCTCCCTGAGCGACATCGTTCCTTTGCGAATGGCTTTTTTGGAGATAGTTTTTATTATGTACGCTTTTCTTTCTGGGAGGCCCTTGAGTCCGAGGTTTGTGTCCCAGGTCAGACCCAGAAATTCCAGTTTCTGACTGGGTTCGGTCAAAGCCTTTTCGTAGTTGATGGTCCATTCTAGGCTCTCTACAGTTTTTATAGCCATCTGCACTTGAGCCTGCAGGAGAGGACGAGCCTGGTTTACCAGCAAGTAGTCGTCCAAGTATACCACAATTCTCATACCTTGATCTCGAAGGTGCTGAGCCACCCAGTTGGTTAGAGCGGCGAAATTCTTCGGCGCGCATGATAAGCCGAAGGGTAGGCATGTCATTTGGAGGACCTGGTTCTGCATCTGGTGGTCGTAGACCAGCCGAAGGAACCTTCTGTGACCCTCGGCTATAGGCACGTGAAAGTATGCTGATGAGAGGTCCAGCTTCACCATCCAATCGCCCTTTTGAAGAAACTGAGGTATCTGGAACTGAGAGATCAGTTTGAATGGTTTTGGAATTATCGACTCGTTCAAGTGTTTCAGATTGAAAATGGGTCTGAACGATCCGTCGCTCTTCTTCGTCAGGAACATGGTCGAGAAGAAGCTGGGACCGACCTGTCGCTGGTCTGGTACCTCCAAAACGCCTTGTTCCAACAGTGTGTGTATTTGTTGGGACATATCTGGTGATTGTGGTGTTTTGAAGCGACGAAGAACCCTGGTCGTCAGACGCACGAGCACAGGTTTGGAGGTGAATGGCAGACGCATTCCCGTAATCATGTCGAGAAGGGCCTGCGGAGCCCGAAGCGCCTGCCACTGCCTCCGATACGCTCGAAGGCAGCCTCCATAAAACTTGGGTTGATGTAGTTGATAGTCATTTATCAAAGTGTTTCTTACCGGGGTGACCGTTTTTCTTAAAGGGCTTTTTCGCTCTCTTCGAATCCTGCTGCTTTGAGGACCCTGCAAATGGCTTATTAGGCCTGCTCTCTTCGTCTCTGGAACGAAAGGGCTGGTTAGTGCAGTCACGGGTAGAGCCCTGTTTGTTTAGTTTGCTGGTATGATTTGGCTGGTCACCCTATCCACGGAGAACCAAGGTTTTACCCATTTCTCCATTCCACCCGTATTTTGTATGTAAGTACACAATAGACCCTCGTCGAAGAGGTGCCTTGAACTCGGAGGTATCTTACGCAGACCCTCGCGAAGATTTTTGTTAGGTATTTCGTTCAGGATACGCTCCCGGCGGTTTTCAATATATTCGGCCCTTTTTCCACAAACCATCTGCATTATCTCTTCACTCGTTTTGTGAAATTTGGAGGAAGGTTGAAAAAGATCTGATATCTTGTCGAAAATGCTATCAGCGGATAGTACTGATTGAGAAGAAGCTGTCCAGTTAATAAACTGTTGTAAAGCCTCGTTAAGAAGCTCGCGCTGGGTAATAAGACCATTACAAATTGCTGCCAATATTTTTTCCGAGTTTGCGACGAAGTCCTTACTTTTGAGAAACTGTCTAAGCTCATCGTTAACCTCAAGGTCTACGAAACCAGGCGAGGCGCAATGTGCTTTTAACGAATCTGTGTATCGAACATCTTTCCAACACTGATCCCCAAATTTTTGTAAAAACTCTAGACGTTTTAAATGCTCCGGGTGAGCAGGCAGGATCTTCGGGTCTTTCAAAACTGTATTTACAACACCAAGGCTTAAAAGACGGGGTTCGACCGCATTAGTATCAACAGCAACCGTAGGGCGATGTAATTGAAAATCTGATTTTGTTAAGCCGCTGGGTCCCGGCAACGGTTCGGGTAACGGCCCTTGTGCCGCCGGTAGCGTTGTGATGGACGTGCCATCTTTTGCGGTCGAACTAGCTGTATTTTCAATAAAGTTTTCATTAAAAATTGACTGAGAAGGTAGTACTACATTTTGTAGCAATACATCTGTTAACACTTTTACTTTGTTCATAAGCTCTTTAATATCAGTATTTGACTTACCAAAACTTCTGCGTTTTACCTCACTGTCCGAGGAATCGTTAGGCAACGACTCTGAGCTGTTGCTATGTGAACGGCGACGCTTCGAGCTGCGTCTGCTATCGCTAGGCCCACGCCCACGCGGCTGCGACGATCTTTCGTCGCCCGCACCGAGGGCGATCGAAACACTCATTTGCTTCACTGTCGCTCATTTTCACTATAGCACAGGCAAAACTTGAAAACGAAAATAAAAATTTTCCGAGTATCTAAATTAAGATGTTGCACGAACGAAAAGTAACGACGCTATGAGCACGCTGCGCTCTAGGAGCTCCTAAGGTGACTACAAAATGGCGCCAAACAGAAGTAAGTCAGTTGAGCTACTATTTAGCAGCAATAAAAACAATATGGCGGAAGTTATCTACTCTGGGCGGGAGATCTTGTACTGAGAAGAACCGGCAAGAAACTCAGCAAGTGTCCAGCTCTTTTCTCCCTTACAGCGTCATAAATATTGGAAAAAGCCCTATCATAAAGGACACTTTCCATCACAAATAAAAACACAAAATGTAAAGGACAATCACAACATGTAAAAAAACACAAAAAATAAAAAATAACTAAATAAAATATTTAAGTCAGCAAAAACATAATTTACCAGTTTAATTTTTTACAATACCATACAGTACTAGTAAAAGTCAAAAAAAACTATAGTTAATAATAATAAAAATAAAACTAATTGTAATGTTCAATGCAACGCTATTTTGTTATCTGCAGGACACTATTTATAAGTAGTATTATGTATATGTTTTTTATTATAGCCAGGCTGTTTTATCTTCTAAATATTCTTTGACTGTATAATAACCTTTTTTTAATAAAGAAGACTTTACATGTTTTTTAAACTTATCTAAAGGTAAATCTAGTACAGTATTTGGTATTTTATTGTAATAGTGTATACCTTGCCCCAAGAAAGAACCAAGCACCTTCTGTAACCTGAACAGTGGCATTGCAAGTTTTGACTTATTTCTAGTATTAAAATTGTGTACATCACTGTGTTTAGCAAATGAATTAATATTACAACGTACAAGAACTATACAATTATAAATAAATTGAGACGCCACTGTCAAGACATCAATTTCTTTAAAAAGATTTCTTAAAGAAGTTCGTGAACCTAGTCTATAGATTGCTCTTACTGCTCGTTTCTGTAAAATGAATATAGTTCCAATATCAGCCGCTGTTCCCCACAGTAAGAGGCCATACGACATGACACTATGAAAATAACTAAAGTAAACTGTTCTAGCAGTTTCAACGTCTGTTAACTGCCTTATTTTTCTAATGGCATAAGCAGCAGAACTGAGTTTGCCGGCCAATTTCGAAATGTGAGGATTCCATTGAAGTTTTGAGTCAAGGGTTATACCTAAGAAAACTGTTGAGTCTACCAAATCTAATCGATCACCGTTTATTCTTATATCAGTTGGTTCATTTTTGACATTTGGTAATTTAAAATTAATACATTTTGTTTTTTTAGCATTAAGCTGCAAATTATTAATAGTAAACCAACTGAGTACATCAGAGAGTGCTTTGTTTACATCGTCGTAATTATTCTTACACCTACTTACATTAAAAATGAGTGAAGTATCATCTGCAAATAATACGATTTCACAGAAGTTCTCTACAAATAATGGCAAGTCATTAATATAAATCAAAAACAGAAAAGGACCAAGAATGGACCCTTGTGGAACTCCCATTTTTACATGAGAACCAGATGATTTAGTTCCATTAATATCGACAGTTTGTGTTCAAGAGCTAAGATACGACTGAATTAAATTTAGTGCGAAATCTTTGAGACCGTAGTAATTTAGCTTCATCACCAGAGTTTTGTGCTCAACGCAATCGAAAGCCTTGGACAAGTCGCAAAACACTCCAAGGGCGTTTTGAGACTTCTCCCAGGCATCAAATATATGTTTTAATAGAGCAACACCTGCATCAGTAGTAGAACGACCCTTTGTAAATCCATATTGTTTATTATGTAAAAGGTTGTTTATGTTAAAATACGACATCAACTGTTCCAATATAACTTTATCATAAATTTTGCTTAGAGTTGGTAGTATTGAAATGGGTCGATAGTTACTGGGGTCTTCTTTGTTTCCCGATTTGAACAAAGGTATGACCTTACTAAACTTCATAAGATCGGGAAAGATACCTTTATTCACACAGTTATTAAAAATTTCAGCAAGATATGGTGCAATAGAATGTATAATATTCTTAATTACTTTTATAGAGATGCCCCACAAATCACTTGTGTTTTTCATTTTCAGTGATTTAAATGTTTTTATAATATCCATTGAATCAATATATTTAAATTGAAAAGAAACATTACATTTTGGTACATATTTTTGGAGTAATGCTTGTGCAGCTTCTGGTGATGAATCCAAATTTGAGGTTGTCAGCACAGGTATATTTACAAAAAAATCATCAAAAATATTAGCAATATGTGAATCTGAATTGACTAAGTTGTCGTTTACTTTTAAAGTGAAAGTATTATCCCGTGGTTTAAATTTACCTGTTTCACGGTTTATAATGTCCCAAGTGGCTTTAATTTTATTGTTGGACTTTTTAATTTTTTTTTTTTAATATAATTAGATTTTGCTACTATACATATTTTCTTAAATATTTTCGAATAATTCTTTACATATTCCGTAAAATTAGAATTTTGGTTATATTGTTTTAGACTATATAAATCATACAATTTATTTCTACTTTTATATATACCAGTCGAAGCCCAGTCACAGAACTTAAGTTTATGAGTTATTTTGATTGTTCTTTGTGTAAACACTTGGTCATATTCAGTCTTTATGAAGTTAAAAAGATTAGTATATAATACATCTGGATCATCTTGTCCAAATGGCAATGCATTAATTTTACTCGATATATTATTTTTAAAACGCTTTACTCGCTCCTTTGTAACTGGTTTACAGTTCACTATTTTTGGCTCATCCTTAACATTAAAATCATAGGTCACCTTTAAACCGCAATGGTCAGACGTAAGCTTACTAATGACTGACTTAGAAACAGGGTCATAGTCTGTAAAAACATTATCAAGACAAGTGGCTGAATGTGAAGTTGACAGGTTTTAGAAAAATATGTCTAATGGTTCATTATAGCATAATATATATGCAATTTGATTAATTCGTTATGAATTTCTTTATTTTTTATGAAAATCGCCATTATAATTCAAATTAATAAAATAGCCGCCAAAACGCTGAAGACGCCATGCATGCAGGTCACGTGATGTCGTGACGTCTCCTGCTTGTAAACAAACTTTTAGCTGTCAAATCAAACGTACAAAACTTTGATTGACATTTTACTGTTTACAAGCTGGTGACGTCACTCCAGATTCAGCGTCATCCCGTGCGTTTGATCACGTGGTCAATCATAAAAAAATATTATGTTATTAATGATATTTTATAAAAATCATACTTATTTTAAAATTATGTGCTGGCTAAATTAGTTTAAAAACATGTTTACTATAAAGTTAACAACAGTTTGATCAATATTTTCATTGTAGTCAAATACCCTATTACACAAAGTAGTTTGTAATTCCCGCTATAAAACTTTTATTATTTTTATTTGATTTTCCATATTGATTAAATTTACGATTTTGAATCCTTGTTCAGTTAACAATTTAACAAAACACGCTCAGTGTTTCTCGATTAACTCGATCTCTCTCTCTCTCGCACAAACACAAACTAGCATAAAAACCAACAGTGTAGTGAAAACATTTTTATTATTAAAAGCGACAACTCTCGATTATTAAAGTAATTGATGCTATATTTATATTTGTAAACCTGTATGGCAATTGTAACTTCGACCTTTTTGGGGGGACGTGCCTATAACCTTCATCTTTATTGTCATTTACCATCAAGTGAGATAAATCCTAGTGCTTCCTGGTTGTAATTAAAGAAATCAAATAAAGTCACACTTACCTATATGGACTATGAATCCGGGCGGATACTCGGTCATTGTCAAAAAAGGATATTCCAACATGTCAAGGTTGTTGCTGTTCATTGAGGGACGCAAAATGGCGCCGCCTCCACTTCCGGTATTCACAGCTGATGTGTTTAGAGAGCTTCCTGCAAAACATATTACCCTTGTTATTTTAAATCGACTCTCGAAAATATTTAAAGTAAAAAGAAAAGGAGTGCTCTTGGTCATGTTTGAATGCAACATATTTATGTAGAGTTCTTTACATGTGGCCGCAAAAAGCCTTTACACAGTTTACAGTGTAACTGGACCGGAGATTTTTTAGCAGCTAAGCTATATTATGTTTGTAAAAGAAATCCTGTCAGTTCCTTCAAAAATCCTTTTAATAAAAAGTAGTCGCTAAGTTATAACTAGGGATTGACAATTTAATTGTCGCAAGTGAAAATAGACCCTATTCTGTCAAGTTGTAAAAACAAATGTCAATTGCATTATTCGTATAACCGCAGAATCAAAGCATGAGGCAAGGCAAGCCGAAACGTTTAGTTACGGAACAAAGAAGAAACATATCTTGTGTTATTAAGAAAAGCTTCTATACAATATTTAAATAAATCTTTAGTAAAAAATTATGTCATATATTAATTACCCTTTGGCGTAACACTGAGATCAGAATCGGATGACCTCCGATGTATCCCCATAGGGGTAGACGACGCGTTCAGCGACGAGTTCTGCGCTTGCGGCGCTGCGACCGGCTCCCGCCCGCCGTACGACTCGTGGCGCGCGTGACGCGGCGAGCCCTTCTCCTTCTCGCCCTTATCCCTATCCCGCTCGCACCTGCAGACATCGCACGCTGCATGCGAGTTACCACACACACTAGCGCTGTTAGTGTCGATGGAACCACATACTTCACATTTACAAGAACACGTAGCTAAACCGTCTACATCTAAACTCTCTGTGCGATCGAAACTACTTTCAGGCAGTGATGGTATGGTCTCTAACACGGCGCCGCTAAGTAAAGGATGGAAATTTTGGAGCACTAGCGCATGGGCTCTATTAGGACTGAAATCTACTGTTTTGGACATTTTGCACGACTCTTCGTTGTCCGAAACAGAATGTACACTGCTTTGGCGGACTAGCTTTCTCTCTTTTGAAAGTGAATCTTTCTCTTCGTGTTTTCGCTCTGGTCTAACATCCTTATCTTCGGCATCTGTATTCGGAAGTAAAGACTGAATCTTATCAATAAGCATCGTTTCAACAGCGCTATGTATCAAACCTCCAGGCTTAGTTTCACTGTTGATGCTTTCAATTGATTTTTTGCGATCTTTAGCACTGAAAAAGGAATGTACTCTGTCTACAAGTGAAGATTCCTTTTCGAAGTTAGATGAACTAGTAGAACTTGTTCTTTCTTTATGTATTTTATTGTCAGGATTAGTACTGGAAGTATTAATGTCACTGGTAATGCTTTCTGAATCTATTAAAGCTTGGGCCCTATCCAAAAGAATAGTTTTTACAGCAGTGTTTATCAACCCAGTCGACTCTCCGCCCTTTGAAATATATTCTGTAGGCTGCTTTCTGTCCTTAGCATTATCAACTTCAACCTCTGTAGTAGTTAAAGGCACTGGTGCAGAAAACAAAGATTGTACTTTATCAATCAGCATTGTTTCCATAGCAGTATGTACTAAGCCAGTAGATTCTTGATTTTTGTCTTTAGTCTTTTTAGAAGTTTTACTATGTATTGAATTCGATTTATCAGATTCTACGCTGTTGTGTGAATAATTTTTCTCGGAACCAAAACTTGTTTTTGTGGGGCTAAGCGGAGGTGAAGACGCAGGAATCAGCGACTGAACTTTATCCATTAGCATAGTTTCCATAGCAGTGTGTACTAAGCTAGTAGTCTCGGGTTTACTGTTTCTAACTTCTTCAACTTGCCCAAGTTTTTCAGTTACATCGTCAAAGAATTTCCGTTCAATTTTTATAGGATCGGGCGATGTTGGAATAAGCAAGGACTGCACCTTATCTATAAGTATTGTTTCCATGGCCGTGTGAAGTAAGCCCGTAGGTTTTAAAGCAGATGCTTCTTTTTTATGTGAATGATGATGATGTTCAATATGCATGTCCTCGGGGAACAGTGTGCCACTGAAAGATGCTCTCGATGCTGGCTCTGATCCTATATACATCGATACCTTTGATCTATTGAATTCATCACTTTTATGCAATCTATTAGGTTCCAAACCTTCTTTGTCTAAACTAAGCAAATCTGCATAAGATAAAAAAGGGGATCCTAATACAGTATCACTAGGCGCTTTAGAAGCGACGTCAGACGATGAACCCGGTTGGCTCATAGCTGTTTTGGGTTCAATTTGCTTTTTCTTAGGAATCAAGGAATAATGCGACAGGCTTATCATCATGCTGCTTTTAGATAGCTTTGTAAGCTGATTTTTTATTTTTTTTGATGAGCGATATACAAAGCTTGTATTTTCTACTGGGGATGACGGGGCGCTAATACTTTGAGACTTTTTGTGAGTAAACGGGTTGTGGAACTTAAAATGATAGCTATTTGGTTTTGGAGCTACACACATGGTCGCTTCCTTTTCAATGCATTGGAGAGATCTCCTTCTCTGAATATCTTCATCAAGCTTCAAGTTTTTATTTTCCGCAGCGTCAGACTTAACAATATTTGCATCAACGGCTTTACTTGATAAGTTTTCTTCTTTATCTTCCGAGAGACTGATAGAACGCTCAGTATCAAGAATACTCAATTTTTTCTCCATTTGACCCATTACTGAACGCACGATGGAACTGGTCGTTTCGATAACTTTCTCTGTATCAGTTCTTTGATCTGAGCTTTCATCATCTTCGTCCGAACTAGAATACATATCGGAGCTCTCACCGGAAAGAACGGAAGAAACTGATCCAAAATACCCCGGCTCACCGGGTAACTTGAGTTGGTTTTCTGAACGACCGGCTAACGGTGACGATGGGCAAGACTCTGACAATGTTCTTTGTCTGGTCGGCACTTGTATGTTCTCCGAACTTACGTTCTTCAATGAGGTGAAATGTATTTCAGGTATAATCGCGCTAACAGATTGACTAGTGCTGGTTTCGAGAGAACTATTTTTTGTCGCCATCCTAGCTTTATCTTCATCGGACACGTTAATAGTTGGTTCAGATTCACTGGTTCTCCTCAACGTAGAATTTGGTGAATGGTCAGAATCTTGAGTCTCAGCAATACAAGCCAGGCTTGTATGAGCATGAATCACTGATCTAGCAAGAATGGAAGCCATGCCTACACCCTGATCATCAACGTTTACAAACGCTTTTCGGAACTTTGGTTTCTTTAATCGTCTCAATTTCTTGATTTCATTCTTTACGTCCATCAGAGATATTTTTGAAACGTCAGATGAGGTGGACTTGATAGATATTTGATCGTCTTGCTTTTCTGTCCTCTTTGAGCGCATGCTTCCGAGTCTTTTCAGAAAGAAGTTCGTCTTGAACTTTTTAATTTTCTTCAAAGGATTCGAAGACTCTGTGCTTTCATCGCGATTTAGAAGTTTGTTCAAGTCTGTTTGGTCATCGGCAATGTGCATCAAACTTTTCTGGGAGACGTAATCGTCTTGATATATGGACAATCCACCAGTATAGCTTTTGACGCTAGATTGTCTGGTTAAAGTAGTTTTACCATCTTCCTCCACATTGTCTGTCTCATCTAGTAAGGACGGTGTCTTCGGATTGAGGATCGTTAACATCTTTTGCAACTCTTCCTGGTGAGTTTGGTAATACTGATTGAGGTCAGTAACGTTGTCGTCGTCAGTCGACAAAATGTCCAAATACTTTTTCAATTGTCTATGATTTGAAGACACATGTAAGCGGACACACAACAAACCATGCAAAAATATATAATTAGTATTCATATTTGATATCAACAGCAATAATATATATATACATAGGTTGTTTTATTGTTATGTAAACTTTACTATAAAGTGACTAAGAACATTGAAAACGACATTGAAAGCTTAAATCTTATAGATAAAATTTATCGTTAAATAACGCAATCGTAAATCTTACTTGCAATTCTTTATATGAGACATTTACTAATATTTACAAATTCAAGAACAATATAATGTTATGGATAGTATTTATATCTGGATATGTTTTACTTGAAAGTATAGTCTAGTTATATAACGGGATATGTCCCTTAATTTACTAAGCACTTTAAATACATGAGAAACTGGTAAATATTGTTCATATCTAACGTAAGTTTGTTTAGAAATGAGTTAATAGTAATATTTTTTATATAACAAATTACTGACATTTATCACTTATTAGATAACAAATAAAAAATATATATAAGAAAGACATTTATTTTGATTTTATTAGTTTCATGTAAATAAACATCATTTTTATTTTATTTTATTTATTTATGATTAACATAGAATCTCATATTTTAAAACAGAATTGCTACTTCTATGAAGCTTAGCAATTCGTCTAACTTAATAAGATAGTGGTAGCTAGCTAGCTAATTTCCAACAAGCCGTAGCGCAAACCAAACCGAGATTAAAAAATATGTAACTACGAAATCGAACCCGGGACCTTTGTGTTTGTGCCGGTTGCTGTAACCACTAGATATCAAAGCACAGACGTCTAAAGCGTGTGAGCATGAGAGTTTCACGAGTGTGCGTCTATTGTGTCCAGTGTTGTGTGTAGAGTTTTAGCGCCATACTCACTGTTGCGTACAGGGGGGGATGTTTGTGGTCTGACTGGGCAGCGGTAAAGGCGTTATGCTGACTGCAGTACCTAATCACAAGGAAAGCAATGATAGCTAAATAGGTATATTAAGATTATAGTGGCACAGTCACGAGCGTTAACATGTAAACAATGTAACTCTTATTACAACGGAATAAGCTTCAAAACTAGTCAAAAGGTAATCAAAAATAAGTTATATAGTTTTTGCTTTCACTTTGCTAAAGCAGAAATATAGCAGAAAGTAAACTGCGCGTAAGTATTAGTAAGTAGTTCATACTATAGCAAAGTCACCGGCCTAAAACTCCCAAGACGTTGACATCCAGCTCTACAGTCTGGTAATCCTGGTACACTACACGTGTGTATCAAGTCCGTATCAAGCTACGTCCGTCACCCGCCTCCGCATCTCGAAGTTCTTCCGCTAGTGGGCTACAATTGCCAAGCGTTGGCAATTATCAAAACGACCAGGTACCTACACTACGCGTATACATCCGGGCTTTATCAACTTACCAATGGTTCTGGCCATAACGCCCGCCTCTCGAAATCAAAGTCCTGCTGGACTTTGATTTTGATACACACGTATGTGTACCAGGTTCATCACAACTTACCGATGAATTTGGCCATGACACTCATCCCTCTCCAGCTCAAAGTCTTGCTAGAAGTCTTCAACGTTGGCATTGGCGCTCAACTCTACGAGCTGGCAAGTGTACGCGTCACCATAAATGTACTGGGATTTATACCAACTTACCTGTAGCTCTGGCCACGACGTCCTCCTTCACCTAAAGGTCGAAGTTCAGCTGGGAGTTTTAGCACTCAGCTCAGTTGCCTGGTACACGTTTTCTATATCTTTGCCAACGTCTTTCCTTGCTTACATCTTTATCAACTCACCAACGGCTCTGGCCACGACTCCAGCCTCTCCCTCCAGGTCGAACTCTTGCTGGTAGCCTACCACAGCGTTGGCGCCCAGTTCTGCAGCCTTAAGGCCTACCAGACGTTGCACCTATAGAAGAGAAAAAGATATAACAAATATCAGATATATATATCCGTTTACTATTGCACCTAATTATTTTTAGTCTTTACATTATTTAATCTTTTTGTTTTGTATTATTATTATTAGTTTTAAGTATTACTTTATTTAGGACCAGCCTTGTTGCATTTCAAAGTTTACTCAAAAATGTCATGCTGTATACACTCCTTTTGGATTACCGTCTAGCCAGTAAGGTTAACCAAATATGTTACTGTACTCATGCATTGATTGTAATCTGTTTGCGTACCTATAGAAATAAATCAATAAATAATCTTTTTAAATAAATAAGTATTTAAATCTTTGATTTCCACGGGAATTTTATTGTAAATTCGAACACACATGGAAAGACAGCTTTTCTATATTTATCTGACCTCGGAATGTCCTTTAAGACAAGTCTCTGAGGATTTCTTGTTAGTCTGGAGTGAACCTCACATGACTTAGTAAATAAAGCTTTATGACCATTAACAAAATTACTGATTTCATATAGGTACAGTGATGGCAGAAACAATAAACCGAGGGCCTTAAACACAGGTATGCAGGATTGGATCTATGGAATAAAAGCGCAATCACTTTTTTGTACAAAACAGGAGCGCGCCCTGGTCGATTTCTATATCAAATCCATTACTGTCACTTCATGAAATCTTTCTTTATCAACACAATCCAAGTTACCTGGTTACCGAGGTTGATGAAGGCGACCTGCCGCGCCTCGTTGGAGGCGCGCGGCGTCCTGATCTTGTCGATCCACTGGTACTCCGGGTCGTCGTTCACCACCAACTCTTCGGTGAAGCCGTGAATGGAGGTAGCTCTGTAGCCGGGGGGGATCATTGGACCTGGCGACAGTTAGTTTTTGGTAAGACCAGAAAAGGCCGCTTACCATGTGGTCTCAAAGCAGTATTGTTGCAGTATTGCGTGGTTGTGAAAACGAGACGCTTGTAGCGTTCGCTCGTCTAAATAAGCGTCTCGTTTTCCCTACTGCAATAAAATTGCAATAGTACTCAACTCGCATAACAGCCAATAGCAAGTTTGCTGACTCGCTCGCTAGATGTAGTGACAGTTAGATGAGGCTAAGATGTCGACAATGCAGTTTTGTTTCTATATTTTACTTACTCAATAATAAAACTGCAGCTACAGCTTTAATTACCTATGTGCGATAACCCTAAGTTAATGACATCCAAACAAATAATAGGAAATTTCTGCAGACATACATTGCTGTTAAGTTCGCTACTATCTTCAGCCTTACCATCACATACCATTGACCATAAAAATATGTTTAAATTGCACATGATACTGAAACAGCGGTGTTTCAAAATTGTTGATAAAAAAATGATTAGCGCAAAAGTCAGTATGACAATAAGAATTTGAAGTAAGTTTTTCTTTACGTAGATGCTTACAGTGAAAGAACTGCACCCCGCAGCTGGAAGTCTTGTACTTGTTGAAGTCCGAGAACAGCTCCACCTTGACGATTACGTTCAGCTCGCCGCGGATGCCGTGCATCGTGTCGAACACGGGGATCCAGCCGGACATCACTGCACCTATATGGGTATAGCATCACTGTTATTCGACTTCTACGGCTCGGCTCGGCTCGAATCTATTAAGGGACACGCTGGCGTACTTCCGCTTGCCTGCTTGCGTAATGGGTAGAATATATCGACACTAGCAGGTTCCCATAAACCTGCAAGTTTGCAAGAGCAAGTCATATTCTTAATAAGAATAGGGCCCAAAATAACCATCACGTAACTGTCAGTTAAACCAATTGAACCTGCAAGACGTGACGATATTCTAGTACTAAGTGTCTACAGTTGAATCTGAAATTTATTCTGATTGTAACTCATTGATGACCCTTAAGATGACCATCCGTCATGGACAAGATTGGCGTATGACAGACGGCAATGGAGGCGGCCTATGGCGAAAGGCATACTGAGTTGCCAGATATAGTTTTTAATCTATGGCTTCTATTTCATTCAATTAGCTTGTTACCTTCTTTTGATCTAGGATATTTCGCAACCAAAATCCCGCGGCGCTTCAACTCCACGGGGTAAGTGTAGCCTAATTTGATGGCCGCGGCCCACTAAAAACGTATCACTCTTCTACCGCTTGGGCTGGATCCCAAGAACTCTTAGCAGTCGTTCACCAGACTCGTTACCTCCTGGTGGCGCGGCAGTTCCTTTAGCGTTGTTGGCCTCCCTGGCCAGGAGCGGGGCGAGGCTGATGACCACCTTGCCGATGGCATCGTTCGCCGAATACGTGTCGTGGTCCATCAGGCGGAGCTGTAGCGGTTCGTCTTGGAGTTCTGATTCGTCCACCTACGAATTAAATTGAGATTGTACATACGCCTGCACATTACACTGCCACAAACTGTCAAATGTCCTCAATAGACTTTGAACTTTACATACACGGCATATGGTTAAACATTTCTTGAAGAAATTTGTCATCATTGGATAGGTTGATGTGCTGGCGACTGTACATAATTATTAGCTTGTTCGCGTTCAATTGCTGGGGCCTTTAGCAATGACCACGGAGCAGTAATATTGCAGTTGTGAAAACGAGACGCGTGTATCGGCGTATATATATCGCAGCCAACTGGTTAACATAGCCGTTCAATTGCACGGCTAGTTCTTTGATTGAACAATACCATTTATAATAATAATAATATACTAATATTTATTTATTAAAAGACAACAAAGATCTGCAAACTATATGTTTAGTTTTGCAGTTGAATCATTATGGTGTTTAAAACATCATTCATTATTCTGACTTAAAAGCCGCCTGTAACATGAAAATAGTATGTTTCTCCGCCACTGCTGTTTTCACTAGTTTCGTTTTGTTTAGAAGATGAAGTCAACAGCTGGTTTTTTATCCTCATTAAAAGATATTTTTTTATTGTGACAAAAATTAAAATAAGTTCCAAGTATTTAGAAGTTTCAAATAATGAGTTAACCTGCAACGGATTCAAGTGAGTTAACATTTAAACAAAGCATGCGTGATTATGAAATTCATTATCAAGGTAGTTTTATTGTAACTTCACAGATATTTTGCTATTGGTCGATAATACTGTCACTGTTACAAAATTGGTCAGAATACAGTAAGCTGAGCTTTGTCCAGCTGTACTGTTGAACAATGTGTTTAGCCACTCGGCTAATCAGCATTCAGATTAGACATGTCATGAAATGGTTTTTCAATCAAAGGGCAATTCTCAGCAAAAATCTGGGGAAATCTGTACAATTGATCAGCTATTTTAACCAATTGGCTGCAAAATTTATTTATAAAAAACTAAAAATAGTGGCTATAAATTTTAAAAAACACAAGACTACCACCTACTGTTTTAGACATTGTAAGAATAACTGTGTTCCAATGTCTATTTCACAACAGTTACGAAAGTAAACCAGCCACTCTCATTTAATAGCAAACCACATGCCAGTGCCAAAAGATAAAATGATAAATTTATAAATAACAAACAATCTGTGTTTAATTCAACATATACTATGGCGGCCACAAATGCTTTACGTGTCTAAAGGCGAAAATCCTTTGCACGCTTTTAATACAAGCCACGGCGATACGCTTGAACTTAAACTGGGGCTCGACCGCCTAACCGATCGCTTTGACTTCGTGTGTGGTTTATGACGTCATCTTGTCGTTTCGTGCCGCCTATGAAAGCAATATCGAAAGCCATAGCCTTTAGCTGTTGATATTGTTTTCATAGGCGGTGCGAGGTGGCAAGATGACGTCATAAACTATACGCGTAGTCAAAGCGATCGGTTAGGCGGTCGGGGGGCTGTTTCTTCAAACCGGTAAAGCCTTCGAGACCGCCATAGTACACATAAGTGAAAGAAGTTTAATTTTATACGTATATTCTCCACTGTGGTCTCCGACATACATACATTATAATCACTTTGCTTATTGGAAAGGTGTGTGTAAGTCCATCAAGTTAGTTTATCGAATTCTATTGCCATAACAACAATGTTAGTTAGTAGCATTGTTGTGTTATGTCTCAAAAAGTGATGGAAAACTATTTTTTATTTATTTATCCCATTAATTTATTTAGCCATTGTGATGGTTTATGGCCTGCCTGTCCACAATAGGACATTTTCTGGCTGATAATGACAATATTAAACATATACAAATTAAAAATACTACATTCATGAAATATAATATATATATATTTATATTTTGTAACTTATGTTGGTAATCCAAAATAAAATAAATAAATATAGTCCTATTAGAAAAATGCCACATAAACAAACAGTAGAGAAGCAGACGGACACCAGACGCACACTTAAAAATACACCCACAACACATTGCGTTATAGTTGTGTCCTTGCCAAACACTGAACTACCAATTTGTCATTTTAAATATGACCTTGATATTTTCATCATGTTGATCTGACTGTCGGGTTTGTTACATTAATTCTTTGACTGGTACAGAGTAACATATTTTTAATTGGCTTTCAATGTTATTGTAATTACCTACATAAGGTTTGATTTAAGGTGGCAGCAACATTGCCATTGGCAGCTAAATAGTTAGGTATATGAATGCAATATTGTTTTGATTGTTTAATTATGAATCTGATAATACGCTAATAATCTTAATAATCGTCGAAACTAGGCCATTCCACATTAAAAACAAAGGTATAAAATAAAAGACTTGCAATTATTTGGTGATCATACTTTTAGTTTAATTTTATATTTTTGTGGTAAAATTTGCTTAATGTACAGCCCTATGTAGCTTATTGGATGTCCATGGAGCTTTCAAAAGTTTTTTGTGTAACATTTACATTTTCGTGATGAAAAGATACGAAAGTTATTGAGTTTATTAGAGTTAAAACCTCTTACCTCAAACCTATACCACTCTGTGCTGTTCCAATGAGGATTCAAAGACTTTCTGCAGACATCGGTCTTGTGTGTTATACCACCAAACTTGATTTCCACGAAAGCATCAGTAGTATCACCAGCTCTGTCCATCACTGGCAAGTTTCTTCCCGCTAACACCTTCACTTTAATTTTCCCAGGCATTTTCAATACTTTACTTAATTTTTCACAATATTCCACCTTATATCAGTTTAAGAAAGTCACTAAATATCGTTGTCATAGCATATTTGAATCTATTATCACTTCTTTCTTTGACACGAGTTTATCACTTCTAAAACCTCTAATCAGCGGTACAACACGGCTTCACAATCTTATCAATAGATCAGTGTAACCGCAAAACTTGGCTTGTGCATTGATTTGAGCGGATAAAGAAGACGAAACGCAACAACACTGAACTACAAAATTTAAAACAACATTGTGTTTCTATCAAAATATAAGAGAAAACCGTTATTTTGGTGGTAATCAGTTTTCGTGACGCATTTGCTACGCGAATAATATCAACAGAGCGCGTATAAATTCCCCAGATGTGTCCAAGTGGTCTTCTAAAAGTAATGAGTACAGTTTATTAATAGACAAACGTGTGATTTTATAAATAAAAATTGTCTTTCGTATCTAGCCGCTAGGTATCCCGCATGCAGGCAAACGGCATCGGCAAACGTCATTTTTTTTTTTTAGTGTAGTTTGTTCCTTGAGGAACCGGCTAGTGTCATAGACCATGCTGCCATGTCATTAGTTTAAGTAATACATAAATAAACAATATTTTCATATATGATGATGATGATGAATGATATTAGAATTGGGAAGTGAGAAATGATATACCCCCCAACCCCTCGAGTATCTAAGTAAAGATGTGGGGCTTTACTAAGTCCTCACGCGAGCTTCTTGAGAGAATTTGAAAAGTGACGTTGCACTGTTTTGTTTCATTTGCCAACACTTATGTACACTCACGAACACTTAACGGTTAATAATCCACCATTATTTCACATTAATATTCGACATAACACAAATTTTGGAAAATAAAGCAAAACTGCAAACATGACGCTTCACTTTCCCGCCAAGAAGTCCTCGGCAAACGTCAACAATGAGCAAAATGTCAATGTCAAACAATGTCAGTCAATATTAAAAAAATTATTATTATTCAGTTGAAGCTATATAGGACATAAAGCATACAGCCAATGTTTTATAACTTTTTGAATCTTTTGTCACGCTGATATTCTTGAATAGTATCGCATTCTTTTGTCTACCTAACTTTTACAAAAATCATGAGAAAGACAACTAAACTTAATCGGTTTCTGAAAGCAAGACATGAAAGCATGTCCCACAATAAGTTGCACAAAAAAAAAAACTGACTTCAAAAAACAGGAAACTTAACAAAGTAAAAACAGCTCTAAAAAGCAAGAAATTATATTGAAATCATATTATTAACTTCCTAGATAAGCATGTCAGCTTAAAAAAATGTCTATTGAAGTCGGGTGGTTGGTGGTCGGCGGGGGGACAATTTTGTTTCATTTAAACTTTTATAGTTGTTCTATTATCTCCACTTTTTTATTGTAAAAGTCAACCCGACTTCAGTAGACATTTTTTTAAAGTGACATGCGTATCTAGATAATTAATATTATGATTTCAATATTATAATTGCTTTAGAGCTGTTTTTACTTTTTTAAGTTTCCTGTTTTTTGAAGTCGGTTTTTTTTGTTAAAAATTATTTTATTTTACGATTTTTAGTGATGGGTAGATGTAGACCTAACAAGGATGCTTCTCGGATGAGGAAACGACGGCTTAGTAGGTAGTGGTATTCCTGTGTAAAACTTTAATATTTAGGTATTATTTTAGTACGAACTAAACATTTTGGCATATTGAACCGTATAAAGTAGGTAAACCTCAGAATAATAACTAAAGCTATAGAAACCGGACTAAAATAGCAACACTCATTCATCATTTCGTACTATTTTAACTAATGAACCTAAGTGATGTATTGGAAAGAGATCGATTGTCCCTTTTCTTTCGTTATTTCGTAGGTGTCATCAGATTTGTGACGTCAAAGATTTTTTTTGATCACCGATTATCTGATGACCGTTTGACATAACAATACAAAAATAAAAACTAAGTGTCAACCATTTGTCGCACTCCAACCTCCTTTTCTAGCCATAGAACTAAACATAGTTGCATGATTTTTATTTTAGCCATCCTTCTATTATAGCTTTAGTTATTGTTCTGAGAAGTAAACCCAACAAAAGGTAAGGTAAGGTAAAGTAAGCTGTAAATCGTTGAGGAATTCCCTCGACTGTCTATGGTCTCTATCATCAGACCTGTAATGGCACTTATAACCCATATGGGTGCAAAGTCCTTATCAATAGAAATTAATTAAGACCAAACTCAAAGTAGCTAATGTAAAACGTTGAGGAGTGCCCTTGACTGTCCTTCGTCTTCATCATCAGACTCCTAATGACAGTCACAGCCCATCTAGGTGTAAAATTCTCATCAATATAAATTAATCAAGCCCAAACATCATGTAATTGCTGTAAATCGTTGAGGAGTTCCCTCGACTGTCTTTCGGCTCCATCATCAGATCGACTCCAGACCTTCATTAAATAGTAGTGCTTTAAAATACTTAATGAAAACATTAACAAACGCACTAGTCGCCACTACGATTTTCGAAGGTTCCCCTCGATTTCTCTGGGATGCCATCATCAGATCCTGGTTTCCTTATCATGGTACCACCCTTGGGATATCTTCTTTCCAACAAAAAAAGAATCATCAAAATCGGTTCTTATGCGACGAAGTTATCCGCGAACACGCATAAAAAAACCTATGAGTCGAATTGAGTAACCTTCTCCTTTTTTGAAGTCGGTTAAAAAATGGATTGTATGTTTTATACAAACTTACTCTTTTTTTTTTCTTTTATTTGATGGCTTCGTGCGATTAGCACATTTAGCCAGTGTCAAAGTAATTTTTCGTACAAGTAATACATAAATAAACAATATTTCCATAAATGATGATGAATGATAATAGAAATGAGAAGTGAGAATGATATACCCCCCAACCCCTCGAGTATCTTAGTAAAGATGTGGGGCTTTACTAAGTCCTCACGCGGAATTCTTGAGAGAATTTGAAAAGTGCCGTTGCACTATTTTGTTTCATTTGCCAACACTCATGCACACTCACGAACACTTAACGGTTAATAATCCACCATTATTTCACATTAATGTTCGAATTAACACAAATTTTAGAAAATAAAACAAAATTGCAGACATTACTCTTCACTTTCCCGCCAAGACCAAACTTACTCTTTCTTAAACGTATGTTAAAAAGTTGTTTTTTTTTGTTGCCACACAGCCACAGTGGAAAACGGACTTTTTGACTGTGCCAGGAATTAGTCGATAATTAGTCGCCAAGTAACAGAATTAGTCGGTCACGCGTTTAAAAATTATAAGGGGTTTTTGTGGCACAGCTAACGTCAGTACAGCTGTGCCACACCTGTATCTCGAGAATGGAACCACGTAGCGAAGATCTGTTTGCATGGAGAATTAGTAGATAAATTATTCGAAATTAGTCGCCAAGTTACAGAATTAGTCGGTGTCGCGTTTAAGAGTTAAGCGGTTATTTTTGTGCAGATATTTGCAAGAAAAAAATAAGCAGGTACTTAACACAAGAAATAAAAAAAAATCTAAGAAATTATGACCACCTTTGGAATCGCACTGCACTAAATAACAATCAAATTTAATATAATTTATGTATTACTTGTGAGATACATTGTGTTTTCATGCGATGGCCAAGTCAATCTGTTTATAGGTATAAAACATAAAAGATTTTTAATATTGATATGGTCAATATGAGATGTTGTTAGGTTAGCTAATTTATTTTGTTAGATTTGAAACTTTATAATAAGTAACCTATATTATGTAAACCTTATAGTCACGATAAGGCTACATACATGTTTAGGTTTACAATTTAGTTTTAAGCCAGTTTTTATTGTGTTACTTTCTTTGATTGTTATCTGTTTTGTAGCTTTTTTGTTAATAAATAAATAAAATTCAAAATATTTATTTGCATTAAATAGGGGTTTTTATATGATGTTACAAACTTATTTTAAATGTCCTTAACCTATATAGCCATTTATGAATAGCATGCAAAAATGTAAGGTACCTATTTATTAATACTTCATTTTCCATATTTAAAAAAATCATCCATGCTATAAAAAGTGTTTTCCATTAAAAACTTACGAAGCGATATCTTGAAGCTATTAAAGGGACGCTATTAATAATTCGCAATGCAATCCATTTTCGATACGCGGTCCCGCGACACCGACTAATTTTGTAACTTGACGACTAATTTCGACTTAATCAACTAATTCTCCATGCAAACAGATCTTCGCTACGTGGTTCCGTCCTCGAGATACAGTTGTGGCACAGCTGTACTGACATCGGTGCAGATGTGCTACAAAAAACCCCTTATTACTTTTAAACGCGAGACCGACTAATTCTGTTACTTTGCGACTAATTTCGACTAATTCCTGGCATAGTCAAAAAGTCTGTTTTCCACTGTGGCACGCACAGCTGTGCTGACGCACACGATATTTTTACACAATAAAACAAACCTGTGATATGTACACTTATTTATTATAATATTATTATTACGTCTTTTGTTGCATGATTAGAAAACAAATTAAATTTACAAAAACAATACATAAAGTCTTAATAAAAAACATTAATGCATTAAATTAATCATCTTTCTTATGACTTTTTTATCTTTATCATATTACTCATCTTTTCTTCTAACAATTTGCTTATATCTTGATTTCCCGCCGGGGGATTAGGTCTTTTTAGCTTATGTTTAGCGGTCAACTTGGGAACACAGCTCTTTATTGGCGGCCTATTACAGGTAACAGGGAAAGTCTCCAGTTTAGAATGACCTCCCAGCCCGTCATAAGAGATATTAAACTGTGAAATGTTCAAATCTTCCTTTTGCGAGAGCTCTATCTTGGCTGGTTCCTTTTTGTGGAAGATACTGGTAGGGGAGTTCAGCATATTGTCTATGGCACGTCTCTTTGTTGCGTTCTTTGCTGCGTTGATCATGGCGAGTTCTGACGGCTGAAAATAAAAATTATTAGCTAGTCAAAATTTATTTATACAAATAGAATTTGATATAATTAGGTACTGTTCAATACTTTAGAACATTTTTACCTATTACCCATTCAGGCTGTCTTTTAGCTGTGCAATGGGGGAGAATTTTGACTGATTTGAGACTTGATATTAAATGACTTGGAAGTAAAGCAACTTTTGCAATGCTTGATCATCATATGGGTAACCAATTAAAGATATCTTAAATTCCTATGTGCTTAGGTAAGCCAGTTATTCCAAATTGTTGTAATAAGGTGGCAGGCTCTATGGCAGTTGTCACTAACCCGTTTTGTCCCAGCGTGGTGGTTATGACCCAAACTGTTTATGTAAGTAAGTAAGTAAGTAAACAGCCTATAACTGTCCCACTGCTGGGCAAAGGCCTCCATCATTGAAATCAAGTCATCGCTACAATTGACTGACAACAATAATTGATTGATTTACAATTTACTGTTTATGTGCTATTGTTCTAATTGGAAGTTCCATTGCTTCAACCGGAAACCTTAATTAATTAATAACTATAGTAACAAAAAAACACAATTTTTAATTCTAAATTCCAGTGGGATGGTCATAAGCTTATAATGATGAGGTTTACAAAACCTACTGTTGGGAATCGAATTAAAAGTTGCTGGTTTTATGATAAATGGGTTATATTGACACTGAAAAATCTATGACAGTCGGTTGAAAAAGAAACAAAAATACAAGTCAAAAATAAATAAAAACTATTTAAAAACTGATAAGGAAGGCAAACAGGTTGGTTGCCAACACCTACCTTGAGCCTGCTGTCGTGCGGCAGGTGCTGCGGCCGCTGCTGCAGCGCGGCGAGCGCCAGGCTGCTCTGCTTGAGGCTGAGGTAGGGGGAATCTGACTTCTCGATTTTGTTGACCATTGTGTCCTGTCAATACCAATTAACGACCAGATCAATCAAATCAATTATCCAATAAGGTTGTGGGATCAAGTCCCACATTTTGCCCAAAACGGAAAAGCGCTTGGCCTTCATGTCACTTGAAGGTAAGTGACCATAGTTTGAAGACCTGGAAGTGCACTTCATCTGGAGTTCATAACTATCGCAGTGTCACCAGTCTTTCACATTATGCTATTTTAAGTACAAATACAACCTTATTTTTAGTTTATACGAAAATCGAAACACGGGTCAAATATTTTCATTTAAAGAGTAAGTACAAAAAAAAATATCTTGAAAACTCACGAATTGGTGTGGTGGTGTGAGTAGCGGTGTTTCATGTTTTATTTTTATAACTATTCTTAGTTTTTGTTAAGTTTAGTTCTAGTCTAGGCATCTTCGGAAGACCAGCGTGGTCGCATAACTAAAGTGCTATGTATGACACATGCTGAGCTGAGAAGATGCCTTTTCAGTATCATATACCATGTATCTTAAATTATGAATGCTTTACTTGTTTGAATGTTGTTTTGTGATATTGAATAAATGTTATTCTATTCTTTTTTTCGACACCAGTTCTCATCGCCATAAGATAATATAGAATTTCATTGAAATTTTACTAGATGACAGCAGATGTTATGGCGACATACTAATATTCTCTGATTGGTAGCTAGACAGATGGATTTAAAAAACAAGCCATACCACTGATCAATATAAAAAAACAACTGGTTTACAATAAAAAATATCATCATCATCATCATCTCAGCCAAAAGACGTCCACTGCTGGACAAAGGCCTCCCCCAAGGATCTCCACAGCGACCGGTTTTGTGCTGCTCGCATCTAGCGGCAAACCGCGACCCCACCGACCGACGACGCCCCAGCGGCCATCAGTCCTGCGAGCAATGTGCTCTTCGGGCTTTGTCGGTAACCTTTGTTCTTCTGCGGATCTCCTCATTTCTGATTCGATCACACAGAGAAACCCCGAGTATAGCCCTCTACATTGCTCTTTGAGTGTCCTTGAGCCTTCTGATAAGGCCCATAGTAAGCGACCACGTCTCAGCTGGCAACACACACTGGTCAAAGACTTTCGTCTTGAGACACTGCGGTATAAAAAACTAGCTGTGTCCCGCGGTTTCACCAGCGTTTTTTCCCGTTTTTGCAACATTTTTCATTGCTGCTCCACTCCTGTTAGTCATAGCGTGATGTAATATAGCCTTTCTCAATAAATGGACTATTCAACACAGAAATAATTTTTCAATTTTATTCGAACCAGTAGTTCCTGCGATTAGCGCGTTCAACCAAACAAACAAAAAAAATCGTCAGCTATCTAAAAATCACGCTATGACTAATAGGAGTGGAGCAACAATGAAAAATGTTGCAAAAACGGGAAAAATTTTTTTTGTCAGAGCTAATTAACGCGGGTGAAACCCCAAGGCGCAGCTAGTACTTTTATAAGTAGGGTTACGATCCTACTTATATTACTTAGTACTACTTAATTATATTTATAATTAACGATAAAATAACACATACAAAACTGTCATCCATTATAATAGCTTTATTGAGTCCCGGCGAAGGTTTCATCATTTCCGATGCGAGCACCATGAGCTTTGTGCACTGCTCTTGTGCGTTTCTGTCCAACACTAAAGATTCCATTTCTGCGGCTTTCCGTTTCTGTTTTAATGCCTGATATTTGCGCTCAGTTGTATGAAGGTTTTCTTCTAACTGCCTGTAAGATTGATAAGCTATTGTTTGAATCGTGAAAGGCGTGTGCCCAGCAGTGGGGCGTTTTAGGCTGACGATGGTGAATAACATCACAGTGAGGTGTTGAAATACAGAGATACGACATGATTACAGATACTGTAATCATGATCAAAGTATGTTTTATTAAGTGTATTCTGTTAGGTAATTTACCAACTTTATTGGATTTGTTTAATGGTGTATTTAAACAAATAAAGATATACTTAAAAATTCATTGAAAACTGCAAAAGTGTTGAAAAAATACACAACTAGAATAACAATTCCAGGTCACATGGCATAAAATTATTTTAATACCGACATAAATCAGTAAATATTTTTTATTTTATTTTATTTTTAAGTGCTAATTGCTGCACTAAGGCTGAATAAAAAGCAGTTAAAATCTAAGTAGTGAAAAAATTCAGTGCTTACCGGTAGCTTACCGGTCAATGCAACCGCCCGTATTGCGGAAGACCCAGGTCGATTCCTGGCTGGGTCAGGTGGGCATTTAATTTTTTCACTAACTATATTTTATAATTATAAAATAATTTATTGTCCCATCTTGTATCACCTCAACAGCTACGCTAGGAAACATCTATGCATAGTTGGTGTATTAGTTTTTCAAATAATACAAACTTACAATATCTTTGTCTGTAGATCTGCAACATTGTTTTTCTCAACCCCTATCTGTTGTTTCGCAGCTTGCAGCCTGTCTCTAGTTTCGTTCTTCTTTGATTCCGATTCACATAGAGCTCTGAAACCAGTAAACAGCTTGCTAACTACCATAATTAAGTAAGGTATTACACCTCAGCCAAAATATAAAATAAAAAGAAACCCAGTGGTATCCCTAAGGGAAAAAAAGGAATAGAGGACGACAGATCCGCGACGACAAATGGGAGGATGATATAAGATGGGTCACAGGAGCAATATGGACCAGGAAGGCCCGATATAGAACAAAGTGGAAGGAATAAGTGGAGGCCTATGACGGATGACAAGCTAAGAAATCCAAAGTAATCTTTATCTTTATTCACCTTAACCCCAAGTACGAGCTACTTACGACGTGCCGAGCGGATTCCTAGTTCAATGCGCGTTATAATACGGTAGTCATAGTCAACGGTCATAGAAAGAACGCAATGAACTAAAAATCCGCTCGCCGCGTCGCAAGACAAGACACCAGTGATCGTGGCTGAGCAGTTACACTTTTTATAACAAACCATTTATCAAGTAATTGAATATATGTACCGACTTTTTCTACCTTTTCAAAGCAGTGGCGAAGGTAGCAACTGTCTTCACATCAGAGTAGCCTTGTAGCATTTGTTCCACTTCATCGCTGGTAGCATTAAGAACCTTCTGCAAACTGTAAACTTCATTAATCATTTAAGGTTTTGGAGAAAGTTAAAAAATGTATAGGTTTTTGATTTTAATGAAATAATGATCAAACATTTACACAAAGTTCAGTTTTTAATACATTATATACACAACTATAGTCACAATATTAGTAAATAAATGTTAATAATATTGTTTGCCTTAATGTTTGCCAAATTCAAGTTAACATTCAATATCTTTATTGGCTCTCACATGGATTAAGGATGACATCTTAAACTGTACAATTGTTCCGTACTTTTATCTTACCCATTTAAAGTCTGCAAATTCTTCTTAAGCCCTTCATTTTCTTCTTTGAGTCTATGTGTTTCTTTATTTTGAATTTTAACATAGTCAAGTTGTTCTTTCAGCGCTGAGTTAGCAGATTCTTTACTGACCAACTTCTTTTCCATTGCCTTCAAGAGTTCTCTAGAAAAATGTCTCAAATAAGTAAAGCTATAAATGTCTCACTGCTGGGCAAAGGCCTCCATCATTGAAGTCTAGTCATCACTACAATTGATAGGTAATGGCTTAATCACCACGCTTGCCGAATGCGGGTTGGTGATCACAACCCAAGCTATGCATCAAGAAAAACGAAACACATTTTGCCCAACCTGAGAATTGAATCCTAGGCTTTCGGGCATCAGGCCGAGCGCTTAACCAACCAGCCAAAAGTAAAATAATCAATAAACTAAATGGTACCATTTAATACAAAAACAATTAATAGGACATGAAGTAATTTTTAAGTTTTGTTAGTAAATGAAGGAGATCCTGCAGTATATGAATTTGGGGACACAGCTCAATCTTTTGGTATTGTATAAGTCAAAAATGGGGTCAACAAATAGATATTATATAACACAAACTTTAAATTGTAATAAAGAAGTTTTGTAAACAATTAATAAAAAATAAAAATGCAAACATACTCATTTTTCTTTAACTCTGCAGCAATGGCGGTCAATTTATCTTCTTTCTCCTTCACATTCACCTTTTGCTGCCGTAGCTGCAACTGTGCGTCATCGAGCCTGGATTGCAGAGTAGTAACATCCTCCCCAGAGGTTTCGTTTGATATTGTTGGGTATATTCGAAACATACATTTGTCTGTAACTTTGTTGCGACATTGTGGACATGATTTTGACCTGAAACATAGTTTATTAACAAGATAATGGGATAAAACACAGTCTAGGACTTCTTCAGACTACATAGGTGGAGCGTCAATCTTCGCAAGGTGGCTGGCAAGAGCTAGAAGAGATAGGCCGCGGATCATGCTGTGCATTTACGCTTGGAGAGGTCTATTTCCAGTAGTACACTTAAAATATAATTATTTTAAGTATGCATAGGTATGTTTTAATTATGCGATTTTTACAGAAATCAAGTACAAACCTTTCTATCCATTGAGCCAAACAGTGGTAGTGGAATATGTGACCACATTTCGTAGCGAATATATTCTCCGCTTGATTAACGAGGTCGCTGCAAATTGTGCATAAAATATGCATTCTCTGAAAGAAATATATAATAATGTATTTAAAAATAAGTTTTTTTTTTTTTTCTTGTGTTATGGCTTCTGGAGTGTCTTTCCAACACACATAATTCCGCCAATGTCGAGTGATTAACGAGACACGTTATAATTTTGAATATTGGCCGGTAGAAGTAAAAAATTTATTGGCCGGTAGAAGATATGAATTAAAACTTGGTGAATTGAGTTTCTAATCTACTGAGTAGACAGCACCTAAAACAAAACACAACACATATAAAGACATCACAACACAGTTAAAAGGGAGGTTCTAATAAAATTATACTACAGTCTAATGTTATATGAATTAATATAATGACATAAATATTTTATAACAGAAGGGAAAGGGAAAGATAGAAGATACAGGAAGTTAATAGGCCGGGGAATTTTGGAGGGTAGGATGTCATACAATGAGACAGGGTACTTCGAACAGTTGAAAAATATATGGTCTGGAGTACCCTCGTCTAGTCCACATTCACATAGTGATGTGTCTTTTGTGTGGATCTTGTGTAAAAAGACTGGCGTACAAGAATGGCCAATACGCAAGCGGCAAATAGTGGAGATAGTTTGTTTATCCATGGCTCTTTGTTTAAAGAACCATGGTCGCCGAGAGATAATCGGTTGGATACTTGCGTAATGGCGACCCTTGGTCTGAGAAGATTCATTAAACCTGTTTTGCCAATCTCTGTTGAGTGATTCAATGGCTTGTGGTAAGATGTCGTGTGAATAAATGTGATGTAACTCGCAACCTTTTTGGATGGCATCCTTAGCCCAGATGTCAACCCGTTCGTTGCCACGAATACCACTGTGACCTGGGATCCAAACTAATACTACCTCAATGTTGTCGTTATGGCAAAGGAACAAGTGTTTTTTAATATTTAGGATTATGGGTGAAATGGATTTGGAGCGGAATAAATTACTAGAAAGGGCTTGTAAACTGCTTTTAGAATCCGAAAAGATAATGGATTTATTTAGTTTGTGGGATAAGACAAATGATACAGCTTCTAAAATAGCAGTACATTCTCCAGAAAACACTGAAGACTCCTTGGGGGATTTGAAACTTAGCAAGACCTGGTGTTTTGGTATCCACACTGCGCTTTCGACAGGGCTATCTTTAGATGTTTTTGAAGCGTCTGTATAGATGGGTAGCCACTGTTGCCAGTCTTTTTCTAGAGCTATGACAAATTTGTGGTTAGCCAATGGGTCATTCTTATGAATATCTAAATCAAGTATAATTTTAGGTTCGAAAATAAAAGTGTCATAGGGGATTTGGAATAAAGGGTTTTTGGGGAATTGTAACATTGGGTATGACAAGGAGGGAAGCTTTCTGAAACTTACAATGGGTAAAGGAGGGTTCTTATGGGCCCAATATTTACAAGAAGGTTGTGAGATCATATCAAATAGTTTTTGAAGACGAGGAAGAAGAGGGTGAGATTCTAGCTGACTAGCTTTTATTATGAATCTATCTGATAGATATTGACGACGTAGGTTTAAAGGGGGGTCTACAGCCTCTACTTGAAGGGCGTTCTTTGAGGAGGACTTCATAGCCCCTAAAATAATCCTTAGGCCTTTCATTTGAATTTTTTCAAGTTTGCCTAAAGCCTCTTTGTTGCAGGGTTCCATGAGGAAAGACGCATAGTCCAGATGACTGCGGACAACTGCATTATAGAGGATCTTTTGGCTGTATGGATGAGACCCCCACCAGACACCAGAGAGTGCCCGAAGGATATTAATAATGACACCTAAAAACTTTACTTTGTTATCAGTTGGGATAGACTGATCATTACATTGTATGTCAACATCAGGGATGGATTTCTTTCTTGAAAATACTACAATGTTACATTTGGGGATGGAAAGGGATAATCCATGATCTTCTAGCCAAACATTAAGGTAATACATAGCAGAGTTAAGGCGGGAACTTATTTCGTCTATAGATTTGCTGGAAGAGTATAGACAGAGATCGTCTGCGTATTGTAAAGTTTCACAAAAACAAGAGACGGACTGTTCGAGATCGTGAGTATAGATGCTGTACAAAATAGGACTTAGAACCGAGCCTTGAGGAAGGCCTAGCTAGATTTTTCTGGGGGGTAGGGTGTGGTCAAAGGATCTAATTGAGATTGATCTGTCTGCAAGTAAATTTATTGCACAACGAACTAACCTCTCAGGAATACTCAATCGAAGAAGCTTCTGCCTGAGTATCGGAAGCAGTACGTTATCATAGGCAGATGCAATATCCAGAAATATACCTACCAGATATTCCTCTTTGCTGAAGGCGATTCTAATATCCGTTGTTAGTATGGCTAAGCTGTCTGAAGTACCTTTGGATTTTCGGAAACCAAATTGAGTATTTGCTAATAAACCTTTACTTTCAACAATCCATTCTAATCTGTTTTTTATTAGGTGTTCCAGAACCTTAGACATGGTAGGGGAAAGAGCTATAGGACGGTATGAGTTAGAGTTAGAAGGGTCTTTACCTGGTTTCAACAGAGGAATGACGATCTGCTATCTCCACTGTTGTGGGACCATACCAGATGAGAAAATGGCGTTCAAAAGATCGAGGAAGAAGTTTTCCCCTGTTGAACCCAGGTGAGACAGGAAGGAATAAGGAATGCCATCTTCTCCAGGGGAAGTATCGCGTAGACCGCGTAAAACACACCTTAATTCCGACAATGTAAAGGGTTGATCAAATCTGTCGTTGCTTTGTGAAATAGGGTGGGAAGATGGGAGGCAGTCTTGGGTGGGGACAGAAGGAGGGGATAATTTATCTGCAAAATCTATTAGCCAGAAAGAAGGGTCATTGGATAATGGAGAGGGACCAGTTAAGGAACCGCGGAACCTTTTGACGTTCCTTCAGACGATTGTTGAGGGAGATCTGGGGGAAAGGGATTCGCAAAAGTTAATCCAGCCCTGTTTTTTCTTTTTGGACAAAATTTTCCTAGTAGTTGCTGCGATTTTCTTGTAGGATAAGTAGTTTTCCATACTCATAGAGAGGTTGTACTCTGTCTCAGCATTTTTCCGGAGCTTCACTGCCTCAGTACACTCGAAGTCCCACCAGGGTGGAGGGGCCAGTTTCTTACGGTTGGGCTTCTTCTGCGGAATACTAATTTCTGCTGCAGAGGACAAAACCTCCAAGAGTAAGGACAACCTATCATTTATGTCAGAAGGATATACGGATTCTTGAGTAAGGAAGCGGTTAATTTCAAATGAAAATTTGACCCAATCCGCCTCCTTAATCTTGTATTTCAGCAGAGGGGGTGGAGAGACGGCAGGGATAACGGAATGAGGTTTGGAAATGAGAATTGGGAAATGGTCACTACCGTGGGATTGTGCAAGAGTTCTCCAGGTACATAGAGACGATAGAGATAAAGAGCAGGCAGAGAGGTCAACCACAGAGCGGGGGTCTTGGGATGGAGAGACACGGCGAGTTGGTGAACCGTCATTCAATATGCATAGATTGAGGTCTTCGAAAAGATCCACAAGTTCGGACGCGAATGCGTCACAGGAGTGAGAACCCCAAACAATGTGGTGGGCATTAAAATCCCCAAGAATGAAAACAGGAGATGGGATAGAAGAGAAAACCGAGAGGAGATCAGGGATAATAGAGGAAGATGGGTGAGGAATATAGATTGAAATGAATGAAATACCCATCACTCTCGCAGCCACCACATTATATGATGGACTGTGAGAAGGAAGGGGAAGCTGGGAGTAAGTTAAATTTCTTCTAATAAGGAGAGAACAACCTCCATAACCGTCATCTCTGTCATCCCTGAGACATGCATACCCAGAGACCCTAAAATGGGACCCAGGCACCAACCATGTCTCAGAGATGGCAGCGACCGCCACGGAGAATTTGTTAAAGAGATAAATTAGATCGCTTTTTTTGCGACGTATGCTATTGCAGTTCCATTGGAGGAAACCGCAAGAGCCCGTCGCCGGACTCGCTAGAGTTGGGTTCATTATGCCTACTGTCCAAAGACACCGATTTGAAGAGGATTTGTAATTGATTGCGCACGTTGGTCGGTAGAGCATCGTTAAACTTGGATAACACAATGGTCAATAGTGACACCGTCGTTTCTAACAATCTGTCTTCTGGAATTTGGTCTGGAGGGCTCTGAAGAAGGGCACATCCATTGGGCGTCATTGATGCAGGGGTGCTTATCAAGGACTGATGGATCTGTCTGTCGTAGCCTCTGGGAATTGGGATACGACGACGAGGACTGGTAGTGACTGTTTTCCGGTAAGAGTTGGACATGGTGGGTAGGAGATGTGGGGAATTTGAAGGGGAAGAATATGACAAGGGTTGTGACATCATAGGTTCTTTAGCAACCTCACTGTAGGGACGTTTGACCTGTGGAATGCGAGCAGAGGCCTCGAGGTAGGATATGCTTTCCTGAGACATAAGTATTTTAATACCTCTCTGTCTGGATTGCTCCGGGCAGTATTTGCTAGTGGCAAAATGATTACCGGAGCAAAGCTAGCAGGTAGAGGTAACTTCCAAAATTTCGCAACTATCTCCGCTGTGATTTTGTGCGCAGCGATAGCACCGAGGTTGTGATCGGCATTGACTTTTTACATGACCAAAACGGCAGCAGTTATGGCACTGGATGGTCGGAATTTGGTATGTTTCAACAATAAGTGAAGAATTAATGGAATATATCCTATCAGGAAGCCTCTGACCAGCAAAAGTAAGTACTACAGTTTGCGTTGATTTCCATGTTGTTACACCATTCTCAGTAGATTTACGGTTAAGTCTCCTAGCTTTCAGAACTATCCCGCATTTGTCGGGTAAGTCCAGGGACTCTACCAATTCATCCATAGACCAGTCTACGGGGATATCACGGACAATTCCCATGCGAGTCACATTATAAGTCGGGATGATAGATTTGTAGTTGTTTTCCAATAAACACTTGGAGGCCACGAAAGAGTTAGCATCTGCAGCTGTTTTGAATTGAACCGAGACCCTATTACGTCCAACATTCTTAACACCATCGCGAGCAATACCGTAAATCTTGTTTCTGTGAAGAAATTGACCAAATTTGATCGAACGCATAGTGGTACCTGCAGCAGCGTCGGGCTCCACTCTGGAGACGTGAACGATAAATGGACCTGGGTCCTCCTGGCTATAAGTTCGTTGTTCAGTGAGGCTGGCATGTGTGTATATGTTTTGTATTGACACTGACGACTCAATGGCCGTGTTATCGCGCGCACGCTTTTCATTGTTACCCACGGGGGTTATGTCTGGCGGACGTTTATTTGTTTTAGCAGGGTTACCTGTATTTTCAATTGGAGGGGAAGCAAAATGTAAACCGTTGTTGGTTGAAAATATTAACGGCGAACGTCTGTCGTCATCCGGAGGGTCCGGAGGTTTTCTTGGCGGCTTGTCCGCCATGACGCGAATAGGATTAAATAGGTTAACTTACGTGGAAAACACTGAACAAATTATTTTCTAACTACTTTCCCGAATAACCACCACCAACATGAAACAATACAAACTCAATTTCACTGGAAAACACTCAAGAGAATTTAAGAATTATGGGGATCAAACTCCCGAACGTGTGTCAGAAATCTTCTCCAAGCAAGAGTGTAATGCAAAAAAAAACCTAAAAATAAGTTGACTTTTATATTTAGTGGTTATTTTATTTTATAACGATATTGTCATATTAAGAAGTACTCTGGTCAGAAAATCTTAAAAGAAATAATTGAGAATGTTATAGAAAACGAATACATACCTTCAAAATTTATTTCATCGGTTACAAGCTTAGAATTACGGTTTGGTTACAAGTATCTATTTACAGTAAATTATTGTGCCTATTGGTGTCTACTGTTCTCTGATCTTTTCTTATTATTAAATACAAAAAGAACTTCATTAATCTACGTGTAGAATCCATAAAATTAGTAATTTTAATTTAAAATGTAGGTACTCTAACAGTCCCAAATAAATAAACAAAACAATTTCAAAGCAAATTTCATTTCAGTGACATGACAAGCAAAGCAAGCAATTTCTTTTTTTTAAAGTGTAGTTCGTTCCCTGTGGAAGCGGCTAAGGTCATACACAATGCTGCCATGTCATGTCATCAGTTTCTTAATTTCATTAGTATTTTCCTTAGAGCATAAAAATTATATTAGATAGAGATAATAGAAATGAGAAGTGAGAAATACATTTCTCATCAATCAGGGAACAATTTTGCAGGGATTAATTTTGCTGCTACTTGCTTGGCTTTATGATCAGGAAAGCCTAACTTGCAGAACGTCGTCAAAACAAAATGTCCAAAAGGTGATTGCTTTGCGGGCTTCTTGGCGGGAAAGTGAAGTCATGTCTGCGGTTTTGTTTTATTTTCTAAAATTTGTGTTATGTCGAATATTAATGTGAAATAATGGTGTATTATTAACCGTTAAGTGTTTGTGAGTGTGCATGAGTGTTAGCAAATGAAACAAAACAGTGCAACGGCAATTTTTAAATTCTCTCAAGAAGTCGCGTGAATAGAATAGCATAGAATAACATTTTATTGACCACAAACAGATTGTACATGACATTATAAAATAAAAATAAAAAATAAAAAAGTTTAAGTATAGGTAGGTAAATTACATTAAGTGTGGCCCCAGCTTCAGCATAGGCTACAACGATAATAGCCGCTGCAGCGCTGGTATTCTGGCGGGACCTACAGGTCGACGAGACGACACGGAACAAAAACAATAAACATAAAAATAAATAAAAAAACTGTTCAAACACAACATTACAAACATTAACGTATAAAACAATACAATTAGAATAAAAATCAAAAACAAAGATCGCACGCTACAAAAAGTTTATAAAGCCTCATCATCATATAACTCAAGGGTCGGCTGAAGGACAAAAGATGCCTTTGCCTGACATAAAAACACACAAAGAGAGAAAAAGCAAAACAATGTCATCATCTGTAAATTCTGTCAATCTGTCATTCATTGCTGCGTGCGGCTGTCATCGCTTGCGCAGCAGACAATAACCTGCCCTGCCTGCCCTAAAACTTGGCTAAATCGTAGCGAGACGAGAGCCATCTTTCAAGAAATTGAATTGAATTGAGAGTTTGTTTGAGGACTTAGTTAAGCCTTTACTGAGATACTCGAGGGGTTGGGGGTATATCATTTCTCACTTCTCATTTCTATTATCATTCATCATCATCCTTTAGAGAGTTTAATTTTGAGATACGTTTAATTAAGTTTTCGACTGAAGGACTACTATCAAAGTTCATAAACAAATTTAAAAAAAAAATATTGAATAACATGCATGACAGATGACATACTTGTTTTCTTTTAAAATCTTTATTATAGTCTGAGATTATAGTTTGTTGAAAGCAAAGGGATCTATAAATCATACATAATGCAGTCCTCAGTAAGATTTTATTAATTTGATAGTGATAATATTCTTTAATGAGTGTGACAATGCTGATAATGCCTTCCCATACATTTCAGCTTAAGTAAAAATATAGGCTCAGAATAATAACTAAACTAACTAACTAAACTTGAAATAGAGAAAGTGACGTTCCCTTGTTTTGTTTTAATTGCCAAGTTAACACATTACTCATGTGCATCCTTGGATTACTGTTCAGTGTGCATCATGTACATGATGCGTGTTCACAAACACATAACAGATAGTTTTTATTATGGATAGCACACGAAGCAAAATAATAAACACATTAGTTGTTTTTAGGATAAAGGAATGTTTATTAGCGTACATAACATAAATAATAGAGTAGGGGCTAGGGTCCCTGGGTCGACCGAATTTTAATTTCAATGAAAACCTAGGGCCGGCGCACATTTGGCGAAGCGCAGCGCAGAGCATTTTTCACTGTCAAACTATTATCGACATTGTTATCGTTGAAATAAAATTCAAAATCAACACAACAATTAATTCCTGAGAATGTGTCACGCTCATGCGTTTAGCTAGCTTCGCGGGCATGCTCTGCGCTGCGCTTCGCCAAATGTGCGCCGGCCCATAGGCTAAATACGATAGGTAGGTAGGTACCTATGTAATGTACACACGCCCGCCCATTAACCTACCACAAACTGACAAATTTCCTCAATAGACTTTGGACTTTATTAAATAAGACTTAAGGTTGAATATTTAATAAAGAAATTTGACAGATTTGAATAGGTTGCGCTGGCGTCTGTACTACCTACCTACTACTAGATTTTATCTTTATACAGAACATAAATTCGTAAATAAGTCTTGCTCTAAACTAAAAGAATAACAATAATCTATATACAACCTTATTTTTAGTTTATACGAAAATCGAAACACGGATCAAATATTTTCATTTAAAGAATCAGTACAAAAAAAATTTAAATAATATCTTGAAATCTGACGAAGTTACAAGCTTTTTGTGCTGTCCCGTTGCGTGTTTTTAGTAGGGTATACATTTGAGATTTTGTAAATATTATTTAGTCAAAATGTAACATGGTATTACTAATTCTGAACAAACAGTTTTCAGGTTTCGTATAAACTAAAAATAACATTGTATAAAAATGAATTTCACACAATTTCAATGAACAACATTCATTTGTTGCTAAGCGCAAAACTCGAGAACGGCTAAACGGATTAGGATAAAACTTTGCACATAGGCAGACCATGACCCGGACTAGGACATAGGATACTTTTTATCCCGGTAACAGGTTCCTGTGGGATAGCGTAGTCTTCGCGAACGAAGTCGCGGGCGGCAACTAGTCTTTTTATACTAAGTAGATATATAAATCTAAAAAAGTAATTGAACTCCTAAACGGTAGGACCGATTTTGATGAATTTTTTTGTGTGTGTTGAAGTGGATTCGAGAATGGTTTAGATTTACAATTGGACCCAGTAGGTGGGGCTGCAATAGCTCATCATGGGATACGGGTGTATCAAGCGGACGAAGTCGCGAACGGGCCTCTAGTATCTGCAATATAAGTGTAAAGTATCAATTAATTCAATCCCTTTGATCAAGTTCCTCCATCCTCTTGTATGCGTTCTTCAGTTCATCCAGCAGGGATTTTGCCTGCGTCTTATCTATCAGCAGATCTCTCTTCTTCTGTTCGCCAGTAAACACATTGTCGGTGTACAGGGATAACTTGATGGCATCTACTGCGCCCTCAGGAGCGGGGCCAGCGGATACGTCTACCACCTTGTTGACTGTAACAAGTTAAAACATTTTAGGATAGGTAACACCATTCCCGTGGCAGCGATGGAAAAGATGGCACTCAGTTTTTTTAGTAGATATGTAATCTTAGCAGTATGAATATATGCTCAATGTATCCACTCGTCTACACAGGCTTACAAGATAGCTGTGCGCTATCTTGTAAGCCTCTCTATGCGAGTCTGTAGCCTTAGCTGTGGCGGTTGCATGCTTTCTCGACACTCGCAGACTAGCTGGTCCGGTGTGAGCTTAGCACTGAACACGATAGCCGTCGAGCGGAGCATATTGAACCTTAAGTGTGTGTCAATAGAAATCATAACTCAATTATGAATCCACTCGTACGCACAGCCGTCTTGTAAACCTTTCTAGGTCCCATGTGAGCTGTGCACTGAAGACGATAGCTGTTGCGCTATCGAGCGGAGCATAATGAACCTTAGCTGTATGAAAATAGAAATCATAACAGCTCACTCATGAATCCACTCGTGCGCACAGCTGCTTCGTAAGCCACTTCATGCGACTCTGTGGCTTCAGCTATGGCCGTCGCAAGCGCTCTTAGCACTCTCAGTACTAGCAGGTCCCGTGCGAACTCAGCACTGAACACGATAGCCGTTCGAGCAGAGCACAATGAACCTTAACTTAATGAAAATATAAATCATAACTCACTAATGAATGCACTCGTACGCACAGCCGTCTCGTACGCCTCTCTACGCTATTCTGCAGCCTCTACTATAGCAGTTGCATGCTTTTTCGACTCTCCCAGAACTAGCAGGTCACGCGTGAGTTGTGCACTGGACACGATAGCCGTTGCGCTATCGAGCGGAGAATAATGAACCTTAATAGTATTACAACAGAAATCATAACTCACTCATAAATCCACTCGTGCGTACAGCTGCCTCGTAAGCCTCTCTATGCGAGTCTGTGGCCTCAGCAATAGCGGTAGCATGCGCTCTCGGTACTCCCAGAACTAGTAGGTCCCGTGTGAGTTGCGCGCTGCTGCATTGGCACGCGCACGCCTGGCGCACCACCCAGCGAATGGCGGCGGCAGCGCGGGCGCACTCCTCGCGAGACGCTGGAAGAAGGAACCGGTAAAGACTGGCAGAAAAGAAAAATACACCTTGACCTTTATGCCTTTTATTAACCTTACCAGAAAGCCCTTGGTCTTCATCTGATATTAAATTATGATAAGGCCGAAAGTGAAGCGCACTTCAACCGGGAATCTTCAACTATTGAGGAAATGGCTGTCTTATATCGAAACTGTCGACACAGGACAATGCTATAACGATGTTATGACATACATATTTAAAAAAGACGGTGATAGCTAGCTACCTATACTTAGCTAGAAGGACAAACAAGCCCTACCCTCACCAATCCGAGTACACAAACATGAACCCCCGCTAGGAATCGAACCCAATACCTCTAGGTCTAAGACCGGTGGTCTTAACCACTAGACCACAGAGGCGGTTAATAATTGTTTACATCCAGGCATTTTTTTAGGTTTTCATACGATACTAGCGGCCGCTCGCGGTTTCACCCGCGTGGTTCCTATGTGTTAATCCAGGTTATAAACTATCTGTATGCCGAATTTCATCCAAATCCATTCAGTAGTTTTTATGTGAAAGAGTAACAAAGATCCATCCATAATTACAAACTTTCGCGTTTATAATATTATTAGGATGACAGCCAAGAATTTTATATTGACTTCAGGGGGGTAACCACGAGCTCTTATAGCAGTATTATGGCAGGTGTGAAAACGAGACGCGTGTAGCGTCGAATATACTCGCGTCTCTTTTACACAACTGCAATAATACTGCTATAAGAGCTCATAGTCAGGGGGCTGAGCTCAGGATAACTAACACGTTTTAAAATATACGTCAATCGCGTACTTATTGATTTCGCGTTCAATTAAATATCAACAGATTGTAAGTACCTTCTCAATACCTACCTAATGAATTCTCTAAAAGTGATTTTTATTATATAAGATTGTAAAAAATTTGCTTACACAAATTGGTGTCTTTCAGTATCTCCATAATTCCATCGTCCTGAAAAGAAAAGTAATGAATACTAGTTTATTTAGCACAAAACATTTTAAAACATTAAGTAGTCATTACCAGCCCATTTTATCTCCCCACTGCTGGGGCACGAGCCATCCCTATGGATGGATAGTGAGAACGGGCCATAAACCACCACGCGGGCCCAGAGCTGATTGGTGGTTGTTAAAGACTGCTAATGCATCCGGGACCGACGGCTTTACGTGCCTTCTGAAGCACGGAGGAGATGTTACATTTTTGGTCACCCATCCGTTGACCGGCCTTTGCAAAAGTTGCTTAACCTTAGCGATCGATCGGACGCGTTAACCACTGCGCCATCGAGCTCCTCATATCCTAATAAGTAGTATCAATTGATTTTGTTGCTTCTGTATTTAAATAGAGGTTATTTGTACCTTATGTACCTTTTGTTAACTTAAGATTTTTTTTGTTTTTTTTAAAGGTTGTGGTTGTCTTCTATATTTTTTGTGTTTACTTGTAAAATGGAAAGTGTCCTGCTATGATAGGGCATTTTCCAATACTTTTGACGCTGCCTGTAGGGAGAAAAGAGCTGGACACTTGCTGAGTTTCTTGCCGGTTCTTCTCAGTACAAGATCTCCCGCCCAGAGTAGACTTACGAACTGATGGCATAGTGACATTCACAAGAGCTACTTGTAGCCTAAAATGAATAAATGATATTGCATTTTAATTTTGAATTTTTTAAATTTTTATAGATATTATTCTCCCTCCTTCATTGTACATTTACCTACATTAAAACGAATAAAATAACATTTGGAATTCATTATATTACATTGACTGTAGTGTAAAAAAATATCAAGAGAATTCTCCAAACATCAAAAGGTTCAAAAACATCAATCTCACGACAAATTGTCCGAAGTGTTTCTTTAACGGCCATCTTATCAGGTTCTCATTAAAAACATAGGTATTGTGTTTCAAATACCTTTTATACAATACTTAACAACTTCAATTGACTTGAAGATATTTAATTTACTTACAACAAATTTCAATGAATTTGTTTTTAAGTACTTAAAAAGTAGTGAGATTAACAAAAACATATATTTAGTCTTATAAATTTGTATTCCACAACGGGGAAGCGATCGTCACTCCTGAAGAACTGCCTATAAATAAATAAATAAATAGACAACATCACGCCCTTTGGCGCGGTGGAGCGACGATATACGCAAAGTAGCTGGTAGCGGTTTGGCGAGAATAGCCGAAGAACGGGCATGCATTGGGAGAGGTCTATCTCCAGCAGTGGACTGATGTGGGCTGATTATGATGAACATCACATACATTGCTCAGACTACAAAGACAGTAAGTAACTTAAGCACATGTGTATATTTGTGTTTATTTGCATACAATTATTTGTATGCAAATAAACACAAATATGCAAATGCCTATTTATCTTTAAGTAAGTATCTCTATTTTTTGGAGTGTTTGCTGATTGCCTTAGGCGGCATTTTCAGCTTCACCGGGCTTTTTTGCGGGCGGCGAGAAACTTAAAGGGTTCCTCAAGCCGTGTCAAAATTAATTACTTATCTTCGGAGGTTCTTGAGGGAACGGTATCACGCACTTTAAAGACACGCTTTAAAGTCACTCAGCGATCTATGGAGAGAGCTATGCTAGGTGTTACTCTAAGGGATCGAATCCGGAACGAAGTAATTCGCCAGAGAACCAAAATTACTGACATAGCTCTTAGAATTAGCAAGCTGAAGTGGCAATGGGCTGGTCATATAAGCCGCAGGACCGATAACCGTTGGGGTAGACGTGTTCTAGAGTGGAGACCGCGACTCGGCAGACGTAGTGTAGGACGCCCTCCGGCGCGGTGGAGCGACGATATACGCAAAGTGGCTGGCAGTGGTTGGATGAGAGTAGCCGAAGATCGGGCTCAGTGGCATGCATTGGGAGAGGCCTATGTCCAGCAGTGGACTGATGTGGGCTGATTATGATGAACATCACATACAATGCTCGGACTCCAAAGACAGTAAATAACATAAGCACATGTGTATATTTGTGTTTATTTGCATACAAATAATTTAATGTCAAAGTATTTATCTTTATCTCTATTTTTTGTTTGTTTGCTGATTGCCTTAGACGGCCTTCTCCGCTTCATCGGGCTTTTTTGGGGGTGGCGAGAAACTTAAAGGGTTCCTCAAGCAGTGTGAAAAATAATTACTTATCTTCGGAGGTTCTTGAGGGAACGGTATCACGCACTAGTGCGTGTCCCCGTGCCCTACTAGATTATCCAAGGTGTTCGGATCGGATCGGGGAGCTCGGATCGGATCAGGGGCTTTATCTCTAACTAATTGTAGTTACTGGAACAGACTTCGATAAGACATGACAGCTATATACGCGGGCTTAGAACTATCCCTACCACTATAAATCGAGCACAAAATATTCATTGTTGGGAATCGAATTCGAAACCGTCTAGGTCAGAAACCGGTGGTCGTAGCTTATGTGGCTAAATAGGCAGTTAACACAAAAATTATCTTTGAATTAAATTTTTACTTTTTATTTTCAAGTGCTAATTGCTGTGCCAGTAGCATAGCGGTTAGTGCAGCCGCCTGGATTGCGGAAGACCCAGGTTCGATTCCTGGCTGGGTTGATCTAAGGATGCGTGCAACTTAGCTTACTTGAGCTATATACAAATATTAATTCAGAAAAATGGTTAATACAATTTTTTTTGCTAGGCACTGGCATGTCATCATGCACGGTAAACGCTACATGTTTTGAAGATCAACATCCCTATCTTAAATTTAAGATACTGTAACACAAATATTAAAACAGAAATCTGTTTTATATTTCATTAACTCTAACCAGTTTCACAAAAACGCAAAAATCTTTTCGCTTTCCTTTCCTTTGGTAAACATCAGTAAAAGAGCGAGATGGTGTTACACATGCCCTCAGCTGTTACAAAGTGTTTAATGATCAAAGCACATCGTAACCGAGACAAACTCGATTAGCAACCGAGCCAGCCACAGAGTACATTTTTGTGATATCTACTCTACTGTTTGCCACTATGGCTGCCCATGCACGTCCGACTATTTTTGGTTCGACAATCAGGCTGAATTTGTCGGCGATTTTTATCACCGATTTTATGACCGACTCAACGGCACGTCTGTCTAGCCCTAGTGAGTGTGCGGGGCCAAATATCAGTAAGTAGTTTGCGTTGACTTGAAAATAGTTCCATATTCTACCGACTATGATGACATCGATCGGGATGTAAGCCTAATTTTTTTGTAGTTTGACTGACACCTTGTCGGACCGACTTTTTGTAGGACCGTCTTTTTATAGGCCCGACTTTTAAAAGGACCTTCCTTTGTAGGCACTTTTTTTATATGCCCAGCTCTTATAAAACCGACTTTGAGAGGATCGATGTGCGTTTGAATACATCTCTGTATGTTTTATTTTCGCCGTCAAAACATCGGTCACTTTGTTGTCTAACATGTGCGGGCTGCCTTGAAGTGGTACGACATACGTCATATTTGGTAGAGTGCGTCGCAAAAGGACAAAGGATAAGACAGCGGAAAACGAATCACCTTTATGTAATCATTTGATATCTTGGTTGCAGTGAAAAAAACACAGAGCGTACGCTCGCGACTGTGTCAGTGACGACGGCATATCAATATCATATATCATATCAATATTCTATTAACAATGTGTTCTTAAAAATAGATACTTAATAGGGCATGTACTTTAATTATTTACTCTCGGCATGTAAATGTTTCCATGATGAACCCAGTCAAGTATAGAAAGTAGTCAAAAGTCAGATTGTAAGGAATAAACGTTGTTATGGAACCCAGTGTCATAATATTTTATTTTACACTTTACACATTATATGTTTTCCCACCTTCCTATGACATGGGGTCCTTCAAACGAGCCGTAAAGGGGCACCTTGCGGGCCGGCAGGGTGAGGGGTGACTATGCTGCGTTGTTTTCACACTGCACCAGTTGTCCTCGCGCCTGAACTCCATTTCCACTTAACATCAGGTAGAGTGGAGAATTGGAACTTTTGCTTAATATGTTGTAATGATATAACTAAATAATTTTATTTTATGATTTAAGTAGTTATGTTATCATATTACCTATATAAATATATGTTTTAATAAATAAATAATAATAAATATATAAATACATCATATTGATATTGATATGTCATATAATATTAGATAGACATCCGGTGAATGATTCGCGCGGTTACTGTCACACCACCAGCAATAAATACACTAACGCATGTATGCACACAATGACACGAACGCGGGCTAAGTATCAATTATTATTGTAAGCCGATTTGTAGCGATACGGATGTGATAGTTATTTACCAACTACCGTCTACGCAAAATCGGACTTGTTCGTGTAAGGAGCAATGGACGAGTGAAACCACCTGTAACTAGTAAAATAGATTTATTGTGCTCAACCTTGCAGCCGTGAGAAATAGGGGAAAAAAGAGGGCGAGTGGCGGGCGCGCAGGCCCTTATATGTTGGCGGGCTGTCGCTGTTGGCGGGCTGTCGCTGTTTGCGGGAAATATAGGAACTACTCGCTACTCGTGATACATTGTCTAGTTTGCTTGCAACATAATAGATTTATTTCCCTTTGACGGTGCCAGATGGCGCTAAACATGCGACAGTTCGCTTCTGGACATATCGGTGCGTTGTGCGTAGCTTAAGCTGAAGATGGTGTAAATAAATAAACAAAATGTCTATGTTGGTCACCGTCGTCGGTGACTCCAATGTGTTTATACAAACCCTTAAGGGTTTTATTACACAACGTATGTAATATTTAAGATCATTTTTAAATGTAAGAATAAATAATTAATATAAAATAAATAAATAATAAAAAGGATATTCTGCAGATTTTTTTATATTTTTAATGAGAATTTTTTTTTTGTTGTAGGTGAGAAATTTTTAGGATGAAGTTTAACTGATCATAGAAAAAGCAATAAAAATGGTTATAAACTGATCTACTCTAAAAGTTACGGACTTACCCATATTGCCTATTTGGATAGCTCTCCCGCTGTATTTTGAAATTATTATTTTTGCATTTATGATCGATATTATTTTTATATCGAAAAGTAAGATAGCACTTGAAAAAGACCTCGATTATGTTATTTTAGTAATTATTCTGAGGATCATGTAAATTTTCCCATAGACCTAATGCCAAAATCAGGTTATCGACACTGAATCAGCGAATTATTCATCAACTCGCACACTTTAAGTTCGCACATCAGATGTGCGAGATGGCACCTTCAGACTTGGGGCCAGATCGTCGGCGGAAAAATAACGTTCAGAAAGGTACTGTAAGGAGTTTATATGCAGCTCATGGCAAAAGTAGGTTTTATTTATTTGTATGTAAACCTTTTTATTCTAGATGATTATTTGAATCAGGAGTCAGAAGCTAGACAGCCCGGCTAAGAGCCGAGGTGCTCGGAGATTGTTATAACAGTATGTAATAGTTTTATTGAATACAAGCAGTTTAACGAAAAGTGTGTTATCACTAAACCCCCATTCCCCACAGTACCTACTGTATCTCAACTGGTTAAGGTACTGTCTCTCTTGTTATTGTTTCGCAGCGCCACCACACCGGTTCCGACGCAAGATCAGCGCTGTTCGCAACGCCAGCATAATGCTGAGTTTTCGAGAGATTTCTAGTTGGGACTTTTGGGACAGGTCCCTAAACGGTCCCAACTCGAGATCCAGGACCAAATTTTTATCTGTTGTCTTTTGCGTCTATGTATGTTTGTTATATTTTAACGTGTTTTGGCCGAAATTAAGACGACGCACTGGTGACTTACGTGGCGGGGATCTTGATTTTTCTCAACAATTACAAAACATATGAAAGTGATATTTGATGACATGATTTTTCATTTAATTGACTTCATTTTGTTAGTTGCAGAAACACGATTTTTCAACTTTTATAACAGAGAAAAAAATATCAAAGTAACCTCTTTTAAAACATAGATTCACGTTTTACAGGCTAACCAGACCAATTTAAGCATCTAAATTTTCTTAGTAGATTAGTCTTAACACACACTTTAAAATTGTAGTTCTTTTTTTTTAAATAATTTGTAGTTTTAATTTGAAGGAAAAAACACAGTTTTTCTAATGGTACCTACGGGCCGCAAACGCTCGTGTCAAAACGTATGAGATTTATTGTTTAGCGGTGCGTCGTCTAAATGTTTTTTCTTTCTTTCGTTATTTTTTTCTGCTTATTCTGATATATTTTTCAGAGGGCCTAGTTTTGTTTACTATCCATATTCATTCGATTACGTTTACGAAAACGAAAATTGGTATGGCATTGAAGCAGCGCCTCCTGGCGGCATACGAGTAGAGTTAAAAGTTTGGCATAAAAAATCTCGTTTTCGGTAACGTGATTGAATGCCGAATGAAACTAGCACTTGGCACTCAGACACGATATAAATAGCAAATCCAGACCTCGAACGCTGAAGCAAGTCATCTTGACGAAACGGTGTGGAATCCACAGTACAAGGTTTATATCGACATGATAGAAAGGATAAATCATGTATTTGAAAAACTTCTATGTTTTAAAGCTTTGCGATATGGTGATACAGAGTCTATTCCTCTGGTCCCATCTCTGGAGAGCCGACGTAAAGATGAATCATATATTTGAAAAACATCTACGTTTTAAAGCTTTACGATATGGTGATACAGAGTCTATTCCTCTGGTCCCATCTCTGGAGAGCCGTCGTAAAGATGAATCATATATTTGAAAAACATCTACGTTTTAAAGCTTTACGATATGGTGATACAGAGTCTATTCTTCTGGTCCCATCTCTGGAGAGCCGTCGTAAAGATGAATCATATATTTGAAAAACATCTACGTTTTAAAGCTTTACGATATGGTGATACAGAGTCTATTCCTCTGGTCCCATCTCTGGAGAGCCGTCGTAAAGATGAATCATATATTTGAAAAACATCTACGTTTTAAAGCTTTACGATATGGTGATACAGAGTCTATTCCTCTGGTCCCATCTCTGGAGAGCCGTCGTATAGAGAGAGATCAATTGTTTTTATTTAAGATAGTTACTAATTTGATAGACAGCAGTTTTCTTTTGGGTAATATATGCTTCAGGTGCCCTCGGATAAGCTCCCGTTACGTTAATCTTTTCTCCATACCCCTGACAAGAACTAAATATGCTGGCAACAGTTTCCTGTTTAGATCTTGTCAAAGTTATAATAAGAATTTTCATACGTTGTATTTGTTTAACTGTAATTTACAATCGTACAAAAAACTAATCAGGGGATTGTCGGATGATTCAATCTAGTTAGTTACGAGTATTTATTTATGTTATTGTTTTCAATTCATATATTTGTGTATTGAAGTTTGTTTATAAATAAAATTAATGCGCGTGTGCGTATGTGTGTGCGTGCATGCGTGCGTGTGTGTGTGTGTGTGTGTGTGTGTGTGTGTGTGTGTGTGTGTGTGTGTGTGTGTGTGTGTGTGTGTGTGTGTGTGTGTGTGTGTGTGTGTGTGTGTGTGTGTGTGTGTGTATATTTAATATGATTTTGTATAATTGTTTGTTTCTCAAATAAATAGAAAATAAAATAACATAAATCTTTCTTTGAGTTCTATTGTCAGTTCCGATGTAATACCTAGTGCCTAAATATTACTCTGTGCGATATTTGACACGACACAGAGAGCACTCCTTCGCACTAAGTATTCTCAAACAGTCACGTATGTAGCCAGACGGGATGGAATCGAATTTATTATTTTTACATAACTTCATATTCTTTTCGTATCTAATACCCGGCTCACGAGTTTGTAGGTAGGTGTCGTGTATAAATACTTTAACATATGTAATACCTATCCTAGGTGCACCAGAGTCCGATACTTTAAGCCTAAGACTTAATACCTGAGGCATTCTCTACCAGTCAACCATACCATAACCATATAAAACGCACAGCATATACCTATATACAATTTATATAAATACTTATACTTAATTAAACAAATATAATGTATATTATTACTTAAACTACTTTTACAAATATAGTACAAAAATAAACGTAAGTATAATACATAATTTATAAATAGGACGTTACTGAGATGATTCTGCCAAGGATTTATCAAAAAAGAGCATACGGACTTTCTTTTTAAAAGCGTCACGACTCGTAGCCATCCTGATTTCAAGAGGTAGCGCATTCCATAGGAGAATGGACTGAATATGGAAGGACGAGTGTACAACGCCAGATGTATGGGTAGGACAGAGAAGGAGAAGATTATAAGTAGATCGGAGATTCCTACTATGAGAGGAGCAAAGGTATTGAAAATGAGGAGTGAGATAAGAGGGAGCATTTGGAGAATTAAGCAGTGAAAATAGTGTCGTCAGGGCACACGCCTCCGCTAGCGAATTTTAGTCACCAAATAATATCATATATTTTCATTTAAATTTTATGGGGGAAAAAAATGGATCGCTGGTTCCTGTCAATTTGTAGTGCTACTACCCTATGTAGAAAAATGATGTTTTTAAAAGAAAGATAGATAGATAATTAATACTTTTATAGCAAACACGAGAAGAATTATACTTAAAATGAAAAAATAGGTAACCAAGACCAAAGACAAGATACAATTATCTGATCGCTTCTAGACGACAGTAGTTCCGGTTGAAAGGAACGAGATTAGCTTGGCCATCCAAAAGGGCAATGCCGCCTGCATTTTAAACACCTTGCTTCGGACAAGCGAGTTATTTGAAGTGTTTTATTTATGATTGAATTAATTTTTTTATTGTTTTTTATGAATCAACTGTTTTGCTTATTATTAACACAAGCACAAGCCAGATGTTGCTGTAAATGACATGTAGGTATTCATTTCATTTCGTAATATTTATTTTATTCTATCAAATGACCATGGATGGACCAATGAATTATTGTGATTATATTTATAGTTATTTTATTTACCTTTTGTTAATGTATAATGAATGATTCTATTATATATATTATAATGATTTCTATTGTTCTTATAATTATTTTATATTTTTCGTATGCCGATAAGGCAGATCACAGTGAAACCTTATAATCAATACATTTAGACCTAATGAGTTATCTGTGAATCACGAATAAATAATTTGAATTTTTGAATTTGAATTTTTAATATTAGTTGGATTATTTTATAGCTTTTGACGCTTTACCCAGACGTCTTAGACCCTAAAGGTTCCGGGTTCAATTCCCAGCTGGGATTACATGGTTGTGAACTTGGTTGGTGGAAGGGCTTTTTGATCACCTGGCTAGCTACCACCATCTTATCCAAATATGTCGCCATAACAGCATTGTTAGAGCTAGAGAGCTAGAGAAAAAATAGCCAGTGCCTCAGAGTTGAGGATGCCGGGTGAAGTGCGCTTCCCTCACGGCCTTAACATCACTCAACATCACGTGATGAGGACGAAGTGCGAACTCGTAACACATAATTAAGACGACGCCCCGCTAAACAATTAATCTAATACGGAGCGTTTGCGCCCCGTACCATAAGAAAAACTGTTTTTTTCCTTCAAATTAAAACTACAAATTATTTAAAAAAAATGAACTAGCATATTGAAGTGTGTGTTAAGACTTATCTACTAAGAAAATTTAGATGCTTAAATCGGTCTGATTTGCCTGTAAAATGCAAATCTGTTTTAAAAGAGGTTACTTTGATATTTTTTTTCTCTGTTATAAAAGTTGACAAATCGTGTTTCTGCAACTAGCAAAATGAAGTCAATTAAATGAAAAATCATATCATCAAATATCACTCTCATATGTTTTGTAATTGTTGGGAAAAATCAAGATCTCCGCCACGTAAGTTTCCAATCCATCGCCCTAACAAAAAAAAAAACATAACGATAGTTTTACTCCGTTAACCTTAACCCCTAGCTTAGGAGTTACCTAAAACTTAGAACCGTCGGTGAAAATGCGTAAGTATATATCTTACAAATTTTCGTTAAGCACCGCGATGTTTTTACAAACTCCCTTCGTGTTGATCCAACGAATTGTAGAAGCTATCAAGAGGTATGCTGTTTACTTAAAAACTTCTTAAAAGCAACTTTCGAGCGGTTCTCAAAGTTTTAGGCCGCGTAAATGATTCGTTACAGAGTTGTGAATACGTTATGAGTGTTTTGCTTGAGCACATTTTCAGCCCACGTCCTTCATGTGCTGCCTACGTCATGAACACTTGCCAAATTATTAAAAGTACCAAGTAATTAGCCTATAAGTCCTAAAAAGGGTGAGCAAAGGCAGCCATTAAAACAAATCAAATCAAATCAAATGAAATCAAGTCATCGCTACAATTGGCGGGTATTGGCTTAAGTAAATAAATATTTATAAAATACAGTGAAAAAATTAAATGCCTACCTGACCCAGCCAGTAATCGAACCTGGGTCTACCGCGATCCGGGCGGCTGCACTGACCATTATGCTACCGGAAGGGCTGACGTAAGCACTGAATTTTTTAACTGCTATTAAATTTTTAGAGTGCTTTTTTTAGCGGCAGAGTGCCATTTATCCAACAGTTATTGCAACCGATGGCTATGCAGATTCATCTTTACAGATGAAATACCACAAATTTGATAACACAATGCTATAGTAAATTTTACTCAGCTTAATTAGCACTTAAAATAAAAAAATGTAAAATTCAAGTAAGTAAGTTTAATTGATTGTATGCTGTGTACGCTAAATTTACGTTATTGTCTTGTCATAACATGTGGAATATGTTTGTATACTTTCACAAATGTTGAAAAAATTCCACGAGCAGGATTTGAATCTGCTCCTCTGACATACCGGGTCAGGTGAGTGATAGTCTCTCAATTAAGCTATCACCAGGTTCTCACCAGCCCGCCGAAATTATTCAACACTATTTACTTTTTACTTTGAAAGCCAAAGGCGCCCATTCAATGTCAACAACTACCGTCATTAACATCCTATCATAATATTTTTACAAATACTAAAGATCAGTTAAGAAGTAGGCAAGCTATTTATAAAATGGTTTTGTTTTTTGCGAACAAATTACAAAAACACAAATGTTGAATAAATTTCCACGAGCAGGATTTGAACCTGCACCCTTCTGACATTTTGTGTTTTTGTAATTTGTTCGCAACAAAATTTGCGTTAAAAATTATATAAACAAAAGAAAAACATTTTATGATCACATTAGTCTGTCAGTGTACAGTTCATAAATAAATAAATATGCCAGTTGGTGACCCGGGCTGTCCATTGAATAACCTAAACTCACATTGTCGGAGTTGGGAATTGAACTCGGGAACACTTGATACCGGGCCGTGAGTTTTGCCACACGGCCATTTGACGTTGCTCGGCTGGGTAATAAGTATACCCAGGCCACTCTCTCACCGGGTATTTATTTATTTAAACTGATGCCCAAAACAGGTGACAGCAATAAAATTTTACAAAATCACATGCTATATAAGGTCACATCATCGCTTCGGCCGTCTACGAAACTGGAGCTTCGTAACCAGTTACGAACAACACAATTCGTTCTTATACGATCATTTTATCAACTGCAAATATTTTGAGGATAAATTCAACAACATATAAGTATAAACTATTTTTATGAAAAAACCTTAAATTTTTATACGCTTGTTTTCAAGAAAAACGCCAAACGACATTTCGCATAAAAAGTAAAATAGACCACTTTCGGTAGTTTAAATTCAAAGGAGCCGAAACAGAGAGGCCGCAATGTTTTTACCGCTTACACGCGCCCGTAGTTTCATTCAAAGGAGCCGACAGAGAGGCCGCTCTTAAAAATATTAAATTTTTTGTGTCAGGAAAAAGTAAAAAAATTCCTAGCCTGAATTTTTTTTAATGGTAGGGCCTTATTTCTCTGATATAATAAGATGTTTTGTCAAAATATTTGCAGTTAATAAAATGTGACCTTATATTAAAAACTTAAGGGCTAGATTAGGTATAGTGAATCGCTTAGGCACTCAAAAATACTGACCGGTTGCTGTTCCATGACGTGTTGGACCAGGGTCTTGAACAGCTGTGTGGGCAGGCTGCTCAGTGCATGCAGCGCCGCTAGCGCCCACAGCGGGCAGTCGCCGTCTGAGCAGAACTTAAACTTCTGCAAGCATGGCGGTTTAATACTCATACAAATCTTTAATAGTTACAGCTTCTTGGTTAGTTAAGTGTAGTAAAAAAAAATGAAAAGTCCCACTGCTGGGCAAAGGCCTCCCTCCATCATTGAAATTTTCTTGGTAAGTAAGGCATAATAAAAATATAGTATATATATATCTACCATTTACCAATAGACCATTTATTTATATATACAGAGTCTAACAAAATCAATAAGCGAACGTTAAAGGCGGTATCTATACATCATTCTGAATACAATGACAAAAAATGGGCTCCAGTTTTATAGTGATTTTTCAAAGTTATGTTTTCTAACAACGACTACTGACGACCTCCTTGGTCGAGTGGTTTGTACACCGGTTTTCATGGTTTCGCCATCTCTAAGGTCCCGGGTTCGATCCCCGGTCGGGTCAATTTAGAAATTATTGTTTTTCTAAATTGTGTCGAGTCTGGGTGTTTTCTATTTATAATAAGTATGTATTTAAGTATTTTAAGTATGTTTATCCGTTATCTAGTAGCCATTTAACGAGTTTCATAACGAAGCTTCTCTTGGGCTAGATAATTGGTGTGAGTGTAGAAAAGTTTATTTAAATATTTTATTTTTATTTAAATCAATTAAAATAATGCACATCATGAAACATGCTGTATCTTTACTAACACGCACGCAAGCGTCAATAAAAAGATAGTGTACAGATACACGCACACAATTGAAAAACTATTGTATGACATTCACACACACAAGGCTATCTTTGTGTGCGTGTAGAACAGCTGTACGGGTTTGGAAAGGGTGTATTTTTTGGTGAATTGTGATAATGTGTTGTTGATTATCTCGGTAACGAGCCTGTAGTTTTGGACCAAATTTGGTGAGCATGCTCAGTGTGATGTATAGATGCTCCCCTTAAACGTTCGCTTATTGATATTGTTAGACCCTATATATATATATATATATATATATATATATATATATATATATATATATATATATATATATATATAAATTGTCCTTGGGATGGCTAACGATTTAGTTGTTCTTAAACCAGACACAATAAAAAATCTATTATTCTATGGCACTGTGGTCACTTTGGGCGTCCAAGTATCTACGGTGGTGCCCTTAATTGCCTGACTTATAAAGCTTTAGGAGCAGATAGCCATCTGTTTCTTGAATTTTCTAAAAAAAATATTGTCGAATAACTAGCGGCCGCTCGCGGTTTCACCCGCGTGGTTCCCGTTGCCGTGGGAATATCGGGATAAAAACTATCCTATGTGTTAATCCAGGTTAATAATTATCTGTATGCCGAATTTCATCCAAATCCATTCAGTAGTTTTTACGTGAAAGAGTAACAAACATCCATAAAATAGTAGGATAATGGTGAAAGATTTTTTTAAATCGGTCCAGTAGTTTTTGAGTTTATTCGTTGCAAACATACATACATACAAACATACATACAAAGCTTTCCTCTTTATAACATTAGTATAGATTTATTGTTTCATATACTTAGCGTCTTTCATTTAAAAAAACACCTACAATGCCAAATGACAACATATGAAAACTATAGAATTAAATAATATTAAAACACTTTATACGCATCTACTCGCGTTCCGTTTCACGCAAAAGTTCTTACAACATTTTTTGATACCAAATGTTTCATTTTCAGCGTTATCATTAGAAAACAATACAAGTAAAACTATAACAACAATCTTATCAACCCGTTACCCCCACATTAAGCCCACAACTTACCATGTTGACGACACAGCAACTGTAACAAATAGAAATAAAATTAACATCGGAATCGGTGGTATGACGTACGGACGGCCAGTGCGATAACGGCTCATTGTCTTTTATCGCCTGTCTTGTAGTGTGTGAGATAGTTAAAGTGTGGGCAGTCTATACAGTAAGGTCGGTAACATGGCTATCTTATCTCTAATTCTCAAAACAGCTATGCTACTAACATTGATGTTGTTGCGACATATTTAGATAAAAATGAGAGTAGCCGCGGGTCGTGCTCGGTGGCGTGCACTTGGAGAGGCCTATGTCCAGCAGTGGACTAGTATAGGCTGATGATGATGATGATGATGATGATTTAGATAATACGGTGGTAGCTAGCAAGGACGAACAAGCTCTACCAACCAAACCGAGCACACAAACCCCTGCTTTTATATAAATATCTATTAAAATAATTAAAGAATAAAACAATAAAAACAGTTTTATTTATTTACTAGCTGTGCTCGCGACTTCGTCCGCGTGGAATAGTGACTTTCGGCAGCATTTTTAATTTTTTAGGCTCTTTTCCCGTTTTTGCAACATTTTTCACTGATGCTTCGCTCCTATTGGTCGCAGCGTGATGTTATATAGCCTAAAGCCTTCCTCGATAAATGGACTATCCAACACAAAAAGAAATATTCAATTCGAACCAGTAGTTCCTGAGATTAGCGCGTTCAAACAAACAAACAAACAAACAAACTCTTCAGCTTTATAATATTAGTATAGATGTATTTAAGAACGGTACACTGACAGATTAATGTCATTACCAAATCAAATCAAATCAAATCAAATATTCTTTATTAAATAAACACTTTATACAGTACATGTGTGAACTGATCTCATATAAGGCTTTACCCCGTGTTATGAGATACAGGCTCCTCCTTAAAATAATTATTGACATATAGTGTAATTTAATGCTAGTACAATGGACATGAGTTTTGTATTTTTAATAACAAAATCAAAATAATGAAATTATAACTAAGTTGTATGTATAAATATTTATATATGTGTGTGTGTGTATGTGAGGGTGAGAGAGGGTGAGGATTACAAAAACATACAAACATGTTACACATAATAAGACAAGACAATAATCTAAATTGAGTGTAAACAGCATGCAATCATTTAAGTAAACTTACAGAACATTTTTGTTTATAACTTAACTTAACTTATACAATATTTATTAACAATTTTTTAATTATTTATACGGATATTTATGTAATAAGTGGGGTTGAGTATGTTTCGTCATTAACTATGACTGAAATTACCCTTTTGTACTGTGAGAATCCATTGTTAAATACGTCTATATCGTTATGAACACGAACTAATTCGTTATAGATACGGCACATTCTTTCAAAATGGTAAGCTCACGTATTTCCTTCTTTCTACGACATAAGGTCCTTTATACGAAGTGTAAAGAAAAAGCTCGCGGGTCGGCATGGTGAGGCCGGCTAGTGACACACAATACCCTTTTTTTTTTTGAGAGAGTCTACTGAATGCCTCAGTTGGCATTTTCAGCTTCACCGAGCTTGTTTGGGGGCGGCGAGAAACTTAAAGCACGTTCCTCAAGCCGTGTGAAACGAATCACCTTCCGAGGTTTTATAGAGGGAACGCCTCTAAAGGCTCGGACCTCGGCTCGGGTTGACCGGGCCGTGGTGGTGGAGAGAAGCGCCCAGGTACATGTCTGTACCTGGTATAGAGCGCGTGTGAACCGGCTCGTCGTACCCTTGTTCTACGAGTGCAGTGTCTTGGGCATAAACTGTGTGCATGTATTCTGTAAATGTGTAGTGGCATTTATAGAGGGTCGGGCGGACGCACAATCCCGTCCCACTAGTTGTCCTCGCATCTGAACTCCGCGTCAGGTAGAGAAGAGTTACTTGCCCACTCTTCGATATAAAAAAGGTATCACTTCACTAGCTCATTTATATGTCCCCACTGCTGGGGCATGAGCCTTCCGTATAGATGGATAGGGAGAGCGGGACACAAACCACCACGCGGGCCCAATGCGGATTGGTGATTGTTAACGACTGCTAATGCAATCGGGTCCAACGGGTTTACGTGCCTTCTGCAGCACGGAGGAGCTCGAAATGCTTTTGGTCACCCATCCGATGACCGGCCTTTGCGAAAATTGCTTAACTTTAGCAATCGCAGACCGGGCGCGTTAACCACTGCGCCATTGAGCTCCTCCTAAAAAAGGATGTATAAAGATCGGAATAAAGCATTGGAAATAGCACTTGGAATTAGTACTTGCTTTACGTAGGATGGAACTCTGCCCACGAGTAATTTCAATAATGATTAAATAACATTGGCTATAGTAGTACTAAACCAGCACTTGAAACATTAGATAAGGAAACTAATCTCCCAGTTCTAGCTCCGTTAATAAACCTTGTCACCTTTGCGATCAAGAAAGCTATTTTCAGTTTTGCACGCATTGCGAATTCATAATATCAATTTGAAAATTACCGACAGTCTCTGATTAGTAAAAGTCTGAGACTTAAAAGTAAATAAGTTTTAAATGAAACTACTTTTACAGATCTACTCGCGTTTATTTTACACATTAATTTAATTTTAATGTTCATTCTGACGTTTCGAACCCTTTCAATTTTCAATGTGTAGTGTTCGCGTAACTTCAGAAAACAATAAACAGTATAAGTTTAGGTTGTAGATTTTAGATAATAATAATGTAAGATCATTTCTTTTTTTTAATAATATCATACAATAATAGGTAAACAACAAAAATAAACATTACTTACTTAACTTAAATTTAAAAAAAAACAGAAAAATAATTAGAAAATTAAAAACTAAAAACCTACAAATAAAAGATGTCCTCCAACAGTGGGCTCATGGGAACAGCCCCAAGAATGCTGGAAAAATAATGTCAAATGTCAAACTTACAATTAGAATAAATTCAATATTTGAAATAAGCTGCATGTAAAGATTTTTATAAGTACACTGAGTTGCAATCAATATATTTGAATTTAAATTCATATAGCCGGGGCTAACACGAAACATAAACTTAGCATAAACTGGTTAACTTGCTCAAATGTTATGAAATATGATGCTTAAAAATAAACTTTCCCATAAAAACGGCTGAGTTCACAATAAAGGCATCTAATATACAATCTAGTCCGTCTGATCACTTCATATCGGGCCGGAGGCACAATGCTGTAATCTGTTGATACTGTGTAGCAACGTCAAAATTGCCCGACCGACATTTTAAAACGAGTTTTTTTCTTAGAATATTCAGACCCACAGTTGCAAGTCAGGTTTTTAAAGCTCTCCTTGGTGGGTATCATAACAGAACCTTTAGTCCCGCAGACCACTTAATTACCACTTAATTGTTATTTATTTTGTCGCCAAAGATATTTTTATTTATAAATATAATTTTTAATAATCAATAACATTACTGGATGTAAATTTAATAACTTAGATTTGTTTTTTTTTTTGTTTTTTTACATATTGTGGTTGTCTTCTATATTTTTTGTGTTTTTTTGTAATGGAAAGTGTCCTGCTATGATAGGGCATTATCCAATTTTTTTTTTGACGCTGTAAGGGAGAAAAGAGCTGGACACTTGCTGAGTTTCTTGCCGGTTCTTCTCAGTACAAGATCTCCCGCCCAGAATAGACTTACGAACCGATGGCATAGCGACATTCATAAGAGCTACTTGTAGCCTAAACTGAATAAATGATTTTTGAATTTGAATTTGATTTTTTTTCAAATAATAATAAAGCTAAGTTTTCCTTTCATCAGGAAGTGAAACATAAATCTTATGAATGGCACTACATAAATAGGCTCTTTAAGTCTACGGCTCAAGGACCTTATACTGAGAAGAATGGGTAACGTTCATCCTACGTTTCTTAAACGGTCTTTTTACCCCCTTTAAAATGAAGATTAAGCTACAATATAATAAAAGTTGTACCATAACAAACTAACTTGTAAAAAACGTTATAAGAATCCATAAAAATCGTCACTATGCAATGCTAAGGTATTGACGTACCTACACCAACACTGCTACGGAATGTGCTACGAACGAGAATAACGTCAGCTGACTACGACGTAGCGCTTTGTTTATTTCTACTGTGTTTTCCCGCTACGATCATAAAAGTCGATACAGACTGTGTGCGTGTTTTAACAATACAGTATAATACAAGTTTATACTTGTATTATATAAGTTAAAATGTTAACGAAACCTTATGGTTTCGTTAACATTTATTGCGTATTTATTTAAGCCTTTAATAAATTTATTTGATTACATCAGATTTGATCATTTGATCTTAGAGCATTAAAAGGATTTGATAAACTACAAATACTCGCTAGAGAACAACGATTCATCCCTAGGATGATACGCGAGGCAATTGAAATTAAAAAAACATCCTAATTTCAATACAGAAGATTGAAATTAGGATGTTTTTTACCCATCATACTTCTGCATGATTAGCTGTGTGTACACGTTTCTGGATGTCGGTCTTGCACTGTTCTATTGTAAATTATATTTTATGCTAATGTTGACTATCATCTGTTGTGTACTCCATAAATAAATAAATAAATAAATATATAAATAAATACAAAATATTAAATCCCAACCCCAACATACTGTAAGCTCTTTCTGCGTAAAATGGAACGCACCTGATTAAATTTAAATGAGGGTATAAAAGCTACCAACTAATTATGAGACGACCAACACCTCAGTCTCCCTGTGACCACGGACCCTGTAAAGGGTTCGAATCGTCAGGATAAACATTAATTAAGTAATGTGTAAAATAAACGCGAGTAGATCCGTAAAAGATGTTTCATTTCAATTTATTTGATATTGTTTTAACATGTGTTTGTCTCAAGAAAAATACTAACTGGATAGCTACGCTTGAAGGTTCCGTATTTTTGGTGTACGTAGAATATATTGTCTTTGATGTTATTGTCCTTAGTGATAACAAAACATTAAATTACAAAAGATAGAAAAAGAAGCGTGGAAGGACGGCCCTTACCCTTAGTATTATAGAAATAGATATAGAAAAACATTTATCTAATACCTTTAAACGAGCAATTCTTGTATATTATGTATATAGGTATAATCTGAAACTCGGAAACGGCTCAAACGATTTTTATGAAATTTAGTATGCCGGGAGTTTAGAGGGCGATAATTCGATCTAGCTAGGTTTCAATTTTAAAAAATTACCAAAAAAAAAATACCGAGCAAAGCTCAGTCATCCAGGTACTAATATATGATACATGGTATATGATACTGAAAAGGCATTTTCAGTCAAAAAAAAATATCAAAAAAGTTAAAATTTTAGTTGCAAGTGCCTAAATGCTGCTGTGACCTCTTTCCATAATTAGGACAGTATGCTTATTGGCTTCTAAAAAGAAAACAATATGGTTGTGGTGGTTATTGTTTACCGGAACGCTTCAAAATTGGTGTTATCTTTTAGGGCTATTATTGTTTTTATTCTCATGTGTGATAGCCACACCCATGGGATTTCTTAGATCCAGACTTCAAAACTAGGCAGCCTTCACACTATTGATACGTTATTGAATTAGTAGATTAGAGGCCAAGAGACCCGTCCTGCTATTTTAAAACGTCCACAATTGTGTCTTTTGTGTGACCGTATTTATAGTTTAAATGTGAAAATTAGGCTCCTAAGACACAATTGTAGTGAATAATTAATAATGAATAATGAATAATGAAATAATTTATTGCCTCAAGAAATTAGAATTAAAAAAAAAACACATAAAAAAGTAACACAAGGTCAGAGGCAAAAGGGAATGGCTCAGCTTTCACTGAGATTTTCACAGTGCTGGTTTTCAGCCGTTCCCCCTTTCCCTGAGATGAAGAGCGGGAAATATTGTACAGGAGGAGAACATTATTTAAAGTGTGAGTGCGTGTGTGTGTGTGTGTGTGCGCGTGTGCGCGTGTGTGTGTGTGTGCGTGTGTGTGTGGTGTGTGTGTGTGTGTGTGTGTGTGTGTGAGTGTGTGTGTGAGGGTGTGTGAAGGGCCAAGCCTTACGCCGTTGTTATGTTTAAAAGACTACATTAAACCTGTTCCTGTTCACTAAACTGATCTTCCACGTATAGTTAGTTCTACGGTATGATTCTGGAAGTAATCTCACCAGAGATGCCAGAATGCTAGGAATACCTGTTTTAGCAGCTACTTAAGAATCTATAGCTGCGATCAATGTTACACTTGATTAAAAAGAAGCCCTATTTTAAGTTATTTATTTTTGTTAGCAAATGGCTGGTCCCTAAAACATTATCGGGCCCAATGAAATTCGTCCACTTGATCTCCGGTCTAATAGGCGCGCTGTTGTCGTTCAATCAGCCGATCGGCCTCAGGTGTTTGCGCTCTTTCGCTCCTACAAATTGGTTGTAAATCATTAAGCGGGCTACCCACTTGGAGGTGTAGCACGAACAAGATATAGTAAAACCGAATTGTATGGAATTGAAATAGCCCAAACATCGACACACGTCGTTTCATAGATTTCATGACATTAACATGTCGCGAACATGACGTTACGATTTGCATAGAAGTTCGTGCTACTGATACTGTTATCGGATTGTGATATCAACTGTGCAAGTCTCGTCCATGAGTTGCAGCGTATCCAGTATCCAGTAGCCAAGAGTGCGAGTTTTATTCACCATTCGATCCCGTTCATCATCATCAGCTCATTTTTTAAGTCCCCACTGCTGGGGCACGAGCCTTCCTTATAAATGGATAGGGAGAACGGGCCATAAACCACCACGCGGGCCCAGTGCGGATTGGTGGTTGTTAACGACTGCTAATGCAGCTGGGACCAACGGTTTTACGTGCCTTCCGAGCCGTGAGCTCGAGATGATATATTTTTGGTCACCCATCCGATGACCGGCTTTGCGAAAGTTGCTTAACCTGCGCCATCGAGCTCCTCATAGAGATCCCGATCGATCCCGTTAACAATAACAAAAATTATATAGATATATAGATAGAATAGAATAGAATAAATGTTTGCTCACAGTATATGCAGATAACCAGCTTTAAAACACATCTCAAGCGACATGTAATGAACACTGACCCCGAATCTACAAGCTCACGGGCGAGTACGCTCGAACCACTTCCAGGCGCGCTTATTCCGTGATATTCATTTTAATATCATGTTGTTGGTGAGACCAATATGCTGTTCGGGGCGAACGCCACTGCGTTAGTGGAAAACGAAACGCACTCGTTTAGTGTAGTTTTTTTGGATTTACCCTCTTTCTGTCAGACTTTCTTCGCATTGAACCAATGTTTGCTGTCTATTGTGGTTTTATTGTTTTCAATATGGATGTTGTTTGAGTTTTTAGTCTACAATACTTTGATGAAGTTCTGTCCTAATTATTGAATTAACTTAGTAAATTGCAATGTATTACCTTATAATGTAGAATAATGGCTCAAGAGTAAAATCTAAATTTTAGTTTAATATTTAAGTTAGTAACGAGTGTAAGTTTCTCATGTAAGTGAATTTAATAATTCTTATGAGAAATAAAGATTCTTAAACCTGAGATAACAAATTAACAGAAAATTTTAATAGAAATGTAAGCAATGATAAAGGAAAAAAATAGTTTGGCATTGAAGCAGCGCAGCGCCTCCTGCTGGCTAACGGGGTGAGTTGCAATTTTACCCATTTTGCGACGTACTCATTTGACACAGTATCAGGGTGCCTAGAGTTTCATTTGACATTCGATCATGTTAACGAAAACGAAAATTAATGTGGTATTGAAGCAGATCCTCCTGGCGACATACGAAAAGAGTTAAAATTTTGTAATACAATTTTTTGTTTTCTTACACGTAAACAAATGAATACGGATAGTAAACAAAACTAGCATTCAGATACAATTCTTGGTACACCTCCAAGTGGGTATCCTGCTTAACCTTTCTAATAAAAAGAGTATTTTTAAAATGAGTTTGTATTCAACATAGTTCGGTTGCCATACAGGGGCAATACTATGTTACGGTTGAACTTAAGTAACCCATACATAAGTTATTCTACTGACGTGGATCTAATCCTAGTTGGAGCGGGGTACAGATTTATTGAATGAAAGTTGTAATCTGTAGTAGAAACAGTAAATCAAACAGAACGAAAACAGTTAACACAAATACAAACAGGAGTGGGCGGTGTTTTGAAATTAAATTCAATGTAGAGTATTGGCACCAATGTACGACACTTTAAGCCCAGTTTTCGACACAGTTTTCGTCGCCAAATAATAACATAGATTTTACAATTATTACTTTGGTAATAGGTCTAAATTCAATTTAATATAGTTTATAGTTAAATATGGGATTTCGATATGAACTATAATAAACTATAATTATTTATTAAGTAAAATTTATTTATCATTATTTTATTCATTATACATACAACGAACTGCAGTTAAGTCATACCATGTTGTTAAATACCGTTAGCAAACACACTTATTTGTTTATTTATTTAATCATAACAAGTACTTTGGTAGAGTGTAGTATAAATATGAATAAATAATTATTGTATAATATGGTAATTATCAATATATATATTTCTTCTGTACGTGTGTATGTCACTGAACTCATCTTGAACGCTATTACCGATTTTGATGAAACCTTTTTTATGTATTTTAGTGGGTCTCTGGATGGTTTAGTATTATAATTGAACCCGGTGAAGTTGGTGAAGTTGCAATAGGGTTCTAATTATTATTTTTAAAACATTATGAGAATTCACTTAAGTGAACACCTGAACGTGTCATTCATGACAAACAAATCTTCTACTTCATGAGTGTGTTAAATCAGAAATAATAAATTAAACTAAATATATAGTTTTTTTTTAATAAACGATTAAAACACGTAAATACCCTTATGACGTCCATTCGCAAAAAAAAAAAAATTAGTTTTTGTGTGAAAAAGTAAATCTACGTAAATATCGATAGATATTTCCATTAAAAATATTTAAAATGGGTACATACATATACATTGGTACACGACACCGAACATCGTCACAATTTAATTAATAATTGACTTTAGATAAACACGTAGATGTTACTAAAAGCTCCGTTCTATTTTCGTCCTAGCATGAAAGAAGAAAATGTACTAGGGATAATGTCTAAGCCTGTGTAATCTTCGCGAGTGAGCAGTTTGGAATGGAATGGCTAATCCCAAAGATTGGATATAGAACTTTGTTCGAATGGTTAGTGAACATGGGCAAAGGGAGAGCGCAGTTAAATGATTGGACGGCAACTGAAAAAGTATCTAGTTAAAGTATCTAAGAAATAATGAAAAACCATTGAAGTTTCCCATTTTTATAAGTGTAAAGGTGTACACAGTTTTTTTTGCACGTATCAATATTATAGACAAGGACAACTTGTCCATATGGTTTTATTAAATAATATTAAATAATAATTAAAAATTTAAATTAAATAAAAGTAATAAAGACACTGACTTCTTGGCGGGAAAGTAAAAAGTCAATTGTCTGCGGTTTTGTTTTATTTACTAAAATTTATGTCATGTCGAATATTAATGTGAAATAATGGTGGATTATTAACCGTTAAGTGTTCGTGAGTGTGCATTAGTGTTGGCAAATGAAACGAAACAGTGCAACGTTACTTTTCAAATTCTCTCAAGAAGCTCGCGTGAGGACTTAGTAAAGCCCCACATGTTTACTGAGATACTCGAGTGGTTGGGGGGTATATCATTTCTCACTTCCCATTTCTAATATCATTCATCATCATCATATAAGGAAATATTGTTTATTTATGTATTATTTGTAAGAAAAATTACTTTGCTAAATGTGCTAATCGCACGAAGCCATAAACTATAAAAAAAAAAGTTTAAGTTTGTAAGATAATGTTACGCAAAGTTTTGTCGTTGCAAATGCTGTGCCGTGCACGTGTGTAATACCTTATTTTATGCTAGGGAAAACTCATTGCCAAGGTACCACGCGTCCTTAGACAGGGCTGGTTATGTAAGGCTCTCTTAAATACTTAACGAGAAGGCGAACCTCGTCTCTTATAAAGAAGTCAAAGAATTAGCTTGGAATCGAGAGATATGGCCAATGCTACAGTTACTAAGTTAAAGAAAAGTATTATTTGTCGTCACTTTAAAACATACTCTGTATATAGTATACTTAAATGCTTTTTTATTTGTGCGCCAGTTTCTCATTAAATAATAATGTAACATGACACTACTTATTTTTATTCCTAACTAGCGGCCGCTCGCGGTTTCACCCGCGTGGTTCCCGTTCCCGTGGGAATATCTAGATAAAAAGTATCTTATGTGTTATTCCAGGTTATAAACTGTCTGTATGCCGAATTTCATCCAAATCCATCAATCCGTTGCAGCGTGAAGAAGCAACAAATATACGAACATACATACACACAAACTTTCGCATTTATAATATTAGTAGGATATTCGCATTTTTGAAGTGAAAACTTCTTTAGCGGCGTTGTACACTTTTTTTGTAATGGGGAAAAAAATGTTAAATTCGCGTCAGGACACGTGATCGAAAATTCGTAAGACGGATTTAGACAGCCGGCGCGGCGTAGGAGAGGAAGTATCCCCCTCTCTTTCTACGGCGGCGCCGCGGCGAAAATGTATGCCTGCTGCTTCGTTTAGGCGGCGCAGGGCGCTTGCGCGAATGTTCGAGTGCTTTTTAATGTAATATAAATTGTCATGTTTGTGTACGATAGCGCAATAAATACATATTGTATTCTACCACATAAATGATAGTACTTTTAAACTGATAATTGAAGCAATTCGTGCAAAATTATGCCCTAACCATTCCAAAATATCAAAAATGCACAACGTTAATATTCAAGTTTTCACTTCTGCCGGCACTCCCGGAGTGCAACCTGTCGTTTTTTTTAAATAAAATTCTAATAAATGTTTTCTATACATCTTGCTTTTTATTAATGCACTGACTGTTTCATGGTTGATGAGACCATCTACTTTTTGCCCCAAGTTATATCTAAGCTGAACATTGATAGAGGGCAACTAAACATAGGGCCTTACAATTAAACAAATAATAAGGTCCGAATAGTTACTTCGTGTTTTGTCTCTTTTACTCTAATTTGAAATGACGTTTACATGACAGGAACAAAACACGGAATAACTATTCGAAGCTTATTCTTTGTTTATTTGTAAGACCCTTACCGCCTTACTAATAAACAAAGAATAAGGTCCGTATAGTTATTCCGTGTTTTTACTCTAATTCGAAATGACGTTTACATGACAGGAGCTTTACAAATAAACAAAGAATACGGTCCGAATAGTTATTCCGTGTTTTGTCTCTTTTACTCTAATTTGTAATGACGTTTACATGACAGAAACAAAACACGGAATAACTATTCGGACCTTATTTTTGTTTAGTTGTTTATGGGGCTAAATGTTGGATGGTCTCATTATTTGTGTACTGTATTCCTGTTGGAACAACCTGTTGAAATCAATTCATCGCTACAACTGATGGGTATTATCTAAATCAAAATCACTACGCTTGTAAAATGCGGCTTGGTGGTCACAAAACCGGGCTAAGCATCAATTGCTTAAACTGAGTATTGAACCCCGGACCTTCAATTGTCGAGCCGTGCGCTTTGCCACTCTCTAAGGACTTCAAAGAGAGATTGCGATGTAGGCACTAACCAATATGAGCAGTATTCTTTGTCAAGTATTACGACAATCGGTCTAGTATTTACCGAAACATTTTTATTATTTTTTATATTAGAAGGAGGCAAACGAGCAGACGGGTCACCTGATGGGAAGCAATCACCACCACCCATGGACACCCGCAAAACCAGAGCAATCGCAGATGCGTTGCCGGTCTTTAAGGAAGGAATAGGCAACATCATCTTTTTCTAATAACTAGTGGTCGCCCAGTGGTCGAAATTCGACTGTAATTTTTATAAAAAGCTGTTTACTAAACAATATTTTATTAAGGCTGCACGGATTGTATCCTAAACAATGAAAAATTAAAAAAGATAGAATGTGAGTTTGAATTGGCATTGACAGATTTTGGCCGCTCCTCTTCCAATTTTGAAAAACGTATGAAACAATGTTTATTTAATTTATTTTATTTTTTATGTATAATTTAAAACAAAATATTAGCATTCTGCACTCCTTCTATATATAAACTATAAGTGTGCGAAATTTCATACTCCTCTGTCCGCGCAATTTTCGTAAAAAGGGGTACAAAGTTTTTAACTTCTCACGTATCTATTAATATATAGATATCTTTGAAGCAGCCTGTACATGAACCAATAAATGCACGTTTTACTCCTGACACTGCAATGTTGATGTTAAACACACGCTCACACCTTGCTTGTCACCTTGTTTGGCATTGATATGTGTGTGTCATGTATGAATGATACAGTTGGCTGTCGTTTACTTGGAAATAAATTTGACATAAAATTGAGACTTTTGTTTTATCTAACCGTTTTAACCTAACCGCTTATATGGTCTAGTGGTTAAACCGGGAACACTGGTCTCAGACCCCAGAGATCCTGGGTTCGATTCCCATTGGAGGGTACATTTGTGTACTCGGTTTGGTTGGTGGTGGGGCGGGGCTTGTTTGTCCGCCTGGCTAGCTACCACCATTTTATCTAAATATGTCGTTATAACATCAATGTTTGTATATAACATCAGGTGAGAAGAAGGCCCTAAGCTAACCCGTAAGATAGAAACAACTATTAATTTAAAAAATAATAAATTAACAGCATTTTCTGAGATGTAGCATTTCACGGGTTTTTAATAAGTCTAGAGCGTAAGGTCACGTTGTAAATGCTATTGGTTTACTTATATAATGAATAAATAAATAAATACCTTAAAAAAGGCATAGCTATAACGTAAACAGCGGGCGAGGCATCTGCCCGCAATTCCCGATATTTCCGCCGACAGACGCGCGCGCATGTTATTCTGCAATTCGTCTTATAGCGCAGTTGACAAACAAATAGTGTTTATAAGCAAGCCGGCGCGGGTAACTTGAGTTAGACTGCTCGATAATGAGATGGGTGGAGTCCGCTCGCGGTCTAGACGATCGCCATAGTGAAGCAACTTTTGTAATGTCCGGTTTTCGGATGGGTGACCGTTTTCTTTTTAATTGAGCTCTTTATCGTCATAAATTGTCTGATAAGCCGTTAGTAACCCTCAGCTATTGGTTTGAGACAGTTGGTCATTCTCATTTTATTATATACATACCTGTTTTACTCTCATAATCACTTATTAATCTGTTAATTGTTGTTATTTATTTTAATTCTTTGTTTAGGTAAGAGTCAAAATTTGACTCTTGAATGAATTTTGAATGACTTGAATTTTACGTATCCACAGTTTTAACTTTGGATACGTACCTATGTGAAAATTCATAACTTATGACTAGACATAAGTCCAGCTATCACTTATAATTGGACCTAGTTTAGCTAAAAGCAGGCTGGCAGCCCATTTATGCCAATTATTTAAAAAAAAATCGAGTAAAACACCATTGTTAAATTTTTATCTAAACTTAAAATTCTTAAATCTTAAAACTAGCTGTTTGTGGTTTGAGTCCTTTTAGCATAATTAATTTAAACTTTAAATTAGCCGCTCGCACGTCCAAAGCGCGCGGCCAAGGTCGCCCGTAACGTCCCAGCGAACGAACGTTCGCGCACGATCGCTCTTGACGAAAACAGTTTAAACTCGAAAACTACACTAGCTATATCAAAACAAAAAACCCCTACGGATAGAGGAAGTCTACCGCATAAAACTTATTATACATTTCCATCTATTTTTTGATTGATGTAACTACGTACTACCTTCGTTGAATTATTAGCAAAATCTGAACGTTGCCAGTACGATGTCGCTTGGGGACTATAGTCTCCAATGGACGGATGAGAGTTAATTTTTTTTGGGGACTGTAGTCCTCATGGACGGTTCTGCGGCAAGGTCCAATTGGCCTTTAAATTGAAAACTTCAATGTTGTCAGTTTCCAATAAGGTCTTCGCTTGCGGTCATCCAATGATGATCCTAAGTGTAACTAGAGTATTCTTTAACCACAGAAGGTTTTTTCCAAAACAAATAGACCAGTTTTTCTATACAAAGAATTTTAACGGGGATTAACGCAAACTTTAGTAAAAAGGTATCATACATTCTTTATACCCGACGTTTCGACCGAGTTACAACGGCCGTGGTCACGGGCTGACTGATGTCGCTAGTTTGCGATTATGGTTTTTTTATAATATTATAGTTATGTTCTTAACTAATCTTAATTATTAATAATAAAATAATAATTAATATTAATAATTTTGTATGTGCTTTTGTATTTTACTTTTATATTAATATTATAACAAACCTAGGCTAAGAAAAAAAAGAAATAAAGAGATAATAATAATAATCTTTAATATTTATAAAAATATTAAGATCAAATATTGATGACGTAGTTGTCGACATTGAATAGTCCTTTGGCTTACAGAGTAAGAATAGATAGTATTTATTAATTCCGGCGAGTTTGATTGAGCCACGATAGCATAGTTAGTAGTGAACCTGACCCGGCATGTCATGAGGTGCGGGTTCGAATCCCGCTAGTGAAATTTTTTCAACACTTAGCATTTTTCAAATTGTTATTAGTTTGCGTTAATTCTCTTTTAATTATTTGTTAAACTTTGGAACGCAAAAGTCTAAAACTGTATGCTTACTTACAGTTTTTCTAAATTCAAATTTGAATATTTTTATTATGCCTCACGGGTTAACAGATTTAAGATATTGGAATGAAACAACTTTTACGGATCTACTCGCGTTTATTTTACACATTACTTATTTAATGTTTATCCTGACGTTTCCGTAAAAGTTGTTTCATTTCAATGTGTAGTGTTCGCGTAAACTTTAGAAAACAATAGGTTTTAAGATATATTCAACTTCAGCTGTGTTCTGCTCCCAGGGTGTACAAAATAAAGTACTTATGTCCTACAAAGCCATCTGCGTAAATATATTCAGGTATAGGAAGTTGACGGCTGCCTTGATAACTGAGGAACTAGAGAACTAGATAGTTGGTGTAATTATTCATTTTGATTTATTAATAAATGTTCAGTAAATGAAATCATCATCTTCATCATCTCAGCCAAAAGACGTAAACTTTAGAAAACAATAGGTTTTAAGATATATTCAACTTCAGCTGTGTTCTGCTCCCAGGGTGTACAAAATAAAGTACTTATGTCCTACAAAGCCATCTGCGTAAATATATTCAGGTATAGGAAGTTGACGGCTGCCTTGATAACTGAGGAACTAGAGAACTAGATAGTTGGTGTAATTATTCATTTTGATTTATTAATAAATGTTCAGTAAATGAAATCATCATCTTCATCATCTCAGCCAAAAGACGTAAACTTTAGAAAACAATAGGTTTTAAGATATATTCAACTTCAGCTGTGTTCTGCTCCCAGGGTGTACAAAATAAAGTACTTATGTCCTACAAAGCCATCTGCGTAAATATATTCAGGTATAGGAAGTTGACGGCTGCCTTGATAACTGAGGAACTAGAGAACTAGATAGTTGGTGTAATTATTCATTTTGATTTATTAATAAATGTTCAGTAAATGAAATCATCATCTTCATCATCTCAGCCAAAAGACGTAAACTTTAGAAAACAATAGGTTTTAAGATATATTCAACTTCAGCTGTGTTCTGCTCCCAGGGTGTACAAAATAAAGTACTTATGTCCTACAAAGCCATCTGCGTAAATATATTCAGGTATAGGAAGTTGACGGCTGCCTTGATAACTGAGGAACTAGAGAACTAGATAGTTGGTGTAATTATTCATTTTGATTTATTAATAAATGTTCAGTAAATGAAATCATCATCTTCATCATCTCAGCCAAAAGACGTCTACTGCTGGAAAAAGGCCCCAAGGATCTCCACAACGACCGGTTTTGTGCTGCTCGCATCCAGCGGCTTCCCGTGACCTTTACCAATTCTTCGGACAAAAAAAAAATATATTGAGTTAAGAAAATGTTAATCGTAACAGAAAATTTAAAAAAAAGTAGTTAAACAAATTAAATAATTAGAATTGAAATAATATTGTACCTGCCTTGTTGTTATATTGTACAATGAATGTGTACCATGGATTTCCGCAAAATAACGCCTGACTCCATTAGTTAAATTAAATAATAATAGAAAGTAAAAAGTTAAAATAAAAATTGTTGAAAATAGAAAGAAAATTGCGAAAATTTTATAATAAAAATAATTATTCTAACGATATTTTTTTAAAGAAACAGGTACCTGAAAATGCCTGTACAAAACTCTCTTCTATACATCGTTGCGTAAAACGAACGACGAACGCAAGTCTTGGTTCAATGCCCATAGCCCTGTTACACCAGTGACGTGAACCCATCTATCACATGCTTATTAGTTATCTTTAATAGGTTTTACTAGGATGGGTTAGAATCACACTAATATTATAAATGCGAAAGTTTGTGTGTATGTACGTGTGTATATTTGTTGCTTCTTCACGCTGCAACGGATGGATGCATTTGGATGAAATTCGGCGTACATACGGCGATAGTTTATAACCTGGATTAAAACATAGGATGCTTTTTATCCCGATATTCCCACGGGAACGCTAGTTGTTAATAACGCGTTCATACTCGTATCTTTCAAAAATGACGTCAATCATGTTATAGTTTTTTATGAGGATATATCAGGATATATTGAAAGAAGGAAAGAAAATACGTTTATTTGATTAAAATATTAAAATTCAATACACATTAAAATTTAACAAGCATACAAAGTCTTATTAACAACCACCGCACCGCACTGGGCCCGCGTGGTGGTTTATGGCCCGTTCTCCCTATCTATCCATAGGGAAGGCTCGTGCCCCAGCAGTGGGGACGTAAAATGAGCTGCTGATGATGATGATGATGATGATGATGATGAAAACTTTATAAAAATAAATTCTCCTGAGCTTCTTTCCAAAATTTACCTTAAGGCGACGCATCGCTAAACAATTAATCTAATACGGAGCGTTTGCGCCCCGTACCATAAGAAAAACTGTTTTTTTTTCTTTCCAATTAAAACTACAAATAAGTTTAAAAAAATGATTAAAGAGTGTGTTAACACTAATCTACTTAGAAAATTTAGATGCAAATCTACGTTTTAAAAGAGTTAATTTGATATTTTTTTCTCCGTTATAAAAGTTAACAAATCGTGTTTCTGCAACTAGAAAAATGAAGTCAATTAGATAAAAAATAATGTCATCAAATATCACTTTCATATGTTTTGTAATTGTTGGGAAAAATCAAGATCCCGCCACGTAAATTACTAATGCGTCGCCTTGATATTCCATCAAGATCAATAAGATATTACTTTCCAAATCATCTGCCGTTAGTTTCATCAAATTACCGTCAGAACGAATTTCTTTGGCGAGCTAGCAAAAGTCTAGATGAGTTTTCTAAAACAAACAACTTTGATTTATTCTATTCTAGCATAGCAACAGTAAGGCGGCTATTAAGTCAAGATTTCTTTAGTAAATATTTGATTAAGTGAACTTTATATCCCACTTATTAGGTTTTTTTTTAATATTTTTTAATTATTTTATGTTCTATTGTCCACAAAAACCTTGTTAATTAATCTGTTTCTAAACGTGGAGACCTGTTATTGGCCATCTGTTACCTATATCTGAATGTATGTATGTTTCGCGTGCTGTTGGTTTTCCGAAGACAAATAAATAAAAAAATAAATACATAAATTTAATGGGTTCTTCTACGATAACTTAGCATTGTAAATAACGCATTGATATCTTCCAAAAAACACATCAAATATGTTATAGCATAGTCAAGATATTTATTGTATCATGTTGTAAAAAGATTTTATTGATGAACTCCTTGGTCGAGTGGTTTGTACACCGGTTTTCATGGTGTCGCCATCTCTGAGGTCCCGGGTTCGATCCCCGGTCGGGTCAATTTAGAAATTATTGTTTTTTAAATTGTCTCGGGTCTGGGTGTTTTCTATGTATAATATGTATGTGTTTAAGTATTTTAAGTATGTTTATCCGTTGCCTAGTAACCATTTAACGAGTTTCATAATGAAGCTTCTCTTGGGCTAGATAATTGGTGTGAGTGTAGGAAAGTTTATTTATTTATTTACACTTGGGTATAGTAAAAGAAAGACAGGAAGAAAAAACATTTACTTGGGAAACGCATTAAAATATTACAAGCATACAAAGACACAAAAAACAATCGTTGATAAACTTTTTGTCCCAAACGGTCCCGACTCAGCTTCATGCTGGCTTTGCGACCAGCGCTGATCTTCCGTCGCAACCGGTTTGGTTATTGCAGACAGACGGACTTTTAAAACAAGCACTACCACCGACCTGACCGAATACGATACGTACCTCGGTTAGGAATCAAACCCCTTCTATTACACCACAAAGTCAGTTTATAGTTATAACGACATTATAATGAGAGTATGTGAATGTGACAGTTCAAAATATATTTTGAACGGTCACAGTCACAGAACACAAAAGTAAAACCAACGCGTTTTAGTTGTTTTTGAGGATTCTATATATCGGCACAGTTTGTACGTGGTTACGTATGTGCCAGATATATACAATAAATAAATAGCCTATATACTACCCCACTGCTGGACAAAGGTCTTCATCATTGAAATCAAGTCATCGCTCCCATTGATGGGTAGTGGTATAATCAGCACGCTTGCCAAATGCGAGTTGATGATCATAAATCCGGATATGCATCGAAAAATTCGAAACACACTTTGCCCTATATAATATTGCAAATGTCGTTACTTATATTAAAGCTGTGGAGTTTCTTGCGCCCATTCTTCTCCACAGCTAAAAAATAGACGTCCTGAATGGGTAGTAGATAAAAAATGTTTGGACGATTCAAAACGGGCCGAGCCTTTTGCCACTCGGCTAGGCCGGATGTCTAAATAACCAGTGGACCCGGCGGACTTCGTACCGCTTTGACAGTTTCCACCAAGTGATTAAATACTCTTTGGTTTCCATGACAACAAAACAAACAAATATTTTTTTATTGGAAAATGAAATTGTCGTTTTTAGTATATTTATAGTGGTGATTCCCGTGGGAATATCAGGATAAAAACTATTCTATGTGTTAATCCAGGTTATAAACTATCTGTATGCCGAATTACAGCCAAATCCATCCATTCGTTGCAGCGTGAAGAAGCAACAAATATACGAACATAACACTGTGTGTGTTATGTTCGTATATTTGTTGCTACTTTCGCATTTATAATATTAGTGTGATAATAATCCCTTAAACAATTACTAACTCTAATGAAGTAAACTTCCCTAAACATAAAATAACCATTTCCAAATGGGCACTCATTCATGTGCTCATACATTCACATCTCGAAAGTGTGACCACACGTTTCTACGTCATGCGCAGGAATGGCGATAACTTTATTTGGTACAAGCACTTTACTCGTGGATTTAAGATTTAAAAATGAACTCTTTTTTATAAAAAGTATAGCCTAAGTTACCCGCAAGGAACGTAGCTTTCTATCAGTGATTTTTTTTTGGAATTAGACCAGTAATACCAGATATTAGCCCCGACATACAAACAAACAAGGTCACAAACGTTACCTCTTTGTTAATAGTCTCTATATATAGTTAAAGAAGATTATAATTTATGAGTTTTATTTTTGTTTTTTAAACAACTTCTAAAAGTTTATTAGTCTCTTTATTGGCCAGACGCCTCCTAGACAATAGTTCTTGAACTGTCAAGTATTATTGAGTCGTGTTTTACTAAAACGAAAGTATTTACGATAAAAACGATACCGGACTAGAGGTGAGATATTGTACCAGTGATAACAATTCTTACACTATGATAATTATAAATGATGAGTTCTCCCCTCCACTCGTATTCGAAGTCACCGGTGACTTCTTGGCATAAACGTTTCTAGAGCGGTGTGTGATTAAATACATTTAACGTAAATAATTCAATAAAATATTATGGTATCATAAGTAATGTAATTTTAAGTCTCAAGATCACCGGTGATATATAAAAGTCGCACACCAAGCGGAGTGCGAAATGTAAGCTGTTTGCTAAGCGGATATGTTTCTGCTGATCTTGCTTTGACCGCGCCGTTATGACGATATTATGAAAAAATATTATTTTTCTAATACCATCTGCCGCACGTCGTCAACTATCATTAATGATTACTTTGCACTTACGATTTTTCATTGTTTCATATTAAAACAGCAAGAAATTTTTCGAAATTATAATTTTATGTAGGTAATAATTAATTATTAAAGTTTTGTCTGTAGAGTGCGGCAAGCTTTCAACTTGTACAAACAAACACAAACCGTATACTTAACGCAAAAAGCAGTAAACGCAAACACGAGAAGACATTTTCAAATAAGGACATATGCCATGAAGCAATGCAATTTGCCAATAGAAGTAATTCAATGTCAATATTTTTCTACATTTCTATCAGGCTTGTTACAAATATCATGTATTCATGTTAAGATAACATGAACCCTTTGGAAGGAAGCAAAGACTTTTATATAACTCTTGCTAGTTTAGAGTACGTCGTCTTTCCGTTGTTGTCATAAGGTTGATAATTTATTGTGGAGCTTGCAGTGTGTGCGGTATGCTCCCAGTAGGGAATGATACGAGAAAACTAATGAATATAAAATAATTGGACAAGAGAGACGTTTCGTCCTACGAATGCGGTACAAATGTCCTTTTGCAATTCAACAGTTGGTCGCCTCATGCCCGTAGCGTCAGCAACGTAAGACACGCTTAGTTTTAATGACTATTATATGTCTGTTCATTAGAGTTTGATTAAAAAATTCAATAAAATGATAATTGAAGTTATCAATTGAATATCATTATCCTAATAAAGTACCTACTGTTCCTATCTAATGTGCCAATAACTGTCTAAACTGTCTATTTCTGTAAAAACGTCATATATTCAAGAAAAATAAATTAAGATTAACAAAATAATAAATACAGCTAGTATGAAAAAAAAGGAAGTTAATTTAATCGATTGGTTATTGAATATCAATTGAGCTTCATTTGGTGTACTATCCCAACACTGGTATATTTTTAGTAATGAAATGACCTTATAAAGGAGAACGTTTATTTTATTCGTTCGTTTTAAAATTATGATAAATGTGTGTTATGCGGAAGTAATCTAATCTAACAAATAAATCTAATGTAATAAATCTAATCTAACGTATAAAATTGAATCACAAAAGTAATTGTAGTATATTAGGTTATAGATTATAAATAATAATGTTATTTTTATATAGCCAAATAATTTCATACGCTTTTACAAAGTCACGTCTTCGATTTTGATGACTTCTGTCACAAGTATCTATCTAGCTATATTGAACAAACTATAGCAATAAGTTTTTCTTCAGAGAATTTAAAAAACTTTTATTAAAACACCCAATGAATAAACAATTTAAGTTAAAATGTCATAAATAAAAAAATGTCTTATTTTTTAATTTAACAAAAGAAAGTCGTTGTTTTCAAGAAGTTCATATTTTTTAAACGACATATATTTGGCTTATTTATTTTTTTAGGGAGAAAACACTGGCTTCCATATCTCCGTCAACGGATTTTTTGAAAACGGAGAAAACGATACTAAATTGTATTTTTTTTTGATATTAATCAATTATAAAAAAAAATGGTATTTATTTTAGCTAATTTCTGAATCTGACCTTTCTCTTGAATTTGAAGCTCAGGCTTATTACGAAAACAACTGGACCTACAGGTTAACGTGCGTACTAAAACATGGGAGCCTATTTTTATTTTTTATATTGGTCATGAGATGAGAAAGCTGATCAAATATAAAAGTGATAGAAAAGCAACTCAACCTGTCATTATACCTTTTAAAACCATACACAAATATTTTTATTATAATAAAAAGATTTTCTACAAAACAGAAGAATTTAATTGAATCAGCTGTTCTTACGTAAAATAGTAAATGGAAACTATGGACTGCTCCAAACTTTTGCAGGGCCCTATAAACAGTAACTAAAACTAATGTATTAAATAAACGCGAGTAGATCCGTAAAAGTTGTTTAATTTTAAGGACCTTTATGTTACCGCGTTCAACCAAGTTTAATCTTTTCTCCAATTGCTTGAGCAAAACCAACCCCGCGCAATTTTCAACTCTAATTGCAAAGTCAATATATTTTTTTACATATGGTTAAAAAAACAAAATATGGTATTTTTTTCTAGGAAACAACAAGTATTTAGACGCTGAGTATGTGGCATTATCAGTTCATTATCAGTTATCAGAGTTCAAAATGTGTATCAGTCAGTTTGATTTAATTTTGAATAAATGTTCATTTCTTGTCTTGTATATTACCGTTCCGCTAATTCATATTCATATCGCATGTCGTGACTGCCTATAATTAAACAAACACTTAGCCTTAAAATAAACTTGTGTTATATATTTTAATAGTTTACATTTTGTTGGTAGTAGTCCATTTTAAATAAATAAATCCACGTTTTAGAATAGCAGGGAGATTTACCCACGAGTGGCTTAACATTTTTTTTATTTCACATAAAGAATTACATCAATTCACTTACTAAAGATTTTTTTAACTTAGTAATATTTTTTACACAAGCGTTTTTTCTGCTGTCGCTACTCGCGACTTGTTCCCCGGTATATAAACTGTGTTGCTCCGAGCCTGCCACCACACTTACGCACAGTGTCGCCTGATCTACTGCTCTTATGTTGATAACAAACTTAACAGTTCTTTTGTCACTTATTT